>JAAGEH010002534.1:27478994-27513417 GCA_011751065.1 Lasiurus cinereus
AAAGGGGGAGATATATTTAATTTATTGTGTGATTCCTTTTATATGCAATTTCCACAATAAGTGTGTCCATAGAGACAGAAATCCCACACACTGGATAGGGGGAATGGGAAATTCCTATTTCATGGGAATGACAGTCTCTTCTGGATTGGTGACTGATTTGGAAATAAATAGAGGTGATCATTGCACAACATGGTATATGTGCCAAATGTTTCTGAATTTTATATTTTAAAATGGTTTATTTTATATTTGATAAAGTTTAATCACTAAGAAAAGAATACTGCCATATCAATCAATCAATCAATCAATCAAAATCAAAGTAAGATCATGTTATACACCTTTTAAAACAATCCAATAGGCTCATTTAAAATATGTCTTCTGCCCAAACCGGTTTGGCTTAGTGGATAGAGCTTTGGCCTGTGGACTGTGGGGTCCTGGGTTCAATTCTGGTCAAGGGCGTGTACCTTGGTTTCGGCAAATCCCCAGTGGGGGGCGTGCAGGAGGCGGATGTTCGATGTCTCTCTCTCTCTCATTGATGTTTCTAACTATCTCTCTCCCTTCTCTGTAAAAAAGTCAATAAAATATATTAAAAAATGAATAAATAAAACATGTCTTCTGGGAAAGGTTACATCATTAATTTGAGATTATTCTTATTCCTTGAGGTAGGCTTGTACTGCTCTGAACTTTCCTCTTTGGACTGATTTCATGTTATCCCATAGATTTTGGGTTGTCATGTTCTCATTTCATTAGTCTCAATGTATCTTTTGATTTCGTCCTTGATCTCCTTGCTAGACCATTCACTGTTAGTAACAGGTTATTTACCCTCCATGTGTTTATGTGTAATTGATTTCTAGTTTAACACCATTTTGATTGGAAAAGATGTGAGGAATGATTTCAGTCTTCTTAAATTTACTGAGGCTTGTTTTATGGCCTCACACGTGGTCTACCTAGGAAACTGTTCCAAGTGCACTTGAAAAAAATTTATACTCTGAAGTTTTAGGTTACTAATGCTCTGAACATGAAAATGAAAATCATTGGAGTTTTTTTTTAATTAAATCTTTATTATTCAGATTATTACATTTGTTTTTCTTTTTTCCCCTCCATAGCACCCCTCCACCCAGCTCCCACCCCTCCCTCTGCCCTTAGCTCCCTCCCATTGATCTCATCCATAGGTATATGATTTTTGTCTAGTCTCTCCCTGTACACCCCTCACCCCTTTCCCCCTGAGAATTATCAGTCTTTCTGTGCTCCTGATTCTATTCTATTCACCTGTTTATTCTGTTCATCAAATTTTTAATTCACTAATTTTTAGATTCACTTATTCATATATATGTATTTGTTGTTCATAATTTTTTGTCTGTTACCTTTTTCTTCTTCCTCTTCTAAAAGAGTACCTTTCAGCATTTCATATAGTACTGGTTTGGAGTTGATGAACTCCTTTAGCTTTTTCTTATCTGTGAAGCTCTTTATCTGCCCTTCAATTCTGAATGTTAGCTTTGCTGGATAGATTATTCTTGGTTGTAGGTTCTTGCTATTCATCACGTTGAATATTTCTTGCCACTCTCGTCTGGCCTGCATCGTTCCTGTTGAGAAATCAGCTGACAGTCGTATCGGTGCTCCCTTGTAGGTAATAAACTGTTTTTCTCTTGCTGCTTTTAGTATTCTCTCTTTGTCTTTTGCTCTTGGTATTTTAATTATGATGTGTCTTGGTGTGGTCCTCTTTGGATTCCTTTTATATGGGGTTCTGTGTGCTTCCTGGACTTGTAAATCTATTTCTTTTAGCAGATGTGGGAAGTTTTCAGTCATTATTTCTTTAAATAGGTTTTCAGTATTTTGCTCTCTCTCTTCTTCTGGCACCCCCACAATTCTGATGTTGGTACGCTTGAAGCTGTCCCAGAGGCTCCTTACATTATCTTCACATTTTTGGATTCTTTTCTCTTCTTGCTTTTCCAGTTGAGTGTTTTCTGCTTCTTTATATTTCAAATTTTTGACTTGATTCTTGCCTTTCTCTAGTCTGCTGTTAGGACTCTGTATAATATTTTTTATTTCAGTCAGTGTATGTTTAATTTCTAGTTGGTCCTTTATCATCTTTAGTTGGACCTTTACCATCTCTAGTTGGCTCTTTTGCATCTCTAGTTGGTCCTTTTTCATCTCCTCTTGGGACTTGATAAATTTATCCATCTTTTCTAGCATATTCTTGAAAAACCTTATAAGCGTGGTTTTGAACTCTATATCCAGTCTTTTTTTTCCCTCCATTTCTTTTGTTTGTGATCCCTTCTTTTGTCTGGGCATTTTCACTATGCTGGGGAAACTTCTGTGTTGGATTCAGCCTTATGATACCAGATGCAAAGCCTCAGAAGCCTCCGAAGCCTCCGTTGAGCTTGGGAGGAGTGGAGTCTCAGGGCTTAAGGGACCGCCTTGCCTTCCAGTCGGCCCCGCCCTCCACGGCCCCTGAGTCTCACGTGACTGGGTAATGGCTGGAGCCGTCCTTGTGCGCTTGCGCCTGCAGTGCTTCTAGACCGCTTCCTTTCCAGCTCCCCTGTGCGCCAGGACCATAGGAGTCTAGGTCTCCAGAGTTTCGCCCAAAACAGGGGCCCAGTGGACTCAGAAGTGGCACAGTTGGGAGGGTCTGTCTCCTGCCCACTCCCGAAAGCCAGCGGCACAATCAGCAGTCTGTCTTTCACGCAGCACCGTGCGTGACCAGACCTCCGATCTTTTGTGACTCCTCTAAATTTCCGTGCACCTCTCCCTTTTCACAGTCCAAACTCACCCCATATGAGTTTCGGCTGGATCTGGGGTTTAGTGTCGTAAGATAAGGGGTTCAATGTCGTTGGGAGTCTCCTTTTCCCTCCCGCCAGAGAAAGCCAGCCAGGTTCTCCGGCACTGCTCTCTTCACGAGCTCGCGTCTCCGTACCTCAGCTTTTTGCAGCTCCTCTGGGTTTCTGTGAGCCCCTCTCTTTCCTTCTAGTTGTAGAACTTACACTTGGCCAGCTTTCCTGTGGTTCTGGATGGTGTTTGTTCTGTCTTTTAGTTGTAGTTTTGAAATTGTTGTGCGTGGCAGCAGTGTAGGTGTTTAACTATGCCGCCATCTTGGATTCTCAATTCATTGGAGTTTTGATTGGAGCTTTTATGATATACATATTTATCTTCTTTATTTTTTGAAATATCTATCTATTAATGTCAAATGGGTATTGAACTGCCTCACTGTGATGGTATTGATATTTGCTTTATATGTTGAAGTGCTCCTTTGGTGGGTGCATATATGCTCATAAGGGTTATTTCTTCTTATTGGATTGATCCCATATTATTATGTATTGGCCTCCTTTGTCTCTTTTTATAGCTTTAGATTTTACTTCTATTTTTTTCTGACATAAGTATTGCTTCCCCAGCTGTTTTTGTGATTTGCATTTTACTTATTTATTTGAATTTTATTGTGGTGGCATTAGTCAACATGAACATACAGGTTTCATGTGTGGATTACTAATTTACAAAACCTGTATATAAGACCATGTACCCACCACCCAAAGTCAAGTCTCCTGGCACCTCACAATAGGACCCTTTTCTTCCCACAATCCCTCATTGTTTGCATTTGAAAAAAATTTAAAAATATATATTTTATTGATTTTATTATTTAAATATATTGTTATTGATTTCAGAGAGAGGGAGAGAGATATAAAGATATAAACATTGATGTTTGAGAAACATCCATCCTCTGCCTTCCGCATGCCCCCTTCTCGGTATTGGACCTGTATCCTGGGCATGTGCCCTGACCAGGTATCAGAATGGTGACCTCTTGTTTCCTATGTAGACACTTGGCCACTGAGCAACACTGGCCAGGTGAACATTTTTTATTTTAGTTGAATTTTTATTGGTTAATTTTGAGAAAGAACAGGAAAGGGAGAGGGACAGAGAGAGAGAAGAGAGAGAGAGAGAGAGAGAGAACGAGAGAGTACTATTGTGAGCTACCAGGCCAGGATCTTTTTTGTTTGTATTTTTAGAAAATAGATTTTCCTATCCTTTTACTTTTAGTATGTATGTATCTTTTGCTGAGGTAGTTCTCTTGTAGATGGTACATGGGGAATTTGTTCTCATCCTTCTATCTACTCTTTGTTTTCTTGATTGGAACTTTTTAGATATATACATTTACAGAGATTATTGATAACTACTTGTTTATTGCTATTTTATTATTTATAATTATACCCCCTCCCTTTTTTTTACTTTATATAGAAATCTTTTTAATGATTTCTCTAATTCTGTCTTTTTTATGTGATGAACTCCTTTTAGTTACCTAGGAAGCTCTTTATCTATTTTTCAATTTAAATGACAGTTTTGCTAGGGGGAGTAGTCCTGGATGTAGGTCCTTTTTTATCACTTTGAATATTTTGTACCAGTCCTTGCTAGCCTGAAACGTATCTGTTGAGAAAGCATCTAACAGACTTATTGGGGCTCCCTTGTAGATAAGTGTTTATGTTTTCTTCCTGCTCCTAAGATCCTCTCTTTGTCTTTAAGCTTTGCCATTTTAATTATGAAGTAGCTTGGTGTACGTCTCTTTCTGTTCATTTTCTTTGATACTTCCTTTGCTTGCACTTCTGTGTATTTTTCTTCCAGAGGTCAGGGAAGTCTCAGTCATTCTATTTCTTTAAATAGGTTCTTAATTTTTGTTCTCACTCTCCTCCTTCTGGCACCCTTATTATGTAGATGTAGCTATGCTTTCTGTTATCCCAGAAGCCCCTTAAACTATGCCCATTAAAGAAAGTATGTCTGTACACATATAGAGAAATATGTATTATATATATGCTCTAATTTGTGTTTCCTGCTACCTTTTCTTGTAAGTGAAAGATTCTAATCTATACTTTATCTTATCTGCTCTTGATTTCTTCTTGTGTATTCTTCATTTCAGGTATTGTATTCTTCACTTCTGAGGGGATATTTTATATGATTCACTTTCCTTTTTTTAATATTCTTTATTGATTTCAGAGAGTAAGAGAGAAGGAGAAAGATATAAACATCAATGATGAGAGAGAATCATTGATCAGCTGCCTCCTGCACACACCCTCCCTCCCACTTGGGATCGAACCATAACCCAATCATGTGCCCTAAGCCAGATCCAAACGTGGGGCCCTTCAGGCTACAGGCTGAAGCTCTATCCACCGATCCAACTTGGCTAGGGCTCATTTATCCTTTTCTATACTTGCTTTCTTTGTTGAAGTTCTCACTTTGTTCCTTTAGCATCTTTATAACCATGTTTTCAATCTTGTATCTGGTGCATTCCTTGCCTCCATTTACTTTAGCTTCTTTTTTCTGGGAATATATCCTGTTGTGTTTCTTGTCTCTGTCTTTCTCTCTCTTTTTTTTTCTATCTCTCTCTGTGTGTATGTGATTTTATTTGGGGCATCTTTCTTTTCTTCCCATTTAAGTTGCCCCTCTGTGTTTGTTTCTACGAATATGGATAGATCTACTATGCCTCTCAGTCTTGGTAAAATGGACTTATGTATTAGGTGTCTTGTCAGACTCATTAGCACAATCTTTCTGATCACCAGAGCTAAGTGCTCCAGGAATGTCACTTCCATGTGTTATGTGAGCTCTCCTTGTGTAGAATCTTAAATGCTGGCCTATTTGTGGATGGGGTTGATGCTAAGGCTGGCTGATCACAGTGTATGAGCTGCTATGTGAGGGTTGACACCATGTCAAGTAATACACACCGGTATGCTGTGGTGCCTGATTGGATCTTCATTTGGGTGTTCTGATTGTGGAGTAATTCCTTCATGTTCTGTAGCTCCCCACTGGAGCCTCTTGTCAGGGCACTCTGTTGTAAGTCAATGTCATTCGCTACCTGTGACTTCCCTTGGATGACCTATGTGGAGCTACAAAATGATGCAGTGTTTGTGACTAACTGTGCTAGGCCTAGCTTCACCAGGGAGGGGCTGAGCTGCACAGCAATGCCTCCTTCCTTCAGCACCAAGCCTGTGAGGCAGCTAAGAAGAAAACACAAGTTTCTCTGAGATCCACCTCTGCCTACCAGCTTTCTGTTGAAGTCGGTTACTGAAAGAGCTCCCTTTGGTATGAGTCCCATGGGGAAGTGAGTCATCAGGTAGGTGTAAATGGTGCATATCAGCTACATTTCTGTATGTGAGGCCACTCAACAGAACTCTTAGGCTATGCAAATAGCAGCTATCACCCATGGGTACACCTGGACCTAATGGTTTGTTTGCACCTCAGAGACTCTTTGGGGTAAGGCCAGCAGAATTCATCAGGTCCCAAAGACCAAGACTAACTTTGTGAAATTAGGAGAGCATCACTCACTTTCCAAAATTTTACTTTATCAACTAATTGGCTTCACTGTGTTCCAATGGTGTAGTATGTTGGTTCATATATTTTATAATACCTTTAAAGGTCTTGGAAAAATGTAAAAGGCAATGTGGGTAACAATAGCTTCATGAAGAAAGAGGAAAGTTTCCTATTTGTTACTGAGCCACAATGTCACATCTTCTAAATCCACTGTGTAATGCAACCCAGGTAGGAGAGAGAAAAGTGGGAAATTGTGCATCTTAGTCTTTTTATTTCATTGTCTCTGATAGATAAATGGGATGGAGGTGAGGTGGTTAAATGTTAAGTAGAGAAGAGTAGATGCAATGTTAATAGGACCACAAAATTAAGAAAGCCCTTTTAGAAACCTTGGAAAATTCTGCTTCTATACAGAAACATAGATGAAACAAAATTTACAATTTCAATGACCTGTTATGATAAAATTAAACATTCAAAATATTGTATTGATTCAAGTCATAGCAGTTTCATTAATTTCATGAAATTAATGAAAACACAATCTGTCAAGGAATAAGGTAATAACAATGTTTTTAATATCAAATATTCATCAAAGGTTGAAGGAGAAAAGAAACTGACAAGCAGTAAAAAGGAAGTGTCAGGAAACATGTATGCTGGTGCTGGTGATAATAGTGACAGAAATGGATTGAGACAACAAAGGAACAGTGAACAAACTGATACCCAGATGCCCAATGATAAAGTCAATGAAAACACGGTCTTTTTAATGAATAAGGTAATAGCTAAGGCAAATGATAAAGCCAAATGATAAAAGTAATGAAAACACAGTCTTCTTAATGAATAAAGTAATAACAATATCCTTAATATCCAACTTTCATCAAAGATTGAAGAAAAGAAGGAACAAACAAGTAGTAAAAAGGAAGAGTCAGGAAACATGTATGATGGTGCTTATGACAGTGACAGTGATGGATTGAGCCAGCACAGCAACAGGGAACAAACTGGAAACCAGCAGCCAAATGATAAAATTAATGAAAACACAGACATTTTAATGAATAAGGTAAGAAAAAAGCCAGAAGATAAAATTAATGAAAACAAAGACTTTTTAATCAATAATGTAATAGCAATATGCTTAATATCCAACTTTCATCAAAGGTTGAAGGAAAGGAGCACAGTGTTGATGTGAGGCAGAAAAGCAACAGCAAACCAAGTGAAAAGCAGCAGCTTCCAATTATGGAGAATGAAGAGTGTGATAGGTAAGCCGATAGCAGTATTTAATAGTAGGTAATTATTCTTTTCCTACAAAACAGACTTCAATTTGAGCTAATATTCATGATTCACAACTTTATATTTATATCAGAGAGTTTGAACCTTGCTTGGTAATCAGAAAAACACAACTCAACAAACAATGAGTTACCATTATTTTGCACTTAAAATGATAATTATTTTATTTAAAAAAGAAAAACCAGAATTGAGCCATGAGAGGAAAAAGGCATACTTGTGCACTATTGGTAGATGAAATTGGAACATCTTTTTCAAAGGGTAATTGAACTTCTTTTTAAAATTCAGGGGTGTCATTCCTTTACCCCAATATCTTCACTCCCAGATCTAGGTTGTACACGAAAACATGACTTGTATAAACATATACATATACAATCTGAGGCCCGGTGCACACATTTGTATACAAATTTGTGGTCTTTTGGCCTGGCCAGCAATCTGGCTTATAGGGGCCTTGGAGGTTGGGCTGGGAAAGGAACCATAAGAGGTTGGCTGGTGAGGATGATGGCCAGGGGGAGTGACAGAAAAAGGTTGGCCAGCTGGCTGGAGTGGTGGTGGTAGGAGCTGCAGAAATTTGGCCAGCCAGGGGAAGGTCTGCAGGAGGTTGGCTGGCTCGGGGAATGGATGCAGGATGTTTTGCCTGCCAGGGGAAGGGGGCGGGGGGAGGGCTGCAGAACATTGGCCAGCAGTGAGAGATTGGCTCTGGGAGCTCACTAACAACCAGGGGCAGCTCCTGTGTTGAGCACTTGCTCCCTGGTGGTCAGTGGACATCTTAGTGATTGGTTGACCAGTTGTTCTGTCATTTGGTCACTTAGGCTTTTATATATATAGATAAAATATACAGTACATAATTACATGTAGTATACTAGTATATGTACACATGTATATATATATTTATATATAATATTACAGAATATTATGCAGGCTAACAACATACATTTGTTCCATGACATTTGGACATTTAACTTTCCATCATTTCAAGAAACTTACTGTATGGTTTTAGGGTAAAAAGAAAGATTGGGATATCCTCAAAAAGTGATTTGCATGCTAAAAAATAAAAACTGCCATTTTTGACTGATATTGATTAGTCTTTGAACCAGGGACAGATGATGCAGAAGGGACAAAGTATCTTCTTACCTTGGTTTAGCTCATCAGATGTGTTCCAGTTCAGCAAATAAAAGTTATTTCAGCCAGTAGGTGGTGCAAACAAATTTATCCTAGGCAGAGTGTCTTCATTAAATAGTACATAGTTGGGAGAGGATGTAGCAGAAATAGATAACTTAAAGCTTTTTTTAAACCTGAGTCCAGTGTTAATTAAATTAAAAATCTTTATTTGAAATACAGAAAGCTGATCTTTCACTTAACATTTTCTTGCTTTTTTTGTTTTTAAAGAAATGGATTCCCTCATTGGTGTTGTGGATTTTATAGCAAACATCGCATTGCTGTTTCATGTTCTACATCAGACAGTGTCATCTTCAAGGTAAAGTGCACTCTTGTGAAATTACTTTTCTTGCTCTTAATTGAATTTTTGTCTAACACTTACCCTTAAAATTTCCTAGTGGCGTACCTATCATTGTTTTATGTTTGTAATGCAAAATTAGTTTTTTTATAGTTAAATCTTCAATTTGTGAAATGTTTTATTTTTGTTTTATTGATTTTAGACAGAGCAGAAGAGGAAGGGATAAACAGAGAGTGAAAGAGAAACATTGATGTGATGGAGAAACACTGATTGGCTGCCTCGTGCAAGGCAGAAGGGCCCTGACAGGGATTGATCCGACAACCGGTCTTTATGCCCTGACTGGGGATTTAACCCATGACCTTTTGGTGCATGGAATGATACTCCATACACTGAGTGCACAGTAGAAAATATATTTACTTTATTGAGTGATAGCTTTTATATGCAAATAATTGAGTCCATAGAGACAGAAATCAGACAAGTGTTTCTAGAGACTAGGTAGGGGGAATGGAGAGTTTCCATTTCATGGGAATGACAGTCTCTTCTGGATTAGTGACAGGTTTTGGAAATAAATAGAGGTGATCATTGCACAACATAGTACATGTGCCAAATGTTTCTGAATTTTATACTTTAAAATGGCTTATTTATGTTTGGTGAAGTTTAATCACTAAGAAAAGAATACTGTCATAACCAATTAATCAAATTAAGATCATGTTACACACCATTTAAAACAATCCAATAGGCTCATTTAAAACTCGTCTTCTGGGAAAGGTTACATTGTTAATTTAGGATTTTTCTTATTTCTTGAGGTAGGCCTGTATTGCTGTGGATTTTCCTTTTTGGACTGCTTTCACTGTCCCATAGATTTTGGGTTGTCCTGTTTTCATTTCATTAGTTTCAAGTTATCTTTTGATTTCTTCCTTGATCTCCTTGTTATAGCCCATTCACTGTTAGTAACAGGTTATTTACCCTCCATGTGTTTGTGTGTAATTGATTTCTAGTTTAACACCATTTTGGTTGGAAAAGATGTGAGGAATGATTTCAGTCTTTTTAAATTTACTGAGGCTTGTTTTATGGCCTCACACATGGTCTACCTAGGAAACTGTTCCAAGTGTACTTGAAAAAAATTTATACCTTACAGTTTTAGGTTACTAATGCTCTGAACATATCACTGAAATTTATTGGAGTTTTGGTTGGAACTTTTAATATATATACATTTACTTTTTTTACTTTTTTTTTGAAATATCTATCTATCTATTTATGTCAAATGGTTATTGAACTCCTCACTGTGATGGTATTGATATTTGCTTTATAAATTGAAGTGCTTCTTTGGTGGGTGCATATATGCTCATCAGGGTTATTTCTTCTTATTGGATTGATCCCATATCATTATGTATTGGCTTCCTTTGGCTCTTTTATAGGCTTATATTTAACTTCTATTTTTTCTGACATAAATATTGCTTTCCCAGCTCTTTTTGTGATTTGCATTTTTCTTATTTATTTGAATTTTATTGGGGTGGCATTAGTCAACATGAACATATAGGTTTCATGTGTGGATTACTAATTTACAAAACCTGTATATAAGACCATGTGCCCACTACCCAAAGTCAAATCTTCTCCTGTCACTTCATAATAGGACCCTTTTCTTCCCACAACCCCTCGTTGTTTGCATTTGAAAAAATTATTTAAATATATTTTATTGATTTTATTATACAAATATTTTGTATAGATTTCAGAGAGAAGAAGGGAGAGGGCTATACAGATGTAAACATTGATGAGTGAGAAACATCCATCTTCTGCCTTCCGCATGCCCACTTCTGGGGATTGGGTATGTGCCCTGACCAGATATCCCAGGCATGTACCCTGACCAGGTATTGAACTAGTGACATCTTGGCTCCTATTTAGACACTTGGCCACTGAGCAATACTGGCCAGGTGAACATTTTTTTTAGTTAAATTTTTATTCATTGATTTTGATAGAGAACAAGGAAAGAGAGAGAGACACAGAGAGAGAGATTGAAAGAAAGAGTTCTATCGATTTGTTGTTTCACTTACTTTTGCATTCATTGATTGCTTTTTGAATATGCTCTAATGGGAGTTTGAAAGAGAAAACTTGCTGTGTAGGGACAACACTATCAAATTCAGCTATCAGGCCAGGGTCTTTTTTGTTTGTATTTTCAGGAAATATCTTTTTCTATCCTTTTACTTTCAGTATGCGTGTATCTTTTGCTATGTTTCTTTTTTGTAGACAGCACATATGGGAAACTTGTTTTCTTATCTATCTATTTACTCTATGTCTTTTGATTGGAGGTTTTTAGATATATGCATTTACAGGAATAGCTACTTACTTATTGCTATTTTATTATTTATAATTATGCCCCCTGCCTTTTTTCTTTTACTTTTTATAGAAATCTTTTTAGTGATTCATCTAATACTGTCTTTTTTGTGTGATGAACTCCTTTTGGTTACCTAGGAAGCTCTTTTTTAATATTAAATGATAGCTTTGCTAGGTAGAGTAGTCTTGGATGTAGATCCTTCTTCTTCTTTTTTTTTCTTTTATCAATTTGAATATTTTGTACCAGTCCTTACCAGCCTGAAACGTGTCTGTTGAGGCTCCCTTGTAGGGAGACTATTTGTGTTTTCATTCTGCTCCTAAGATCTTCTCTTTGCCTTTAACCTTTGCCATTTTAATTATGAAGTTGCTTGGTTTACATCTCTTTCTGTTCATTTTGTTTGGTACTCCCTTTCCTGCATTTCTGTGTATTTTTCTTCACCAGTTCAGGTAAGTGTCAGTCATTTTATTTCTTTAAAGAGGTTCTTAATTTTTGTTCTCACTCTCCTTCTTTTGGGAGCCCTATAATGTGGATGTAGCTATGCTTTCTGTTATCCAGGAGTCCCTTAAACTACCCTCATTAAGGGTAGTTTATATATATATATATGTGTGTGTGTTTAGAGAGGTATATATACATTATTGTATCTATATATATACATATATATATATATATATGTGTGTGTGTGTGTGTTTAGAGAGGTATATATACATTATTGTATCTATTAAAAGAAAAATATTGACTGTCACGCCAACACACAAGATGGCTGCCCCCATTTGGACACAAGGCCACTACAAGATGGCCTGCATGGGAGGGTAGTTATGGGTGATCATGCCAGCAGGGGAGGACTGTTAAGGGTAACTGGGCCAGCAGAAGAGGGCAGTTGGGGATGACCAGGCTGGCAGAGAAGGGCAGTTGGGAGGGACCAGGCTTGCAAAGGAGGACAGTTGTGGGGGAATGAGGCCTGCAGGGGATGACTTTTGGGGGAAACCAGGCCAGCAGAGGAGGGAAGTTGGGGGTGACCAGACCTTCAGGGAAGGACAGTTGGGGGGACCAGGCCTACAGGGGAGAACAGTTGGGAGGGGCCACACTTTCAGGAGAGGGCAGCTGGGAGGGACTAGCCCTGCAGGGGAGGACAGTTGGGAGGGACTCAGTCCTGCAGGGGAGGGCAGTTGGGGGTGACCATGCCTGTAGGGGAGGGTTGTTGGGGGGACCAGGCCTGCAGGGGAGGGCAGTTGTGGACAATCAGGCCAGCAGGGGAGGGCAGTAAGGGGTGACTTGTCCTGGAGAGGAGGACAGTTAGGGGCAACAAAACTGGCAGGGGAGGGCAGGTAGTGATGACAAGGCTAGCAGGGGAGGGCAGTTAAGGGCAATCAGGCTGGCAGGGGAGCAGTTAGGCACATATCAGCATGACAGGGGAATGGTTAGGGGATGATCAAGCTGGCAGGCAGAAGAAGTTAGGGGCTATCAGGCAGGCAGGCAGGCGAGCGGTTGGGAGCCAGCAGTCCTGGATTGTGAGAGGGATGTCCAACTGCCTGGTTAAATATTTAAAGGGGCAGTCAGACATCCCTATGGGTTCTAGATTGGAGAGGGTGCAGGCTGAGCTGAGGGACACACCCTTTCCCATGAACAAATTTTGTGCACTGGGACTCTAGTATATATATATATATGTTCTAATTCAGTGTTTCTTGCTACTTTTCTTATAACTGAAAGATTCTGATCTTAGCTTCATCTTATCTACTGTTGATTTCTTCTTGTGTATTCTTCATTTCATGTATTCTTCATTTCTGAGTGATTATTTTAGATGATTTATTTATGCTTTTTTAATACTAGCTTTTTCATTGTCAGAGTTCTCATTATGCTTCTTATCATCTTTGTAACCATGTTTTTCAGTTATATCTGGTGCATAACTTGCCTCCATTTCATTTACTTCTTTTTTTCTGGGGATTTATCCTGTTGTGTGTGTGTGTGTGTGTGTGTGTGTGTGTGTGTGTTTTCATTTAGGGCATCTTTCTACCCATTTAAGCTGCCTCTTCGTATTTATTTCTGTGAATCTACTATTCTTCCCAGTCGTGGTAAAATGGACTTATGTATTAGGTGTCTTGTCGGGCTCATTGGCACAATCTTTCTGATCACCAGAGGTAGATGCTCCAGGAATGTCACTTGTGTGTGTTATGTAAGCCCTTCTTTTGTAGAGTCTTGATGCTGACCTATTTGTGGATGGGGTTGATGCTCAGGCGGGCATCACAGTGTATGAGCTGCTATGTGAAGGCTGATGCCATGTCAAGTAATACACAACAGTATGTTTTGGTGCCTGTTGAGATCTTCATTTGGGTGTTCTAATTGTAGAGTAATTACTTCATGTTCTGTAGCTCCGCACTGGAGCCTCTTGTCAGGGCACTCTGTTGTAAGTCAATGTCAGTCGCTACCTGTAACTTCCTTTGGATGACCTGTGTGGAGCTACAAAATAATGCAGTGTTTGTGGCTAACTCTGCTAGGTCTAGGTGCCCCAGGGAGGGTCAGCTGTACAGCAATGCTTCCTTCCTTCAGCACCAAGCCTGTGAGGCAGCTAAGAACAAATCCCAAGTGTCTCTGAGATCCACCTCTGCCTACCAGCTTTCTGTTGGGGTCAGTCACTGAAAGAGCTCCCATTGGTATGTGAGTCCCATGGGGTAAGTGGGTCAGCAGGTAGGTGTGAATGGTGCTTACCATGTTGATACAAATTCAAACTCAGCTTAATTTCTGGGTGTGAGGCCACTCAGCGGAAGTCCCAGGCTATGTGAATAGCAGCTATCACCCACTGGGTACCTGTGGACCTTATGGTTGTGTGGCACCTCAAAGGGTCATTAAGGGTATTGATACCAGATTTTATGAGGCCCCAAAGCCCTAGACTTGGCTATATGAAATTAGGGAGCATTACTCACTCTCCACATTGTACCTTAACTATCAATTCATTGGCTTCACTATGCTCCAAAGTTGTAGTAAACGTTGGCTCATATATTTTATAAATACCAGACTCTTTGGATATCTTTAAAGATCTTAGAAAAAAACATAAAAGGTAATATAGGAAAAATAGCTTCATGTAGAAAGTAAGAAGCTTGCTATTTGTTACTGAGGCACAATGTTACATCTTTTAAATCTACCTGTGCAATGCAAGTCAGAGTTGGGAAAGACAAAAGAAGGAATTTTGCATTTTTTGTTATTTATTTAGTTGTCTCTGTGAGATAAATGGAATGGGAGTGAGTAAGAGGAATATTAGGTATCGAAGAGTGGATGTGAATTGTAGCACAAAATTAAGAAATCACTCTTAGGAATCTTGAAAAATTCTGCTTCTACACTGAAACAGAAATAAAGCAGAATTTATAGCAATTTTAATGACCCGTTATGATCAAGTTAAACACTCAAAAATATTTTTATTGATTCAAGTAATAGCAATTTTATTAATATCATGAAATGAATAAAAACACAATCTTTTGATGAATAAGGTAATAATAATAATATCTTTATTATCAAACATCCATCAAAGATTGAAGGAGAAAAGAAGCAGACAAGCAGTAAACAGGAAGTGTCAGAAAACATGAATGATGGTGCTAAAGATGACAGTGACAGAAATGGATTGAGACATCGGAGCAACAGTGAACAAACTGATATCCAGCAGCCAAATGATAAAATTAATGAAAACACAGTCTTAATGAATAAGGTATTAGCAAAGCTAATGATAGAGCCAAATGATAAAAGCAATGAAAACACAGTCTTATTAATGTGTAAGGTAATAACAGCATCCTTAATATCAAACTTTCATAAAAGGTTGAAGAAAAGAAGGAACAGAAAAGGAGTAAGAGGGAAGAGTCAGAAAACATGTTTGATGACACTGACAGTGTTGTTGTGAGACAGAAAAGCAACAGTGAACAAAGTGATAAGCACCAGTTTCCTTCTGTGGAAAACGAAGATTCTGATAGGTAAGCCTATAGCAGTATTTAACTGTAGATAATAATTTTTTTCCTATAAAACAAATTCAAAGCTGAGCTAATATTCACGATTATACTACAGTGAATCTTGCTTTGTAATCAGAAAATGCAAATCAACAAACAATGAGATACCATTTTTTGAACTTATAATGATAATTATTGTATTTAAAAAATAAAACCAGAAATTACCCATTGGATGAAAAGACATTCTCGTGCACTACTGTAAATAAAATTGGCACATCTTATTCAAAGAGTAATTGAGCTTCTTTCAAAATATCTATATGGTCATTCCTTTGTCTCAATAGCTTCACTTCCAGCACTAGATCCTTCATAAAAACATGACCTTATAAAGACACACATACACACTCTAAAGACATTTATTATATGTTATTATGTATATAAAACATACAATAGGTAATTTTATGTGTTATTTATAATACTAGAGGCCCAGTGTACAGAATTGTTGCACTGGGGTGGAGGTGTGTGGCGTCCTTCAGTCTGGCCTGTGCCTTCTCACAGTCCGGGACTCCTGGCTCCTTAATGCCCGCCTGCTGCCAGCTCCTTACTACCTGGATAGCAGCTCCTTAGCACTGCTATGGAGACTGGAGAGGCTCCTACCACCGCCACTGCCCTTGCAGCTGTAAGCCCAGCTCCTTGCGAGCAGCTCACCCTGTGGAGGGCACTGACAACCAGGGGGCAGCTCCTGCATTGAGCATCAGCCCCATAGTGGTCACTGTTTGTCATAGTAGCCAGTTGTTCTCCCGTTTGGTCAATTTACATATTAGGCTTTATTATATATGATTAGATACTAGGCTAGAGTATACAAAAGTTACCAAATAATTTTATTTTCTAAGAAAATAATAACTAGTTGGTTTATTGCTATTTTTAGCTATATATATAATTCCATGTGAATATTTTATTTTTTCGAATTTCTATTTTTTTAGCTTTATTGAGTCATAATTGACATGTAACATTGCATATTTTGAAGGTATATAGTGTGTTCATTTGATATACTTTTATGTTGTTAAGTGATCAGTCCAGGAGTGCTTGTTCACATTTCCATTACATCACATAATTACCAATTCTTTCTTTGTGTGAGAACATTTAGATCTACTCCCTTAGCCACTTTCAAAAATATAATACACTATTGTTAACTATAGTCACCACACTGTACATCAGACCCCCACAAGTGATCATCTTAAAATGAAAGCTTGTACCTTTGACCAACATCTCCCCTTTCCCCCCACTCCTGCATCCTCTGGCTACCACCACTGTACTCTGATTTTATGAGTTCAGGTACTTTAGATTCCACATGCAAGTGAGATCATGCAATATTTGTCTTTGTCTGACCTGTTTACTAGTCTAATGCTCTCAAGGTTCACCTATGTGATCACGAATGGGAGCGAAACCTGACAAGTAGGTCTAGGCTGCCTATCACTACTTGAGCCAATTAAGCAGAGACAGGGTTTATTCATATATGAGCATTTATTCCAACAATGATGGCAATATGGGAGAGCAGCAGGTCATCCAAGAATATCTGCCCTGCACACCATCCATCCCTACCCCAAGACACCAGCTGCTTGTATGGGGTAGAAGGACAAAGATTACATGGGAAAATAGGCAAAGGGAATAAGAATGCTTATGCAAAAGTAACAAAAATTGGTATCCAGGCCTGGGGAAATAGGCAAAAGGAAAAAAGATGGGTATACTGTTTACAGATTAGACAGTGCAATCTGGGGGGTTGCAAAGTGTAGGCACCTCTGGGACTCCATTGTTGCTCCAACAAGGTTATTAATCTTTCCATGATAATAGACAGTTAAGGAGGATGGACCACATTTCCAAGTTAACTCCCACGTCTCAGACAGGTGGGGGGAACACCCAGCCAATTCACAACATACTTGCTTTAATCAGAGCAAAATAATCACGGTTAGTAGAGCATGACTAATATTTCTTATAACTATAGCCAGTCTCTATTATTGTATTTCTTTCTCATGCCAGAGAAAATACTATTGTCTATGTACATGTGTTTGTGTGTGTGTATATATTGACACACACAATTATATATATAATATACACATACCTACAAACATACATACATACATACCAAATCATCTTTTGGTGAATACTTAGTTTTATATCTTGGCTATTGTGAATAAGGCTGCAGTATACATGGGAGTGCAGCTATCTCTTTGAGGTGGTTAAAAAACATGTATGAGTGCTCTCTAAATGTCTCTTACGTACATTTGGTCTAATGTTTAGTTCAAGTTAACATTCCCTTGTTGATATTGTATCTAGATGATCAATTTGTTGCTGAAAGTGGAGTATTGATGCTCCTTGCTATTATTGTGTTGTTGGCTATTTAAACCTTTAGTTCTAATAAAATTTGTCTAATATTTTTAGGGGAACCAATGTTGGGTGCATACCTCTTGACAATTGTTATATCTTCTTTATGAAGTGATCTCCTTATTATTATATAAAGACCTTGATTGGGCCTTGTTACAGTTTATGGCTTAAATTCTGTTTTGTCTGATGTAAGAATATATATAAATGTTCTCTTTTGGTTTGCAATTCCAAGGAATATCTTTTTCCTCTCTTCACTTTTGAGTCTTTAATTGTCTTTAAGAATGACTTGAGCCCTGGCTAGTGTAGGTTTGATTCCAGGTTAAAGCATATACCTGAGATGTGGATTCCATTTCTGGTCTGGGTACATAGGAGAGGCAACAAATGAATGTTTTCTATCACATTCATGTTTTTCTGTGTGTCTGCATCTCTTTCTATTCCCCTCTCTCTAAAATCGATGAGCATATCCTCTGGTGAGGATTTTTTTTTAATTTAAGAAAATGAATTGAGTTTTTTAAAGGCAGCATATAGTGGGTCTTATTTTTTAATCCACCAAAACATTGTATGCCTTTTTTCCTTTTTATTGAATTTGTTGAGGTGACTCTGGTTAACAAAGTATACAGCTTTCAGGTGCACATTTCTACAACACACAGTCTGTCTGCCATATTCTGTGCTGTGCACCCCTAGTCATTCCATGCCTTTTGATTGGAGAATTCAATCTATTTACAAATAAATTTTTGACAGGTAAAGACTTACTATGCTATCTTGTTGTCCTCTGGCAGTTTTGTAATTCCATTGTTCCTCTTTTGCTGCCTTCCTTTTTGAATTGAAGATTTTCCATAGTGTGCTTTGGATTCTTGCTCCTTATCTTTTGTGAATCTGACTGAGTTTTTTATTTTGTGATTATCATGAGATTTACACAAGATATTATATGAATATAACAGTTAATTTCATGCTGATCACAGCTTTATGTTTAACTGCAGATTAACCTTACAAAAAGAGAAAGAGGAGAGGCAAAAAGATGATCTGTTATATAAAAGAAATACGACACAGTTAAGGAAAAAAGAAGGGCAGTCTATGAAAGCAGTTGAAATGAACCCCAAAGTTGAAAACACCATAGGAACACCTGTCATGGCCCTGAAGACTATAAGAGGGAATAAGGTTAATTTATCTTTGGTAAAAAATTTCTTATGTGTAACATTATTTTGTTAATTACTGCATTTCTTTAATTTAATGTACATTATTACATTAAAAAACAAAATATTATCTCATTCAAAATATGAACTGTGACACTTATGACTAAAGTTATTAATTTATTACTATCCTTGGCATGTAGTTGATGCTTTGTATAAGTTTTATAAATGAGGAAAGGGACAATACATTGAGTTTAACCATTCACATCAATGTTTTTTAAAAAAATATATTTTATTGACTTTTTACAGAGAAGAAAGGAGAGGATAGAGAGTTAGAAACATCTATGAGAGAGAGAGACATTGATCAGCTGCCTCCTGCACGCTCCTTACTGGGGATGCGCCCCCAACCAAGATACATGGCCTTGACCGGAATCGAATCTGGGACCTTTCAGTCTGCAGGCTGATGCTCTATCCACTGAGCCAAACTGGTTTTGGCCCATTCACATCAATGTTAATTTTGGCTTTTAAAAATGTTAACATACAGGCTAAATTGCCTTGAGACTTGTGATGAAATTACTCAAATATTCATAAACATTTTATTTCACAATACTGCATTTTTGTTCTCTGACAAATCTAGCTTTTGTTTTTAACAGTTTTTTAAGGAGCTGTTCTTAAGCTTTGAACTTTTTGTTAATGGTATGAGATTAAAAAAACACACAACTAAACAAAATGTGTCCCTAGGTTGTTGAAGAACGAAATTACACTCAGAGGCAACTTTCTCAAGAACAGAATGCCAGTACATTACAAGATGAAATTCTGACCAAACACCCTTGCAAGTCAAAGGGGATAGAAAGAGCTCATAAGAAAGTGATATCTGAGGTAGTTTACTTAGTCATTTACAAATGTGTGTGAGTATATGTGGATGTGTAGATATGTAAAATCCAAAACTGTACATAAGGAAACTATAGATCATTTTAAAAACATAACTCTGTGTGTGTGTGTGTGTGTGTGTGTGTGTGTGTGTGTGTGTGATTGTGGTGGCATTTTTGGTCCATTGAATAAAATTATATTCTTTTTTTAAAATATATTTTATTGATTTTTACAGAGAGGGAGGGAGAGAGAGATAGAAAGTCAGAAACATCGATGAGAGAGAAACATCGATCAGCCCCCTCCTGCACGCCCCACAGTGGAGATGTGCCCGCAAGCAAGGTACATGCCCACAACTGGAATCGAACCTGGGACCTTTCAGTCTGCAAGCCGACGCTCTATCCACTGAGCCAAACCGGTCTCGGCTAAAATGATATTCTTAATTCAAATCCATTTGTCTCTCCCAATCAAGTAGTGACATTCACAATGCCTTTATCTTAAGGGGAGGCTTTTAATATTTTCTATAGAAATTGATGTGTTTTCCATGATCTCAAAGGTGTTGCTACCAACAACAGCTGCTCCAGATTTTGGCAATATACATTTCTTTGTATATTAATAGAGAGGTTAGTTTTCATTTCCACCGGTGGTAAGGAGGAAAAGAAGAGCTGGTTCTGGGGTAATATACTAGATGTCATTCTCCCTTTGAGAAAAGTAACCATTTGTTTGTAGTACTATCTCATTTTAATATGAGAGATTTGAAGAGAATGCTAAGCTGTAATGCATACTTAGTGGCAATTTTTTGTAATTTTATTCCTAAGAAAGTAATTCATGCATTTCTATCCAGTTCACATTTATTACATTAAACATTGTGATCAAGAAATAAAAGTTATTGCAGCAACATAATCTCATGATTTTCTCAGAAAAGCTCTATAAATTTTATCTTACCATTACTTTTTTGAAATATAAGGCATCTTTTTTTTTTTATAAGAACTATAGAATGGGGCAAGAGCAACAGTTTTCCCGTCTGGAGACCTAGGGAGAATCCAGAAGTTTCTTATGATTTTCACCCCTCCATTCCAGACTGTGGTGACTGAATGAGTTCACAGATGGGTGTAGAAGAGCTTAGGACAATGCCTAGATGACCAGTTATCAGTAGAGGTGGTTTTATTACTGAAAGTACTAAAAAAGTGGAATATCTATGAGATAATCTTTGAAAAACATTTTCGGAAATTAGTCTCTCCTAGTATATGCAGGATTAATACTCTCAATGTGAGATAGCTATTTATTCAGTCTATAAACTCAATTTTAAGAGTGTTTGGAGTGATTAATCTTTTCCTTAATGTATTCTGGGTTTGTAGTGATTCAGAAAAAAGCCCTTTACAATTCGTAGACTCTTAAACAGTAACTTGTAGTTTGCTTTTCAGTTTAAAAAATCCACCAACTTAAGATATATTTTTGAACTTTGTAGAATGTAGGCTTGTGTAAAGTTAGAGGTTTAGATCCATTTCTATTTTTTATGAGGGACATCCACCTATTGAACCTTTTTATTGTAAACATAAAGGTTTCTTTAATTTTAGAGGCTGCCATGATATATCATTTCAATGAGTTAGCTAAAAGTCTCCTTTGTTTTACTTAGGTTTCTGATAGTTATGAAAAACTAAAATGTCAGTTACATGAAAATCGCATGTTGAAGGATGAAATTGCCAAGCTAACACTGGAACGAGACACAGTAAAAAATCAGATGCAGGAAATGGAAAACAAATATTTTGAGGACATTGTGATTGTCAAAGAAAAGAATGACCATCTTCAAAAGACAATAACAGAAACACTATTTGTACATCATAAGCACTTTGAAGTTCTGAGAGCTGAGCTTGCAATGCTAAGCTCTAAACTGGAGGATGAACAACAAAACAGAAGAAGATTGGAAGCAGAAGGTGACTCATACAGTTCTAGACCGGCTACTGTTACACAGGATCATGAGCATTGTCAGACTTTAAAAGGAGATCTACCAGTTGGTTTCAAGGAAGAAAAAGAAGAAAGGTTTTTTTCCCAGGACAAAAAGAACTCTGATATGTCTAACCTAAAATATAACATTGAGGTTCTTTCTCAACAAGTTTCTAAATTGGAAAGTAAATTCAATAACCTAGAAGTTGAGCTACATCACACAAGAGATGCTCTCAGAGAAAGGACATTGGTTTTAGAAGGTGGAGAAGGAGACCAAAGCCAAACACAGTGGCAAAAGAAGGAAATTGAACACATGCATCAAGAGGAACAAGATAAAGTGAATAAAGACACTGGAAAGCAGGAATCTTTACAGGAGAGGCTATCTCACCTGCAGAGTGAAATTAAGTTGTTTCAACAGCAACTGGATCAGACTCACAACAAAGCTGACAGGAAAAGAAAGAGAGTCATTAAAATCCAAGATCAGTTTGCAGACACCATAAAAATATTTCAAGCCAACAGTGAAAAGCAAGGTCTTATGCTAAAGGAAACATGTAAGGAATTAATCAACGAATGGCATCTCTTAAAAGAAAATATACATCAGTATGAAAATGATAAAGTGGAAAGAGTTGTAAGTATCCAGAGATAAACATTTTCAAATTTCCTCAAAGAAAATTCAGAGCAATATTTGATGATGGCTAACTGTTGAATACAGGTCAATATAAAAAAATATATAGATTATAAAGCTGTTTGTTATATTATTTTAAAAGCAGACATTGTATCTATCAAATGAACATTAGACCTGAGAAGTGTTTTGTTTGAGTAGACATTTTATTGCCCATGAAATTTTAAGAGGTTAAGTTCCAGATTGCTAATAGATGTAGATTGATCCTTAAGTCTTACATTGATTGAATAATAATTTTAGTCTTTCTGTCACTGAATTTTAATATCATTGGGAAGCAGATAAATGGAAATGCTCTTAACTCAAATGAGTATTTTTAAATTAAGATTTAATTAAGTGAGTTATCTTGACAGTTAAGTTCAGATTTCCCAGATGAACTGAAGTGTAGATGTTGTATCGCATAGTACCTTTTCTTCACTGGCTCCTTATATATTTAGGTTAACATAGGCTATTTTTATTCATGCTAATTTGAATTAAATTTGGGAGTATTTCTGTCTCAAGTAATATATTCATAGAACCTTCTGATCTTTTAAAGGCATCTAGTTTTCATTCAATCATAATTTGGGACAAATGTGATGAGTTTCAGCAAATGCATAATTGATTTACACTTTCAAATACTATTTACTATTTTCTTAGAATATTTTTACAAATAATTTCTTCCTATTTCTCATGTTAAGGCCTAATTACTATCATTGTTTGTCCAAACAGAGAGCATTGTAGCTCTCTGTGATTTACTAATTTGGCATTGGAGCTCCATTTCAGATCAGGGAGTTGTAGCAAGGTTTATGTGTAGCAGGGAGGGTGGTTAAGACCAGGTTATTTAGGGCCCTGAAGACCCTTGGAATGCCTTCACTTTGCTTTTAAGATAGGAACTTGTTGAGAGGATTTGAGCAGGGAATTGAATGTTCCAGGATCTCTGCCATTAATTGAAACTTCTGGTTAAAAAAATAAATAAAAAGAGAAAATGTTCCATAATATTGAATTTACCCATTTTTCTTTAGATTCTAAAGCTTTGAGATTCATGAGAGGAGGGGGAGGGGTTGAGAGTGGGGCTGAGTCAGCTCTCTAAGTAACCTAATACTGATCAGCAGGAGGATTACATTTTCTGTGACTTTAACCTGACTAAGCAAACATGTCCATATGAGGAAAAGAAGGTGAACTGAGTTAGATAGTGATTTTAGAATTACATATTATGTTAATAATATATGACTCTAACAAAATACATCCAGGGTGGGCCAAGAGTAGGCTTATAATTGTTTTGTATGGAAAGTAATATTATGAGCAGTAAGTAACCTACTCACAACTATAAACCTTCTTTTGCCCCATCCCGTATGTGAATCTATCTATCATTAACATAATTTAATAATAATGTGATTCATAAAATCAGTAACAGAAATATCTTACCTACTAGGCAGTTGTGAGACAACTTCAAGAACTGGCTGATACCCAAAGAAAACTGTCTTCCACAGAGGCTTTACTGAAGATTGAATCACATCATCACATGGATTCACAATGTAAAATACAAGAGTTGCAGAAGGAATTAGATGAAAGCAGAAGTCAAGTATGTATGAAATCTAGCATGTCATCAGTTAATCTATAGCTGGTTAAATAATACAAAGTATTTTAGGATACTACTTTTCAAGGGCAGCTTTCTTTTATATTTTCATTGTGATTAATGTATTATAATTTATTGTCTTTATACTGCACTTATTTCTTAAACCTTGGCTTTTCTTCTGCCTTTTGTATTTTATGTTTTTTCTTATAGTATCTGCTCTTAGGAATGTTGAAAACTATGGCGTCATTCTTCAGAGAAGGCAAAAGGCTTTTCTTCCCCTACAAAACATTTTCAATGATATCTCCTTTAACATGAGGAGGCAGCCTGACTAAATAGAGGCTGAATGAAATGTTCCAGGAAGTTGTTTTATGTATTATCTTTACTTTGGTGAATGGATAGTTCATAGATTTCAGAATAACTTGTATAGGAAGGTCATTATAGTAACCAGTTGAAGTAGGCATATCCTTCATTCTCACTCACTTGGAAATGAAAGCATGGAAATATTCAGATCATTGTAATATGTACACCCACAACAGACAAGGAAATTAAATCTAGATTCACTAATGGAATAAAAAAACAACAACCTTGTATTTATATAATAACACTAGAGGCCCAGTGCATGAAATTCGTGTATGTGGGGTGTCCCATCAGCCCAGCCTGCACTCTCTCCAATCTGGGACCCCTTGGATATTGGGCCTAAACCAAAGTAAGACATCCCTCCCATAATGCTGGACCGCTGGCTCCAAAACACTCACCTGTCTGCCTGCATGATTGCCCCTAAATGACCCCCCTGCTGCTGTAGACATGGTCACCCCTAACTGCTGCCTCTGTGTTCCAGCCTGACCACCCTTAACTGCCCCCTGCCCTGCTGGCCTGCTTGCCCCCAACTGCTCCCTCCCTGCCAGTCTGGTAGATCCTTACTGCCCCCCCTGCTGGCCTAATCACCCCAAACTTCCCCCCTCTGCCAGCCTGATTACCCCTAAGTGCACCCCCGCTGGCCTAACCACCCCTCAGTGCCCCCCATGCCAGCCTAATTGCCCATCTGCCTCTGTGCCGGCCTGATTACCCCACACAGCCTGCTGTTCAGTCATTTGATTGTCCCTCACTAAGCTCCTGCTGGCCTGGTAGCCTGCTTGTTCAGTTACTTGGTCATTTCTCACTAACTCCCTCTCACTAACCCCTCTGCAAACCTGGTTATAGGCAGCCATCTTGTAAGGACATGAGGGTTAGTTGGCATATTACCTCTTTATTATATAGGATAGCATATAATTTGCCAATTTAAATTATACAATTTAATATTTTAAAACATATTTATAAAGTTGTACGTCTGTCACTTCAATCAATTATAGAATATTTTTATTACTCCAAACACAAACTTAGCAGTCACTTCCAGCTTTTCATCTTGCCCTGCACCTGGCAATAATAAGCTTAATTTCTGTTTCTATTGATGTGCTTATTCTGGATATTTTATATATATATGCAACCACACAAATTATAGTCCTTTATGATTGGCTTCTTTCACTTCAAGTCACATTTTAAAGGTTCATTCATCTTATAACATATATCAATATTTTTTTATTTTTTTATTTGTTTTGCTGAACAATATTTCATTGTGCTGCTTAACCACTTATTCATTTTTCAGTTGATGGACCTTTGTGTTGTTTTCACTTTTTGGCTATTAATAATTCTACTATAATTATGAGTGTACAAATCATTGTATGAACATAGCTTTTCCTTTTCCTGCCATTGGATTTTAATCCTGTGAGATAACTGGGCTGATTTCACTATCTCTCCACCTTTTCTCAAGTTGTCCATTCTGTCTTTCTGTTTCTGTTCCTGTTGCCTAATCCTTGATCTATTTATAATTGGCTCCTAATTTATCCTTCCCCATGAAATATAATCTGTCTGTTTAAACTGTCATCAAACTCATTTTTTTCAGCTCTTGTAATCTTGTCTGTGCAGAAAAAGTTATTCCCTAATTTCACATTGTTTTGATTTTCTTCATGAGGAGTGATCTTGTCTTTTTAAGTATAAATTTGTGTGTGGAATCTATTATTGAATACTAGAGGCCCATTGCAGGAAGATTCCTGCACAAATAGGGCTTTCTGTGTACGGAGCGAAGCAGAGAAGAGAGCGAACCCTGCCAAGGTGGGCTTCGCTTCCATCTCCACTGCCTCACTCCCTCCTGTCTTCACTGCCTTGTTCCCTCCCTTCTCGGCTGCCTCACTCCCTTCTCTGCCACTTTGCTCCATTCTGCAGCACTTGGCTTTCTTCTACACTGTCTTCATTCTTTGCTCCACACCTGCATGTGCAAATTAACCACCATCTTTGTTGGATTAATTTGCATACTTGTTTCTGATTGGATGCTAGGCATAGCAGCGGGACGGTCAATTTGCATGTTTCACTTTTATTAGTGTAGATGAGGGTGCCAATCTTTATATAAATTGAAAATATTTCAGCTTAACTATTGTTAAGATAAAATTAAATGCTTTTTATCTCTGGTGGTCTTGGGATTCAAATCCAGATATTTGATCAACACAATGAGGAGGTGAAGGATCTAAATTAGCAAGAAGATAGCTCTAGATTTTTCAGTATAGTTGACAATATAGTTGAATAAGCCAGTGAAAAGAACTTCAGGAGCCTTCCATAGGTCAGGTCTCTATGGAACAGGAAACTATTATTATTTTTAAAGACCAATAATTGATAATCTATCTCTTGTGAAAACATTCACATTACATCAGAAAAACAAGCAGAAAAAGTTGGGTCAACATCCTAAAGGTAAAGGTGCCCTCAAAATCAGAACATAACACTATTGTATTCAAAGTAGCACCAATAAGAATCAACATAAAATGTACAAAAGGTGGTCCTTATTGCTCATGATTTATGAGCAATACTCATGTGGTTGAGAATATTGTCTATGAAAGCAAGAAAGGAGAAAGAAATTAAAGGTACAGATAACCTCAGTAAAGAGGTCAAGTCTAGAAATGTTGATTAGGGAATTGGTTTGAAGTGTTGAGGTTTATGGATTGCTGAGATGATTTTAAAAAATAGACTGCTCTCTATCATTCTGTCTCTGCTTGATAGCTCAGTTTGATCATTAAATGCCATATATGAGTGAAGTCATATGGTACTTGTCTGCTGGTGATGGTGGTGGTGTTGGGACGGGGGGAAAGGAAAATAAAACTAGAGAAAATCCATGAATATTGACAACATTGTATTGATTTCTGTAATATGAGGGATTGTATGGCAATGGAAAAGGCCATTGAAGGGTTACATGTGGATGGAAAGACAAAAAAAGAGAAGTGACATAGAAAATAAAGAAGAAAATTGTGAACTTGGATAATGAACTATGGGGGATCAATATAATAGTCTATCTTCTGTTTCTGTTAGAAAATTCTACCTAACAAAGAGGGAATATGCTAATTGATCCTCATGCCATCCCAAAGATGGTGGTGCCTACAGCTTATAAGAAGAGAATATGGTAATTGACTGCCCCACCCTCAAAGATGGTAGCACCCACAGCCAATAAGGAGGGACTATGTTAATTTACTGCCATGCTCTCAAAGATGGTGGTGCCCACAGCTACAAGATGGCAGTGCCCAGCCCTCTCAGTCCCACTGGGGATACAGGCACGTGGAAAGGCTGGGCCTGTACCCAGGTGGGCCTGGCTGCTCTGTGTGCCTGCCTCCAGAGTCCTCCAGTCCCTTCAGCCCCCCAGCTGTCCAGGGCTGGCCTGAGGTGCAGGCATGCCTCAGTGGTGGCTGCACACCCAGAGATGCCTGAGGCTTAAGTAACCAGGGTTGGCCGTGTAACTGTGGGACCCACACCCTCAAGTGCATGAATTTTTATTCACTGGGACTCCAGTCTCTATACTGAAAGTTTAAAAAAAGATCCTCTTAGGTCACCTGTGTCTCTATCTACTGCTAGATTGGAGCTCCCCTAATTCATTTTTTTCAGAGTATTCCTCTTCTACATCTGTCTGGTGTTTGATATTATCAGTTTTGAACTTACCAGCTTTCTGTATTTTAAGGATTCTTAGATTGTGCTATTATCTTTCTATCATTTAGAAAGACCTCATCATTTCTGTTGTATTGATTATATACTTATGTTCATATGACAAGTACATAATTTCTATCCATATCTTTAACTTAAATATTCAAAACATCAGATTTAAATTATTAACTTAAATATTCAAAGATCATCAGATTATAAAACAAGGGATAGAGTTTCTTAAAATTGTTACTTTTTACCCTCAACTTCAATATAATTCTAGTCCCTGACTTTCAACAGGTGAAAATAAATAACCAAATAACTATGCTACCACTTTCTTATCCTCAAGACAAGCAAAAATAAAGATAAAGATAAATAAAAATTAAATTGAAAGAGTTGAGGACTGTACATTCTGGTTACTATATAGAAATGCACTGCAGTTACAGGACCAGAGGGAGAGTGTATATGTGGTCATTGTTATCAGTTGCTCCTGGAAAGTAAAGCATTAAAGGACTACAGTAAAAAAGATGACCATCAAATTTTTTAGTGCAATTATAGAATTGAAATTTAGATTCTTATATAAAAGAAAAGAATGAGTGATTAAAATATAAATATGTGGATAAGACCTTATAGTAAAAAATGCTACAGCTTAATGAAAGGAGACAATTGGATAATATTAAAAGCTTCACGAATCAAGTAAAAGTTATGTTTGTTATATAATACTAGAAGCCCAATGCATGAAGATTCGTGTTAGAATGGGCTTTCTTTCCCTGGCTGCCAGCACCGCCTTTCCACTCCAGACCAGCCCTTTTCTGCTCAGGCCCCAGAGCCGCCTCTTTCCAATCTGAGAGCTCCTTCTTTCTGCTCCGGCCCCGCCTTCCCATGATGCCCAGAAGCCCTGAGAACCAGGGGTGGGGCCGAACGCCTGTGTCATCGCCATGGCGATGATGCAAGCATCACTTGGTGCCTGTGTATGCTAATTAACTGCCATCTTTGTTGGGTTAATTTGCATATCACTCCTGATTTGCCTGGTGGCATAGTGGAGGTTCAGTCAATTTACATGTTTGTCTATTATTAGGTATGATAGAGAAGACACTTTATTTAAAGAGAAAAGTGTTTAATAGAAAAGGAGAAATTGAAACCTATGGAAGAAAGCTTACAGAGAATGAGAGTCTTTATATCATCTCAAGTCAGATTATCATCATAAATTAATGGGAACTGCATGGGAATTTTTCAAAGATTACCCTAGTAAGATGTGACTTAATAGAACCTGGAATATCTTGAACTATTGGTGAAAATGTATCTAAGGCACCTTTAGAAACTAAAAGATCAATGTATCCTTAAAAAGTATTTTAGCACTTAGTATTTTATATAGCAAACCTCTGTTTTAACAAATTTTGGCAATTTTAGTTCCAGAAAGAAAGTGATGAAAATGTAAAGTCAATTTAAGAGGCTGTAAGAAGTCATTATTCTTGAAGTCTGTACTGATTGGCATCTAGTTTATAAACCTGTCTACTGCATTTCATAAACTTGTTCACACATATTATTCATGAACCCAGGGGAAATCTTATTTTTAAGAAAGAAAAGTAAATATCTAGATTTTTAAAAATAATTTTCTTTAATTTTGTTTCAAAGCTTCAGCATGAAAAGAAAGAATCAAAGAAAAACATTGATTTAATCATATCTCTGCAACAGAGCTTGCATGAAGTAATGCAGCAAAAGAGTGATTTAGAAAAATCGATGACCAGGTAAAATTATATCTCAGATCATTTCTAGATATAATTAAATTTAATTATAATTTAATTATAATTATAATTTAATTCTAGCATGAATTAAAATTTATTGGTCATTTTACTTAATTAAAACCAAAATAAAATTTTACTTCCTCCTTAATTTTCATAAGTAAACATATTATCCTATTTGAAAATTGACTGTAGAAACTCACATACAATGTGAAACTGTTTTGAGGGCCATGATATTGTACTCACACTTTAATGATTCCTAAAACCATAAGGTTGCCTTTTGCATATCCTGTCAATTGTAAGTTTCACATCTACTTTGAATGTTTATTTCTGCAAAATATGTTCTCTGACTGCTGATCTTTCATTCTTTTCATAGTATATATCCCTTCAGCATTGAATAAGCTAATATCTTGATTTGGCTTCTGTTTCTCTCTCTAGTTTTAGTTATAAAAGATATCATACATAAAAATAATGTACATATGACTTAAAGCAGAAGTTGGGTAATCCTGTATTTACCACTCATAAAATCACAATGGCATCTTTCCCAAATCTGGGAAGAGTCCACATGGCTTCCTTTTGGTTCATTGGCTGAGTTCTTAAGTTTGTTCTCTGATTTTCATCATCAGTGCTTTTCCTCTCACCTATATTTCTCTACATTGTTTCATATCCCTTTCATTTTGTTACCGTTGTGCTAAGCAAAGATCTCTTCTTAAAGCATACTTGAGGGGACTGTTACTATTTCTCTGATTTCTCTTCTTCTAAAGCCCTGTTCCTTCCCCATTTCCCCTTCCACTCAGACTTCAAAGCATTTTCCTTCCTGCTTCTCCTTCTATTTTGAATATCTCTTTGATGTTGATACTTTTCTTTATTTCTTGTAGACTGTTGTCAGTAAGTACCAAAATGTATGTTTGTGTCTTTTCAAAACATTCACATATCATTTTGCATTTCTTTTTCACCTTGGATACTTATCTCTTGTTTTTCATTGATATTTGATAATAGGTTCATGTTTTATATTAACTCTAGAGGCCAGGTGCAAGAAATTTGTGCATGGATGAGTGTGTGTGTGTGTGTGTGTGTGTGTGTGTGTGTGTGTTCCTCAGCCCAGCCTGCACCCTCTCCAATCTGGGACCCCTTGAGTGATGTCCGACTGCCTGTTTAGGCCCGATGGCAGTCAGACATCCCTCTTACAATCCAGGACTACTGGCTCTCAACTACTTGCCTGCCTGATTTATTACTTAGCTTTTATCATCCACTTGCTCTAATAAGATTGTGGTATTTTTAAAGGCACAGATCATGACTTGAGCTTGTGTTTCTCTATCATGGGGCCTAGATAAATACTCAAATGTCATCCAGTCCAAAAGACTGCAATGAGAGAGGCCCACCATTGATGGATTTCTATTTAAGGGGTCTCACTTGTTCTGGATCTTTACAGAGGGGTGAGTAAGGGCTGAAGGAATTTGGGGAAACCCAGACAGAATTATCCTCTTGAAACCCTTTGCTAAGCTGATGCTTGGGACTACCTGGCATTTGTCCAATTAAAACCCAGACACAGCAATAACAAAGGCACTGGTCTCCTACAGCTAATGCGTGGGGATCAAACCCCAGCCTGTAGGAACTCACCCCCACAGTCAGGACTGAGCTGGTGCTCCTAACTCTGGAGAGAGAGAGAGACTTTCCATGGCTGAAAGCTAGAGGCCTCAGACTCTGCTCCACGCACCCAAATAGGTCCATAATGCAGGCTGGTCAGCAGAGCGGCTTCTTCACCGGGACCATGGGCAGCTTGGTCTCTTCACCAGGGGACCGCTGGAAGGCTTGGCTTGGCCTGTAAGCCCCGGGACCCCCTGGGCAGCTTGGTTTGGCCTGGCGCCAGCAGCCCAGTTAGGCAGCCTCAGGACTGCTGGGGGCCAGCACCTCTGCAAGATTGTGGCTCTGCTCTGGCCCCTTTGCTTGTTGCTCTCTGCAGCGCCGGGTGGGAGGAGGCTGCCCTGTGTGTTTTTCTCTCAGGCTCCAGGCCCATGCCTGACCCTTCCTCCTGAGCTGGTAGTGACCGTTACGGTGTCCCAGCCCAATTTGCATGAGCTAGTATGTTTTCAAAAAAATTAGATTGGGACAACAAAAGAGGAACATAATTTATAGATTCATTTACTTTATATGAAGAAACATAATATCTGTTTAAATAATTATTGAATATTCACTCTTAAAGATTTTGACATTTTTCTTTTATATATTTCTGCAGATTTCAGGAACCCTTAAATATGCCAAAAAGGAATTTCAATGAAGAGCACAGGTTCCCCAGAGTTGTAAAACCAAGTCTAATAGAAATGGAAATGGAGACTAGAAGGTTAACACAGGAGGTAATTATAAATCAGTTTTTGGGGCCCCTAAATCACCTAATTTGGGAAAATAGATACCATTCAATGCTTGGACAGTGAAATATAGATTTTTCTGTTAATTGTATAGACTTGTCATCAGAGAAAAAAGAAGCTTTGTTCTTTAAAACTTTTCCATAAAATGGGCCTACTGCTTATCTCTCTATGTCTTAAACCCTGGCACCAGCACCACATCACAAAATTTTAGGAAGCAGCTTTATTGAGACATAATGAAAGTACCAGGCAGTTCACTCATTTAAAGTGTACAATTCAGTGGCCTTTTCTATATTCAAAAAGGATTTTTTATTTCTTTATTATTTTATTATTTTATTTCTTTATTGTTACATATGTGACTTTAATCCCCAATTTTCCCCAGAAACTCCTCACTCATGTCATCACGCACCTGTTTGTTTCCATTGGTTAGTCGTCATCACAATAACATTGAGGACATTTTCATCCCCCTAAAATGTAGCATTATGCCCTTTAACAATCACCTTGTTCCAGTTTTCACTTCCCCACTCTTTCTAGCCCTAGGGAACCACTACTGTCCTCTCAGACTTCCTAACTTTGTCTATTCTGCACATACCATATCAGTGGAATCACACAATAGGTGCTCCCTCCAGACTGCTATTTTATGAAGCACAATGTTTCAAGGTTCTGCTGTTTCATAGATATATCACTGGTACTTCATTTCTGTTTATTGCTGAACGACATTTCATTGTATGAAGTGACCACATATTTTTAAATCTATTCATCATTTGATGAACCTTTGTATTATTTCCCCATCTTGGTGTTGTTAAGAATACTGCAATGAACATTCATGTCCAGGTTTTTATGTGCACATAGGTTTTCATTCTCTTGGGAATATAGTTATGAATGGATTTGCTAGATCATATCTTTAACCTTCCACGAAACTGCCAGACTGTTTTCCATAGTGGTTGCACCATTTTGCATTTTCATTGACAGTGTATGAGTGTTCCAGTTTCTCCACATTCTTGCCAACGTGCCATTAACTGTCTTTGATTGTAGCCACCCCAGTGGGTATGAAGTAGCATTTTTGTGTTGGTTTTGATTTGCAGTTTTCTATTTACTAATAATGTTGACCATCTTTTCACATGCTTAATATTCATTTGTATATTTTCTTTGAATATATGTCTACTCAATTCCTTTGGCCATTTTATATTGGATTATCTTTTTTTTATTGTTTAAAGTTTTACATATGGCTCCTTTTGTTCCAGATAGACCATTCCTACCCCCGGCCACTCCCTCCCCCAAATTTCGGCCTCTACTGCCCCAGTGTCTGTGTCCATTGGTTATGCTAATGTGCATGCATACAAGTCTTTTGGTTGATCCATAACCAACCTTCCCTTCCCCCTGTTTCTGGACCTATTTTTGTTCATTAGTTTATGTTGATCATTATATCCCACATGTGAGAGAGATCATATCATATTTATCTTTCTCCAACTGGCCTTTCTCACTTAACATAATGCTATTGAATTCAATCAATTCTGTTGAAAATGGTAAAAGTGTCTTTTTTATTTTATTAATTTTTTATACATATCTCCCCATTGTCGCCCCTCCCTCCCAGGCATACACCAACCCCCCAGTTTCTATGTTCCTTGGTTATGCTTATATGCATGCATACAAGTCCTTTGATTAATCTCTTATCTACCTCATCTAACTTTCATATTCTTGCTGTAATTTCACAGTCTGTTTGAAGCTTTACTGTCTCTGTATCTAACCTTTTATTCATCAGTTTATAATGTTCTTTATTATCCCCCAATGAGTGCGATCATGTGATGCTTCTCCTTCATTGATTGGCTTATTTCACTAAGCATAAGGCTCTCCAGTTCCAACCAGGTTGCTGCAAATGGTAAGAATTCCTTCTTTTTAATGGCAGCATAGAATTCCATTCTGTAGATGTACCACAGTTTTCTGATCCACTCATCTGCTGACGAGCACCTAGGCTGTTTCCAAATTGTAGCTATTGTAAATTGTGCTGCTATGAACATAGGGGTGCATAAATCCTTTCTGATTGGTGTTTGTAATTTCTTAGGATAAATTCCTAAGAGTGGGATTACAGGGTCAAATGGGAGATCCATTTTTAGTTTTTTTGAGGAAACTCCATACTGTTCTCCACAGTGGCTGCACCAGTCTGCATTCCCACCAACAGTGCACAAGGGTTCCTTTTTCTTCGCATCCTCGCCAACACTTGTCGTTTGTTGATTTGTTGATGATTGCCATTCTGACAGGTGTAAGATGGTATCGCATTGTCGTTTTGATTTGCATCTCTCAGATGATTAGTGACTTTGAACATGTTTTCATGTGTCTCTTGGCCTTCCTTCTGTCATCTTTTGAAAAGGTTCTATTTAGGTCTGTTGCCCATTTTTTAATTGGATTGTTCATCTTCCTTTTATTAAGTTGTATAAGTTGGCTGTAGATTTTGGAGATTAAACCTTTATCCGTGATAACATTTGCAAATATGTTCTCCCATACAGTG
>JAAGEH010002534.1:27513427-27629082 GCA_011751065.1 Lasiurus cinereus
TCTTCCATCTGTTAACATCTTCCTCTATCTCTTTTTTCAGTGTCCTGTAGTTTTCTGCATAAAGGTCTTTTACCTCTTTAGTTAGGTTTATTCCTAGGTATCTTAATTTTTTTGGTGTGATGGTAAATGGGATTACTTTTTTAGTTTCTCTTTCTATAATTTCACTATTAGTGTATAGAAATGCCACAGACTTCTTAACATTAATTTTGTATCCTGCTACATTGCCAAATTCATTAATTAAGTCAATTAGTTTTGGAATGGAGTCCTTTGGGTTTTTTATGTACAATATCATGTCATCTGCAAATAAGGATGGCTTTACTTCTTCTTTTCCAATTTGGATGCCTTTTATTTTTTCTTCTTGTCTAATTGCAATGGCTAATACTTCCAGTGCTATGTCGAACAGGAGAGGTGAGAGTGGGCATCCCTGTCTTGTTCCTGTTCTTAGGGGAAATGGTTTTAGTTTTTGCCCATTGAGTATGATGTTAGCTGGAGGTTTATCATATATGGCTTTTATGATGTTGAGGTATGATCCTTCTATTCCCACTTTGCTGAGAGTTTTTATCAAGAAAGGATGTTGGATTTTGTCAAATGCTTTTTCTGCATCAATTGATATGACTATGTGATTTTTATCTCTCAATTTGTTTATGTGATATATCACATTTATTAATTTACGGATATTGTACCATCCCTGCATTCCTGGGATGAATCCTGCTTGTTCATGGTGTATGATCTTTCTGATGTACTGCTGGATCCGGTTTGCTAGAATTTTGTTGAGGATTTTGGCATCTATGTTCATGAGAGATATTGGCCTATAATTCTCTTTCCTTGTGTTGTCTTTATCTGGTTTTCGTATTAGGGTGATGCTGGCTTCATAGAAGGTGTTTGGAAGTGTTCCTTCTTCTTGAATGTTTTTGAATAGTCTGAGGAGGATAGGTTTTAATTCTTCCTTGGATGTTTGGTAAAACTCTCCTGTGTAGCCATCTGGACCCGGGCTTTTATTTGCTGGAAGCTTTTTGATTACTGCTTCAATTTCTTCCATAGTTATTGGACTATTGTGATGTTTGGTTTCCTCCTCATTGAGTTTTGGGCGGTTATATTTTTCTAGGAAAATGTCCATTTCTTGCAGGTTGTCCAATTTGTTGGAATAGAGTTGTTCATAGTATTTTTTAACAATCCTTTGTATTTTCACAGGGTCTGTTGTTATTTCTCCTCTTTCATTTCTGATTTTGTTTATTTGGGTCTTCTCTCTTTGCTTCTTGGTGAGCCTGGCTAGGGGTCCATCAATCTTGTTTATCCTTTCAAAGAACCAGCTCTTTGTTTTGTTGATCTTTTGAATTGTTTCTTTGGTCTCCAAGTTGTTTATCTCCGCTCTGATCTTCACTATTTCCTTCCTTCTGAGTACACTGGGAAGTGTCTTATTTTTATAGCATGTAGTTTTCCATTGTGTAGATGCACCACAATTTTTAATCCATTCATCTGCTGATTGGCACTTAGGCTGTTTCCAAGTCTCTTAGCTGTTGTAAATTGTGCTGCTATGAACATACGAGTGCATATATCTTTTCTGATTGGTGTTTCTGTTTTCTTGAGATATATTCCCAGAAGTGGCAGTACTGGGGAAATGAGAGTTCTGTTTTTAACTTTTTGAGGCAACACCATACTGTTTTTCACAGTGGCTGCACCAGTTGCATTCCCACCAGCAGTGCAGGAAGGTACCTTTTAGTCAAGACAGTCTCTTCAAAAAATGGTGCTGGGAAATTTGGTCAGATATATGCAAAAAAAAAAAAAAAGAACCTAGATCACCAGCTTATAGTATACACAAAAACAAACTTGAAATGGCTAAAGGACTTAAATGTAAGATGGGAAACCATTAAAATATTAGAAGCCTAGATAGGCAGCAAACTATCAGATATATGTTGTAGCAATTATCTTTAGGGATAAAGCTCCGGTTGCAATGGACACGAAGGAGAAAATAAACAAATTGGATTACATCAAAATAAAAAGCTTCTGCAGAGCAAAAGAAACCATCTACACAACAACAAGAAAGTCCACTGCATGGGAGAACATATTTGCCAATAATATTTTAAATAAGGCTTTAATCTCCAAAGTTTACTGGCTTACACAACTTAACAAAAGGAAGATAAACAATCCAGCCAAAAAAATGGGCAAAGAACCTAAATAGACGCTTTTAGAAAGAGGACCTACAGAAGGCCAAGAGACATATGAAAACATGCTCAAAGCCATTAATCATTTTAGAGATGCAAATCAAAATAACAATGAGGTACCATCTCACACCTGTCACAAAGACTATCATCAACAAATCAACAAAGGATCAGTGCTGGGGAGGATGTGAATTGACCTTTTATTATTGGATTTTAAGAGTTCTTAATTCTAGAGATACAAACCCCTTATTAGGTAATTTTCAAATATTTCTCCCATGCAGTACCTCACCTTTTCATTTTCTTGATGCTGTCTTAAAACTTCTGTGCACACAGAAGTTTTTTACTTTGATGAAGTTCAGATAATCTATTTTTGTCTTTTTATTTTCACACCTGAAAAATACTCAAATCCAGTTATAAAGATATACACATATATTTTCCTTTAAGAGTTTCCTAGTTACAGCTTTTACATTTTGAGTTAATTTTCATATACAGTATAGGTATCATTTTATTCATTTGCATGTGGATTTCCAGTTTTCTCAGTACGAATTGTTAAAAAGACTATTAATAACTGATTTGTTTGGCGCTCTTGACAAAAAGCACTTGGCCATAAAGGTGTGGGTTAATGCTGGAAGTCTTCCTTCTTCTTCATTGATGGGTAAGTCTGTCCTTATGCCAGTATCAAATCACATTTTATGAGTACTCTTTCCCAGTCATCTTGCATATTAACACTTGTTTTATGTAATAATAAAAAAATCAGTGTAGTGGGTTGTTTTTTATTTTGGAGATGTTTTGTATCTTGATAAAGCCTATGGCCAGCTTATGTTTTGCTGACTCTGTAACATGATGCAATAACACCTATTCCTTTTTTTCTCCACTCAAACCTTTAACCTCTAACCTAATGCCTCCCACTTCACTTCATCCCATGAAATCCCGGTAACAGGATCTGCTGACTTTGACATTTTCTTCAGTGTGTTTTACTCACACTTCATAGACTCACTGCCCGGGGAATAGAAGATTAAAATCTGGACTGTCACCATTCCTCTTTAGAAATGTCTCAATTTGAGCCCTAGCTGGTTTGGCTCAGTGGATAGAGCAGGGTTTGATTCTAATCAAGAACACATACCTGAGTTTTGGGCTTCTCCCTGGCCATTGATGTTTCTTTCCCTCTTTCTTCCACTCTTTCTGAAACAAATCAATGGAAAACTATCCCTGTGCGAGGATTAAAAAACATTAAAAGAAGAAATAAATGTCTCAATATGAAATCTCAAAATTTTAAAGCCCATTTGTTTTCTGTGGAGAAACATTGTAGTATAAAATACAAACAGGCTTGAAGTAAGCCAGAGGAGACTGGTATTTATTTATTTATTTATTTGTTTGTTTGTTTGTTTATAATTTATTTTTAAATATATTTTTATTGATTTTTCACAGAGAGGAAGGGAAAGGGATGGAAAGCCAGAAACATGGATGAGAGAGAGACACTGATCAGCTGCCTCCTGCAGCCCCCTACTGGGGATGTGCCCGCAACCAAGGTACATGCCCTTGACCGGAATCGAACCTGGAACCTTTCATTCCCCAGGCCGACGCTCTATCCACTGAGCCAAACCGGTTTCAGCGAGACTGGTATTTAAATGTCACCGGAGAATGCTGCACTGGTTTTTCCACTGAGATTTAAAATTATTTCACAGTATTCTCTGTTTCTTCACCGAGGGAAGGAGAATTTATTCCTAACTTGGAATGCTTCTCTGTGGACCTTGCCTGTGCCCTCTGAGTCTTTGCTATGTCCTCTTCATAAGAAATGACCTATGCTTGCAGCTCTTGACTCAGCCTGCTTCCTCCTGTAGAACATCTAAGACCCACAGGACTTTTTTATTGTGTACTGTCTTGGTCTCCCTTCAGGAGCTAGCAGGCATGGTTTTTGCTACTACAATTCTCTTTGAGATTTGAATTTTCTGTGAATTTTATTGGGGATCATGGCATTGATGTTAGTCCAGAAGCTTTATTTTAGCATTAACAAATGGACATGTGGGAGAAGCTATAAATGGGAAATGGATATTTGAAACCCATAAATCCAGGTTCTTTTATATTTAACTAAAGGCCCAGTGCACAAAATTCATGCATTGAGGGGGCCCCCTCAGCCCAGCCTGCAACCTCTCCAAACCAGGACCCCTTGGGGGATATCAAACACTGGTCCCAAGGATCAGGCCTAACCTGGCAATCGAATACCCCTCTCACAATTCTGGACCGCTGATTCCTAATCTCTCACCTGCCTTCATGCCAGGTCGCTCCCAATTATTCCCATCTGCTGGCTTTGTTTCCCTTAACTGCTCTCCCACAGGCCTTGTCACCCCTCATGTGCTCCAGATCCCCACCAGCCTGGTCACCCTGCTCAGCCTGCGTGTTCAGTCACCTGGTCGTCCTTCACTAACCTCCCTGCCAGCCTGGTCATAGGCAGCCATCTTGTGAGGACATAAGGGTTAATTCCCCTATTACCTCTTTATTATATAGGATTGTCTTTCTTTAGCTTATCTTTCCCATCGATTTCAATTTCAGCCGCTTCCTAGAGAGAATCCCTGCCATCTTCCTTTCAGTGCCACTTGACTCACTTGCCCAGGAACCCTTGCTTGCTCTTAGCCTCCTCAGAAGCCATGAAGGCTCCACTCAGCGTTTCTTGGAGTCCCTCTTGGTGTTAATTTTCATACTTCACTACATTATGTCAGATTCTACCTCCTGATCAAAGGCACTCCAATAAGTGTGTGTGTTTCTTTTTTAGTGTCAGCACTCTATTTTTCTATCAGTAGCTGTGCCAGTTATTTAGCTGTTTAATAAACCATTTCCAAACCTCCTACCTTTAAATAGCATTCACTTAGTTCACAAATCTGCAGTAAGGCCACCCTCTTTCTTTTCTATTTGTCACCAGTTGGGATGACTTGAAGCAGGCAAGTGGAATCATCTTGATGCTAGTTCCCTCTCTGGTTAAACAGTTGCAGAAGACTTTGGCTGGGACGGTCACTGGGGCAGTCTGAGCTGGACACCTGCATGAGGACTGACCATGTGGCCTGGCTGGGTTCTCAGAGTGAGCTCCCCTAGGGAGAGAGTCAGATGGCACCCAGAAATAGCGGTCACACAGCAGTCCCCACATCCTATTCACAAGAACCCAATTAGCACTGAGGTCAGCACCTATTTCATGGACAAGTGCCAAAGAATCTGGAGACATGTTTCAAAAACTCAGCATCACTCACCTTGCCTTACCAAACAATCATTGTATCTAAAGGGAAGTAGTACTTCCCAAATCATTATCATTGACATTCCAGCAAGTTTGCTGTTGTTTTTGATGTTGTTGTTTTTGTTTAGTATGCTCCCTTATATGGTGGGATGTAACAAAGAATTTCAAGATAGCACTATTGAATCTGAAAACTGTAGGGCTCATCTTGCTAAAGTTTTATGGGGAGAGATGCAATGTTTTAGCAAATGATGGAATCATTTCATCTTGGAATGCAATTCAAAATAGCATCAAAAGTTTGTAGTTCAGTAAAAGACTTATAACATTAGAATTCAAATAGCAAAGATTCATCAATTATTCTAATTTTGAAAGTGCTATTTTAGGAAGCATTTGGTGACTCAATCCTGAATACCTCAATATGATATCCCTAAAACTTTTTAAAAATTATGAAGTGTTCAGATGGGGGAAGAGGAATGGGACTTTCTATAAAGAGGCGATTTACAGTCACTTTGTGAAAAAGTCATAGGAAAAAAAAGAGTCTAAAATCAAGTACGGACATTGTATGGAAAGACAAGGACAGTAAATATATTTTTGGGGGATTCCTGATCATTTTAAGTTTGGCCTTGATTCTAAGTAACTCATGGATCCACATTTTAAGACTCTACCACAGTGCAGATGACATTTTATTGCAACTGGATTTGTTTCAGAACTTCATGCTGTTAAACTATAAGGAATTTAAATTTTAAAAAAATCTTACATCTTCATAACCAAACTATATTCTTTTGCTCATGCAGACTAATGAACTTATAGCAGCTTCAACATGTATGCCTTGTCCTGAAGAAAATACAGTTCAGCAGGAGTTAGAATTCCAAGTGCTTCAAAAAAAATGTGACGAAATGACGGCCAGAAGAGAGTGGTGGAAACAAGAAATAATAAAAGTCAGAAGACAAATGGAAATGAGTAGGGCAAAACACCAGGAAGAAGAAGAGCGTCTAGAGAGGATTGGAGAATGTGCAGATCCTTATGTAGCATACAGATTAGAACAAGTCAGACAATCTTTACAGGTTAATTTATTGACCTTTAATATGCTTCATTTCATTTTACTGCAAATTACACTTTGGATACAGGCACTATATGCGTTTTCCCTTCTTCCCTTAATAATAGCTTGTTCTGTAGATTTCAGGAAGGAAGATGTCATGTTTCTCCTTTCAGTATTTTAGTTTCCATCATTACCAACACTGAGTTGATCTTACAGAATGATTCTTACCAAAGGATCATTTTATTTTTAAGATGAGTTGATGAAAAACAAGATTACTAGGAAAAAAAATAAAAGTCAGGATTAAAAAATTATACAATTATTAAGTTATATTGTTCAATTTTAAGAATTTAAATTGGTTTTATTATTCTTTGAGTTATCAGAATGTGTGAGTACTAATAAAAGCAAGATTTTTTCCTAAGCAAAATAAGCAAGTCAGAGAAAGACAAATACCATAAAACCTCCTTAATAATGTGTGCAATCTAAGGAACAAGATAAACGGATGAACAAAATAGAACCAGAGGCATGCATACATGGAACAGACTGTCAAATGTCAGATAGAAGGGGCAGGGATGGAGAAAGGAAGGGGAAGAGATTAGCTAAAGAGCACGTATGCATGCACACGGACAGCAGTGTGGTAATGGGCAAGGTGGAGCAGGCCTGGTGGCCCTGTGGAAGGGGGTCTTGTAAGTACAGCCCTCCCAGAAGGCAGGGAGTACTACCTGAGAAGCCATATACATCACTGATAGCCTCCCCACTTTGGATTACTCCTTAGTTAGGAACCCCACCCCAACTTCTTAGAAACATCAGTGCTTTTTAAGAATAATTTAAAACCTATACCTGAATATAGTAAATCTGCTTTGATACATTTTCATTGCTAAAATATGATGTAATGGGAAATCCCTTTACTACTATGGCTACTTAATGAATGCAAATCTCTTAGGGGAAAATAAAATACTAAGCATTTGTTGTTTACAATCTTTACAGTTCTAAGGAGCAGTTAAGAAGAATCAGCACCGAACTTCTCCTTGTTTCGGAAGCAGCAAGACAGACCACTAAGTGCTCCTTATAAGAGGCCCTTCCTGGGAACATCTTCTGTTAAAAATCCTAATAACAGTTTTGTATGCAAAGAAAACTCACTGAGTCCTACTTTGAGAATCCTTTTTATGAATTCAATAAACTTATACTACCAAAAGGATTAATTTCTTATTTTAAGTGAAAAGTTTTGTTACCTTTTTATGTGAGAGAACATTCTTTTTTTAAAAATATATTTTATTGATTTTTTTACAGAGAGGAAAGGAGAGTGATAGAGTCAGAAACATTGATCAGCTAACTCCTGCACGCCCTCTGCTGGGGATATGCCCACAACCAAGGTACATGCCCTTGACCAGAATCAAACCTGGGACCCTTCAGTCTGCAGACCAAAGCTCTATCCACTGAGCCAAACTGGTTTCAGCTAGAGAGGACATTTTTCTTTTAATATATATTTTATTGATTTTTTACAGAGAGGAAGGGAGAGAGATAGAAAGTCAGAAACATCGATGAGAGAGAGACATCGATCAGCCGCCTCCTGCACTCCCCACAGTGGAGATGTGCCCACAAGCAAGGTACATGCCCCCGACCAAAATCGAACCTGGGACCCTTCAGTCCGCAAGCCGATGCTCAATCCACTGAGCCAAACCAGTCTTGGCGAGAGGACATTCGTAATTGCTATTTTACTGTCTTTTACTTCAGTTTTTATAAAATGTCTTGCTGAAAAGTTGTATATTTTCTAAAAGTTAAACCAAAGAAATATTTAATTTATAATTTACCAGAGGCCCTGTGCATGAAATTCATGCATGCATGGGTCTGGTCCCTAAGCCTGGCTGGCAATCAGAGCTATTGGGCTGCCAGATGCAGGCCTGGGCTTCACTTTTTCAGCTGCCAGCTGCTGGCCAGGGCTTCCCATTGTCCCATGCCGTCCCCTGATGTTTAGTGCCTGTCATAGTGATCAAACTCCTGGTCTCCCAGTTGAACACCCCAGGGGATCCTTTGCATATTAGACTTTTTTAATATATAGATTGTTTTATGTTTGCATTCTTAAAATGAAGTTCCCTTATGTATGCATATCTTGCCAGGCCTTGAATGACTGATGACTAAGATGGCAGTGATAGGCGGTCTTGATCTTGCTCTAGTTTCCTTTGTGTATCAGTTATTGATATATCCATTCTTCATCTCATTTATTGAGTTCTTTAGCTACAGAATTTGTTTGGTTTTTTTTTTTAGTTTTCATCTCTTTAGTTAAGTGCTCCTTCTGTTCATTAATTTTATTTCTGAGCTCATTGAATTGCCTTTTGAGTGTTGTGTATCTCATTGAGTTTCTTCATGACTGTTGTTTTGATTTCTTTATCATTTATAGAAAAAATCGTGTGCTATTTTGAGTTTCTAAGAACTTTCATTGTCTTCCTATGTTAGTGTTATCCTGGTGGTCCATGCTGCTTGATGAGTTGTTCCTCTGCTGGCGCATTTGAAGTAGTGAACACTTTTCTTATTTAGGAACATTTTGCTTTTCAAATTCAGCAGGTTGACAATTTGAGGTCTTTCTTTAGTTTTCTAGTAGATGGTAGTTTTTGGTTTTTTAGTATAGGGCAGTTTTTGTTTTCTCTTCCCTATACTAGTTAATCTTTAGGAGGGCAAGGTTGTAAGTCAAGGTGTGGTAGGTTTAGCCTTGGGCACAGGAGAGGTTGTGGAGTAACCAGGGTAGTGGATGCTGGTGCTGGATCTGGCTTGTCTGGGTCTCAGGGTACCACAACCATGGCAGGAAATGGGACCATTTGAAGGGAGCCCATTTGTGAAGTCAAGGAGCCTTATTTCCTATGACCAGTGGCAGCACTGTGCTGTTGCTTGGGGCCTGAAGACTTGATTCTGTTCCTGCTATTGGCCTTGCGGTAGTGAAACTGGTCTGTGGAGGTGAAAATGGAATCTGCATTTTAAGGGTGGGTGGGAGGGAGTTAGGAATGCTTCTGAGTTTTTGCCCCTTGCCCCTGGTTTGTGTTATGAGGCCTATACTATGACTCTTCAATCACTACTTTGTTTGCTGGGGCTGTAGGTTCAGCCTTGCTGCAGTGATGGATCTATCCCTGGTCTTCCCGTCCCCTCCACACCCTTTTTTCCTCACCTACACATTCCAAGAGGACCATCATCCAAAATACTGGTGCGTGTGGACCTTTTAGTGTGTGGAGCACATGAACCTGTGTTGGGCTCTGGATGTCCACAAGTTGTAGATTTCAGGGGGGAAACAAAGGCGTGTCTCCCTTGATCATGATGCTATCACTCACTAACATACCTTTTCAAATCAGTGCACATTGGCTTAGAGTTTTGATGGTGCTTCAGGGTTTTAATGCAGAGAATAATAGCATAGTCCTGTGCTAAATGGGTTTCAGCCTTGTTTTTCCATTTGGCTTCATTGGAATCCATCATAGAAGAGCAAAACTAAGGATTTTTAGACCTCCCGTTGGCCAAATAAGTTTTAATTGCTTCAAAGTTGTGACACTGGGTGACTGGAAACAAACAAACCATCAAATCAAAAAAGCAGGCAGGGAAAGAATGTCAAATACTTCCATAAATTGGTAAGCATATGCAAACCCGAAATATTCTTACTAGTTCTTAGCAGGTAAATCAGATAATGTCTCATTTTACAAGATGAAGTTGAAAGTGTGTGTAAATACAAAAGCTCTGCAAGACGATTTTTGTAGAAAAATTTTCGTTAAGATTTTGGGAGAAAAGTAGTGTGGGTTTTCCCCCCCAATATTTCTAGATAAATTGAAAAAAAGTTTATTTTAAACTTAATGTTGGTTCCAAGATACACATAGTTTCCTTATGGGGCATTGATTAAACAAATTATGGTAGACTTATCAAGAGAGAGTAAAAAGCACCCTTCTATCAAGATACAGAGATAATGGTAAGATGAAAAAAAAGATGAAATTACCAGATGAAATTTCTCTGGATTCAAAACATTGTATGTTAAATTCTTTTTCAATTACCGCACTAACAGTTCATCAATCATTGTTCTTTAAATCTGTGTTTAAATAGGGAGAGTCAATTTTACATTCATTGTTTTTGGACTTTGGTTCATTTGTGACATTTTTTGAAAATATCAGGATTCTAATGATTTATTTAATTGTTTTTTTCCATTTCTCAAATGTATATTCAATAGTTTAGCAACTCTGTATGCAAATACATGAAAGCTAAAACAGTTCATATTCATAAGATTTTAACTTTGTACATGGCACACAGAACATTGTATCTTAACAGAATGTTGGGTCAGATATTTTCCTGACTAAATAAAGGCCTCAACTTTACATCACCAAGGCAGTGCCTTTCTACTCTTAATTTTACCTCTGTTCAAGCTATCACAGTGGCTCTGCTCATTTCTCATAAGGCAGAGATGAGTTTATTAAACTTGTAAATTTAAGTTGTTCTATTTTAATTGTTCATGTCCCCCACTTCATTTTCTCACCTAGACAATTGTCCCAGAGTAATTTTATCTATTGAAGGATACAGATAATTGCTCAACTTCTTCCTATTCCTTTTAGCATTCATTTTCTCAATGCTTAACTTTTTAGCTCCTTGGTCAACAAATTTGTCCTCATTTTTTTTACAGCAAAATATGTGTTTTTAATCTTTATAAATTGCTCAGAACATGTCCTTGCAAATTAACCTATTCACAGTTGCATAGTGAATTGCAAAGCTTTTAATGGACAAATGCACTTGCTTTATTAGATTTTACATTGCATTTATTTGATTTTTTTAAAAAATTATTTTTATTTATTTTAGAGATAGAGAGAATGAGAGAGAGAAAGAAACATCAATGGTGAGAAAGCATCGTTGATCCTGCACGTTGTACACTGGGGATCGAGCCTACAACCATGTTCCCTGACATGGAATCAACTCTGACCTCCTGGTGCACAAGTCACCACTCAACCACTGAGCAACACCCACAGCACTTATATTTATTCCAATACCTTATAAAATAAAATAAGAATGCTATCAAAATTTAAAGTATCAACAGTTACTGAAACAATATTAACTTTTAAAATATGTATGTGTGTGTGGTTTGTACATATTTATCAAATTGGTCTCAAAAAAGAATGTAATATTATTTTCCAACCTGCAATGTCAGATATAATTTAATGGTACATTTCAATAGTGTTCAATGAATAAACATCTACTTGTATTTGTTGTGATTTTGGTATTAGCTTCAGTATACTTCTTTCTAAAGTGTAACTTTCCCCCTTTTTTTTTAAAAAAAAATCTTTATTATTCAGATTATTACATTTGTTTCTTATTTTTCCCCTCCATAGCACCCCTCCACCCAGCTCCCACTCTTCCCTCCCTCCCATTGATCTCATCCATAGGTGTATATTTGTCCAGTCTCTCCCTGTACACCCCTCACCCTTTTCCCCCTGAGAATGATCAGTCCACTCCCTTTCTGTGCTCCTGATTCTAGTTTATTCACCAGTTTATTCTGTTGATCACATTTTTAATTCACTTAATTTTTAGATTCACTTGTTGATAGATATGTATTTGTTGTTCATAATTTTTTTGGCTTTTACCTTTTTCTTTTTCCTCTTCTAAGAGTACCTTTCAGCATTTCATATAATACTGGTTTGGAGTTGATGAACTCCTTTAGCTTTTTCTTCTCTGTGAAGCTCTTTATCTGCCCTTCAATTCTGAATGATAGCTTTGCTGGATAGATTATTCTTGGTTGTAGGTTCTTGCTATTCATCACGTTGAATATTTCTTGCCACTCCCATCTGGCCTGCATCGTTTCTGTTGAGAAATCAGCTGACAGTCGTATGGGTGCTCCCTTGTAGGTAATGAACTGTTTTTCTCTTGCTGCTTTTAATATTCTCTCTTTGTCTTTTGCTCTTGGTATTTTAATTATGATGTGTCTTGGTGTGGTCCTTTTTGGATTCTTTTATATGGGGTTCTGTGTGCTTCCTGGACTTGTAAGTCTATTTCTTTCACCAGATGTGGGAAGTTTTCAGTCATTATTTCTTTAAATAGGTTTTCAGTATCTTGCTCTCTCTCTTCTGGCACTCCTACAATTCTGATGTTGGTACGCTTGAAGCTGTCCCAGAGGCTCCTTACATTATCTTCACATTTTTGGATTCTTTTCTCTTCTTGCTTTTCCAGTTGAGTGTTTTCTGCTTCTTTATATTTCAAATTTTTTACTTGATTCTTGCCTTCCTCTAGTCTGCTGTTAGGACCCTGTATCATATTTTTTATTTCAGTCAGTGTATGTTTAATTTCTAGTTGGTCTTTTTGCATCTCTAGTTGGACCTTTTCCATCTCTAGTTGGATCTTTTGCATCTCTAGTTGGTCCTTTTTCATCTCCTCTTGGCTCTCACTAACTTTGTCCAACTTCTCTAGCATGTTCTTGAAAAACCTTATAAGTGTGGTTTTGAACTCTATATCCAGTCGTTTTTTTTCCTCCATTTCTTTTGTTTGTGATCCCTTCCCTTGTCTTGGCATTTTCACTATGCTGGGGAAACTTCTGTGTTGAATTCAGCCTTATGATACCAGACTTGCAAAACCGAAGAAGCCTCTGTTGAGCTTGGGATGGGTGGAGTCTCAGGGCTTAAGGGACCGCCTTGCCTTCCAGTGGGCCCCGCCCTCCTCAGCCTCTGAGTCTCACGTGACTGGTTAATCACTGGAGTGGTCCTTGTGCGAGCGCAAGCGCCTGCAGTGCCTCTAACCACTGCCTTTCCAGCTCCCATGTGCACCAGGACCACACGAGTCTAGGTCTCCAGGGTTTCGCCCAAAACAGGGACTTAGTGGAGACAGAAGTGGCACAGTTGGGAGGGTCTGTCTCCTGCCCACTTGCGAAAGCCAGTGGCACAATCAGCAATCTTTCCTCTGTGCAGTGCCGTGCGTGACACCACCAGACCTCTGATCTTTTGGGACTCCCCTAAATTTCTGTGCGCCTCTCTCCCCGTATGAGTTTCGGCTGGATCTGGGGTTTAGTGTCATAAGATAAGGGGTTCAATGCCCTTGGGAGTCTCCATTTCCCTCCCGCCAGAGAAAGCCAGCCAGGTACTCCGGCACCCGCTCTCTCAGCGCGCGAATCTCCGTACCTCAGCTTTTTGCAGCTCCTCTGGGTTTCTGTGAGCCCCTCTCTTTCCTTCTAGCTGTAGAACTTCCACTCAGCCAGTTTTCCTGTGGTTCTGGATGATGTCCGTTCTGTCTTTTAGTTGTAGTTTTAAAATTGTTGTGCGAGGCAGCAGTGTAGGTGTTTACCTATGCCGCCATCTTGGATTCTCTCAACTTTTAAAACGGGGCTTGTTTTGGGCAATGTACATTATGTATCAAGTCAAAGAGAAAGAAAGCATTTCTGTAATTGTTGTGTAGTCGTCTTTCTTGTTGGAACTGTGGTGGGGTAGGTGGCAAATGACAGCCCTTTCCCTTTTGAGATTAGAACATAGGAGTCAGGCAGATGAACTTGCTTACTAACACATTACAACAAATTGGAGAATGAGGTGCAGGTGTGTGATCACATTGGTCTTTTGAATACTTATCACTTCTGTGTAGAGTTGTAAGCAAAAGAAACAAATGCTTGACCCACGTCCCTGGGCAGGCAGCGTCCTGTAGAGATGCCTACAGACAGGAATTCATGTAACTGTGGGCAGACACATCTTTTCAAAGAAAAGGTTTGGAACCAGGCAAGTATTCTCAGTTCCTCCTCCCAAATTCACCCATCAGGTAAATCTCCTCTCCTGGCATGAGGAAGGTGGAAAGGGTCTAAGTCATCTTGGGGATGGGAGGACAGAGGCAGGAAGGTACTCCTATAATTTCTAATGGGGTTCAATATAATTGAAATTAAGTTCATGTCTTTTGTATATACCAACTAAGGTTGAGAGAGGTTGGACGGAAGTATAGCAAATGGTAAAAAAAAGTCTGTTTTGTACTTTAAATTTTGCTACAAAAAGGAATAAAAATAAATTTTGCCTCAAGTATCTCACAACATGGAAATTGACTTCTTGTTTGATAATGAGGTTTTATCAGGGATTAATGGATGTTCTTTTAAGCAAGGTTTTCCTCAATTTCAGCTTGCTTGGTTTAACTAAAGATTTTCTTCAAGTTTCTTGTCCATTGCTTAAAAAAATTGTGTTTCATTATTTCAGTGTATTGATTGCTATTAATGAGAGTGATGATGTTAATTTCTGTCCATTGAAAGAAGTTTTTTTAAGTTTTTGTCCCATTTTTTAAATTAATGTATTACATGTGCACATATCTTCCCATTGCCCCCCAACCTATTCCCATATATGCCCCCTCTGCACTGTCATTCATTCATTGATTATGCTCATATGCATGCAAACAAGTCCTTGAGTTGATCTCTTATCTACCCTACCTCTCCCTAATCTTCCCACTGTAATTTGACATTCTGTTTGATGCTTTACTGCCTCTGTATCTATCTTTTTGTTTATCAGTTTATAATGTTCCCATTTTCCATAAATGAGTGAGATTATGTGGTATTTTTCTTTCATTGACCGGCTTATTTCACTTTGCATAATGCTCTCCAGTTTCATCCAGGTTGCTGCAAATGGTAACAATTCCTTCTTTTTATGGCAGCATAGTATTCCATTGTGTAGATATACTACAGTTTTCTGATCCAGTCATCTGCTGATGGGCCCCTAGGCTGTTTCTAAATCTTAGCTATTGTAAATTGTGCTGCTATGAACATAGGGGTGCATATATTCTTTCTGATTAGTGTTTCTAGTTTCTTGGGATATATTCCTACGAATGGGATTACTGAGTCGAATGGGAGTTCCATTTTTAGTGTTTTTTTGTTTTTGTTTTTGTTTTTGTTTGTTTTGTGTTTTTTTTTAGGAAACTCCATACTGTTCTCCACAGTGGCTGCACCAGTCTGCATTCCCACCACCAGTGCATGAGGGTTCCTTTTCTCCACATCCACAACATTTGTTGTTTGTTGATTTGTTGATAATAGCCACTCTGACAGGTGTGAGATGGTATTGCATTGTCATTTTGATTTGCATCTCTAGGATAATTAGTGGCTTGAGCATGTTTTCATGTCTCTCTCTATTAAAGATTCTATTTAGGTCCATTGCCCATTTGTTTTATTGGATCATTTATCTTCCTCTTATTAAGTTGTATAAGTTGGCTGTAGATGTTGGAGATTAAACCTTTGTCAGTGATAACATTTGCAAATATGTTCTCCCCTACAGTGGGCTTTCTTGTGGTTTTGTTGATGGTTTCTTTTGTTCTGAAAAAGCTTTTTATTTTGATGTAGTCCCATTTGTTTATTTTCTCTTTAGCTTCCATTGCCCTAGGAGCAGTATCAGTAAGAAGTTCCTTTGGCCTATGTCGGAGATTTTGCTGCCTGTGGATTCCTCTAGTATTTTTATGGATTCCATCTTATGTTTAAGTTCTTTATCCATTTTGAGTTTATTTTTGTGTATGGTGTAAGTTGGTCTAGTTTCATTTTTTTTGCATGTATCTGTCAAATTTTCATAACACCATTTATTGAAAAGACTGTCTTGACTCCATTGTATGTTCATGCTTCCTTTGTCAAATATTAATTGAGCATAGTGGCTTGGGTCGATATCTGGGCTCTCTATTCTATTCCACTGATCTATATGTCTGTTCTTGTGCCAGTACCAGGCTGTTTTGAGAACAAGTGGCTTTGTAATACAGCTTGAAATCTGGTATTGAGATTTCTCCTTCTTTGTTCTTCTTTCTGAGGATTACTGTGGCTATTTGGTTTTTTCTTTTTTTATTCCAGATGAATTTTTGAGAGTTCTTTTTAGGCCTGTGAAATATGCCATTGGTATTTTAAGGGGGAGTTCATTGAATCTATAGATTGCTTTGGGTAGTGTGGACATGTTAATGATGTTGATTCTACCAATACATGAACATGGTATGTTCTTCCATCTCTTTACGTCTTCCTCTCTATCTGTTTTTTTCAGTGCCCTATAGTTTTCTGCTTACAGGTCTTTTACCTCTTTAGTTAAGTTTATTCATAGGTATCTTAATTTATTTGGTGCGATGGCAAGTAGGATTGCTTTTTTAATCTCTCTTTCTGTGTGTTCACTATTGATGTATAAAAATGCCATGGATTTCTTGGCACTAATTTTGCATCCTACTACATTGCTGAATTCATTTATTAAGTCTTAGTTTTTTTTACGGAGCCTTTGGGAATTTTTATATACAATATCATGTAATCTGCAAATAAGGACAGCTTTACTTCTTCTTTTCCAATTTGGATGCCTTTTATTTCTTCTTCTTATCTAATTGCAATGGCTAAGACTTCCAATACCATGTCAAACAGGAGTGGTAAGAGTGGGCATCCCTGTTTTATTCCTATTCTTAGGGGAAATGGTTTTAGTTTTTGCCCATTGAGTATGATGTTAAGCTGTGGGTTTATCATATATAGTTTCTTTATGTTGAACTACAATCCTTCTATTCCCACTTTGCTGAGAGGTTTTATCAAGAAAGTGGGTTGGATTTTGTCAAGTGCTTTTTTCTGCATCAATTGATATGACTATGTGATTTTCTCCCCTCAATTTGTTTATGTGATGTATCATGTTTATCGATTTACAGATATTATACCATCCTTGCATTCCTGGGATAAATCCTACTTGGTCATGGTGTATGATCTTTCTGATGTACTGCTGGTTCTGATTTGCTAGAATTTTGTTGAGGATTTTGGCACCTATGTTCATGAAAGATATTGGCCTATAATTCTCTTTCATTGCATTGTCTTTCTCTGGTTTTGGTATTAGGGTGATGCTGGCTTCATAGAAGGTACTTGGAAGTGTTTCTTCTTTTTGAATTTTTTTGGAATAGTCTGAGGAGGATAGGTTTTAATTCTTTCTTAAATGTTTGGTAAAACTCCTCTATGAAGCCATCTGGCCCTGGGCTTTTGTTTGTTGGAAGCTTTTTATTTTTTAATATATTTTATTGATTTTTTACAGAGAGGAAGGGAGAGAGATAGAAAGTCAGAAATATCAATGAGAGAGAGAGACATCAATCAGCCGCCTCCTGCACGCTCCACAGTGGAGATGTGCCCGTAAGCAAGGTACATGCCCCCGACCGGAATCGAACTTGGGACCTTTCAGTCCACAAGCCGAGGCTCTATCCACTGAACCAAACCGGTCTCGGCAGCTGGAAGCTTTTTGATGATTCCTTCAACTTCTTCCATGTTTATTGGCCTATTGAGATGTTCAGATTCTTTCTGATTGAGTTTTGGAAGGTTATATTTTTCTAGGAATATGTACATATTCTCCAGGTTGTCCAGTTTATTAAAATAGAGTTGTTCATAGTATTTTTTAACAATCCTTTTTATTTCAGTGGGGTCTGGTGTTATTTCACCTCTTTCATTTCTGATTTTGTTTATTTGTATCCTCTCTCTGTGCTTCTTGGTGAGCCTGGCTAGTGGTTCATCAATCTTGTTTATCCTTTCAAAGAACTAGCTCTTGGTTTTGTTGATCCTTTGTATTGTTTCTTTGGTCTCTTATGTTGTTTATCTCTGCTCTAATCTTTATTATTTCCTTTCTTCTGCTTACACTGGGCTTTTCTTGTTGCTCTCTTTCTACCTCTTTGAGTTGTATTACCATTGTTTCTCGTTTTTTTGCAGTAGGCTTGTAGAGCTACTGACTTCCCTCTTAAGACTATTTTCACTGTGTCTCATAGATTATGGATTGTTGTGTTTTCATTATGTTGCCATGATGTTTTTTATTTCTTCTTTGATCTCTCTTGTAACCCAGTCATTGTTTAACAAAATGCTGTTTAGTCTCCATGTGTTTGATTCCTTTAGATTGTTTTTACTGTAGTTGATTTCCAGTTTTATGCCACTGTAATCTGAGAAGATACTTGATATGATTTCTATCTTCTTGAATTTGAAGAGACTTTGCCTATGACCCAACATAAGGTCTATCTTTGAAAATGACCCATGTGCACCTGAGCAGAATGTATATTCTGTGGCTTTGGGGTGAAATGTTCTGAAGATGTCAATTGATTCCATTTGGTCTAATTAGTCATTTAGGTTTGATGTTTCTTTGCTGATTTTTTGTTTAGAGGATTTGTCCAATGGTGATAGTGGGATATTGAAGTCTCCTACTATGATTGTATTGTTGTCAATCTCTCCCTTCATATCCTCCAGGATTTTTTTTATGTATTTGGGTGCTCCTGTATTGGGTTCATATAAGTTTACCAGAGTTATTTCTTCTTGTTGGCTTGCTCCATTTAGTATTATGAAGTGGCCTTCTTTATCTCTTGTTATGTCCTTCACTTTGAGATCCAATTAGTCAGATATAAATATTGCCACCCCAGCTTTTTTTTCATTTCCATTCACCTGAAAAACTTCTTTCCATTTCTTCACCCTCAGTCTGAGTGTGTGTGTTTTTCTTAGGTGGCTTTCTTGTAGACAGCTGATATATGAATCATGTTTTCTTATTCAATCCATTACCCTATGTATTTTGATTGGGGCATATAATCCTTTTACATTTAAAGTTATTATTGGTAGATACTTACTTGTCACCATTTTTATTTTTTACCCTTGTGTTCCTTCTTTGTTTCCTATTTTTTTTATAGGAGACCTTTTAGCATTTCTTGCATTGCTGATTTGGTAGTAATAAATTCCCTTATTCCTTTTTTGTCTATGAAGTTCCTGATTTCACCTTCAATTTTTATTGATAGCTTTGCTGGGTACAGTATTCTTGGATTCAGAATCTTCCTTTGCATGACTTTGTATATTTCATTCCATTCTCTTCTGGTCTGATGAGTTTCTGTTGATAAATCAGTTGCTAGTCTGATAGGGGTTCCTTTGTAGGTAACTTTCTCTCTCTAGCTGCTTTTAAGAATCTTACTTTGTTATTGGTCTTTGTCAATTTAATTATAATGTTCCTTGGCATCAGTCTTTTCAGGTTCATTTTGCTTGGGACTCTGTGAGCTTCTTGGATTTGTGTGGGTTTTTTCTTCCCTATATCATTATTTCTTCAAACAGGTTTTCTATTCCTTGCCCAGTTTCCTCTCTTTCTGGTACCCCTATTATTTGGATGCTATTTGTTTTGTGTTGTCCCAAGGTTCCCTTAGGCTCTCTTGATTTTTAATTATATATTTTTAGAAGCTGTTCTTGGGTATTTTTCCTCAGCTTGTCTTCTAGCTCACTGATGTGGTCCTCTGCTTCTTCTATTCTATTCTTGATGCTTTCTATTGAGTTCTTTACAGCAGCGATATCACTTTTCATTTCTTCTTGGTTCTTCCTCATTTCCTTTTGGGTTTTACTCATATTGTCAAATTTGTCTTCCATTCTTTTCAGCTATCTATGACCATTTCCATGAATTTTTTCTCTGGCAGGTTGTTTGCCTTTATTTTGTTTACTTTACTTCCTTTTCTGGTGATGCCTGCTTTTCTTTCATATGTGGGCTGTTTCTTTGTCTCCCCATGGTCTCTCTGCTCCAGGTGTCTGGTTACGTAGTTTTCTCTCTCCTGCATTGATTTAAAGGCTCAAAATACAACATAGCCAGGTACAACACACAAGGCAGTGAACATAAATGTATTCACAGTATTAATAACCATAGATAAAGGTGACCACCAGAGAGAGAGACAAATTCAGGGATAGGAGACAAGAAGAAGAGAAAAAGAGAAAAAATAAAAAAAAGAAAGAAAAAAGAAAGAAAGAAACGAGTGCCAAAATGAAAATAGGAGGAGGAAAAAAAAACAAAAGTAAGAGAGAAAAGAAAGAGAATAAGAAGAGAAGGGGAACAAACTATATATATAGGGAGAAAACTCCATTAGAACAGCCACTACTCCCAACAAATGCCAGCAACAAGTACCTGGAGCTTAATACAAACTACAAACAACAAGTAATATCAAACAAGGAGAGAGGAAACAGGTAATAAACAAACAAAAACAAAACAAAGAAAACAAAACCAAAACAATCTCACAAAAAAGCATAAAAAATCTATATAATCAACATTCAAGCAAACAACAAAAGGACACAGAGAAAAACAATTCTTTGGATAGTGAAGACAGAGAAGAGACAGGTGTTTATGGACTTGAAGCAGGGGATTGGAAGTTAGATATATAAGTAGGGTGAAATTTTAACAGGAGATAAAAAGTAAGAATAGGAAAAATCTAAAGTAGGAAAAGGGTAAGAGAAACAAGGCAACAAAAGGGGGAAAGTTAGGAAGAGAGTGATAGCATAAAGGTAGAGATGAGATAGAGTAAAATGATGCTAAAGGAAAGATAAAAATAGAATATAGAACTCTAATCTCAAAGTAAAATAAAGAGAAAATAAAAGGACACTTTTTTAACATAAAGGTAAAATAGTAGTAGTAATAATACTGATTGAAAATAAAAATGTAATAATTAAAAAGGTAAAATCAAGTGAGAAAAAAACAAAAATTAGTTTCTTAAGCAAAAGATGAAAAAAATAAAAAATAAAAAAATAGAATGTGCAATAGTGAAGGCTATTCACTTCCTCTATTGTTCTCTTTGGCATGCCTGTTTCCCAGTCAGGAGAGTATTGCAGTTCCCTAAATTTCACTGCTTCTCAGTATTGTAAGCCTTTCCTGATTTTTAAGGAGGCAGTGTGTCTTAATTTCTTTATTCCTTTATTTGTGATTACACAAGAGTCAATTTGTGATTCAGCCCTTGGGTGGCAATGTTTCTGGATTGACCTCCAAGACTATAGGTCCTCTCTAGCTTGTGCTTAGATCCTGCTTTTTCTGTGGCACTCAATACCAGTTTGTGGGAGTGGTTTGCCCTAGAGCTGGTTCTCTGACAGTCACTCCCCACTCTGATCCCCAGGCTCAAAAAAAACACACACACACACAAAAAAAACTTTCCCCTGCAGTCTCCCAAAGTGTCCCCAACTGGCTGAAATATGTATTAGATTTAGCAATCAGAAGCAAAGATCTGAAGAGGAAAGAGCACAAGTGTGTGAACTCCGGTGCCTCCTACAAGTCTGCACAGTCATCCTTTCCCCATCATGTCCAAGCAGACAGCCCATTTTTAAAACTCCTAGGCTGTCCTTCTGTGTCAGATCAAAATGGGTTGCTTTTTAGAGATCCCCTCTGTTAACAGCTCTGAGGACCTCCTTCCACATTCACTGATCATGCCAGGCCCAACAGCCACAGATTTCTCTAGGTGCAGACTTCCCCCAATCCTCCAGCTCCTGCAATGTGCACGTTTCTCTGTCTTGTGGGACCAGAGATCTTACCTCATCCCAGGTGAAATCAAACCTTTCCATGGTGGAGCATAGAGCTCTTCTGAATCCGAGTGTTTGTGCTAATTGGGGACCGGTTTCCTGGGGTTTGCAGCTGTTTGGTGGGTGCAGTAGTTGTAGATTTTCAAGCTTCCAATAACATCCACCCTCCCTTTCAAGATGAAGTGGTCTCCATGTCTGAGCTTGTGGCTCCAGGCCAATCACAGATCTTCAGCCTTACTTTTTCCAGGCCCAATATGACACACACTGCCACACCCATCCCTGCTCCTGGTCAGTCTCAACAATGAGTCCTAGCCGCTTGTCACTCCTGGGGCCCCAAGCTCTCCTGCCTCCCCACTGCCCAGTGATCAGCGGCTTCGGGCTCTGCAGCATCCCCATGAGTGACACCACCAGACAAGCTCCAGGACGCCCACCTCCAGGAGAGGTTGAAGGAAACCCCCCTTTCTGACTCTTCCTCTTTGAATGGGGCTTCTCCAGCCGCCCTTTGGAAAACCAGGACCTGCTCTGCACACACCCACCGAGATTGGTCCCCAGCTCAGCCCTGCTCTCCTGCTGGAACCCAGCTCCCATCAGTCACACCCCAAGCTCCGCATTCGAAGATTCTGGGGGGCGAGCTCTACCGCTTGAGTTTTATTCATTACTTTAAAACTTATCATTTAGATAGAAAATTACCATTTTGTGTCTCATGCCTAAACATTATGAGGTACACGACAAGGTTTTGCATGTTCATTTTCTGAATTACAGTTAAAAAAATCTATATATTTTTTCTGAATATGAGAAAGTAGCTGGCATAAAACCTTAGGCTCAATGAGAAGACTTAGAGCCCACTTTTGGCCTGCAGCTAATTGGTTCTGTGATCTCAGGCAATCTATAATCATTCTGAGCCTCTGTTGCCTTTTATGTAAAATTAAGGATTTGAACTGAATCAGTGACATTCAACATTTTTTAAAGACTAGAACTTAAATTTTTTCCCCCATGAATCTGTATTATAGAGGCCAATAGAGCTGCCGAACTAAATAGGGGGAGAGAGGTAAGCATCTGAAACTACCATTTGATATATGTCTCCAGGAGAAACTTAGCTTCCTATCGGACACAGTTTGAGAGCTACCAGCTATGAGAAAAATCCTTCTAAATATAAATCCTTTCCATTTAAAGGTGCTATTGCATTGTACATAAGTTTTTCACCTTTCCGTATTTTGATAAAGAGAAAAATATACATAAAATTGCAGATATGTTCTCATTATTGTTGGACTCAAGCTCCTTTCACCACTTGAACCCCTAGAAATAAACACCACAAAAGTAAATATGTAGGAAAAGAGCTTCTTTTTAAGATAAAGAAAATGTTACATTGGTAGTTTTTTAATTCAAGCTGTGTAAAAATGTGCTATATGTTATATACCTTGTTTATTAATGGCAACATAGAATTGATTCAGTAAAGGCCTCTGTCTTTATCTGGTATTGAGTGATTTATTTTACAAGACCTGTCTAGTAATGTTGTTGTCTCATTTTCCATTTAATCAGACTTGTCTGTCATGTATTCTTCAAGTGTGATGGAGAATAGCATCTGTAAATACTGGAGAACATCTCGGCCAACAAATTTATCTTCACACTTAAAATTTCTAAAGGCCTTGGATATCACATTATCATTATCACCGTTGAGTTTTATGTTCAGCATCATATTTTAAGCCCAGTACCAGGCAGTTAGTTAAATGATACCTTTTGCTATCTGCCACTATGGCAACCATCATTGTTTGGATGTATTACAATTGTTACATTGCCATTAGACTTTTCATCTGTAATTTTAGACACTGCTTCATAGGCCTTTGCCTAAGGCTTTCACCCTTTCTATTGATGTATTGATTTTTTATTTATTTTGTATAAGTAGTCTTCAAATTAAAGAAAGTTCCAAGTCTTAATACAACTCTCCCTACACCATTTGGAGTAAATTGCTGACATGATGCTACTACCCCTGATTCCTTTAGGGTTAATATTCTACAAATCAGTTATTCCATTTGCCTCCCATACCACCTTCACATTCAGAAAATTCACACTAATATATTCTATAATTTCATCCTTAAATTTGTTTCAATTTTGGCCATTTGTCTATAGTATCTGTTACAGCATAAAGACCCTGTTCTGATCCAAGGTTGACATTTAGTTGTAGTGTGTATTTGTCTCTTTCAGCCTAGAATAGGTCCTTAGGCTTTCCTTGACTTCCATAATCTTGAATCTTTTGAAGAGGAAGTTTCACTAATATAGAATGTCCTTCACTGTGGATTTTTTTTTTTATTTCCTTAACCTAAGGTTTAGATTACACATTTTTAGCAAGAGCACCACAGATGTAGTGGTGTACTCCTCTAATTGCATCCTGTGATGTGACTCACAATTTTGATTTGCCATTCTTGGTGATGTTCATGTTGATCAGTGAAGGCAATGTCTGCTGAGTTTCTCCTCTGTAATGTTTCTATTCTTATTCTACAAACAATCAGTGTTTTATAGGGGAGTACTTTGGGACTAGGTAAATATCTCCTCATTAAACTTTTGTTTTACTCATTTATAAATATGGATTAATGGGTTTTTATTCAATGGATTATAGTTTGTTAAAATCATCTTTAAAATAAATTTTATCTTAGAAATACTCTGTTTTGACAGTTTCAGACTTAGAAAAGTTTTAAGAAGAGTAGAAAGAATTTCTGTATATCATCCCCAAATATTAACATTTTATTCTATTTGCTTTATCCTTCTCACTTCTTCTATCTTTCTAGATAAATAGAAATGTAGATGTATAACACATATATAAACCATTTGAAACTTCCCACATGATGCCTCTTTAATCCTAAATAATTTCATGTGCATTTCCCAAGGAAAAGGAAACTTCTTCCATAACTGTAGTATAACTATCAACATTGGAGAATTAAAATTGGTTCAGTTTTGTATTTAATCTTAGATCTTATTCAGATTGTTCCTCTTGTCTCTATAATATTCTTTATAATCAAAGAAAATCTATGATAGTAGTTTTTGTCCAATTGTCCTGTTTCTTTAATCTCCTTGAACCTGGGACAATTCTTTAGGGTCCTTTGCTTTTTGTGGCATTTACAGTTGAAAGAGTTTAGGCCAGTTGTTTGTAGACTTGCTGCTCAGATCCCTGTGAAGTTTTCTTATGTAGCTTCAGGTTATGCCATGTGGGCAGGAATGTCACACAAATGACACTGAGTTCTTCAGGTGCTGCAGATTTGGAGGCACCTGCTGGGCCTCATGACTGCCAGTGTTTGTGTTGACTTGCGGTGCTCCCATGCCTCTTAGTTGCTTGCCAGGTCTCTCCCAGCAAGCCATCCTCAATCCAGAAATAGGTAAGCAGATCCTGACTGGCAGGTTTTTCAGCACTGTTTTTATTTGTGAGTAGTTGTCTCTCAGATGGCTCCCAACCCCCTGCCAATCTCCCTCCTACCCCTCCAGCACCATGCTAGCTTCCTGGTGTCTGCCCAGGGATTTTGCACTTGGCCTTCTTCCCTCAACCTTGAAGCCCTACTGAAGGGCTGTTTGTGTCCTAGAACCCAGTATGTGTTGAGCTCATGAAAACCCCAAGGGCGGCAAAACCTGCCAGTCCTCCTGGAGGAGTTCCTGGGCTTTAGAAACTTTTAAACTTGTTATTCTCCCTTAAATGACTCCAAGCTCTTCCTTTCTGGGAGAGTTGTCTAACTCTTGGACTTGAACACCTCAGAGAGGCAATTATAAATTTAATATTCATTGAGTTCTGTTGATACAATGAGCTAAGTACTTTCCATCGTAAGTTATTGACATCTCCAACAGCCTTAGTGGGAAGATAAGTAGCTTGTCCAATTACAGCAGATGAAGGAAAGCTAACCAAAGTGACAGTGCATCAATGACTGGCAGTCTGGCTCCAGAATCTACTAGATGGCAGTGCCCTGGTGGGTAGTGTGACATTTTGCAAAAAGCACCAGTCACCTTTTAAATCTCAGATCCACCAGGAACTTTATGGTGAGCTCAGGAGTCACGGAATTTTGCTGGCCTTAGTGAGATAAGAGTGCTGTCTGGATTTCCACTAAGGTTGGTGCTAGCTGAACACTTGTAGAAACGTCCTTTTGTCTTCCCTGGACCAATTAATCTTCCTCTCCTATCAGTTCTCCCCACTCTTGACATGGAATGCTAACTGTGTGTGTAGGGTGGAGAGAGAATTCCCTGGTGCAAAGAAAACTTTAGTACTCTATCCAAGAAGAGGTGGACAGCTGGTTTGGAATTGCTGCCAATTCTTGAAATATGTTTCTAGCAGTAATGGCTGCCCTAGTCAGCAAAGATGCTCTATTGGTCCAGCAAGCATTAGAAGGTAGGTTCATCAATATTATTCTCTCTTGAGCTAGTGAATGTAATAGGGCTCTTGATATTATTTGACATATTACTTTTCAAATCAAGACAGTCAACCATTGGTTCTTGGTATGTGATAATATTAACTAAGTAGCATCCTTCACCTAAGGCCTTGTATTCTGCTTCGAATTTTCTTTTAAAGACCATAGGAAACAAGAGGGACACAGAGCCTCAGCTCGTTGGCTATGAAATGTGGTTTACTTGCCACAATGGCCACATAAGTGCAGTGTGACAGAGGGATGTCTGTCTCAGGCTGGCCTGTGGCCCAAACAGGAAGGAGTGACATCTTTGGCCTAAAACTATTTTGCCTTGTAAAAGGTAAATATTTTATGAGCAGAGTAACACAGTAAGTTGGTATTCATGAATTTTGCCTATAGGTCTAGAACTACTCAACTCTTTACAAAGAAAATGCCGTTTAAGGGAAGGTTTGCTTTGGAAAGCAAGAAAGCTGATCATTTTCTCATTTCTTTTTGGGAAAAGTGCTTGAAAAGTATGTCTCCACTACCTGTATCACCGCCCTTCCATCCTCTTGAATCCACCTGCATGGGCTTTCTCCTCTTTCAGCCCATGACATTATTCTCAAGGACACCAGTGTTGTCAAACCTAATGATGCATTAGTTATAGGCAGTTAGACAGAAAAGAGCAGAGAACTGATGATGAGCCATGTACAGAAACTCACCAGGGAAGAAAACTCCAGATGCCTACCAAGGGGCAAAACTGGGAACACAAGAACCTCACTTCCAAGATAATCTTTCCTCCCATAGCATGTCATGTGTTTTGGAAGCCCTGACCTTTCCCTCCCTAAAGATAACATCTAGGCCTCAGCTGTATTTCAGCTTCTAGCTCAGAAAAGCAAAAAGCCAGACAAATGACACTGTGGCTGTGGCTGACTGAGGACCAGCTGGTTGGCTAATGGTGCTGACCAATCAGTGGAGACCATGACCCTGAAAGAGCACACCTGGAAAGCTGATGCATGTTCTATTGAGATCTTCCCCTGAAAACCTCCCCAAGATTTCCGAGAGAGAGAGAGAGAGAGAGAGAGAGAGAGAGAGAGAGAGAGAGAGAGAGAGAGAGATGTGCTTAAGTGCTTAACACAAAGGACCCAGGAGGAGCCCTTCCCCAGGTCAGCATGCAGATACCATTTACTTCCCACTTCTTTCTTCTAAGGGACTTTAGGAGACTTGCCACCATGGGAGCAATGGATAGGGGCATCTCCTCCTGGGCTAACCTCCTGAACCTGTCTCCCAGATCCCCTTTTCTCCGACTTCCCAGTGAGCCAAAGCAGCAAAGCCTAGGCTCTCCTGTTGTTTCTTCTATGCCCTTCCTTGTTTCATTGTATTATATATATAGTGGCCAGGGTATGAAATTTGTGCATGGAGTGGGGTTCCCTTAGCCCAGCCTACACCCTCACCAATTGGGGATCTCTTGGGGGATGTATGACAACTGGTTTAGGCCCAATCCTGAATTAAACCAGCAGTCATACATCTCTCTTGCAATCTGGGACCCCTGGCTCCTAACCTCTCTGCTTGCCTGCCTGATCACCCCTAATTGCCCTCCCCTGCCAGGCTGATCTCACTCCCAACTCTCTCCACTGCCAGCCTGATTTTGCCTCACTGCCTCTGCCTGCCTGATAACCTTTAACTACCCTCCCCTGCTAGCCTGATCTCACCCCCAACTGTCCTCTCCTGCCAGTCTGACCTTACCCCCAACTGCCTTCCCCTGCCAGCCTGATCACCCTTAACTGTACCTGCTTCTTCCCCCACCACTATGGCTTTGTCTGGAAGTCTGACAATTGGAAGATGGCTGATTGACCTAGTCTAATTAGCATATTACCATTTTAGTAGTATATATAGATTATATAGGATAGGATTGCTTAAATGGGGGGTAATGAGGAGATGCTCTTGGCAGACAAAAATACATAATACCTATATCTGAACTGATAGCCAGCCACATGCACTATACTGACAAACCATTCATTAAAAAATTGAACCACTTTCTTACATCTTACACCAAACAGTCGTTGCCCTTAAAACCCCTCCTCAGCCCTCACCTTAGGTTCTGCCTTCACACTTCACCCAGATTTGGTTCTGATTGGTCAGTTACTATGCCATTCAGCATCCAAAGCTCTGCCTCCTATGCAGCCATTGGCTCCTCACACTTCACCAGATTTAATTCTTATTTGTCAGCTTCTATGCCAGTTAGTGTCTCCAGACCTGATCAGAAAGGCAGGGCTGATCAGCAGCCCCAGTGGAAGCTCAGAGAGAAAAGAGAGGCACAGCTGCTGGCCAGGCCTAGGGAGAGAGAAAGAGGCAAGAGCTGATCAACAGCTGCCACAGAGGCTACTAATCAGACCCTGCTTCTCTATCTAGGCCTCTCTCTGGGCATGATCCCCTGCCCCCTCAGCAGTCAGTGCTGGGTCTCCATGGCAACCCAGAACTGATTTCCAGTTAGTTAAGACTTTGGTCATTTTGGACATTAGGAACCCTGGGTTTTTATATATTAGGATATATATATATATATATATATATATATAATTTTTATATTATATATATATATAATTTTTATATTATATATATAATTTAATGTCTAAATTTTAAAAATATTTTTATTGCTTAAATTATTACATATATCTCCTTTTTTTCCCTATTGACCTTCCCCCAGCCTCCCCTATTCGCTGTTGCATGCCATCATCCCACCCTCTTAGAGTCTTGTGTACATTGGTATGCATATATGCATGCATACAAGTCCTTTGGTTGATCTATTTCCCTCCCTCCTCAACACTCCCCAGTTTTCCTACTGTAATTTGACAGTCTGTTCAGTGCTTTACTGCCTCTGTATCTATCTAATGTCTAAAGTTTTATGTAAGTCTCCTTTTCTCCCAATTGACCTACCCCACCCCCAGATATTCCTACCCCAGGGCAAGCCTCCACCACCCCAGTATCTGTATCCATTGGTTATGCTAATATACATGCATACAAGTTCTTTAGTTGTTCTCTAATCACCCCTCTCCACTGCCATTTGTCTCTGGATGTATTCTTGTTCATCAAATTATATTGATCATTGTATCCCACATATGAGTGAGATAATGTGATAATTTTCTTTCTCTGACTGGCTTATTTCACTTAGTATAATGGTCTCCAGTTCCATGTATGCTGTTGAAAATGGTAAAAGTTCCTTCTTTTTTATAGTATTGTGAAGCTGTACCACAGTTTCTTAATCCACTCATCTGTTGATGGGCATTTAGACTTTTTTCAAATCTTAGCTATTGTTAATAGTGCTGCTATGAATATAGATGTGCATATATCCTTTCTGATTGGTGTTTCTGGTTTCTTGGGATATAGTCCTAGAAATGGGATTTCTAGTGGGTCAAATGGGAGTTCCATTTTTAGTTTGTATTTTTCTAGGAATTTGTCTATTTCATCAACATTATCCAGCTTGTTGGCATATAGTTGTTCATATATTTTCTTACAATCCTTTGTATTTCTGTGATGTCAGTGGTTACACATCCACTTTTGTTTCTTATTTGTTAAGGTTCTCTCTCTTTGTTTCTTGATGACTCTGGCTAATGGTTTATTAATTTGGTTTATTTTTTCAAATAACCACCTCTTTCTTCCATTGATCTTTTTAAAATATCTTATGTTATTTATTTCTGCTCTAATGTTTATTATTTTCTTCTTTCTTCTTACTCTGGGCTTTTTGTGTTGTTCTATTTCTAGTTCTTTAAGTTGTGTTAAATAATTTATTGTTGACTTTTCTTATTTTTTTGAGATATGCCTGTAATGCTTTTGCTGTGTCCCAATATTTTGAGTAGTTGTGTGTTCACTTTCATGTGTTTTCAGGAAGTTTTTTTAAATTTCTTTCTTGATCTTATTGGTAACCCATTCATTGTTTAATAACATGCTATTTAGCCTCCCTCTGTTTGGATGTTTTGGGTTGGTTTTACTGTAGTTGATTTCTAATTTCATTCTACTGTGATCTAAGAAGATGCTTGATATGTTTTAATCATCTTAAACTTGAAGAGACTTATTTTGTGTTCTACCATGTGGCCTATCTTTCTGAATGATCCATGTGCACTTGAGAAGAAGGTATATTCTGCTGTGTTGGGGTGAAATCGATAGTAATAAAAGTATAATATGCTAATTAGACTAGACAGAATGATGTTCCAGACGTCATTCTGGATGCCCTTCTGAACAAAGCTGCAGCAGCAGGGGCCAAGGCACAAGCATTTAGGTGTGATAAGGCAGGCAGAATGATTAGGGATAATCAGGCAGGCAGGTGTGCAGTTAGGGGCAATCAGGTAGGCATGCAAAATGGTTAGGACTGATCAGGTAGGCAGGTGAGTGGTTAGGGGCAATAAGGCAGGCAGGTAGAGGGGTTGGGGATGATCAGACAGGTGAGTGGTTAGGAGCCAGTGGTCCCAGATTGCAAGAGGGTGCAGGCTGAGAGACCCCCTCCCTGTGTTTGAATTTCATGCACCAGACCTCTAGTGTTCCATAAATGTCAATTAAATCCATCTGATCCAGTGTGTCCTTTAGAGTCTCTTAACTTGTTAAGTTTTTGTCTGGAAGATCTATCCAGTGAAGGCAGAGGGGTATTAAAGTCCCGTATTATGACTGTATTGTTATAAATCTCTTTGTTAAAGTCCTCTACAAGTTTTTTTTTTTTAATATAGTTTGGTGCTCCTCTGTTGGGTGCATGTATGCTTACCAGGGTTGTATCCTCTTGTTGGATCTAACCCTTGGTATTATGTAGTGATTGTTGTCTCTTGTGATAGCCTTCATTTTTAAGTCTATTTTGTTGGATGTGAATATTACTACTCCAGCTTTTTGTTTTGCTTTGTTTCCCATTTTCATGGAAAATTATTTTCCATCTCTTCATTCTCACCCTGTATGTGTCTTTTGTTTTGAGATGGGTCTCTTGTTGTCAGCATATACTTGGGTCATGTTTTTGTATCCATTCTGCTATCCTACACCTTTTGATTGGAGCATTTAGTCCATTTATATTTAGGGTTGTTACTGATAGGTACTTATTTATTGCCATTATATTTCTGTATGGCTATGTTTTTCTCTCTGTTAGTTCTCATTAAATCAATCCCTTTAGCATCCTTGTGATGCTGATTTGGTGGTGATGTACCTCTTTAGCCTTTTTTTTTTTTGTCTGGGAAGCTCTTTATTTGATGGTATATTTTGAATGATAGCCTTGTTGGATATAATAACCTTGGTCTCAGATCCTTGCTTTCCATTACTTTGAGAACTTCATGCCATTCCCTTCTGACTTGTAGAGTTTCAGTTTCTATACAGCCTCTACTTTTGGTCCTCGGGTGTCAGATTTCTCTCCTGCAAATTTTCCGTTGATTATTCAGGAAATTTTTCTGTATTTTAGTTGTAATACCACTTTGTCTCTGGGAGCATGTCTGTGCAGCATCTACTTACTCTGCTATCATTTTTAATCCTCTGTTAAGTAAATTTTAAATGAAATACCCCAATGCTTGTTAGAGTCAATAAAACAAGAATTTTCTTGATCTTTTGATAAAAGTGTAAATAATGGGGGCATAGCCCATGGAGAAACTGATTTGAGAATGTCAGATACAAAATACAACAAACCTTTGATAAAAAAAAGCAATTTCTACAATTCTATCCTAATTAAACCATTTAATTTTTAAATGAAATATGTGCAAAGATAATTACTAATAATAAAGAAAGCTGGAGAGTAGTTTGATGACCAAGGACTTAAAAATCACTACAATTCAGTCATCAATTATAATGCATGGATAAGATAGTGTAATGATAGGATAACATACAAAGAATAAAAATAATGTATGCAAAAAATGTTTATGCAGATTTTATAATGAAATTGGAAATTATTAAATTGTTAATTACATAAAAGTATCGGGTACAGAGATGTGAATCAAGCAGATTTAACTATGTAAAAATTGCAAATAAGGAGTGTGAAACTCCAAAATGTTGACAATTATTACAATATTTGTTTCATTGTGATTTTGTTCTCTTATCTATAAGCCATTTCTTAAGATTTCAAAATGAAAATGTGTTACGTTTGAAAAAATAGATTACAATTTATTTTAAAGTTACCTGGATTTTCAGGTTTTATTGCATAATTGGCCACAATAAACTTCTCAGCATGTGCCCAGCCTCCATGTGTTTAGATGTATACTATGCTGCCTTATCAGCCTGTTTGTCATTGAGCTCTGTTCAGGCCTTTTCTGTTCTCTCACTTGGGCATTTGATCTTGGTGCCCCTGCCTAGATCTGCTTCCATCTCTGTCTTGCTGATTTAGAAATGCTTCTGAGAACTATGAGCTGGCACAAAGTCACCTAAATGAGTGGCACCGATAACACCAGGGCTTGTGCAATTATGAAATGTCTTTTGGTCTTTGCACTCATCAATACAGACTGCCAGCTTGATTCCTTCCCTCTGCAATTTCCCCCTCAATACTTATTCTCAACATTCTTCACACTTGAGTTCCTATTTGCCTGCTGTTTCTGCCATTTTATTTTCATTACCTTCAAGAAACTTCTTTAAAATAAAGTCACTATGAACATAGTAGAAAATGTTAGTGGTTGACAATATGTCACACTGTACAAGACAAAATATATTAAATTGAAAAAATAATGTGACATCATATCTTTAACATAATGTGTCTAACTCTGCCTCTCCTAAGGAGGTAAATGGTATCTAGGAGCACAGTTACCTATCACCAATTTTCATAGGCAATACTAGTGACCAGAAGTTGGTCCCAACTCTATTTCATTCTAAAAGAAATCCAGCTGAGGCAGAGCAGGCTCTAAAAGGGGAACAGCACCTGGCATAACTCCTTGAGGACACAAAATGTAGCACGAGACCTTTAGGAAATCCTGCCTAGTGCTGGGGAGGGTGAGATTGAGAGATGGAAGTAGTCTGGACAATATGTAGATGATGAGGGATCACTGAAAGTTCACCAGAGACAACAAAATGGTATTTCAGAAAAATCAATTAAGTACACTGTACAGCTGGAGTTAGAAAGGATAGCACATCAAGACATGATTTGATACTTTTAAAAACACCCAGTTTCATTGTCTTTGCTCACTGTAGTACCGCACATCATACCTTAGTAAAATTCAAACAGAACAAAATATTGTTGCCAGAAACGAAGGCTGAATATAGTGGCTGCCAGAACAACTAAAAAAACAAATGCACCTACTGAGGGAACCCTGTCAGTCAAGCCATGAAAATGCAAGTCATTAATTAGAAAAAGTTGAGTCTGTGAAAAGCCATAAGTTCATAATTATATTGAAAAAAAGGTTAAGATAAATTTTAAGAAAAGACAGTTATTTAAAATGTGTATATTTTATTTAAAAAAAGGAGTAACAAAAATAAAGTACATTTAATTTCTCACTGAATTTAATAAGTTAGGGAAGGTAAATGTATCAAAGTAATTCTTTTTCTCTGTTGATATCATGTTATAAAACAGAGTTATGTACTTCTCTGCTTACATAAGCAGGAAATTGAGTATAAGCTGAGCACTTAGAAAGTGTACCACATACAGAAAGGACCGTGGCTTACTATGGCAGGAAGTGGGCCCCGCCATTCTGGTGAAACCTTGGAAATGCTGACACAACTAGAAAACACAAGAGTTTACAGTAGCCGAAACCGGTTTGGCTCAGTGGATAGAGGGTCTGTCTGTGTACTGAATGGTCCCAGGTTCGATTCGGTCAAGGGCATGTACCTTGGTTGCGGGCACATCCCCAGTAGGGAGCATGCAAGAGGCAGCTGATTGGTGTCTCTCTCTCATCGATGTTTCTAACTCTCTATCCCTCTCCCTTCCTCTCTGTAAAAAATCAATAAAATATATTTAAAAAAAGAGTTTATAGTAAAAAAAAAAAGTGGTTAGCATATACTAGAAACATTTGTCATTGACTGGATGTAAGAGAAAGTCCCAAAAACTTGTGGCAAAGCACCTCAATATGGAAATTGGTAAAATATTGCTTTCTTCTTAATAATAACTTCAAAATATTTAGGAATCAATTTCACAGAAATTATACAGCTTCTCTAGGGAAAAAAACTACAAAATATTATCAAACACATAAAATAACATCTGAGTAAGTTAAAATGTATGTAAATTTTTGGATAATTAATTAAAATTTAAATTATATACATCCAAGCAATTCTATTTAAAACTCCAACAGAATTTTTAAAATTAGATACAAATTTTTAATCACTTCTCAGCCTTTTGGCTAAAATCAAGTGTAGTATCTATTCTTATCAGTAGATACAAATTTTTTTCAAGTGTATATCAATGCAGAGAGAAAATTTCTGAAGGAGATTTTCTTTACTGGACCTCAGAACTTATTACAAAGACAATATAATCTAAACAGTAGTAATGTTATCAGGTTTCACAGAAATACCAGTGGAACAGAATAGAAAATTCAGGATTAATTCTTATTTATATGAGAATTTAAGATATGATCAAAAGGACATTTAACTTAGAGGAAAACAATGAATGATTTCATGATGCTGGAACAAATGGCTATCCACCTCAAAGAAAAAAGAATTGGATTTCCCCTCTCCCATTATACATAAATTCCAGATACTTAAATAATATAAAGTGTGGAAATAGAAAGAGAAAAATACAAGAAACAACAATGCACAATCTTGTGTGAGAGAAAACCTTGATAAATAGAGCAGAAAATCAAATGCTATGAAAGAATAAACAAAATATTTGAATACATAAACTTCTGCATGGTAAAAGTTAATAGCCTTAGTAGGCAAATGATAAATTTAGAAAATATTTATAAGCCAGGTGAAAAGGAACTGATACTATAACCTAAGAGAGCTCTTAAAAATTGAGTCCCAAAAAAGATGAATAAGTTATAAAAATTGATTATGATTATGAGACATTATAAAGAACAATTTCAATGACCACCAGCATAGTACAAGGTGTTTAGATTCACTAATAGGAGAAAGCAAATTAGAGTAACAAAGAGATCTGCCTGACAAAATTCTACAAGAATCATATTATCTCTTGGGAATAGAAATGTGGATAAGAAAGTATTTTCATATATTGCAGCTAGTTGTGTGAAACTGAATTTGAAAAGGAATCTGGTAACAACTATTGAAACTGAAAGTTCATATACCCTTTAACTCATAGATCCTGATTCCATAGATTAAAAGTACCTGTGTATTGGTACATGTATAAGGCTGTTATATATAAACCTGTTTAGTGCCAAACCTGGTAACCAAGTGAACAGACAAAAATCACTAAATAATTTTGGTGCATTCACTCCATCTAGCATTTGCTACATTAGTTCATTTGGAAGAATTTCCATGTGCTGAACATAGAAAAGTATGTAGAGTCATCCCCCCTGTATTCATGGGGGATCAGGTTAAAGATTGTGGAAACCAAGCCAGAGGAGCCAGATAGTCAAGGCCAACTAAAGAACAGAGGCATTGTTGTTAATGCACCGGATTATCCAAGGCCACTCTATATGTAGTCTAAGATACCATACACAGCTACAAGGCCACAGCACTCTCACGGCATGCCTTGCTGTGGCCTATATGATTGATATAACTATTGGCAAGAACACTTCTTTGTGTATGTGGTATATATAGGTTGCTGTCCAGCTAGAGGCTACTAGAGATGGCAGAAGAGTGTACTGGAGAGATGTAAGGCTACAGAGACCAGCCAGTGTGCTGGGCAGAGATAAAGCTGGAGAGTCAGAGCTGAATGTGCTTACAGAGGATGCAGTACCAGAGAATTTAGGAGGTAGTTACTATGGAAGGCTAAGAGCTAATAGAGAGCTCAGATATAACTACCATGTTACCCAGCCAGTGTGTTGGGCAGGGGAGACAGGAGAAGCTGATGACCCAGAGAGACAGTCAAAGCTGCTAAGGCAGAGAACTTAGATACCATTACAATGTAAGGCAGTGAGTTTAGAGGCATTATGTGGCTGCTCAGATAATAGGTATAGTTACAGAGATTAATGCTGCTTTGTGGGAAAGATTTACGTGTTAACCAGCCAGTGTCTGGCTCCCTGCCTATTATGGACTTTGCTGTGATGGACTGTTTTGTCTGACGGCTATATGACCACTGGCTTCTGCAATAAAGACTCATTCTTTTATGTTTTGTTTTGTTTTTCTGTTTGTTTTTTTTGTGTTTTTTTTACACTCTTTTCTATTTATTTTATTATTTTTCTTCTTTTTTACTAATTTTTTATACATATCTCCCCATTGCCCCCCTCCCTCCCAGGCATAACCCAATCCCCCAGTGTCTATGTTCATTGGTTATGCTTATATGCATGCATACAAGTCCTTTAATTAATCTCTTATCTACCTCACCTAACTTTAATCTTCCTGCTGTAATTTCACAGTCTGTTTGAAGTTTTACTGTCTCTGTATCTACCCTTTTGTTCATCAGTTTATAATGTTCTTTATTATCCCCCCATGAGTGCGATCATGTGATGCTTCTCCTTCATTGACTGGCTTATTTCACTAAGCATAAGGCTCTCCAGTTCCAACCAGGTTGCTGCAAATGGTAAGAATTCCTTCTTTTTAATGGCAGCATAGAATTCCATTGTGTAGATGTACCACAGTTTTCTGATCCACTAATCTGCTGACGGGCACCTAGGTTGTTTCCAAATTGTAGCTATTGTAAATTGTGCTGCTATGAACACAGAGGTGCATAAATCCTTTCTGATTGGTGTTTGTAATTTCTTAGGATAAATTCCTAAGAGTGGGATTACAGGGTCAAATGGGAGATCCATTTTTAGTTTTTTGAGGAAATTCCATACTGTTCTCCACAGTGGCTGCACCAGTCTGCATTCCCACCAACAGTGCACAAGGGTTCCTTTTTCTCCACATCCTCGCCAACACTTGTCGTTTGTTGATTTGTTGATGATTGCCATTCTGACAGGTGTAAGATGGTATCGCATTGTCGTTTTGATTTGCATCTCTCAGATGATTAGTGACTTTGAACATGTTTTCATGTGTCTCTTGGCCTTCCTTCTGTCATCTTTTGAAAAGGTTCTATTTAGGTCTGTTGCCCATTTTTTTATTGGATTGTTCATCTTCCTTTTATTAAGTTGTATAAGTTGGTTGTAGATTTTGGAGATTAAACCTTTATCAGTGATAACATTTGCAAATATGTTCTCCCATACAGTGATCTTTCTTGTTGTTTTGTTGATGGTTTCTTTTGCTGTGCAAAAGCTTTTTATTTTGATGTAGTCCCATTTGTTTATTTTTTCTTTAGCTTCCATTGTCTTTGGAGCAGTATCACTGAAGAAGTTCTTTCGGCATATATCTGAGATTGTGCTGCCTGTGGATTCCTCTAGTATTTTTATGGTTTCCCTTCTAATGTTTAACTCCTGTATCCATTTTGAGTTTATTTCTGTATTTGGTGTAAGTTGGTGGTCCAGTTTCAATTTTTTGCATATATCTGTCCAATTTTCCCAACACCATTTATTGAAGAGGCTATCTTGGCTCCATTGAATGTTCATGCCTCCTTTGTCAAATATTAATTGAGCATAGTGGTTTGGATGGATATCTGGGTTCTCTATTCTATTCCATTGGTCTATATGTCTGTTCTTGTGCCAGTACCAGGCTGTTTTGAGAACAGTTGCTTTGTAGTATAGCTTGAAGTCTGGTATTGAAATCCCACCTACTTTATTCTTCCTCCTCAGAATTGCTGTATCTATCTGTGGTCTTTTTTTGTTCCAGATGAATCTATGAAGAATTCTTTGTATGTCTGTGAAATATGTCGTTGGTATTTTAATGGGTAGTGCATGGAATCTGTAGATTGCTTTGGGTTGTATGGACATTTGAATGATGTTGATTCTCCCAATCCATGAGCATGGTATGTTCTTCCATCTGTTAACATCTTCCTCTATCTCTTTTTTCAGTGTCCTGTAGTTTTCTGCATAAAGGTCTTTTACCTCTTTAGTTAGGTTTATTCCTAGGTATCTTAATTTTTTTGGTGCGATGGTAAATGGGATTGCTTTTTTAGTTTCTCTTTCTATAATTTCACTATTAGTGTATAGAAATGCCACAGACTTCTTAGCATTAATTTTGTATCCTGCTACATTGCCAAATTCATTAATTAAGTCAATTAGTTTTGGAATGGAGTCCTTTGGGTTTTTTATGTACAATATCATGTCATCTGCAAATAAGGACAGCTTTACTTCTTCTTTTCCAATTTGGATGCCTTTTATTTCTTCTTCTTGTCTAATTGCAATGGCTAATACTTCCAGTGCTATGTCGAACAGGAGAGGTGAGAGTGGGCATCCCTGTCTTGTTCCTGTTCTTAAGGGAAATGGTTTTAGTTTTTGCCCATTTAGTATGATGTTAGCTGTGGGTTTATCATATATGACTTTTATGATGTTGAGGTATGATCCTTCTATTCCCACGTTGCTGAGAGTTTTTATCAAGAAAGGGTGTTGGATTTTGTCAAATGCTTTTTCTGCATCAATTGATATGACTATGTGATTTTTATCTCTCAATTTGTTTATGTGATATGTCACATTTATTAATTTACGGATATTGTACCATCCCTGCATTCCTGGGATGAATCCTGCTTGTTCATGGTGTATGATCTTTCTGATGTACTGCTGGATCCGGTTTGCTAGAATTTTGTTGAGGATTTTGGCATCTATGTTCATGAGAGATATTGGCCTATAATTCTCTTTCCTTGTGTTGTCTTTATCTGGTTTTCGTATTAGGGTGATGCTGGCTTCATAGAAGGTGTTTGGAAGTGTTCCTTCTTCTTGAATGTTTTTGAATAGTCTGAGGAGGATAGGTTTTAATTCTTCCTTGAATGTTTGGTAAAACTCTCCTGTGTAGCCATCTGGACCCAGGCTTTTATTTGCTGGAAGCTTTTTGATTACTGCTTCAATTTCTTCCATAGTTATTGGACTATTGAGATGTTTGGTTTCCTCCTCATTGAGTTTTGGGCGGTTATATTTTTCTAGGAAAATGTCCATTTCTTGCAGGTTGTCCAATTTGTTGGAATAGAGTTGTTCATAGTATTTTTTAACAATCCTTTGTATTTCCACAGGGTCTGTTGTTATTTCTCCTCTTTCATTTCTGATTTTGTTTATTTGGGTCTTCTCTCTTTGCTTCTTGGTGAGCCTGGCTAGGGGTCCATCAATCTTGTTTATCCTTTCAAAGAACCAGCTCTTGGTTTTGTTGATCTTTTGAATGGTTTCTTTGGTCTCCAAATTGTTTATCTGCACTCTGATCTTCACTATTCCTTCTGAGTACACTGGGCTTTTCTTGTTGCTCTCGTTCTAGCTCTTTGAGTTGTAGGTTTAGGTAATTTATTACCATTGTTTCCTGTTTTTTGCAGTAGGCTTATAGGGCTATGGACTTCCCTCTCAAGACTGCTTTCACTGTGTTTCATACATTTTGTATTGTTGTGTTGTCATTGTCATTTGTTGCCATGATGTTTTTTATTTCTTCTTTGATCTCTCTGGTTACTCAGTCATTCTTTAATAGCATGCTGTTTAGTCTCCATGTGTTTGATTTCTTTCTATTGTTTTTATTATAGTTGATTTCCAGTTTTATGCCAATGTGGTCTGAGAAAATGCTTGATATAATTTCTATCTTCTTGAATTTGAAGAGACTTTTCTTATGACTCAACATATGATTTATCTTTGAAAATGACCCATGTGCACTGGAGAAGAATGTATATTCTGTGGCTTTGGGGTGAAATATTCTGAAGATGTCAATTAATTCCATCTGGTCTAGTGAGTTATCTAGGATTGATGTTTCTTTGCTGATTTTTTGTTTAGAGGATTTGTCCAATGGTGACAGTGGGGTATTAAAGTCTCCTACTATGATTATATTGCTGTCAATCTCTCCCTTAATATCCTCCAGGAGTTTTTTTTTACTTACAGTGGTATCTCAAGATATGAATTTAATTCGTTCCGTAACCTTGAGGCGTGGGAAAGTATGAGAAGCTCGAGTTGCGGTAAACTGGTGGGTTGTGTGCAGGCGGCGATCCGTGCAATTGCTCCTATATCAAATATTGCTCATATTTCAAAGCTAAAATCGCTCGCTTGCCAACTCATATCTCAAAAATCTCGTATGTTAGGGCACTAGTATCTCAAGGTAGCACTGTATTTAGGTGCTCCTATATTGGGTGCGTATATGTTTACCAGAGTTATTTTTTCTTGTTGGATTGTTCCCTTTAGTATTATGAAGTGGCCTTCTTTATCTCTTATTATGTCCTTTACTTTGAGATCTAATTTGTCAGATGTAAGTATTGCAACCCCAGTTTTTTTTCATTTCCATTTTTCTGAAATACCATCTTCCATCCCTTCACCCTCAATCTGTGTGCATCTCTTTTCCTGGGGTGGGTTTCTTGTAGACAGCAGATATATGAATCATGTTTTCTTATTCAATCGGTTATTCTATGTTTTTTGATTGGAGCATTTAATTCATCTATTTAAAGTTACTATTGATAAGTGCTTATCTGTTGCCATTTTTAGTCCTTACCCCCAAGTTCCTTCTTTGCTTCCTCTTTCTTTTTATTACAGTAGACCCTTCAACATTTCTTGCATTGCTAGTTTGGTGGTAATATATTCCCTTAGTCCTCTTTTGTCTGTGAAGCTTCTGATTTCACCTTCAATTTTGATTGAGAGTCTTGTAAGATACAGTATTCTTGGATTCAGGCTCTTCCTTTGCATGACTTTGTATATTTCATTCCATTCCCTTCTGGCCTGATGAGTTTCTGTTGAGAAATCAGTAGCTAGTCTTATGGGGGTTCCTTTGTAGGTAACTTTCTGTTTCTCTCTGGCCATTTTTAATATTCTTACTTTGTCATTGGTGTTTGTCAATTTAATCATAATGTGCCCTGGTGTTGGTTTTTGGGGGTTCATTTTGCTTGGGACTCTGTGAGTTTCTTGGATTTGTGTGGGTTTTTTCTTTCCTATATTAGGGAAGTTTTCTGTCATTATTTCTTCAAACAGGTTCTCTAATCCTTGCTCAGTTTCTGTTCTTTCTGGAACCCCAATTATGAGGATGTTGTTTTGTTTCGTGTTATCCCAAAGTTCCCTTAGGCTCTCCTCTTGCTTTTTAATTTTTTTTCTAGAAGCTGCTGTACTTGGGTGTTTTTTCCTACCTTGTCTTCTAGCTCATTGATGCGGTCCTCTGCTTCTTCTAGTCTAGTTTTGATGCTTTCTATTGAGTTCTTTATAGGAGTGATGTCATTTTTCATTTCTTCTTGATTATTCTGCATTTCCCTCTTGCTGCTTCTTCATTTCCTCTGGCTCTTCTTCATTTCCTCTTCTCTCTTCTGCATTTACTCTTGGGTCTTCTTCATTTCCTCTTGGCTCTTACTCACATTGTCGATTTTGTCTTCCATTCTTTTCATCCACCTTATGATCATTTATCTGAAGTCTTTCTCTGGCAGGCTTATTTCTGCTTCTATTTCATTTGCTTCCTTTTCTGGTGATACCTACCATTCTGTCATATGTGGGCTGTTTCTTCTTCTGACCATGGTATTTCTTCTCTGGGTGTCTGGTTATGTAGTTCTCTCTCCTATGTTGATTCAAAGGCGCAAACTACAACATGACCAGGTACAACACACAAAGCACTGAAGAGATGTATTCACGATGTTAATAACTACAAATAAAGCGACCACCAATGAAAGAGAAACTAGGGGTAAGTAGAGAAAGAAGAAGAGCAAAATGAGGAAAAAAGAAAATAAAGAAATGTCAAAATCAAATTGGGAGAGGGAGAAAAAAAATGAACAAAAAATAAAATAAAATAAAAAAATAAAAACTAGAAGAAGAAGAAGAAAAGAGAAAAAAAGTCAGAGAGAAAAGAAAGAGGATAAGAGAGAAAAGGAGGATAAAATATAAATGTGAGGAGAAAACTCCAATAGTATAGCCACTAATCCCAACAAATGCCAGCAAGAAGTACCTGGAGATTAATACAAACTACAAATAACAACTAATATCAAGGGAGACGAGGGAAAAGAGAGGTAAAAAAACTAACCAAAACAAAGCAAACGAAAAGCAAAATAAAACAAGTAGAATAAGCAAAAAGAATCTCACAAAAAAGTACAAAAAATGGATATAATCACCGTTCAGGCAAACATCCACAAAAGGACATAGAGAAAAACAACTTTTTGGATAGTGAATACAAGAAGAGAGAGGTTTGTATGGACTTGGAGTAGGGGATTTGAAATTAGATATATAAGTGGGGTGAAATTTTAACCAGGTAAAGGGAAAGAATAGGGTGAATCTAAAGTTGGAAAAGGGAAAGAGAAATAAGACAACAAAATGGGGAAAGTTAAGAGGAGAGTGTTGGCATAAAGGTAGAGTTGAGATAGAGTACAATTATGCTAAAAGAAAGATGAAAATAGAATGTAGAACTTTAATCCCAAAGTAAAATAAAGAGAAAACAAAATGACACTTATTTTTCTAAAAAGGTAAAGTAGTAGTAGTAATAATACTAGTTGAAAACAAAAATGTAATAATTAAAAAGGTAAAATCAATTGAGGAGAAAACAAAAAAAATAGTTTTTTAATTAAAATATGCAAAAAAAAAAAAAAAAAAAAAAAAAAATTTTAAAAAAAAAAAAAAAAAAAAAAATTAGAATGGGCAGTAGTGGAGGTCATTCACTTCCACTATTGTTCTGCTTGGCGCTCCTGTTTCCCAGTCTGGGGGGTGGGGGGGTGGGGGGGCGGAGAGCACGCATTGCAATTCCCTGTGTTCCACTTCTGAGGTTTGTTTTAATCTCTTTATTCTTTTGTGGTTATGCGAGAGTCAATTTATGCATCATCCACTGGGTGGCAGTGTTTCAGAATTGACCTTTGAGACTAAGCACAGTATCTCTCTAGGCTGTGCTTGTATCCTGCTACTTACTCTGTGGTTCTCAATACTGGTTTGTGGGGATTCAAGCAGTGGGGATACTAATAATTCCCAGGCTGTCCTTCTGCCTCAAATCAAAATGAGTTGTTTTCTAGAGCTCCCCTCTGTCAACTCGGAGAGTCCCCTTCCACACTTAGGCATCATGCTCTGCCCCACATCTGCGGACCTCTCCAGGAGCAGCTTTACCGCAGCCCAGTTCCCACAGTGTGCGCGTCTCTGTTCTGCAGGACAGGAGACCTCACCTTATCCCAGGCAAAATCTGACCTTTCTGAGTGCCATGTGGAGCTCCTCTGAGTCCGTGTGTCTGTGCCTATTGGAGAGCGGTGTTCTGGGTCCCTCGGCTGTTCAGTGGGTGTTGCAGCTGTAGCTTTTCAGACCGCCGTAGACATCCACCTCCCTCTGCAAGATGGCGTGGTCTCCTTGTTCGCGCTGGTGGCTCTGGCAGACAAAAACCCCATGGCAGTGGGGCTGCCTGGTCAGGGGAGCCCTGTCCAGCAGTCCCCCACCTTTTCCTGGAGGATAACTGACTCTTAACTTGCCAACAAACACTCCCAGTGTGACTCTCAGCTGCTCTCTCTCCCTCTTTCCAGCGACAAGGCTCCAGACACATCTGTCTATTCCGCTGCCATTTTTCCTCCCCTGTTTTTTCTTCTTTCTTAAAGTAGGCCTGTAATGATATAAAAAAACATCCCTCTTATTATTAGCAGAATTCCCTAGGTTTTGAAATGTTGTATTGTCATTCTCACTTCTCTCTATTTTTAATATTTTTAATTTGTGACCTTTTGTTCTTTGTTTCAGGTAGAATTAATCTCTTGAGTATTTCCTGCAATGGAGGTCATCTGGTGATAAATTCCCTCAGCTTTTCTATGACTGGTAAGTTCTTTATTTCTCCTTTATATCAAAAAGGATAACTTTGCTAATATATTAATTTTGCCTGGGAATTCCTCTCTTTCAGTAGTTTGACTATTTGCTTCCACTCTCTTCTAGCTTGTACAGTTTCTGTTGAGAAGTCCAGTGATAATGGGCTTTCCCTTTTAGGTTACTTTCTTCTTTTCCCTTGTTACCTTGAGAATTATTTTTTGTCATTAATTTTTTACAATTTTAATACAATGTGCCTTGGAGAAGGCCTTTTTAGATTTAGGTAATTAGGTTTTCTATTTGCTTCTTGGATTACAGCAGTTATTTTTAACTGGTGTGCTGTGGCACACTGGTGTGATGCAAGAAATTTTAAAACATGCAATATCTGACTGTTTAGTCAGGGGCACTGAGCTTTTTTCCCTTAGATTGCCAAGTAAAAAAATGACAACAGCAAAAATAATAATAACCATCTGGTATAAAGTTTTGGGAAGTTTTCATCAACTATTTATGTGAATAGTCTTTCCATCACTTCTTCTCTTCTTCTTCTGGTATGCCAATTATTCTTGTAATGCATGTTCTGATGGAGTGTTGTTTCATTTTTTATATGCTCAAGTTTCTGTCTTCCCTCTGTATCATTTCTTGATTTCAATCTTCAATATCATTAATTCTTTATTCCATCTGCTCAGCTTTTTTCCATGTATGCTATTTCATTTTTCATCTCTTTTATTGAACTTTTCATCTCCAGAATTTCTATATTTCTTTGTTAAAGTTTCAAAATCTTTGATAAAGTACTCATTTTTTTTCATTGATTTTCTTTCTGAGTTTAATAAACTGCCTATTTGAATTTTCTTGCATCTTTCTGAGTTTTATCAGGTCAGTAATCTTGTCTTCTCTGTCATTTAAGTCACATATTCATGTCTTTAAGTTTATTTTCTGGAGATTTTTTCTTTTCTTTCTGAGCTGCCTCTTTATCTTGGTTACCTATGGTATCTGATGGATTCCTTCTCTGCCTAGATATTTATGTGTGAGTGGTACTTCTCTAGTAGAATGACAAGATGTCCTCCTCTTGTTTTCTAATAGGTGACACTGAATCACAAGATTTGTAGCTCTCTTGCACTTCTCTGGCTTTCCAGATCTCTTCTAGGTTGTGATAAAATGGTCTGTGTTCCCTGAAAAGGCGAGTTTATCCTCTATGTTCCAATCACCTTGGTTTTAAGAGACCAAACCTATGGGGGAAAGTGATGGGTGATGTGGCTCCAAATTCACAAAATCTCAGTGCTGTTCCATTCATCCAGACATTGTTGGCAGTGCATCTGCGATGTGTGGGTGAGAGCTGGGGGAATTTGGCCATTTTGCTCTCCCAGTAATGTTGATTGGCAAACCTCTGAGGCATCTTCTCTGTGTTTCCACCCAAGCCTGGGATTAGTGGCAGAGTATGTCTGTCCCCTAGGGAAAAGATATTTCTGTAGCAATGCATAGTAAAAGCATTTATGTTCAGATAATGTATTCTGCAACCAAATACTCATTGCTACACCTACTTCTAGGACATTAGTCCTCAACCTGTGGGTCGCGACCCCCTTTGGGGGTCGAATGAACCTTTCACAGGGGTTGCCTAAGACCATCAGAAAACACATATTTCCAATAGTCTTAGGAACCGAGACACTGCTCGTTTATCCGTCTCCATGCGGATACGCTCACATGCAGATATGCCCACTTACGAGTACCCGGAGTCATGACATGACACCAACCATCACATATACCCTGTACAAATACAGGTGTATGTGACAGGGTTGGCGCCATAATATACTTATGCAGACCAGTCACACATGTTAGAGAGCAGCTATTGTGTAGATAGTAACTACTGTGTAGAAAGCAGCTGCTGTATTGAAAGCAGCTATTCTGTTAAAAGCAGCTACTGTGTTGAAAGCAGCAGTATTGGAGGTAAAATGACATTTCATGAGTTATAATTACTGGGTAAGTGTAAAATCATGTACTGTAAAATCATCAACTACTGCAAAAAAATATCTATACTGTGGGAATTTAATCTGGATGCTGATTTGTCTTCTTATATTCAGCGGTGGTTGATATGAATACTGCCCCCTTGTGATGGTAATAGGTACGTAAAAAAACAACAACAGAATGGAAATCCTAAGAAAGTTTAATGAATTGTATTGACTGACTATGCCATGTGTCATCTTTTGTATTATTAAATCTATTGTTATAAATTATTTTCATTAGCAACCATCCCATGACAATGGATCATGTAGAGAAGAATGTTAAGAAAAGAAAATATAGTGAGAAATTTTTACAGTATGGTTTTACCTCAATAATTACAGCAGGAATTGAGAAACTGCAATGTGTTATTTGTTGTGAAGTTCTACCAGCCGGATCTACAAAGCCAAACAAACTAAAACACTATTTTGATAGCAAGCATCCAAGCTTTGCCGACAAGGATACCAGCAAAGCTGATGGACTCAAGAAAGCCAGACTTGACCCTGGTGGCAAGTACCGCAAACAAAACGCAGCAGCCGTTGAAGCTTCATATTTGCTGGCACTCACAATCGCCAGAGCTATGAAACCTCACACCATTGCTGAAGATTTACTGTTGCCAGCAGCCAAAGACATTGTTTGAGTTATGATCAGAGATGATTTTGTTACAAAGTTGAGTGCAATTTCCTTATCTGACACTGTCTGCAGAAGAATAGATGACATGTCTGCTGATACTCCTGATCAGGTAGTCCAGGAAATTAAATCTGCTCCACTTCTAATATTTAGTATCCAACTTGATGAATCTATAGACCTTGAAAACTGTTCACAGTTACTGGTTTATGTGAGGTATATTAATGATGGAAATTTTAAAATTTTGCAAACCTCTTGAAATGACAACTACTGCACATGATGTATTTGACACAGTTGGTTCATTTCTGAAAGAGCATAAGATCTCTTGGGAAAAAGTCTGTAGTATTTGCTCCAGCTATGCTAGAATGTCGATCTGGATTTCAATGTTTGGTACTGAATGAGTCACCAAAAGTCATCAGAACTCACTGTATGATTCATTGCAAAATATTAGCAATGAAGATACAGCCACAAGAGTTACAAGAAGTAATGAAAAGTGTCATAAGTTCTGTCAATTTTGTAAAGGTGAGCACTTTAAACAGTCTACTGTTTCCCGACTGTGCAATGGGTTGGATGCGCTGAACAATGCTCTGCTATTTCACACTGAAGTGAGATGGTTGTCCAGAGGAAGAGTTTTAAAACGTGTTTTTGAGCTTCATGATGAACACAAAACATTTTTTTAATCAGAAAGCAAGAGCATAGTTCGAAGCAATTTTCAGCGATAAAAGTGAACTGCATAAAATAGCTTACTTGGTTGACATCTTTGCCATCTTGAATGAGTTAAATTTATCACTGCAAGGACCAAATGCAACATGTCTTGATTTGTCTGAAAAGATCTGGTCATTGCAAATGAAACTTCAGCTTTGGCAAAAAAATAAAATAAATAAATAAATAAATAAATAAATAAATAAAAATAATAGGACGAAAATAAAATTTACATGTTGCCTGCATTATCTGCTTTCTTTGAGGAACATGATATTGAACCAGACAAAAGGATTACGATGATAATTTCAGTGAAAGAACACTTACACTTGCTTGCAGAAGAAATTTCATTGTACTTTCCAAATCTACCTGACACCCCATTTGGACTTGCCAGAAGCCCATTCACAGTCAAAATTGAAGATGTTCCTAAGACAGCACAGGAGGAATTAGCTCATTAAACTTATTAACAGCAATGCAGTGAGAACTGATTTCTCTACAATGCCAGTTACAAAATTCTCGGTCAAGTGTTTGCAGTCATATCCTCTTCTGTCTGAGACTGTGTTGCGCCTTCTTCTTCCATTTCCAACAACATATCCTTGTGAAACAGGGTTTTCCAGCTTGTTGGTTATCAACTCTAAATACAGAAGTAGACTTGTTGTGAAAGATAATCTTTTTTGTGCTCTTGCAAAGACTGACCTGAGAATTTCTGATCTGGTGAGAAAGAAGCAATCTCAACCTTCGCACCAACATTGGCTTTTTACGCATACTATCACAAAACATAGCAATGTAGTTTACTGTTGTTATATTAAGACTGTTACCCATGCTACACCATGCTTCAAGACAAAATTTCATTTATTTGTAATTAGAAATAAATATTTCACAACATATAATTACATATTATTTATGTGATTAATCACTATGCTTTAATTATGTTCAATTTATAACAATGAAAATACATCCTTGATAACATATATTTTCATTACGATTCATAACAGTAGCAAAATTACAGTTATGAAGTAGCAACGAAAATAATTTCATGGTTGGGGGTCACCACAACATGAGGAACTGTATTAAAGGGTCACGGCATTAGGAAGATTAAGAACCACTATTCTAAGACTTCTGCTAGTTCTGGAAGGTGAGAGCAAACGTGCAGGTTCTGGGGCTTTGCCTCTCTGTTTGAAATGCCAATTTCCAGACATCCATGCTGCATCTCTGTGCTTCATCCCTGCTCAGGTCTCTTGGCACAGCTGCACTGTCCACTCATTCAGGAATACTCCCTGAATCTCTTTGCTCCTCTAGCTGAAGGGAATGACAGCTGCAACCTGATTCCTCTTCTCTCCAGGCTGAGCCTTCAATGAACTCTGGATTGCAAACTTCAGATTTTAGGCTGAATCTTTGACCAGTCCCAGCTCTTCTCCTTTCCCACATCCCCGGTTCACTCTCACTTGCCCACTTTCAGATGTTTCAATGTGTGGATTTCTCAGATGTGTTTGTGCATTGAGTAGGAAATCTTTTGTTGAATTATAGCTGTTCTAATTACTGAAACTTCAAGAGGAGGGACCTAAGCATCTTTGACACTATGATTCCTCTGACATCACATGATGATCTTTATTAGAGGTTTCCAATCTTGGCTCTTCTCATAAATGCCTGATGAGCATTTAGAACATAATGATCCATAGATACTATAGAGCACATGAGTAAGAATCCCTGCTAGGTGTGGGTCTCAGCTATAGATTAAAGATCCATATAAATAAAAGCAGAATAATTATCTTGATTGTAGAGAGATTTGTCTCATATGATTGGTATAAGGACAGACCAAGAAGTATAAAAGCCAATAGGTCTCACCCAGTATAATACACAGAAACTTCATTTCTTTAATGTAGTGTTCTCTCCTTTCTTTCCATTTGATTCAAATTAGCTTCATCCAGCAGCCTAACACCCACCTCCCTCTCACTTGCACATCCACTCCATTAATCATTAAGCCCTCAGGACAATGAGATGATGATGAGTACAAAATGATCTTAAGAATAAAACCTCAGGTCTATTGACCATAGAGACAAAGTTTCAGTTAAACTAGAGATAACATTTAGGCCTTAGTTGTGTTTCAGTTAAAAGGAGAACTACCCCATCAACCACACCCTTGCAAAACCAGAGGGTGGTTCATTGGCATCAGGACCAGATGCAATAATCACCTACTCTACCCTAACATGGATCATGCCCCTAACTCTACCATAATTAATCATTTCCCTCCTATATAACCCGTCTCCTGGAACCATCTGGGAGTCAGGTCCTTGAGCATGAGCTCACTTGTTACTTCTTGCATGGTGCCATTTCCTTATTCAATAAACCTTTCTTTTCCTGGCTACAAACTGCTGTTTGCATTTGATCGGGCTTTCATAGGTGAACAAAACCTTTAGTTCTTTAACACCAGCAGCAAATCTGTTTTAAAAAGAAATATAGAGAGGAGGAGTGGAGGCAAGTCAACTTGAATTTAATTCATTACTTAACCTGTCTTGAGTACATAATCTTCTTGGAAACTCATAAGATAAAAGGGGGGAATGAATCAATAATTTGATGGACCAAGGTGTAGTAGAAATCACAGAGTAAGAAAAATGATCACCGTGGAATGTGCTAAAGTTAAGATTTAGTGGCAGAAGCAATTATAAGTAGTAATGTATCACCCAGAGTGATCTTTTAAAAGCAGATGAGCTCACATAGTTGCTCTTGTAGAATCCACAATATCATTCTCCATTTCTCTCAGAATAAAAGTCCTTTTACAACCTCCATGACAGAGCCCCAATCCCCCTCCCCTATTGCCTATCTGGTCCTTATCTTCTCCTTCTACCTTCCTTGCCCACTAAACTTCACACACATTAGTCTACTTGCTATCACTTAAGTATTATAGAAACATTTGCTTCTTGCCTTAGTATACAGTATCTGTTCCATGTTGAGGAATACTCTCCTGCATGTCCACATAACTCATTCTCTTGCCTTAATTTTTGCCCAAGAGGCATTTTAACAATGAAACTTTTTCAAACCATCTTATAATAGCACCTAACACTCTCACACCCACGACTATCCATCCTCTTCCTCTGCTTTATTTTTCCCCCATCACTGTTGAGAATCATGAAGGACATAATATTTTGTCCTGAAGGACATAAGATTTTGACCTGATTCACAATCTAACAGATGAGCTTGCTATTGTTTCATGGATGCTGGTAGAAGAAGGCAAATAATAAACAGTATCTGTATCCAAGTAACAGTATTCCCCCCAGCTTTGTTGAGATATAGTTGACATATAACATTGTGTGAGTTTAACCTTTAAGTGATGGTTTGCTATGCACATATTGTGAAAATGTTTCCCATAATAAGGTTAGTTGTGCTAGAACCCCATAAGACCCAAGTGAGAGGGTTCAGGAGATATCTGAACATGAAGTCTGTTGAGTTATAGGAAAAAACCTGAGTCTAGACAATTTGGATCCACAAGAATGAATACTAACCATTACACCCTTTCTCTGGCGGAAATATTTTCTTTATATTACTGAACAGTAAGCATGCCTTCCCTTCTCTGCAGGGAATCACTCTCTCCCTCTATTCCAAGACTGTATAAATGTCTTTAAAAAAAAGTGTCTGCTTATCAGGTGTACAGAAATGTGAGAAACTGTAGAGACTTATCTCTGAATAGGCACTCCCCATGTCTAACTGCTAAAGATTCATTTTTCTTTATAGTCTTGCTTCACTAGACTACAAATTCAAGACATTTAAAAAAATTGTCAGTGTTACAGATGCCCCCCATTCCCTCCCCTCCTTGTTCATGGGTTATGCATATATGTATATATTATCTTTGGTTAATCTCTTCCTATCCCTTCCTTCTCCACACTGAGATCTGTAATTATGTTTCATGCCCCTAGACCATTTTGTTCATAAGTTTATTTTGTTCATTGGATTCCACATGTAAATGAGATCATGGGATATTTTTCTTTCTCAAAATGGTTTATTTCACTTAGCATAATAGTCTCTAGTTCATCCATGCTGTCACAAAAGATAAGAGCTCCTTCATTTTTAGAGCCACATACTATATTATGTAAATGTACAACAGCTTTTTTATCCACTCATCTACTGATGGGCACATGGGCTATCTCCATTTCTTAGGAACTATAATAACACTGCTATGAATATAAGGGTGCATATAATCTTTCTGATTGGTATTTTAGGACTAATAGAATATCTTCCTAGAAGTGGGATTGCTGGATAAAGCAGCACTTCCATTTTTAAAAAATATATACTTTATTGATTTTTTACAGAGAGGAAGGGAGAGGAATAGAGTTAGAAACATCGATCAGCTGCCTCCTGCACACTTCCTACCTGGTATGTGCCCGATACCAAGGTATGTGTCCTTGACCAGAATCGAACCTGGGACCTTTCAGTCTGCAGGCTGATGCTCTATTCACTGAGCCAAACTGGTTTTGACAACACTTCCTTTCTTAATTGTTTGAAGAAACTCCATACTATTCTCAACAGTGGCTGCCCCAGTCTGCATTCCCACCAGCAGTGTGCTAGAGTTCACTTTTCTCCCCATCCTTGCCAGCACTCATTTGTTGATGTATTGATAGTAGCCATTCTGGCAAGTATAAGAAGATATCTCATTGTCATTTTAATTTGCATCTCTCAGATGATTAGTGACAATAAGCAAAGTATATTGGCCATCTGTACATCCTCTTTGGAGAAGTGTCTATTCAAGTCCTTTGCCCATTTTGTAATTGGGTTGTTTGTCTTCCTGGTGTTGAGTTATACGGTATAAGTTCTTAGTATATTTTGGAAATTAACCCCTTATCAGATGCATTGTTGGTGAATATGTTCCCCCGATAGTAAGTTCCTTTTTTCATTTTGTTGATGCTTTCTTTTGCTGTACAGAAGATTTTAGTTTGCTGTAGTTCTATTTATTTTTTGCTTTGTTTTCCTTGCCCTAGGTGTATTGGTGAAAATACTGCTATATGAGATGTCTGAGATTTTACTATGTTTTTATCTAGGATTTTTATGGTTTCATGATTTGCATTTAAGTCTTTTATCCATTTTGAGTTTATTTTTGTGTATGGTATAAGTAAGTTGTCTAATTTCATTTTTTTTGCATGTACCTGACCAATTTTTCCAATCCCATTTATTGAAGAGAGACTGTCTTTATTTCATTGTATGCTCTTATCTCCATTGTCAAATATTACTTCACCATTTTGGCAAGGGCAATTTCTGGGTTCTCTGTTCTGTTCCATTGATCTATATTCCTCATCTTGTGCCAGCCAGTACCAAGCTGTTTGATTACAATGGCTTTATAGCATACTTTGATATGCAGTATTGTGATGCCTCCAACTTTATTCTTCTTTCTCAAAACTGCTGTAGCCATTCTTCCATATAAATTTTTGGAATATTTGCTCTAGACCTGTGAAATATGCTTCACATGGTATTTTAATGGGGATTGAATTGAATCTCTACATTACTTTGGTAGTATAAACATTTACATGATGTTAATTCTTCCAAACCATGAGCCAGGTATATGCTTCCATTTATTTGTTCTTCCTCCTTATCTTTTCAATATCCTGTAGTTTTCTGAGTACAGAACTTTTATTTCCTTGGTTAAGTTTATGCACAGGTATCTTATTTTTGTGGTGAAAAGGTAAATGGATTTTTTGTTTTGTTCTGTTTAGTTTCTCTTTCAGATATTGGAATATTGGTATATAAAAATGCCTTTGATTTCTGAATGTTAATTTTGCAGCCTTCTATTTTATCTAATTTATTTATTAAATATAGCAGGGTTTTTGGTGGACTCTTTAGGGTTTTCTTTGCATGATATCATGTCATCCTATCTAATAAAATAGAGATATGGACATTAATCATCACTTTGCTACACCACAAGCCATGCCCACCAGCCAATCAGGAGTGAGAATGCAAATTAACTCAAACCAAAATGAAAACAAGAGAAATAAGGAAAAACAGAGTAACAAAAGTAAAAATAAAAATAAAATATAGGAAAGAAAAAAGAAACAATAATGCAATAAAGAAGAAAAATGCAATGAGGAGGAGGAGGAGGAAGAGGAGCAGTCTGAAGTAGTGTTTCTCTCTGCTGAGTTTAGTGCCTCCTGGGAGTTCCCTTTGGATCCTGCTCTTATGTTGACTGAGCCTGATAGTTTTGTCTGCCACTCTGGGCTTTCAGGGAAGTAGTGCTAACCACTGTCAAAGCTGTCTGTGTTGGCTAACAGAAACCTATTCAAATCTTCAAGCAATCCAGAGTTTGTGTCTGTCCCCACATGGCTTGGCTATATGTGGGAGGGTCCAAGCTGCACTTTAGGGCCTGCTTGTTAGCAGCATGGATCCCATGGATGGGTTAGCAAACATCCCCAAGTTCCTCAGGCTCTGACTCAGCTTGCCTCCCCCTGCTGGCCAACTGTTAGTCTTTCTCAATTAAAAGGGCTTTTGGCTGAATTGGTGGTTTGAGACCTCTTGGTCTCCCATGAAGGGGAGGTGAAGTTCAAATTTCAGGGAAGATGGTAGGTGTGTTTCACCATCAAAGGGCCACTCCTCTGAGACTGTTTTCCTGCCCTTGGCTGGGTGGATCCTCTGGTATGCAGTCCAGTGGTATCTGCTGGAAGCTGAGAGTTCTATCAGCTCTCCTGTAAGAATGAAGAAACAGTCAGGGTCTGGATCAGTGGGGGCATGGCCCCACCCCAAAGGCAGTCATTAATTCCCCGATACTGTTCTCACCTGCAGTTGTGTCCTCTGCTGCCATCTCCCAAGCAGGGGCTGAAATGCAGGGTGGAGCAAGCTGTATCCTCCATGGCAGGGTATTTGTCCTTTCTGGAGCTATGGTTGCTGGGAGGGGCCTTCACTCTTCTGGAAAAATGGCCACTGCATAATGGGGGTGGACACAACACAGATCGCAGGTCTTCCCACTCTCCACCCTAGCTTCTCCTCAGGCAACTCTAGTGCACATCACCCTCCCTCCAACAAAGCCTCCTCAGGTAAGTGGCTACAAATGAAAATCTTGTGCTCTGAATTTTTTTTTAAGTGTTTTTATTTCCACCTTGCTCTGGCTCCCCTCCTCCCTTTCCCCCCACAACCAGAAGCCCCACCACTTATTAAGGCTTGATGTTATGTGGGCCATTGTTCTCAGCTCTATTGCTCTCAGCTGGAGGTTTCCTTCTTCTCAGGGAATATACACCCCTTACCTCCCCATCCCCCATCTCCAACCCCACCTCCACTCATAGTCAATATACTATTCCTCACTCTTAAGATATTCCTCCTTGCTCTTGGCTTATGACAAGGTAGGAGCTGGGCCAGCCTCTCTCAATTCTTCAAATCGTATCTGGTTCTCACTTCTTGGTTTGCTGTCTCCAGAAAAGCATGCCACTTATTTCCCTCAGTTTCCCTCTGGGCTATCCAGGCTTCAACAACCCCAAAACACCAGACTCCTGCCACACCACAGGCAAGTCTTACTAATCTCCGCAAGAATCCCAGCCTCAAGCTTGGGAGGATGCTCAAAACCTGTGCCTGGTGTAAATACAGCGAGCCCCCTTCTCCCTCAAGTACTCCCTCTCTCCTCCTTTCTACCCTCATCTCCCTCACTGCCCTACAGTTCCAACTACATGCCTTAAGACATTTCTTATTTGAGTTTAATTCTTGTTTACTTTACTTATTGATAGAACAATGGCACACAAAGGATGGTCAACGAAGATGTGCTGGATGAATAAATGAATGAGTGGCAAAATATGCAAGAACTATCACAATGCCAAAACATAGGCCGATGATTACTAAATTAAATAAATAAGATGCACTGTTTTATAACAGCAAAATATAATATTGGAATTTTAAAATAATATTTGTTTACTTGGAGAACATACTTATGCAAAGTAGAAAAAGTATACAACCTGTAGGTTAAAGATTATTTCAATGTTGTAAATGAGCACATGCGTTTTGTATAGGGCAGTCATGAAGGAAAGTGTGCCCAAAGTTTCTGAATTTGTACATAGATTATCTTTATTCTTCTTTCATTCCCCTTTGTTGTCCTAATTTTCTGTCATTTGTATATATTATTTTAATTCTCATAAAAAACAAACACCATCATTTGGAAATCTTTATTATTTCATAGAATAAAAAGAACTTTATAAAGAAGACAGGGAAGCGTGAAACCACAGAACTGCTTTTAATCACCTCCCCAAGTGCAAAAATCCTCCACACCCCTGGATGCAGGAGATTCCCGAAGAACTCATGGTGGATAGTTGACCTTCAATATTCTTCAGAAAATAGATAATAGGGGTGATCAACAGCACTGAAAGAGAAAGAGGGATAATCATTTACTAACTTGGCCCCATGCTGCATCTCTGTGGATGCAGTCAGGATTGGCTAAAAACTCTCTATTTCCAACTATGGTCTTCCTTCTGCCTCAACACATAAAACATGTAGCTCCTGGTCCATGCGCTCAATTCTCACATTCTAATGTGGTAGAAAAGCCAAACTGACAGGTAGTTTGCTTTAGATTAGAGTTTGCCATAGGATGTAGGAGCCAGGGCTGAAATGTGAAGATTGTTTCAGCCCACGTTTCACTTTTGTCCCTAGATCATGAAAACATTCACAGTGAGAATTCTGCTGCTCTTTTTAACCAATTCATTCAACAATTCAGGGTCCCCTGTTAAGGAACTTCTATTCTCTTGAGGAGCTAATATGTATGCCTGCATAACCATACCTGCCAAATGAAATTGCTGCTTTCATACAATTTATAATACTTGTGATTCAGTAATTAGTGTTACTGTCATTTTCCTTTTTAATTCAAGTCTTATTTTTCTTTTAGAAGTTGTCTTTTCTGACTCAGTTTCATTAAAGCTTGCATTCTGAGAAATTCTATGTGCCAGGACCTGTGCTGTTGACAGGTGCAGAAATCTAGGAAGACAGGTGCATACAATCACAGGCCTAATAAAGATCACAGACTTTGACTTAAAAGTCCTGGAACAGAAAGTTACTTCCCACATTTTTTTTCATTTATAATGTCTTTTCTCAAATTGACAACATAGTTTTAAAAACAAAGAGAGTTTTGAGATCTTTCTTTTGAAACCCAATCTTTCTTCTGTAACTAAATTCCCTTATCTCAAAACTCCCTTACAAAATCTTCTCAGTTTGATGAGTCCTCCTTCTCTTCAATCCTGAGACCCTTCTGCAGTAACTGAATAAAAGGCCTGCGATGTTTGTGAATAAATCGAAATCAAGGAGTCAGAGGCTGCCAGAAGCTGCCAGGAGCTACCAGGGGCAAGTCTCCTGATGGACAATGGTGACTCTAAGCAAGTCTGGAGTTGAGAAACCAGAGAAATCCAGAAGATCTTATTTTGGTTTATGCTGCTGGGGGGACACATCAGTCACTAGGGTCAGTTAATTTCATGATCCATTTGTAATTAACTTTGGTGAGAATATATAACTGAGGAAATGTGGCTTGTGATAAGAATAAAACAACAACAGAGGGAGAAATTTGGAAGACATGGACAATGCCTTGGAAAAGGAATACCCAGTTAAGGAGAAATGCCACTGATCCTTCAAGGAAGAGGTGGAAGTGGGTTCAAGGATGACTTTCTGACACCCCCATACACTTGCCTTCATGGGCCCCTCCTCTATAAAGAATATTAAAGTTATATTTTATAGTTGTGTTAGCAAAAAATGAATACAGTCCAGGCTGGATTTATTATTACATGGCCATTAATATAACCATGTTTTCTCTGATTTTAAAAAGTATTGTGGACAAAAGGAACCACATGCTAACTTGACAAGCTCAGTGGAGGTTTTCAAAGCATTCTTACAAACTCAGAGACCAAATAACCACAAATGATGGTCTGAAAATTAAATATTTAACTACAAACAGATTATAGTGGGAAGTCATTTCATAGGCCAGTATTTTCCAGGACAAAGATCAACTTAGATCTTTATGGAGCCCATTTGCCTCTAAGATAACATATCTGTGAGATGTCTAGGGAACCACCTTCCCCCCTCTCATCCCCCTTCCTCCAGGATTCCTCAGGACATTTCCTTATTGTTATTGTTATCAAGTTAATTATCATCTGTTAGTCATGTTAAACTATCCTGTATCCATCTAATGTAAAAGAAGCACATGTCCATCATTTCACTTTCTACCCTATCCCAGAGGTTTCCCCATTTTGTTTTATCCCACCTCCTTAATCTATCACCACTGAATTTCATGTAACTCACCTACATCCCTTTCCTTTGATTGCAATGTATAAATACAGATATAACCCGTCATTCTCCAGAGCATTCTCAATTTATTGAGGTTCTGCTTCCTGGCATATGTAGACAGTTGACTCAAATAAACTCACAAAAATTCTTTACAGATCTCAATTCTTTTTATGTTACCATTACTTGGCATAGTCCTGGCAGGATTCCAAAGAAGTTCACCCAGGACTTCTTGCAGACTGGGCCTCAGTGCTAGGATCCAGCAAGTAGCCCATTGAGTCCGGCTGGCTCCCCACCATATCAGGTGAACTTGGTGAGTTGCCTCTTGGATACAGGATCTTCCCTTGCTTTGGTAGAGGGTCTGACTTTATTTGAGCTTTATTTTAAAATCCTCAAGGTGGAACTAAGATTAAGGGTTAGTAGAACCCAGGCTAAGGCAAGACGAGGAAAAAAAGCAGTCAGTGGGTGGCTGGTTTTGATTTCGGCTCTTTAAATTGGAATTGATTTCTGAGAGTCTGAGCTAAAAAAAACCTTCACTGTATAAATGGGAGTACATCCCCCTCCTGCTGATTCTCGGGTGTTCTTAGGCAACTTAGAACCTTTGTGGAGGTGTCAGAGGTTATACTTCACGATGTGCAGGCTGCCCCAAATGATGGACATGTGCTTCTTTTACATAGACGGATACAGGATAGTTTAACATAACTAACAGATGACAATTAACTTGATAACAATAACGATGAGGAAATTCCAACTCAACTGTAGTTCACTGATTGGCTTGTCCAGGGGAGCATCCATAAGGCCTGGTCACCCAGTGCCTCGAGCCCTTCTGGCTCTTTCAGAGGGTCAGGGGAGAAACCGAGATACTTGAGAGGGTTGAATTGCGACATGAAGGGTGATAGCCTCATGGAGCTCAAACCATAAGCAACCCACTACATAACACACCTAGAAAATTTGCTCAGACTCTGCAGATATTCAATAATAATAAATTTTAAAAGATGGGAAATTGTACCTCTGAAGTTACTAAGCCCCAAGAATTACAGCTCACTGTTAAAACTCCAGCAGGGTGCATGTACAATTCATATGTAATTTCAACTTGCAAGTATCTACAAAAACAGGAAAATTTAACTAAAAATGGTATCAGCCTAAAATGACCAAAGTGGGGAACTTTTGACACCTCCAAATTTATTTTTCTGCGTGCTCAATTAGAAAAAGCCAGCTCTAAAATTAAGTTAAATGAATGGGAAGCTTATCTTGATTAGAAATTAGAACTTCTAGGAGAGGATCAGATAAAATATATTCCCTACAAGAAGTTAAGAAAATTTTAGAGACTATCAATTTCTACTGCTCCTCCACTATATGCTTTGCTCTCTGAGCTTCCTTGCACAGAGTTGCCCTCCACCTTTCTTCTTCCTTCTTCTGTTTCTCCTCTACTACCATTCCCTGCTGACCTAGGGGGAAATGAGAATACAAATTCAGAGAAAGATAATTTAAGAATTCTAGCAGCTCCTTTCTGGGAAAAGCCATCTCAGGTAAAGGGGATCCAGCAGTTATATATGTTCCTTGGACTAGAACAGAATTAAGAAACCTAACTAAAGATTTTCCTGACCCTCTGTAGGACCCTGATGGAATTTGATTTAACTGACAGGACATATGATCATGGATATTCTGTCTTGTTCTAATTAATACACCTACTGGTTTCTGAGAGCAAAGCAACAGAATGGCTGAATAAGGTTCACTGGCATACTCCTGTAGATGATTTTTTAAAACAGAAAGAGACAGTGAAGAATGCAGGGAATTGGTTCATCTGCTTTATCAAGTCATACCTAAAATTTTTCCTCGGAGAATGGACTGGACCAAGATCCAGCAATGTAAATAAAGCCCATGAATTAGTGCTTGATTTCTTTGAATGTTTTGAAAAGACTTTCAAAGGATATTCAGATTTGTTGCCAGACAGTTTCAAGAATCATCAAAATAATCCCTTACTAAATTCGGCATTTTTGGAAGGACTAGATGAAGAACTTGTAACTTTGATTAAACAACTAAATTAAATTGGCAGACTACCCATGCTGATGAACTGGCTATTCTGGCTGGTCAGCTATCTAAAACTATCCAAAAGAGAGAAAAAGATAAAGTTACCCAAATTATGAACTTACAGCTTCAACAATGAAGCAATCAAGCCAGTTCTACTTGGAAGTCTCTTAGGAGAGGAGAGAAAGAAGTCTGTTTTTACTGCAAAGAGCCAGTAAAAAGGACCGTAGAATACTGAAATAGGATTTACAAAGAGAAAACAGGCAAAAGCCAGCATAGAGCTGTTCCTAGGACTATGAAAGGATATTTCCCGTTCTTCTTACTAATACTTTAGGAGAAATTGAAATTATCCTAAAAAACGAAGTTACTAAAGCCCTTGTGGATACTGGGGCCACTTTATCTGTCTTAACCCCATGCCCCGCCCCCCTCTAAGTTTCCCTCTCCCTTGGAGTAAAGCTTCTGTACAAATGGTAGGGGTATGAAATTTGTGCATGTCGGGGTGTCCCTCAGCCCAGCCTGTACTCTCTCCAATCCTGGACTCTTGAGGAATGTCCAACAGCCGGATAGGGCCTAACCTGGCAGTCTACATCCCTCTCATAATCTGGGACTGCTGGCTCCTAACCACTTGCCTGCCTCCCAGCTTAATCACAGCCCAACTACTCTCCTCGGCTGGCCTCATGGCCCCCCAACTGCTCTCCCCTGTTGGCCTGATCACCCCTAATCACCTCTGCCTTGGCCCCCACCACCATGGCTTTGTCCTGAAGGAAGTTAGACAGTAGGAAGATGTCCAGTCTCCAGTCTAAGTAGCACATTACCATTTTATTAGTATAGATAACATAATCTAAGCCATTTTAAAATGGAGCCAGAGCCTCCATGCCAGAGGAACTAATTCCCAACATGCTTTATGCCTCACACTTATGGAATGTAAAAAAGGGCAAAATATCCTTTGGACTGGGCATAGGCAACACTGTCTCAGGAAACTGTTTGTGAGGATAATAAGAAAACAGTTATGAGTAATGAACTGATAACTACTAGACTGAATATAAAAAAAATTCTTTAAAATTAACATCACTGCTTTCCTTCTGGAGATGTAATTATTGTACCCCTTCCCTTTTTATAAATACCCATTGGCTCTGTCTCCCAATCTGAACATTATTAGGGCTACTATCTAAATTAATGTTTTCCCATTAGCTATTCTGATTGATCTCAACAAGTGCTTCTTCCCTCTTGAACGGCCTTTTCTTTTTAAATTAGCACACTAAAAGTATCATGGGAAATTGGTACTATTTCTTCTGTGTCAAATGGATAAGTCAGATCAGAGTGGTAGTATGTATACCAAGCACAGGAATCCTAATATATAAAAACCCTGGGTCATAATGACTAGTACTGACCAAGGCTTGACCAACAGGAAGTCAGTCCTGCAGTCAGCGCTGGGTTGCCATAGGAACCCAGCGCTGACTGCTTCCACTGCAGCTGCGGTGCCCAAGTCAGACATACCCTAAGGGGACCCTGATTGAAGACGGTGCAAGATGGGCTGACGGTACCCCTCTCCATGCATGCTGAGGAGGCTGCGAATCAGGGATATAAAGAGGCCTGAAGAGAGAGGCAGGGACTGATCCATGGCTTCTATGGTAGCTTTTGATCAGCACTTGCCTCTCAATTTCTCTCCCAGTCTGGCCAGAAGCCATACTTCCATTTCTCTCCAGGGCTCCACTGGGGCTGTTGATCAACCCTGTATTTCTGATCAGACCCTGTTGATAGGCCCAGAGATGCTGACTGGCATAGAAACTGACCAATCAAACTAAATGTGGGTGAAGTGTGAGGAACTGATGGCTACCTAGGAGATGGAGCTTTTGACACTGACTGGCATAGAAACTTGACCAATCATAACCAAATCTGGATCAGCTGTGAGGAATAAATGGCTTCTTAGGAGGCGGAGCTGTTGATGTTGACTGGCATAGAAATCGACCAATCAGAACCAAATTGGCTGGCAGTGGAGGGCAGTTGGGGGAGAGATCAGGCTTGCAGGGGAGGGCAGTTGGGGGCAAGATCAGGCTTGCAGGTGAGGGCCATTAGGGGTTAGATCAAGCAAGTAGGAGAGGGTAGATTGGGGCAACCAGGCTGGCAGGGGAGGGCAGTTGGGGGCAATCAGGCAGACAGAGGTAGTTGTGGGTGAAATCAGGCCAGCAGGAGAGAGCAGTTGGGGGCAAGATCAGTCCAGCAAGGGAGGATAGTTAGGGGTGATCAGGCAGGCAGGCAGGTGTGTGGTTAGGAGCCAGTGGTCATAGATTGTGAGAGGGATGTGTGACTGCTGGTTTAGGCCTGATGCCTAATTCAGCAGTCAGACATACCCCAAGGAGACCCCAATTGCAGAGGGTGCAGGATGGGCTGATGGTACCCCTCTCCATACATGAATTTTGTGCACTAGGCCATTAGTTAGGGGATAAAATCATGAATTCACTATGATGCAAACTTTGGCCATTTTACCAATATTTATGGTCTGTCCCGGGCCCTGCTCACATTTTCTGTTGGGTAGGAGCCCGAGCCTGGAGTAAACCTCTGGTCTGAGGTCACCAGGAAGCTCCTGTTTTATTTTTGCACCAGAAATCTGGCCTGACTCTCTGATTTAAGGAAGCTAATTTACAATGATAACATCCTAGGGAAAACAATCTGCAAGTCATTTACAATGATAATTTATAAAAACTGAAATTTCTTTTGAGGCTGTCAATTGCTTTCATGTCTTCTGGGATCAATTCAAACTCCAAAATGTGGAAGGAAGGCAAGAATCACATTAAACTCTCTCCGAAGGCAGGGAGCTTCCACCTGGGAACATGAGAACTTCCTGGTGGACAGAGGCAAGGAGAGCACTAGGGAATGTGTTCACTGCCATCACTTCCAGGTGTACTAGCCTAAGAACTCCCCTCCTGGGTTCACCATGGCTCCTGACCACTCCCTCTCCTTCTCTGCTCCACTCCACAAAAGAAAGGCTTTTATAATAATTGGTCCCAAATTTCTCTGAGTGAATAGTTTGCAACAGAAAAAAACACCTTATTTTTTTTTCTAAAAATAATAGTTGGACAATCTGGACAAAATGCCTGCTGACTGAACCAAACTTTAGTCTTTGCCCCTGTCCTGTCACACAAACATCCTAAAATCTGACAGAGCTTCAAACTTAAGCAAGCTTTGGAAGAGCCACCACCTGCAAAGGCCTCCTGATTTCAAGAAAAGCATTTTTTGACCAATTATTCAACCACACACCTGCTCACTCTCTCTCTAGTAAGGCTTACTTTCCTATGAAAGAAAATTCTTTCTGATTTATCTTTGAGACAATTATAGTCCCAACATTCAGAAAGTTCTCTTTTCACATGAAGTATCTCTTACTTAAAAGTCCAGATTTGTTTTTATTGATAATACAAATTGACACTACCCTAATGGAGAGTCAATTAATAACAAAGCAGAAAGATCTTTGATTGAAAATATTAAATTCTGAACCTCATTATTTTATTTGGGGAATGATTTAATAGAAAACTCAATGCCTCTATCTAGATCTATTTATCTAGCTACTAGTGGCCTGGTGCATGAAATCTGTGCACAGTAAAAGGGAATTAATTAGAGGAAATATTTTAATATTGCTATTTGCCCTTTTTCTATATTGGAAGTGACAGAGATGAAAGGAAATTAGTAAAATGTATATGAAAATAATACATAAATTTATTAATAAACAATAGCAATGATATAAACAACAAAGACGTGACATAAAAAAACCCCAAAATACGAAATGAAAACAACAAAAACATGATATAAAAGCAACAAAAACATGGTATGAAAACAACCCTGTCCAACAATGCCTGATAAAGTGATAAAAGGTATTCTAATATTTCCCTGTATACCACATTAAGAGGGAAAACACTTTCAGAGTGCTTGACTAATTTCCCTTATGATGAAGTATTTACAACTTTAACTTTAACATTACACCCTCTTCAAACTCGAGAGAAAGCAATATATAACTGACCATGTGCGAAAACAAGTTCAGGTAGAAATATGCCTTCTCTGTCTGGAGTTTTTCCTTGTGATTTATTAATAGTCATTACAAATGGCATCACGGTAAACTGTCATTGAATTAATTTAAATGGGAGGCCAGTGTCAGATGGGGCAAATCAATTCTTGGAATCAGAAAAACCTCTCCCTCTGCAGATCCAGTTAATACTTAAGCTTTGGTAATGTTAGGACATAACCTTTTGATAATAAATCTAGTACCATTACAAAGACCTCATTTACTATTAAGATTTCTCAATAGCATCATAATTACATCCACTTTCAATTTTAATTTATGGCATGGCATTCCAGAAGAAGTAATACTATTAAGAAATTCGATGGGAAAATTTTCTTTTTCAGGGTCATCTGCTGAGTCAATGGAATCATCACTTAAGTGTATGTGGAAATCTCCATCGAGTATATCCAAAATTTCTTCATTTAATTTTTGAACATGCTCATTTTTTGGACAAAGAATTTCATGTTTAGATATATTTTAATATTACATATAAGTATACTATTTCCAAAGACAACTTCAATAACAGATCCATTACAAATCATTTTACAGGGGATTTTTAGTAATATCTATTCCTGAATAAAAACTGCTATCAAGTTGCCATCTCCAAGTTTTACTAACCATTCACTATAAGCAGAATCCTCTGATTTCATATTTGTTTTAAGAGACAACTTTCTGAAACACCCTCAAACATTACAGTACTTTAAACTGCTTTGTACTATGGCTGATCATATCCCATGCAGTACAATACTGAGACATTGTAGAAAATACCCTCTGAGAAGGAGAACTTTCCCACCAAATGGAACATTCAAATTCATAATTTCTCTTAGAAAACTGTCTATAGTGTTTATAGCATGACTGAATGCCATGGTGCATTCATCTATACTAATGAAAGGCCAATATGCTAATTAGGCCAGGAGACTTTCTGGACAAAGCCATAGTGGCAGTGCTGAAGCAGAGGCAGTTAGGGGTGATCAGTCCAGGAGGAGAGGGCAGTTGGGAATGATCAGGCTGGCAGGGGGGCAGTTGGGGGCAATCAGGTTTGCAGAGGTGGCAGTTGGGGGTGATCAGGCTGGTGGGGGAAGCAGTTGGGGCCAAAAGACTGGCGGGACTGCAGTTGGGGGTGAGCAGGCTGGCAGGCAGAGTGGTTAGGGGCAATCAGGCAGGCAGTCAGAGGCAGTTAGGGGAGATCAGGCAGGCTGGCAGGTGAGTGGTGAGGAGCCAGCAGTCCCAGATTGCGAGAGGATGCAGGCTAGGCTGAGGGACATCCCCTGCCTCGATGCACAAATTTTGTGCATTGGGCCACTAGTCAATAATAAGAAGTTGGGCCTTTTTAATGGGTTTAGCAACTTCACTCTTTATATGGAGTCTAGAAATTGGAGTTTCATTTAATGGAATTTGTAATTTATATTGGAATGAAAGGTTCTTCCATAGAGAAATTTGCAGAAATTCCAGTAGATGCTGTAAGTAAAACAGGACCACCACAACATCCAATAAAATGTATTAAAACTTTATAAAGTTATGTTTTTCCACTACCAGCTGAACCATTTAAGAAAAAGCATTTGGGATGTACAGTTTGATCTTCGATGGCTGAAGTTATAGTCTGAAAGGCTGTCAAATCTTCATCATTCAGAGAATTTATCAAAACTTCTACCTGTTGTTCCTCGTACGATTCATCACATGAATTTGTATTCGTTAATAAATGATAGTCCGGAAGTCTGAAATGGGAATTTCATTCCATGCAATGTGAATACCTCTTGAATTTCGTTAAGGGCATGCATTTCACAGTTTACATAGGCACCTTCTCTTTGGTGTAATTTCCAACAGAAATCTTCAATAAAATGAGATTTATTCTCATTCCATAATTTGTGTGTATCAGAAGGACATCCAAACACACATATGTATACAAAAACTTGCCATAGTTGTTTGGGCATATTAAGGATGACTGCATCGTCAGTTGTATCTTTCCAGATAGTGATGTCAAGTAATAATCCTCGGTGTTTAGCAGCTTCATGAAATGTATAAATTATACCTCCTACAGTTCACAGATCATCAGAACTTATGGCATCTTTTACATGCAGAAGCAAAAGTCTAAAGTAATATCATTCTGGTTCTCTAAAGCTCACAATGAACAGACTACCTAATACTTTATTCCCAACCTTTCAGCATTTTGTCCACAAAGAATTATTAAACACATAATGCTGTGGAATCTCCCAATAATAATAATTACTCATGTCAGAATCTTCTCTATTCAATAAGAATCAACCCATTAAAGTTATGTTATGCCTTTGTAGCCCTATATAAAACTTTAGCATAGTCATCAGTATGAAAATACAAATTTTATTCATTTGGCAAATTAATAGCTAATCTTGTGATTGCATGAGATTGGTCATGCATTCGCATTGCAAAAAGTCTCCAAAAAGCCTCAGGAGTACTCACATACCTAGAGTCAATGAAGCCCTGTACTTTGTTATGATTAATAATATTTTTTCAGAAATTTGAATATTTGCACAATTGTGCCCTTTATAGATGTATTTAAATAAATATTTAACACTTTTAATTGATGTGCAGATTTCAACATTTATATGACAGTTATATTTAAGGCACAAACATAGTTTATAAAGGACAATCCGAGTATCATCGACAACTTTATAGACATGATTCTACCAGATCTTCATTTGTATTTGGGATATCTATCAATATTTCTAATGGTCGTATTTTGAAATTCTTTTGGGTATACCTTTGAACATTTTCCATACATGGACTATTTGGATTTTCTATTCCACATGGTCCATGTACCATATTGGATTTTACAATTTGAAGAAGTCGAGGACACTGGTCTTCATCCAAAATTTCTGCCTTACAGGTGCTGGGCGTGGAGGCCACGAGGGCATAGGTTACCATGGAGATAGAACTGAACCTCACAACACCCTGCTTGGCCCCAGAGGATGACTGGTTAGCCAAAGATGGGTAAGATTCCTCAGGGAAGGAACAACCTAAGACAGGCACAGTCACAGAGGGGTCATCGGGAGAGAACTTGGAGGTCAATGGAGGTAGGGCACAGACCCTCACCCCCACAACCTTGCAGGGATCTGAACCTTCACCCCTTCTGAGGGAGGCCTCTTGCTCCAATGGATACCTCGCTTCCCACGCTCAGCACAGATCGGGACCCAGGTAACAGACAGAAACATGCCGATAGCAGCTGCCCTATATCTAAATTCAGCCTAGCACTAGGAATGCTCAGTGCCTACTCAAGAATGCAAATAAATCTTTCCACTAATATATATAGGGTAATCTAAGATTGTTTGAGGTAAAAGAGTTATCAAGCTTTCAGATTAATTTAAATTGGTGAACTGAAATAAGCAAACACCCAAGAAAATGTAAGTGTACTGGACAAAAAGCTGTTTCTAAAGTATTAATTAAAATTTCTATTGATAGCTCATCTCATGGTAAAATTGCTTAATATGCAATGAACATAAAACAGGCATATTTGTGTGCAAAAATTAAAATTTAAGTTATCAAGATTGCATTAAAAAATTTTACCAAATTCTCCATTAATCAAAAAAAAGGGGGGCGAGTAGGATTATATCATGTAAGGAAAAATATCTGTTAAGTAAATTACATCTAGAAATTTTTCACTTTAGAAAATTAATTTCCATTTGTAATACTAACAGCAAGACACCCATGAAAAATATACATGGTGTCAAAATAAGCCAAAGGAAAAGCAGATAGGAAAAAATAAAAAGGACCCCAAGTCAATTTTATAGAAAAGATTCCTTTTTTAACTCTTGGTCGAGAATATGTTTATATACTTTCAGAAAACAACTCCAAGACCAAGTGGACTCCTGCAACAGACAGGAACTGACAGATCTGCACCAACCACGAAGGCAAGAGGAGAAACAGTCCAGAGATGGAAGACGCGGACGACACCTTACCATACGAGCCGTCAGCAGCTGTGCATTGCTACAGGATGCCTAGGACCAAACCAGAGAGGGTTAGACCGGCATTGCCACCATTTGTCCACTATTCAGATACCATTGATGACATGTACACATAAGGAATTGTTTTACATTGAAACTGGAACTCAAAGCTATCGGACATTGAAATTGGGACTCAAACATTCTTCTTTTGCTCTTGTGGGTTTATTTCTAGCCTACAGGGGCAAGATGTTTTTAAAGACAAGAATCAGGGTGGGTGGGGAAGCAGATGCAGAGGCAAAGAAGCAATGAACAGACTATCGTGCTACAGTGGGAAGGCAGGGGAGGTTGTGGGGCCTGTAGGAGATCAACCAAAGGACTTGTATGCATGTGTGTAGGCATGTGGATAATGGGGGGTGGAGTGGGGAGGTAGATGGGTGAGGGCATGTACTGAGGAGTGGGGAGGGCAATAGGGGAAAAAATTTAAAAAAATTTCTGCCTTAATTATAGGATCAATGTCATCTTCTGTTCATAATTTGGATTCACTATCTAATATCAATAATATGTGAATGTGAGGTAGTCCACATTTCTGAAATTCAATGACATGAATTTTAGCTATTACTTTGCCAAATATATGGAATTTACATATGTTATGTAAAAGAACATTTGGGTTAATATTAAAAACTGGCTACCAAGTCAGGTTTGTTTTCAAATTTTTGCCAGCATTGTAAATTGTATGTAATATCTGCACATTTGGGGTTGCATGTAATGGTTATGAATAAGTTGGGCTTGCCATATTCATTGCATATTTCTGGGACTACTCTCAAAAGATGATGGAAGATTATAATTTTACCAATTGGCACATTGTCATGTTCAGATCCAGATGTGAGATAATCTATCAAACCACTATATTTTTCAACTCACAACATAGATTGGTTTGCTTTAATGAAATTTATTTGATTGGCTTCCATTTTTGAATATGAATCAACAATATACCGTTGAGTAAATTTCCTGCATTTAGAATAGGATTGAACATGTCCCAGGTGGAAAGATGAAATCCATAATACTGCATTTATGTGACTTGTGCCCTTACATTTTGTCTAGTATTATTGTCAATTACACTTTCATCTCTGAGTCTTAATGCAATATCCATTCCCTAGCCTTTTTCACCATGTGGACAAGACTAGGATATGTCATAGCATCTAATGTAGGAAACAGGATACTGTTTTGTTTCATTTTAATGGCATTCAGGTTATTGGGATCTGACTTACAATGAATGAGCAAGTCCCTTTCAAAAGGAGGTTCTCCATCTTCATTTCTGAATATGATGGCAATCTCAGGTACACGGAGAGAATTATATCTACCTGGATCACTGTTACAATCATATTTAATCGCCATTGTTACTTCCACGGGAGCAATACTTCAATGCTTCTTCAGATTGGGCTTACTTCTTCCTCATGTAGCATCTTGTACAATTTTGTTAATTAATTTATTTCATACATGTGGTTGTTGATGTTGATCATGATTCTTTCTGAGCAACCTTGGTTTTATGGCATTGATAATCTTTTATTGTTGCTTCACCCATATCTAAAATAGAGTTAAGCAAACTTCTGAGAAACACCATCTGAAGGATGTAAAGTTCTAGTATTGTGATAAACTTGTCTGTGTATTCTAAAACAGTATGTCCCGTATCCTTATTATGATGCAATATTTGCACCCATTGAAACAAAAGCAAAAGAACTATTTATTGAATGAGTATTTTTCATAAAATTTTTACTATCAGAATATTCATTTATCACTAATATTTTTAAATATGCCAGGTATTCTGGAAAATGGGTATCATTTGGATAAATGATACCTTTGCTACAATATCGAGTAAATTTTCCATCAGGTGGTATTTCATCAGAGAAATTTAGTGATAGACAAAATTGACATCTAACAGGCATTCCACCGAAATTATGTTTGATAATTGCATCCTCATTTACACCATTTTCGCTGAGAAAGCAGTTTCTACCAGTAGTGGTAGTACTTATTGATGACTGTGTTTTAGATATATTCTGTTGATGCCGCTGCCTTCTGTCAGCTTCAGAGGCATGTTGGTCTTCAGACATTTTCTGTGGATGACACCGATTTCTTTTGGCTGCACAGCTACCTTGTGCCAATACTTGGTCTTCAGATACATCTTTTTGCTGATGCTGCCTTCCTCAGCTTCAGAGTAACATTGATTTTCAGACATTTTCTGTTGATTATGCTGTCTTCTTTCAGCTACAGACCTACGTTTTGCCAATAGTTGCTCTTCAGATACATTCTGTTGATGATGCTGGCTTCTTCTGGCTTCAGAGTTACATTGTGCCAATAGCTGATCCTTAGACATACCATGTTGATGCTGCCATTTTCTTTCATTGCGGAGGTACATTTTGCCAATAATTAGTCTTTAGACATATTATGTTGACTACGACACTTTCTTTTGGCTACAGAGATACCTTGTACCAATAGCCGGACTTCAGATACATGTGTCGCCAACAATGGCTTCTTCAGTTTCAGAGGTACTTTGTGCCAATAGTTGGTGTTTAGACATTCTCACCTCCCTACTGTATGAATGAATGGATTCCTGGGTGTCAGGCTGCTGACAGCAAGCTAACCAACAGGCGATTCCATGAGTATTGGAGCTCCCACCACTCTGCTGTGTGGGTCCTGGGTGTGGGTGAATGGGATTCCTGGCTGTCAGGCCACTGACAGCAAGCTAACCAATGTCCTATTCCATGAGGGATGGGGCTCCTGCCACCCTACTGTATGAGTCCTAGGTGCAGGTGCTGTGCTGTATGGGTCCTGGGTGCAGGTATCAAGCTCTCTCCTCCCTACTGTCAGTCTGGGGCACACCGCAGGACCCAGAGTCAAGCCCCTGTACACCTGTGCAACCCTCAAAATCACTTGAGTCAGTTACTGCAACAAATGTTTGCTTCCCACTCTCTTCAGGAGCCTGCTTCACCCTGCTGAGTTCAGACCTGCTAGTTCTCCCAGCGACCAGCAGGCCCTGCTCCCCACTCTGCCCTGCTGTCTTCGGACCTTCTGGCCTCTGAGGTGGCCATTTGTTCCCCACTCTCTGTGGGGGCCTGCTCCTCCTTGCTTTCTTGGGACCTGATCATTGCCTGTGCCATCAATGGCTTGCTTAACCATGCAGCAGTCCCCCTGGCTCCGCCTTTTCCCTGTCCATCTGCAAGTGCAGCCTTCTCCTGAGCTGGTTGCAACTATTATGGTGTCCTGGCCTAATTTGAATATTATGTCATTATATATATTATCTACCTATCCATATTTTATTCATCTTAAAAATGTACTCTATAAGTTTTAAGTATATATATTGAATTGATTTGAACTGAAAAAATAAAATGGAATTTTTTCTGATTGGTTTAACAATGAAATTTAGATTTGCCTATTAGCCATTTCCATAAATTGAACAAACTAAACCTGCAGCTTCAAGGTTTTGGAGCAAACACATGATAAATATTAAACTCTAAATTTTATATTTTGCAAATATTAAACCCATGATTAAATTGTTAGCTATTATTTTAAAATGGTATAGAATTTACATAGTTTCTCATGAATTTCACAACAAAATAAGTTGAAGATTACTGACTGATCTAAGATACCAGAAGATATATGAGGAAGTGTTTTATGGGGCAATATTCATAAAAAAGATAAATTTTTAAAAATATGTTCATTTGTTAATGTTGTCAGTGTATAAACTTGTATGTAGTTTCCTACCTGCCATGTGCTCCTCTGGGGAAAAGTTGGTCAAAGATGACCCAGACAGGGAGAATCCAAGATGGCAGCATAGGTAAACACCTACACTGCTGCCTCGCACAACAATTTCAAAACTACAACTAAAAGACAGAACAAACATCAACCAGAACCACAGGAAAGCTAGCCGAGTGGAAGTTATACAGCTAGAACGAAAGAGAGGGGCTCATGGAGACCCAGAGGAGATGCAAAAAGCTGAGGTACGGAGATGCGCGCGCTGAGAGAGCGGGTGCCGGAGTACCTGGCTGGCTTTCTCTGGCAGGAGGGAAACGGAGACTCCCAACGGCATTGAACCCCTTCTCTTACGACACTAAACACCAGATCCAGCCGAAACTCATACAGGGTGAGTTTGGACTGTGAAAAGGGAGAGGTGCATGGAAATTTAGGGGAGTCGCAAAAGATCAGAGGTCTGGTCGTGCACGGCGCTGCGTGAAGGACAGACTGCTGATTGTGCCGCTGGGTTTCGCGAGTGGGCAAGAGACAGACCCTCCCAACTGTTCCACTTCTGAGTCCACTGGGCCCCTGTTTTGGGCGAAACTCTGGAGACCTAGACTCCTGTGGTCCTGCTGCGCAGGGGAGCTGGAAAGACAGCGGTTAGAGGCACTGCGGGCGCGCACGCAGAAGGAACGCTCCAGCCATTACCCAGTCACCTGAGACTCAGGGGCCACGGAGGGCAGGGCTGACTGGAAGGCAAGGCGGTCCCTTAAGCCCTGAGACTCCACCCCTCCCAAGCTCAACAGAGGCTTCTGTGGCTTTGCAAGTCTGGTTTCACAAGGCTGAATTCAACACAGAAGTTTCCCCTGACATAGTGAAAATGCCGAGACAAGGGAAGGGATCACAAACAAAAGAAATGGAGGAAAAAAAACGACTGGATATAGAGTTCAAAACCACGCTTGTAAGGTTTTTCAAGAATATGCTAGAAAAGATGGATAAATTTAGCGAGAGCCAAGAGGAGATGAAAAAGGACCAACTAGAGATGGAAAAGGTCCAACTAAAGATGATAAAAGACCAACTAGAAATTAAACATACACTGACTGAAATAAAAAATATTATACAGAGTCCTAACAGCAGACTAGAGAAAGGCAAGAATCAAGTCAAAAATTTGAAACATAAAGAAGCAGAAAACACTCAACTAGAAAAGCAAGAAGAGAAAAGAATCCAAAAATGTGAACATAATGTAAGGAGCCTCTGGGACAGCTTCAAGCGTACCAACATCAGAATTGTGGGGGTGCCGGAAGAAGAGAGAGAGCAAGATACTCAAAACCTATTTAAAGAAATAATGACTGAAAACTTCCCACATCTGGTAAAAGAAATATACTTACAAGTCCAGGAAGCACACAGAACCCCATATAAAAAGAATCCAAAGAGGACCACACCAAGACACATCATAATTAAAATACCAAGAGCAAAAGACAAAGAGAGAATATTAAAATCAGCAAGAGAAAAACAGTTTATTACCTACAAGGGAGCACCCATACGACTGTCAGCTGATTTCTCAACAGGAACGATGCAGGCCAGACGGGAGTGGCAAGAAATATTCAACGTGATGAATAGCAAGAACCTACAACCAAGAATAATCTATCCAGCAAAGCTAACATTCAGAATTGAAGGGCAGATAAAGAGCTTCACAGATAAGAAAAAGTTAAAGGAATTCATCAACTCCAAACCAGTATTATATGAAATGCTGAAAGGTACTCTTTTAGAAGAGGAAGAAGAAAAAGCTAAAAGACAAAAAATTATGAACAACAAATACATATCTATCAATAAGTGAATGTAAAAATTAGTGAATTAAAAATTTGATGAACAGAATAAACTGGTGAATAGAATAGAATCAGGAGCACAGAAAGGGAATGGACTGATAATTCTCAGGGGGAAATGGGTGAGGGGTGTACAGGGAGAGACTGGACAAAAATCATATACCTATGGATGAGATCAATGGGAGGGAGCTAAGGGCAGAGGGAGGGGTGGGAGCTGGGTGGAGGGGTGCTATGGAGGGGAAAAAAGAGAAACAAATGTAATAATCTGAATAATAAAGATTTAATTAAAAAAAAAAAGATGACCCAGACAGAGTCACTGCATTTATGGTCTTCCAGTCGAGAAGGCACAGTGATATATAAATAAGCAACTATCTAAATATTTTCAGGCATTCTGTAGGGATTTTGTGGCCTATATCTGTATCTTGATAGAAGGGAGCTTTTTAAATCTCTCTTAATAAGTCTAGCATAATTTGACTCATCAGTGACCCTCAAGGAAACTATGCATATCTTGGAACAAACATTAAGTTTAAAATAAACTATTTTTTTAATTTATCTAGAAATACGAAAAAAAAAAACACCACACTACTTTCTTCCTAAAATATTAAAGAAAAAAATTTCCACAAAAAAAAAATCTCTTTGCATTTACACACACTTTCAATTTCATGTAAAATGAGACACTATCTGATTTTCCTGGTGAGAACTAATAAGAACATTTTAGGTTTGCATCATGCTTACCAATTTATGGAAGTATTTGACATCCTTTCCCCACCACTTTTTGTTTCCAGTCATTCAGTTTCACAACTTTGAAGAACAAAGACCTCATTTGGCCAAAGAACAGTCTAAAAATCCTTAGCTTTGCTCTTCTTTAATATATTCCAATGAAGCCAAAGGGGAAAACAAGGCTGAAGCCTCATTTAGCACAGGCCTATGCTCTTTTTCTCTGCATAAAAACCATAAAAGCACCATCAAAACCATAAGCCAACATGCACTGATTTGAAATGGGTATATTAGTGAGTGATAGCATCATGACAAAGGGAGACACCTCTTTGTTTTCCCCCTGAAATCTACAACTTGTGGACAGCCAGAACCCAATACAGGTTCCTGTGCTCCACACACTAAAAGGTCCACACACACCAGTACTTTGGATGGTGGTCTTATTGGAATGTATAGCAGCGGAAAGGGGTAGATGGGAGAGGGGAGATCAGGGACAGACTCATCACTGCAGCAAGGCTTAACCTATAGCCCCAGCAAACACACTAGTGACTGAGGAGTCAGGTTGCAGCCATCACAACACAAGCCAGGGGAGGGCAATTGCTAATCAGCATTCCTAACATCCCACCCTCCAAAAAATGCAGATTCTTACCCTGTTTTACCACCACAGACCAGTAGCAGAACCAAGTCTCCAGCTCCCAGGCACCAACATAGTGCTGCCAGTGATCATAGGAAATTAGGAAGAAGCTCCTTAGCATCACAAATGAGCTCCCTTCAAATGGGCTTCCCCTGCCATGGTTGTGGTGCCCTGAGACCCAGATAAGCCTGATCCAGCACCAGCATCCACTACCCTGGTTACCCCACAACCTCTCCATGTCCAAGGCTAACCCTCTCATACTTTGATTCACAAGCATGCCCTCTCCAAGCTTAACTATTATAAGTAAGAGAAAACTAAAACTGCCCTATACCACCACCTACTAGAATAGTAAAGAAGGACCTCAAATGATCAGCCTTCTGAATTGTGGAAAGCAAAATGTTCCTAAATAAGAAAAGTGTTCACTACTGCAAATGCACCAACCCATCAAGCATCATGGGCCACCAAGGTAACAACAACATAGAAGATAATGACAGTCCTCAGAAAAACAGACAATTTTTTTATGTAAATAGACAAAAACCAAAGCAGCAGTCATGGGGAAATTCAATGAGATACAAGAACACTCAAAAGGCAGTTCAATTTGCCCAGGAATATAAAGAGAAGGAGAACTTTACCAAAGATATGAAAACTACACAAAGAACCAAACAAGTTCAGATGCGAATAGATGAGATTAAGAATGGACATATTAATAACTGGTATACATGAAAACTAGCAGCAAAGTCAAGACTGCCTATCACTGCCATCTTAGTCATCAGTATTAAAGGCCTGGCAAGATATACAGACATAAGGGAACTTCACTTAAAAATGCATATATAAAACAATAAATTACAAATTCAAATATGTCTTTAGTTTAACTATTTAGAAAATGTACAATTGCTCAGCAAAAAAAATCTTTATTAGTACTCACACATTCTGATAATTCAAAGAATAATAAAATCAATTTAAATTCATTAAAATGGGACAATATAGAGATCAAAGATGGCTCCTGATGGGAAGGCAGGCTGCAAGACAGTGTGTGAGTGAGAGAACGAAAGGAGAGAGTGTGGATGTATGGAGAGTGTCTATTTGTGAGGGACAGCTATATTCTAATGGTCTGTTGGTGACTGCTGGACTGGGCTCCTCTAAATGGGCAGCTTCCATGGCTGCTGAAATCTCTCCTAGAGCTACTGGCTCTGCTTCAGAAACCATGCCATCTTGAAGGGGAGAGTGGCTGTGATCAGAAGCCTAGCTTTATCTTCTATCTGGAAGAATCAGACACCTCCCAAGACCCTACAACCACAACACTCAGGGCCAGCTATGAATATGTGAATACAGTGGTACTTCGAAATACAAGTTTAATTCGTTCCCTAACCTTACTCATATATCAAGTTGCTCGTATCTTAAAGCAATTTTGCCCATTGAAATCAATTGAATGCCGTTAATCCGTTCCAGCCCCCAAAATGCTACCCTAGTTGTTCTTGTTAAGTGTTTTTGAATAAGAAAAATGTATTTATAAATGACAAATATTGTATAAAAACATAATAAAAGAGAATGTAAAGGAATAAACTGGTTTCATAAAGTGTATTTACCTACTTGTTACACTCTTAATGCTACACTTTTTCCCTAAACTGAATGTAACTTAACTAATCTTCACTGAACTTAATTGCTTCTGGTCTTTGCACTTTTGGCCGATTTCAAAAAAACGTGTCCGACGAGGTTTGCCTCTTCCTCCCTTTCAGAATGTTTCTGAAATGGGTGAGGCAAGTTTCATTGAACAGCTCCGATGCACGACCAGTAGCAACTTTTTTGGGGTGTTTCTTTTCAACGAAGTCTGACACCCTCTCCCACATTCCTAAGGTCTCCTTTACATTATCTCACTTGTAGAGATCTCCTCCACCTCTGGCTCCTCCTCGAAACCAATTTCTTGGAGAACCTCCGCATGTTGCTGAGATTGCAACTCTTGTAACTCCTCCGTGGTGAGTTCCAGAGAGTACTCCTCGACGAGCTCATTCACATCTCTCTTATCCACCTCCAGGCCCATGGATTTTCCCAGAGACACTATCTCCTCCTTCACTGGCACCTTGGGTTCGAATCCTTCGAAGGTCCTTTCAGCTACAGCCTCAGGCCAGAGCTTCTTCCATGCAGAGGTCAAAGTCCTCGTTATAACACCCAGCCAGGCCTGATCAATAATTCTGAGGCATATCATGATGTTAAAGTGGTTCTTCCAGAACTCTCGAAGGGTGAGGTTTGTGTTCTTGGTCACCTCAAAGCAGCGCCGGAACAGGTGCTTGATGTACAGCTTTTTAAAATTAGAAATCACATCCTGATCCGTGGGCTACAAGATAGGAGTGGTGTTGGGAGGTAGGTAGACAACCTTTATAAACTTGAACTCTTTGAGGAGTTCATCTTCGACATTCGGTGGGTGAGCAGGAGCATTGTTGAGGACGAGGAGGGCTTGCATGGTTAGGTTGTTTTCCTGTAGATATTTCTTAACAGAAGGGCCGAAAACCAGGTTTACCCACTCCACAAAGAACTGCCTGGGTTTGCCCTCCACATAACTTGGAGTTTATCTTTTAAAATCTTATGTGACTTAAAGACTCTGGAGTTTTCCGAATGGTATACGAGCAGAGGCTTGATCTTGCAGTCGCCACTCGCATTGGCGCACAGTGCGAGAGTTAGCCTATCCTTCATGGGTTTGTGGCCTGGCATCGCCTTCTCCTCTGCCGTTATATAAGTCCTATTCGGCATCTTCTTCCAGAAAAGCCCTGTCTCGTCACAGTTGAAGACTTGCTGGGGGATATATCCTTTGGCTTCTATCAGTTCGGAAAAAGTTTTGAGGTAATCCTCAGCTGCCTTCACATCCGAACTTGCTGCCTCACCATGCCTGATGATGGAGTGAAGGCCGGACCTTTTCCTGAAGTTATCAAACCAGCCTCTACTGGCTTTAAAATAGTCTTTCGATGCTTCGTCTGTAGAAGCGCGAGGGGTGTGCTCCAGCAAATCACCGTAAATCGCTCGCACCTTCTTGCATATGATTCCCTGTATCTCCTTTAAGCTGCTTCTCCATCACCCACACCATCAGTAGATTCTCTATCTTTTCATGAAGAGAGCTATGAAGCTTAGAAATTATTGTAATGCCCTTAGCTGGCGTTATACCCTTTATCGACTCCTTCTGTTTAAGCACAGTGCATATCATTGAAGTATTATGCACGTATTGCCTCACCAAGTCAGCCACTCGTACACCTTGCTCATATTTTTCTATGATTTTACGTTTTAATTCAATAGACATCATCCTCTTCTGAGCACTGACCTTTCCACTCGCTTTCTTCGGACCCATGGTTATAAAAAGAAACGTGATAAAGTATGTAAGTGCACAAAAGGTGCTTCGACAACGAGGTAAACAAGCTGACTGAGGCGTGGTAAACTATGAGACGCTTGAGTCGTGGTAAACTGGTGGGTCGTGTGCAGCTGGCCGATCTGCGCGATTACTCGTATTTCAAAGCAAAACATCGCTCGCTGGACGGCGCATATCTCAAAAATCTCGTATGTTAGGGCACTCGTATCTCGAGGTACCACTATATGTGGATTGGACAATCTCTGGATCTTCTCATGGAAAGATCAGATTTTTCCCAGAGAAAGGTGAGGTCTGTGATCCAGGTTGAAGGGAGAAACACGTGCAGCGGGATCTAGAGTTTCAGAGGAAGTCTGTACACCACAAAATCTGCAGAGTTGGGGCCAGCATAGTCCACGAATATGGAAGGAAGTCCACAGGACTGATGGCACAAGGGAACTCAAGAAATCAACCCATAGGTGGGCTGGGCACAAAAAGGAAGCCTGAAGCTTTACCAGGAAATTGGATGCACTGTGCCAGGGGATAAAGACGTGCACAGAGATTTGAGCAGACTCACATGCAGTGCCCGGGTGAAAAAGTTGTGATTTCGCGCACTTACTCTGGCTCTTTTTTTTCTCTTTAAATCCTTGCTTTGGATTACTAAGTCCAGTACATAGGATCAACCAATTAAAAATACTCTCAGAGACTGCAGGGGAAAGTTGGTTTATGGAACCTGGGGATCAGAGTGGGAAGAAACATCAGAAAACCAGCTCAGGGGCAGTCCATACCCCCCAAAACAGTACCAAGTGCAACAGGGAAACAAATTCTAAATACTGGGTAGAGAGGACTTATAGCCCCAATATCAATAAAGAAACGCTGCTACCCAGAGTCTGAATCAAAAACTGACTCTTGTGTAAATACAACCACAGGCAGGGTGAACAACAAAGAAATACTGCCTGATTGAAAACAAGATTGTGGCTCAAGATACAGAGGAGTTGTGGAATTCAGGTAACTTTAATACTGTCCTACCTGACAGGATATAGTAATACCAAACAGAACAGTAGAGTAAGTAAATGACTTTCACTATTGCACATTTTTATTTTTTATCTTTTACTTAAGAAACTAAATTTTTTCTTTATTTTACCTTTTTAATTATTATATTTTTATTTTTAATCAGCATTATTACTACTGTTATATTACATTTTTTTAAAGTTTCATTTTATTTTCTCTTTAATTTAATTTTATTTTATTTGGGGATTAGTGTCCTACATTCTATCTTCATTTTTTCTTTAAGATCAATTTACTCTATCTCAATTTTACCTTTATGTCAACATTATGTTCCTCAATTATCCCCTTTTGTTGTCCTGTTTCTCTTACTCTATTCCTGCTTTAGATTTATCCTATTCTTTCTTTTTACCCTCAGTTAAAATTTCATCCTACTTACATATCTAATTTCCAATCCCCTGCTCCAAGACCATACACATTTCTCCCTTCTTTTTCTTCACTATCCACATTTTTTCCTTTTTCCAAATTTTTTCATTTGCTTTTTTTTTGTTGTTTTTTAAAATGTTTTTTATTTTGTTTTGCCCTTCTTTCTGTCTGTCAAATGGTTGTTAGATTAATTGTTGATTAGATTGGGATTTTCTTGTTTGTTTGTGTGATTGTTTCTCTCTTTTTTTGCTTCTTTCTTTTCCTCTCCTCACTTCTTATTAGATGTTTGTAGTTTGCCTTCATATCTGGGTTTTAGTTCTTTACATTTTTTTTATTAGTTCTTGTTCTATTGGAGCTTTTCCACCATATAAATAGTTTTTCCCCTTCTTTTTTATTTTCTTTCCTTTCTCTCTTATTTTTCCTTTCCTCAATATAATTTTTGCACTTTTTAAAAAAATCCCCTAATTCTCTTTTCTCTGGTAGTCATCTTTATTTGGGGTTATTAGGATCCTGAATACATTTGTATTCAGTACCTTGTGTGTTGTGCCTTTTTGGGTTGTATTTTGTGCCTTTAAGTCAATGCAGGTGAGAGAAAGCTACATAACCAGACCTTCAGAGAGGAGAAGTCATGGAGAGACAAAGAACAGCCTGCCTGTGAAAGAAAGGAGGTGTCACCAGAAAAGAAAGTAAATGAAATGGAGGCAAACAATATGTCAGAGAAAAAAATGCAGAGAAATAAATAGTCACAAGATTGATGAAAAGGTTGGAAGACAAATTTCATAATATGTGTAAGAATCAAGAGGAAATGAAGAAGAACCAAGACAAAATGAAAAATGACATCACTATGACATCACTGATCGCTTCTCGGCCTTTTGGCTAAGATCAAGTAAAAAATGACATCACTGCAATAAAGAACTTAATAGAAAGCATAAACAGTAGACTAGAAGAAGGGGAGGACCATATCAGTGAACTACAAGACCAGGTAGGAAAAAGACCCAAGCAGAGCAGCATCTAGAAAAAAAAAAGCTTAAAAATCGAGAGGAGAGCCTAAAGGAACTTTAGGACAACATGAAATGAAACAACATCTGCAGAATGATGTTGCCAGAATGAGAAAAAAACTGAGCATGGAATAGAAAACCTGCTTGAAGAAATAATGACAGAAAATTTCCCTGATGTAGGGAAAGAAAAAACTCACACAAGTCCAAGAAACTCACAGAGACCCAAACAAAATGAACCTCAAGAGACTGACATCAAGGCACATTATAATTGAATTGGCAAATACCAATGACAAAGTAAGAATATTAAAAGTGGTCAGAGAAAGACAGAAAATTGCCTACAAAGGATCCACCATCAGAATAGCAACTGATTTCTCAATGGAAACACATCAGGCCAGAAGGGGATGGAATGAAATATACAAAGTCATGCAGAGGAAGGGTCTGAATCCAAGAATACTGTATCCAGCAAGGCTATCAATCAAATTGAGAGTGAAATCAGGAGCTTCACAGGACTAAGGGAGTTTATCACCACAGAACCAGTAATGCAAGAAATGATAAAGGGTCTGCTATAAAAAGAAGAAATAGAAAGTAAAGAAGGAATGCAGGCATAAAAAATAAAAATGGTGACAATTACTTCTCAATAATAACTTTAAGGGTAAATGTATTAAATACCCCAATCAAAAGATATAGGGTAGCTAAGTAGATAAGAAAACATGACTCACATATCTGCTTTCTACCAGAAACCCCAGAAACCCACCTCAGAAAAAAAGGAATCATACAAACTGATGGTGAAGGAATGGAAAAATGTTATTTCAGGTGAATGGAAATGAAAAAAATAAAAAAAAGCTAGGGTAGTAATACTTATACCTGATAAATTCAATGTCAAAGTGAAGGACATAACAAGAGATTTAAAAAAAAGGCCACTTAATAATACTAAAAGGAACAATCCAACAGGAACATATAACTCTGGTAAATATATATATACCCAGCCCTGACCAGTTTGGCTCAGTTGATAGAACCTCAGCCTGTGGACTGAAAGGTCCCAGCTTTGATTCCGGTCTAAAGCATGTACTTTGATTGTGGGCACATCCCCAGTACGAGGTGTGCAGGAGGCAGATGATCAATGTTTCTCTCTCATCAATGTTTCTAGATCTCTATCCCTCTCCCTTCCTCTCTGTAAAAAAAATCAATAAAATCTATTTAAATACACACACACACACACACACACACACACACACACACACACACACCTAATACAGGAGCACCGAAATACATAAAAAAAAAAAACTTCTGGAGGATATCAAGTGAGAGATTGACAGAAATACAGTCATAGTCATAGTAGGGGACTTTAATACCCCAATAACAGCACTGTACAAATCTTATAAACAAAAGAATCAGCAAATAAACATCAATCCCAAATGACTCACTAGATCACATAGAATTAATTGACATCTTCAGAACATTTTACCTCAAAGCCACAAAACATACATTCTTCTCAAGCGTACGTGGGTCATTTTCAAAAATAGACCATATGTTGTGACACAAGCAGTCTCTTCTAGCCAAAACCGGTTTGGCTCAGTGAATAGAGTGTCTGCCTGAGGACTGAAAGGTCCCAGGTTCGATTCTGGTCAAGGGCATGTACCTTAGTTGTGGGCACATCCCCAATAGGGAATGTGCAGGAGGCAGCTGATCAATCTCTCTCTCGCATCAATGTTTCTAACTCTCTGTCCCTCTCTCTTCCTCTCTGTAAGAAATCAATAAAATATATTTTTTTAAAAATCTCTTCAAATTCAAGAAGATAGAAATCATATCAAGCATCCTCTCAGATCACAATGGCATAAAACTAGAAATTAACTACAGTAAAAAATTAAAAAATCAAACACCTGGAGACTAAATAGCATGCTATTAAACAGTGACTTGGTTACTGGAGAGATCAAAGAAGAAATAAAGAACATCATGACAATAAATGAAAATGAAAACACAACAACCCAAAATCTATGGGACATAGTGAAAACAGTCTTGAGAGGGGAGTTCATAGTTCAACAGGCCTACCTCAAAAAAATAAGAAAAAATGGTAATAAATTACCTAATCCTACAACTCAAAGAGTTACAAAGAGTGCAACAAGAAAATCTCAGCATAAGCAGAAAAAAAGGAAATAATAAAGACCAGAGCAGAAATAAATGACATAGAGACCAAAAAAAAAAAAAAAGAAGAAAGAAAGAAAAGAAAAAACATACACACAAAAGATAAAAAAAAAAACAAGAGCTGCTTCTTTGAAAGGATAAACGAGATCGATGAACCTCTCACCAGGCTCACCAAGAAGCAAAGAGAGAGGATCCAAATAAACAAAATCAGAAATGAAATAGGTAAAATAATATCTGATCCCACAGAAAAACAATTATGAAAAAAAAAACACTATAAACAACTGTATTCCAACAAAATGGATAACCTACATAAATGGACACATTCTTAGAAAAATACAAGCTCCCAAAACTCAACCAAGAAATATATATAAAAAAAAAACCTGAATAGGCTGATAACTAAGGAAGAATTTAAAACAGGGATAAAAAAATCTCCAGCAAATAAAAGCCCTGGACTTGACTGCTTTACAGGGGAGTTCTACCAAGCATTCAAAGAACTAAAACCTATATTACTCAGACTATTCAAAAAATTCAAAGGAAGGAGGACTTCCAAGTTCTTTCTATGAAGCCAGCATTACCCTAATCCCAAAACCAGATAAAGACAACACAAAAAAGCCAACTACAAGCCAATTGCCTTGATGAACATGGATGCTAAAATCCTCAACAAAATTCAAGCATACTGCATTCAACAATACATTAAAAAGATAATACACCATGACAAAGTGGGATTTATTCTGGGGATGAAAAAATGGTACAACATCCACAAATCAGTAAATGTGATATGCCACATAAACAAACTGAGAGATAAAAATCACATAATCATATCAATTAATGTAGAAAAAGCATTTGACAAAATCCAACACCTTTTCTTGATAAAAACTCTCAGCAAAGTGAGAATAGAGAAATCATACTTCAACATAATAAAAGCTCTATATGACAAACCTATAGCCAACATCATACTCAATGGGCAAACACTAATCTCATTTACCCTGAGAACAGGAACAAGACAAGGATGTGTCATTCACCACTCCTCCTTGACATGGTACTAGAAATGCTAGCTAGCCATAGTGATCAGACAAGAAGAAGAAATAAAAGGCATCCAAATTAGAAAAGAATAAGTAAAACTGCCCTTATTTGTAGATGACATGATACTATACATAGAAAACCCTGAAGACTCCATCAAAAAACTACTAGAACTAATAAATGAGTTTGGCAATGTATCAGGAAACAAAATGAACACCCAGAAATCTATGCCCTTTTTATACCCCAATAATGAACTCATAGGAAAACAAACAAAAGAAAAATCCCATTTATCATTGCAACAATAAAATTAAGATACCTAGGAATAAACTTAACTAAGGACATAAAATACCTATACTCAGAAAACTTCAGAACATTGCAAAAAGAGATAGAGGAAGACTTAACAAATGTAAGAACATATCATGTTCATGGATTGGTAGAATCAACATCATTAAAATGTCCATACTACTTAAAGCAATCTATAGATTCAATGCAATGGCATAGAATATTTAAAAGATCTAGAATATATTCTCCAAAAATTTATATGGTATATAAAAGTCCCTGAATAGCCATAGCTATCTTGACAAAGAAGAACAAGTTGGAGGAATCACAATACTAGACATCAAGCTATATTACCAAACCATAGTTCTCAAAACTGCCTGGTACTGGCACAAGAACAGATATATAGACCAATGCAACAGAATAGAGAACCCAGAAATTGACCCAAACCATTATACTCAATTAATATTTGACAAAGTTGAGGATTAACAAAAATCAGAAACAATACAGAGAAAGGAGGCAAGAGCATACAATGGAGTCAAAACAGTCTCTTTAATAAATAGTACTGGGAAATTTGGTCAGATACATGCAAAAAAATGAAACTAGATCACCAACTTCACCCTACACAAAAAGAAACTCAAAATAGCTAAAGGACTTGAATGTAAGATGGGAAACCATAAAAATCCTACAAGACTCATAGACAGCAAAATAGCAGACATGTTGTAGCAATATCTTTACAGACACAGATCCTAGACAATGGATACTAAGGAGAAAATAAACAAACGGGACTACATCAAAATAAAAACTTCTGCACAGCAAAAGAAACCATCAACAGAGAGAATCCAAGATGGCGGCATAGGTAAACACCTATACTGCTGCCTCGCACAACAATTTCAAAACTACAACTAAAAGACAGAACGGACATCATCCAGAACCACAGGAAAGCTGGCTGAGTGGAAGTTCTACAACTAGAGGGAAAGAGAGGGGCTCACGGAGACCCAGAGGAGCTGCAAAAAGCTGAGGTACGGAAACGCGCGCGCTGAGAGAGCGGGTGCCGGAGAACCTGGCTGGCTTTCTCTGGCGGGAGGGAAACGGAGACTCCCAACGGCATTGAACCCCTTCTCTTACGACACTAAACCTCAGATCCAGCCAAAACTCATACGGGGGGAGTTTGGACTGTGAAAAGGGAGAAGTGCACGGAAATTTAGGGGAGTTGCAAAGGATCGGAGGTCTGGTCGCGCACGGCACCACGCGGAGGACGGATTGCTGATTGTGCCGCTGGCTTTCGCGAGTGGGCGGGAGACAGACCCTCCCAACTGCACCACTTCTGAGTCCACTGGGCCCCTGTTTTGGGCGAAACCCTGGGGATCTAGACTCGTGTGGTCCTGGTTCTCAGGGGAGCCGGAAAGGCAGCGGTTGGAGGCGCGGCGGGTGCGCGCGCACAAGGACCGCTCCAGCCATTACCCAGTCACATGAGACTCAGGGGCCGTGGAGGGCGGGGCCGACTGGAAGGCAAGGCGGTCCCTTAAGCCCTGAGACTCCACCCTCCCAAGCTCAGCAGAGGCTTCTGCGGCTGAATCCAGCACAGAAGTTTCCCCGGCACAGTGAAAATGCCGAGACAAGGGAAGGGATTACAAGCAAAAGAAATGGAGGGAAAAAAACGACTGGATATAGAGTTCAAAACCACGCTTATAAGGTTTTGCAAGAATATGCTAGAAAAGATGGATAAATTTAGTGAGACCCAAGAGAAGATAATAAATACACTGACTGAAATGAATACTATTACGCAGAGTACTAACAGCAGACTAGAGAAAGGCAAGGATCAAGTCAAAAATTTGAAATATAAAGAAGCAGAAAACATTCAACTGGAAAAGCAAGAAGAGAAAAGAATCCAAAAATGTGAAGATAATGTAAGGAGCCTCTGGGACAGCTTCAAGCGTACCAACATCAGAATTGTGGGGGTGCCAGAAGAAGAGAGAGAGCAAGATACTGAAAACCTGTTTAAAGAAATAATGACTGAAAACTTCCCACATCTGGTAAAAGAAATAGACTTACAAGTCGAGGAAGCACACAGAACCCCAAAGAAAAGGAACCCAAAGAGGACTACACCAAGACACATCATAATTAAAATGCCAAGAGCAAAAGAGAAAGAGAGAATATTAAAAGCAGCAAGAGAAAAACAGTTTATTACCTACAAGGGAGCACCCATACGACTGTCAGCTGATTTCTCAACAGAAACGATGCAGGCCAGACGGGAGTGGCAAGAAATATTCAACGTGATGAACAACAAGAACCTACAACCAAGAATAATCTATCCAGCAAAGCTATCATTCAGAATTGAAGGGCAGATAAAGACCTTCACAGAGAAGAAAAAGCTAAAGGAGTTCATCAACTCCAAACCAGTATTATATGAAATGCTGAAAGGTACCCTTTTAGAAGAGGAAGAAGAAAAAGGTAAAAGACAAAAAATTATGAACAACAAATACACATCTGTCAACAAGTGAATCTAAAAATTAAGTGAATTAAAAATCTGATCAACAGAATAAACTGGTGAATATAATAGAATCAGGAGCACAGAAAGGGAGTAGACTGATAATTCTCAGGAGGACAAAAATCATAAAGCATCAAACAGACTGTGAAATTATAGCAGAAAGATTAAAGTTAGGTGAGGTAAATAAGTGATCAATCAAAGGACTTGTATGCATGCTTATAAACATAACCAATGATCACAGACACTGGGGGGTCGGGGTACGCCTGGGAGGGAGGGGGGGCAATGGGGAGATATGTATAAAAAATTAATAAAAATTAATTAAAAATAAAAAAAATAAAAAAAAAGAAACCATCAACAAAGAAAGCCCACTGCATGGGAGAACATATTTGCCAATGTTATCTCTGATTAAGGATTTAATCTCCAACATTTATAGGGAACTCATACAACTTAACAAAAGGTAAAACACATATACAATCAAGATAAACAATACAATAAAAAAAATGGGCAAAAGATCTAAATGGACATTTTTGATTGAAAGAGGATAATTAGAAAGCCAAGAAACATGTAAAAACATGCTCAAAGTCACTAATCATCCCAGAGATGCAAATCAAAACAACAATGAGGTAATACCTCACACCTGTCAGAATGGGTATTATGAACCAATCAATAAATGACAAGTACTGGAGAGGATGCAGAGAAAAGGAACCCTCATTCACTATTGGTGGGAATGCAGACCGGTGCAGCCACTGTGGAAAACAGTAGAGCACATCTTCAAAAATTTAAAAATGGAACTGCCATTTGACAAATAATACCACTTCTAGGGACATATCCTAGAAAAACAGAAATACCAACCAGAAAGGATATATGCATTCCTATGTTCATAGCAGCACAATTTACAATAGCTAAGATTTGGAAACAACCTAAATGCTCATCAGCAGATGAGTGGATTAGAAAACTATGGTACATTTACACAATGGGATACTATGCTGCTATAAAAAGGAATTCTTACCATTTGCAGCAGCAAGGTTGAAACTAGAGAGTATTATGCTAAGTGAAATAATCCAGCCAGTGAAAGAAAAATACTACATGATCTCACTCATTTATGGATAATAAAGAACATTGTAACCTGATAAACAAAAAGATAGATACAGAGGCAGAGAAACATGGAACAGACTATCAAATTACACTGGAGAGGGTAGTGGGGGGTAAGAGATCAACCAAAGGATTTGTATACATGCATACAAGCATAACAAAAGGTTGCAAGACACTGGGGGTGAGTTGGGGTGAGGGCATGTCCTGAGCTATAGGGGAGGCCAAGGAAAGGTAATTGGGGGGGGGGGAGGGAAGGAGATACATGTACTACTACTTGTAAAACTTTAAACAATAAAAAAAGCAAAAAATTGGACAATATAACTTAATATAATTTTTTAATAATGACTTTTATTTTTTTCCAAGTAATCTTATTTTTCACCAACTCACCTTAAAAATAAAATGATCCTAGCCGAAACCAGTTTGGCTCAGTGGATAGAGCGTCAGCCTGCAGACTGAATGGTCCCAGGTTCGATTCTGGTCAAGGGCTTGTACCTTGGTTGCAGGCACATCCCCAGTATGGGGTTTGCAGGAGGCAGCTGATTGGTGTTTCTCTCTCATCAATGTTTCTAACTCTGTATCTCTCCCTTCTTCTCTGTAAAAAATCAATAAAATATAAAAAAAAATTGTGGTACATCTACACAATGGAAAACTATGCTGCTGTAAAAAAGAAGGATTTTTCACCATTTGCAATAGCATGGATGGAACCGGAGAGCATTATGCTAAGTGAAATATGCCAGTCAGGGAAATATAAATATCACCTGATCTCATTCATTTGTGGAATGTAATGAACAGTGTAAATGAATGAACAAAAATAGGTCCCGAGACATAGAAACATGAACAGACCAACTAGCCTTGGAGAGAAGGTAGGGAAGGGGGAAAGGGTGGGGGGGAGAGTAGGTAACAAGTCAAAGGATATGAATGCATGCATATAAGCATAACCAATGGACACAGACAGTAGAGGGCAAGGACATGTAGGGGGCAGGAGTGGCCAGTAAGGGGTCAAAGGAGAGAAAGGAAATATAAAATAATTTCAACAAAAAAGAATTTAAATGTTTAAAAAAGGCAGGAGAAAGGAGTAAAAGGGGTGTTTCTACTGGCAACTGCAGAATGGAATTCTCCTAAAACAATGAAAACTTCCTATGGAATTATCCTGGATCAATGCTTCCTTCTTACCAGAATAGAAGCTTTTCACACTTTATCTATTTTCTTTAAACAGAACTTTCAGAAAAATAAATGTTTGGTAATAGACAACACCAAATACTGGAGGACTCACAACCATGGGTTCAACGGGCTGGGGAAACACTTGATCTTCTCCTGGTATTCTTTTCCAAAAGGATCTTGCTCTTACACACCAACTCATATTTCACACTGAAAGTAGAGCATTTTGATTTAGGATAATGTACTTACAAGAATAGCTATACCTTTCATGGCTAAATGATTTCTTTCTTTTTTGTTAACTTGGAAAGTACTTTAAAAGTTAAGTACACGGTTTTTCCGATATACCAAGTACATGGGCTTGCAAAGACGTTATGTCATGGCCCTGCTAGCAGGGTCATCCCCTCAAGCCCGTGACAAAGGCAACGTTTGCTCTCACAGCTGGACCCTCTGTATGAAGACATTTAGGAAAATGCTGCTTGAGAGACACTTGCCTGGCTGTTGCTTCTGCCGCCCTCCCAGTGAAGAGGCCCATTTCCCCTTAAGTAGAGTTCAGCTGGATCACGCCCACAGGCTCAGGCTCTGCAAGCTGCCTGTACTGGTGGGCACTGGAGGCACAGCTGGCCAGCGGCGGCGATCCAGGGCTGTGCCCGCCTCTCCCTGGGCTCCCTGCTTGGCGCACTGCAAACCCCAGGACGCAGTGGCAGTCCCTCAGCAGCTGCAGTCCCTCCACCTTCCTGTTTCCAGGCCCTTCCTTTACCCCAGCCCCAACCCCTGCCCAGGGCCCCAAGGACTCTGAAGTCTGTGTTCCTGTTCCTGGTGCCCACAGGACCCAGACACCTGAAATAATACCCCAAGACTCTATACTGACCCTTGTCCTCATGGGCCCACCACCCTCCCCGTCCAGGTCACGCGGGGACTTCCAGGGCCCTGGCGGCCATGATGCCTGAGAGGAGAAAGGCACTGACCTCAGGACCACCCCTTCAGGAGGCCCCAGAACCTACACCCCCTTCACCCCTCGCCCCCTACCCCCCGTCCCTACCAAACCCGAGCTCCTCCTCCCCCTCTCCCATGTTAATTAAAGTCCTGGGAGGCCTGCTCTCTGGACCTACTAGTTCAGTCTCCACAAGCAAGAAAGGGTGTGATGGAGGAAATGGCCGCCTCTCCTTGCTTCTCCTCCCAGGATGCAGGCAGCAAGGTGCACGCCCAGCAACGGACAAGACAGAAGTGCGCATGCCCCGCAATGGGCTTGGTCTCCATTGGGCTTGCACAGGAACTTGGGCCATGCAGTGAGACTTGTCGTTTTGTTTCTTTTTCTTTTCTTTTATTTTTTAATTTCTTAACTTTTTATAGAATTGGGCAAATTAAAATAGGTTAACAAGTATATTTTCAAAAAACTGTTTTGTACAAAAATACTGTCAAATTTTCCTAAAAACTTTCAATACTGAATATAACTATTAGCACAGTGTCAAAAATGTTGAAGAGGGAAACAAATAAAAGTCTGTGGTCCTGCAGCCTGGCCTGCATGCGCCTTCACCAGGGAGGCCTGGGGACCATGGAGGAGAGGGAGGCCAGGCTCCAGGAAGGCCAGGGCCTCAGCCCTGCCACTCAATGGAAAGGTTGGCAGAAGCTTGAAGTCCTTGCTCAGGGGTAGGCAGTGAGCGCCCAGGGAGGGGACCGCTCTGAGGGCAGGAAGCTGTGGCATAAAAAGGCAGTCTTTGCAGGACCATCCCTCCCTCCCATGGTCCCCAGCCTCCCAGAGAACTGCTCCTCCACCCCTGCCATGACCCACTGCCTGGGCGAGGCATTGGCCACAGCCATGGGCTCTGCTGCAGCTGACTGGGCTGTGCTGCTGGGCCGGCCTGGCCCTCAGGCAGCCTGAAGCCGCCACCCTGCAGCCGGGGCTCCCACCACCTTCCTGGTGACACTACAGTCAGGCAGCAGCTGACCGCCAGGACAAGCCAACTTCTCAGGATGGTGGAGAGCTTCTTCCATCTTGTGCCCGCATCATGGAGGACAAGCTGGTGGAGGAAGTCAAGACTCAAGAGAGCGAGGAGCAGAAGCAGAAGTGGGTGCGCGGCCTTTTGCTGATAATCAAGTCCTGCAACCATGTGCTGCGCCTGTCCTTCCCCATCTGGCGCCTTGAAGCCTCCTGGGAGGTCATCCAGGACTACCAGGTCCAGCATCGCCAGCACCGCACGCCCTGCTGGGGAGGGAGTTATTCTTCCAGCACTGATGTGAGTGGAGATGAAGTGAAAGCTTTGGCTTCTCTGATGACATATAAGTGTGCGTGGCTCATGTGCCATTTGGGGGTGCCAAAGCTGGTGTTATGATCTACCCCAGGAACTATACCTACAACGAGTTGGGAATGTTCACAAGGAGGTTTACCACAGAACTGGCAAAGAAGGGCTTTATTGGTCCAGGCATTGGTGTGCCTGCCCCAGACATGAGCACAGGGAGTGAGAGATGTCCTGGATTGCAGCCCCCTGTGCTAGCACCATCGGGCACCAGGATATTAATGCCCATGCCTGTGTCACTGGCAAGCCCGTCAGTCCAGGGATAGATTTCTGCTACTGGCCGGGGAGTTTTCCATGGAATCAAAAACTTCAACAATGGAGCTTCTTTCATGAGCATTTTAGGAATGACATCAGGGTTTGGAGAGAAAACATTAGTTGTTCAGGGATTTGGTAATGTGGGCCTTCACTCTATGAGGTATTTCCATCACTTTGGTGCTAAATGTGTTGGTGTTGGTGAATCTGATGGGAGTCTATGGAATCCATATGGTATTGACCCAAAGAAACTCAAAAACTTCAAATTGCAGGATGGATCAATCCTAGATTTCCCTAAGGCAGAGACCTTTATGAAGGGAACATCTTAGAGGCCCACTGTGACATACTGATCATGCTGCCAGGGAGAAGCAGCTGACCAAGTTCAGGGCACCCAGAATCAAAGCCAAGATTGTTGCTGAAGGTGACAATGGACCAACAATGCTAGAAGTGGATAAGGTTTTTCTAGAGAGGAACATCATGGTTATTCTAGATCCCTACTTGAATGTTGGTGTGTGTGTGTGTGTGTGTGTGTGTGTGTGTGTGTGTTATAGTATCGTACTTTGTGTGGCTGAAGAAATGAAATCATGTCAACTATGGCCATTTGACCTTCTTATATGAAAGAGATTCTAACTACCACTTGCTCATGTTGGTTTAGAAGAGTTTGGAAAGGAAATTTGAGAAGCATGGTGGAACTATTCCTGTTGTCCCCACATCAGAGTTCCAAGACAGGATATTGGGAGCATCTGAGAAAGACATTGTGCATTCTGGCTCAGCCTACACCATAGAGCTCTGTGGCCAGGGAAATCATGGCACAGCCATGAAATATAACCTTGGATTGGACCTGAGAGCAGCTGCTTATGTCAATGCCATTGAGAAAGTTTTCAAGGTGTACAATGAAGCCAGTTTGACCTTCACACAGATGAATTGCCGCTAACTTCTTTATTACTCTCTTCACCTCTTCATCCGTAGACCAGCACAAGTTTACATGTAACCACGTATTTTTCTCTCATTGCTAATTAGACAATGGGCAACATTCTCATAGGTTGATCCAAATGAGCCCCTTAAGAAAGAAGAAATTAAAGTTAAAGGATCATGTGCAAAACAAAAAGTAGATGCCAGAGAGCCATTTGGGTTTATCAGCAAAAGAACTCAATTCCATAGATTGACCATCATTCCAACACACAAGCTGGCTTCCCCCATGTGGTCAAAGATCCTTCCCCCATGTGGATACAAGAAAGCTGCCACAAGAATGCCTGCAAGGGAGGGCAATTGTGGATGATCAGGTCAGCAGGGGAGGGCAGTTGGGAGAGACCAGTCCTGCAAGGGAGGGCAGTTGGGGGCAATCAAGCCTGCAGGAGAGGGCAGTTAGAGATGACCAGGCTGGCAGAGGAGGGAAGTTAGGGACAACCAGGCCTTCAGGGAAGGGCAGTTTGGGGGGACCCAGGCCTACAGGGGAGAGCAGTTGGGGGGGGAGACCAAACTTACAGGAGAGGGAAGTTAGGGTTGACCAGGCCCACAGGGGAGGACAGTTAGGGGCAAACAGGCTGGCAGGGGAGCAGTTAGGCATCAATCAGGCTGGCAGGGGAGGGGTTAGGGGGTGATCAGGCTGGAAGGCAGAAGTGGTTAGGGGCAATCAGGAAGGCAGGCAGGCGAGCAGTTGGGAGTCAGCAGTTCTGGATTGTGAGAGGGATGTCTGACTGCCCGTTTAGGCCCGATCTTACCAGGATCAGGCCTAAACGGGCACTCGGACATTCCTCACGAGGTCCCATGTTGGAGAGGGTGCAGGCTGAGCTGAGGGACACTCCTCCACCCTCCATGCATGAATTTCATGTACCAGGCCTCTGGTGGGTTAATTTGCACATGCAGGTGCCAGGGGCGGATGGGACATTTGCATCATTGCCATGGTGATGAAACAGGCTTTCTGCACCACCCCAGGCACTCCGGGCCTCCGGGCAGCATGGGAAGGCAGAAAGGTAGCTTTGGGCCAGTGTGGAAAGGTGGCTCTGGCCAGAGCAAAGGCAGTGCCAGCAGCCAGGGAAAGGAAGGCCCATTCTGCATGAATCTTTTTGCATTGGGCTTCTAATATATATATATGACTTAATATTTTCTTAGCCATACTATGAAGTAATGTAATTTAGTCAGAAAGTGATGGTTTTGGGAAACAAATAACAAATTTTACTTCTTTAATATACAACATACTTGAATTTATGAAATTTCTCAACCAAAGGAAGTTTCTTAAACTCTCTTAGCCTTAGCCATCATATCTCAACCTGTTACATGTCAATAAACACTTCTTTTTTTATGAAGTAGAAATAAACTTATGAAATTGTTATGAGGATGAAATTAATGTGTACAAAAGTATTTAAATGCTTTTTAAAAAAATATTGAACCATTTTCTCCTACTTATTCTCCATATCCACTGACATCAAATCTGAAGCCAAAAATAAAAGAAGTTAGGTACAGGATGTCTCTCCCCCCCCCCCAAAATGTATGTACACTTAACAGCTGATAGTTCAATTGATATTTCTTTCCTTGCAGATTTAACCCATTGGAATTAATAAGTATTCAAAGTGGAAGTGTGTATACATTTTAGGGGGACACCTTATATTTAATTAAGAATGGAAAGCAAACCCAAAAGAAATTTCCCATAGTTTTCATTGAACTGACTGCTGAGAGGAAAGACATTAATATTTGAGGGAAATAGCTCTGAAGAGAGAGTTTAGGTCCATGCCTATGAATCCTATGCAGGTCAGTAACTGGATATATCTTCAAGCCTCAAAATATGAATCTTCATGTGACTGTGTTTAGATGTGATATTGTGACAGTACTAGCCTCCTTACTCTCATTTTTTAATCCTCCTTTCATAGGATCTTTTTGTTTCCATGCCATTAATAAATTTGATTAATTTTTCCTTAGAATATTAGTTCTTAGAATGAGGTGACTAAATCACTCCAAAATCTAAATTTATCATTTAAAATGCAATTTCCCAGACTAGTCTCCAGATACCGTAATTTATAATGTTTGGAGGTAGCACCAGGTATATGTTTTTAATGAGCAACACAAATAATGCTTTGGGATTCTAAAATTTGAGAACCTCTGTGTAGGACCATATTTTATTTTGCTACAATGTTGTCTTAATTCCATATCAAAATAAACTATCATGATCAAGAACTTAAGAGATTCACTGGGTGACTTGTGACTTCCCATCTGCTATAAGCAGATCATGGTTGTTGATGTTTATTTGCTATTTTATAAATATCTCCTACAGACTCTTAAAGATATAACTACAAACCTCTTCTTTTTCAACCATTGCAGCTGGGGGTACCTTTTTCCATCCAGAATTGGTCCAAACTGGCCTAGAAGTGGCTCTGAGGAAACTTCACCTGAGATTTTTGGATCTTTTTCTTTTTCATTTCTCTGTAACTGGGAAGGTTAGCAAAAGTTGTTTTACTTTGATTATAAATATAAACATTGTAGCTAAATGCAAGAGAGGACATAGTTTGCAAAATGAGAAGAAATATACATAATATTTTAAGATTCCATATTTAACTACCTTCACCTCAGTTCATTATTTCAGGCCCAGAGAAAGAAGAGTTCACTTGTTTCAGTGGCTCTATCTCAATCTCAAGGGAGCCCTATGATCCTTAATCTGAACACAGGGCTCGCCTGTGTCTGTGAATGTTCTGATGTGGAGGTCAGTTGAGGTCCAGGAAATTCAAAGAGGGTGAGACTCAGCCCTTGAGAGGTAGACAGGTTGCCTTCCCATATGACCACCTCCTGGTGGAAAGTGAGGTGGGAAAGCTCAGGAGAAAGGAGCTTGCTGAGCCATGCTCCATGCCCGGCTCTCTCTAGAATGCTGTCCAGGGTGTCTCAAGTCATCTTTGACACAAGCAATATTTATTAAACCTTTGGTGGTTAAAAATATTTATGGGGCCAAAACCGTTTTGGCTCAGGGGATGGAGTGTTGGCCTGTCTCTCTCATTGCTGTTTCTAACTCTCTATCCCTCTCCCTTCTTATCTGTAAAAAAATCAATAAAATATATTTTAAAAAATATTTATGGGAGGTGTACTTCCTAAATATAATTCCTTTCCCCTTATCCCAACCTTAAAATCCCTTTCAGAATTAAGAATCGATTATTCCATTAGCCTCAGGACTTATAGATTCTAAACAGCTTGGATACAGTCAAATATGGATTTATACACCCTCCTCTTCTTGCCTGTATTCCAACCTGAGGATGAAATTTTTCCCAAAGGACACAAGAGGGAAAAACATTTTGACAGAGTGAATCTCTGTACCATCTGGGAGGTGAGTATAGCTGCCCCAGTGCAGAGAGAGGACAGATGGGAATTCAGTAAAGGTGGATTTAGTCAAGTTCTGCCACCCAAGTAGAATCAAGTAAATCCCTGAATGCCCCTCTGCCTCACTTTTATCAATTCATCCACTTAATAATTCAATAAATACTTATTGAGTGCCTATGCTGTACTTAGTATTTCTAAGAAATGAAGTAACATCAGTTCATAGAACCAAGGTCTCTGGCCCTATGCGAATTGAGAGTGGAGGAGTGTGGGGGATGGGGAGCTGGGAGACAATAGACGAAAATAAAATGAGCCCTGGCTGGGTGACTCAGTTGGTTAGAGTGTTGTCTAGTACACTAAAAGGTGGTGGGTTTGATTTCCAGTCATAGCACATACCTGGGTTGTGGTTCCAATACTCTGTCAGGGCATGTACAGGAGGCAACTGATTGAATTTTGAATACCACATTGATGTTTCTCTCTCTCTCTCTCTCTCTCTCTCTCTCTCTCTCCCTTTCTCTCTCTCTCTCTCTCTTTTCTTTCCTCTCTCTCAAAAAATCAATGATAATATATACTTGGGTGAAGACTAAAAAATAAAACCAAAAACCTAGCCCACCTGGTATAGCTCAGTACATGAGTTTCAACCTATGAACCAGGTCACAGTTCCATTTCTGGTTAGGGCATATGCCAGAGTTGCAGGCTCAATCTCAAGTAGGGGGGCATGCATAAGGCCTCTGATCAATGATTCACTCTCATCATTGATGTTTATATCTCTCCTTCCCTCTACCTCCCTCATTGAAATTAATAAAACATATTTTCAAAGAAAACACCAAAAACAAAACAGAATAGACAGGGTAGACCTTCTTGAGAAGATGACATTTGAACAAAGACTTACGGGAACTGAGGAAATTGATTATATGGATATTTAGATGAAAAATGATACAGGTCAAAAGAAGGCCAAGGCAAAGTTTTTAAGATAAGAAAGAAGCTCCCCTGTACAATGGACAGCAAGAAGGCATGTGTGACTGGAATAGAGGGTATTTGGAGGCCAATAATAGGAAAGGGGATCAGAGAGAAAACAGGGGGCCACCGACCTGTTTCCTCTGCTTCAGTTGCTCCATCCACTTCTTGCTCTCCTGGTGCTTGTTTTGTCCTTGCTCAATTAGATTTTTCTAGGTATTCTGCTAAAATCATCTGGCTCCTTTAGTTCTGTCCTGGAAATTTGCATTATTTTCTTATTCTTATTTTCTTATGCATTTTTAAAAATATTTTTTTGTTGTCCTCACTTGGACAATTCTTGTTTTGTTAATGGATACTTGAACGTTTCAAGACTTTCTCTCCTGCTCTGGCTCATATGCTCGCCCCCCTAGCCCCAACTCCCCAATCTAAGCATATTCCCATTATTATGCTTCTCTAGCCAGTTACACACATGACCTCTCATAAACCCTTTCTCCCCAGACCCTGGGAAAGTGTAAGCAGGCAGGATTGGCCAAGTCCATCTTTAATGTCAAGTAGCTGGAGATGATCCTGAACAAACCATGACTTAAGTACAAATCTGTCTGCAATCAGGTGAGCCCCATCAAAGCACCAATTCTCCCTCCTCTTCAGCTTACTTTTCTTCTCATTTCTACAAGTCACCAATGTCACTCCCTCTCAAGTATTATAACTTTGGACATCAGCTGCTTCAAGAAAACAGGCTATATTTCAAATTGTTGAAGACAGTTGCTAAGGCCATATCACTTTATTAAAAAAAAAACAACAAGCATGGGTCAGGTTGAAGTATATTGGACTTAAAATTTTAGAGCTTTCAGAGTACTGACTTTTCTTATCTCATAAAAGGTGGACAAAGTTGGAACACTTGTGTGTAAAAGAAAGTGGGTGATTCATTTTTAAGTCTAACAAATCTTGAGTTCTGTGCCATGAGAACCATTGAGCCCAGTGATAGGACAAAATGATTCCCAAATAATGTGAATGTACCTAATACCATTGAACTGTACACTTAAGAATGATTTAAGTGGTAAATTTGTGTTATTTATATTTAACCATTTAAAAATATATATTTTAGGAAGAAGGCTGCTTATTGAGATAAACCCACTTTAATGAGAAGAATAAACATCTATTTGTCTTGTATAATAATGGAAGAAATCAGGAGTGTTGAAATGACTTCTGTACTGCAGAGGGTCCACACTCTCTGGATTATCTCAACTCCTTTTAAACTTCTTCCATGCTTAGTGAGAGTATGGAAGTCAATTGATATATTAAATATTGATAAGGTTTGTTTTTTTTCTCATTTTTAGTTAAAAATACAAATAAAAGTCCTATTTCATGTTCCTTGGGAGATTTACTTCCACTTTGAAGTCACCAAGTAAGAGAAAGGGAAGAAAGTTGATTTTGACTGGAGTGGTTGGTGAAGAATTAAGGAAGAACCTGGATATCATCTGAGCTCTAAATTGGGATATAATTTTACCGACTGGAGGCTGATTGGTTTAAGGGAGTTTACATAGGCAGAAGAAGCTTCAATGCACAAGGAATATCCAAGAACACCACCATGGTCTTCAGTCATAGGGTCTGGGAGATCCCATCATCTAAACTTGTCTTACACAAGCACTGAGCTCATTAACCAATATTGTGATGCTATCTCTGGCAGGTAGCCAGATGTAAGCTTCAGGAAGTTCCAATGATACAACTGTGAGTGATAATCATGTGTTTGTCCATGTCACTGGTATTCCTAAATATTTTTAACCCTATGTGATACAGTGCTATATGTTCCTTGTAAATTTGGTTCTGGTGGTTCTATAATCCAATGCTTCTACTTGGCATTCTGCAGATTGAATGTCACTTGTCATGCAACCAGATTCAACTGCTGGACTTCTGCAAGTCCAAGGACATTGTCCTCACTGTGTATGGTACTTTGGGGATGTGACCCTGGGAAGGATGGCAATGGTTTCTAGAAAGTTATTCTCATCAAAAATCTTTTGTACTTCTTTTTATCTCTAACTTATTTCCTCTCTGCTCTTTATAATTTCTTTCCTTCTACTTACTTTGGTCTGTTTTTATTGTTCTTTTCTACTTCTTTTAGGTCGAGAGCTAGGTTGTCTGAGATTTTTCTTGCTTCTTGAGGTAGGCCAGTAAAGCTATGAACTTCCCTTTCAGGACTGATTTTGCTATGTCCAATAGATTTGGTGGTTTTGTGTGTTCATTTTTATTTGCTTCCAGGTAACTTTTGATTCCCTCCTTGATATCATTATTAACCCACTCATTGTTTAACTGAGGTGATCAGAAAGATTGTGCCATTGAGCCTCATAAGGCACCTAATACATAAGGACATTAAACTAAGACTGGGAGGCAAATCTACCCAATACACAGAAACAAATAGAGAGGCAGCTAACTTGGAGAGAAAAAGAAACATGCCTCAATGAAAAAAATACCCTGGGGGGAAAAACAAATAAACAAACAAAAACAACTAAATGAAATGAAGGCAAGATATGTACCAGATAGAGTTCAAGAATATGGCTATAAAGATGTTCAATGAAGGTAGTGAGAACTTCAACAAAGAGATAGCAAGTATAAAAAAAAGAGAAAGAAACCACATAAAATAAACACTCAGGAATGAAGAATAAAATATCTGAAATGAAGAATACAGTCAAAGGAATTAGAAGATTAAATGAAGCAGAGAATAGAATACATTTAAATATATATTTTATTGATTACAGAGAGGAAAGGATAGGGAGAGCAAAAAATTGAGAACCAATTCTCTCTCAAAAACATCAATGATGAAAGAGACTCATTTATTGATTGGCTGCCTCCTGCACTGGGTGTGGAGCCCACAACCTGGGCATATGCCCTGACCTGAATTGTACTGTGACCTCCAGGTTCATTGGTGGACACTCAACTACTGAACCATAATAGCCAGGTGAGAACAGAATCTTAGAAGACAAGTTAGCAGGAAACACTCAATTAGGGCAGAAAAAATTTTTTTTCATGAGGCTTGTTTAAGGGAACTTCTGGGAAAATACAAAGCATAGCAACATCCACATTATAGCAATACCAGAAAGAGGAGAGAGAGCAAAAAATTGAGAACCAATTTGAATAAATAATGACTGAAAACTTCCCTGACTGGGTGAAGAAAAAGGAGAGATAAGTGCGGACACAAAGAGAGTTCCATACAGGAAGCCCACAGCAAGACACTGCATAATTCAAATGGCAAAGGATAAAGACAAAAAGAGGATCTTAAAAGCTAAAAGAGAAAAATAGCCGAAACCACAAAGCAGCTTGTGGACTGTAAGGTCCCAGGTTCGATTCCAGTCAGGGGCACATACCTTGGTTGAGGGTACATCTCCAGTGGGGGGTGTGCAGGAGGCAGCTAATCGATGTTTCTCTCTCATCAATGTTTCTAAGTATCTTTCTCCCTTACTCTCTGTGAAAAATCAACAAGATATATTTTTAAAAAATAAAAGAGAAAAACAGATAGTTACCCATAAGGGAGGCCCCATAAATTGTCAGATGCTTTCTCAATAGAAACATTTCAGCACAAAATATTCAAAATTATGAAAAAGAAAGACCTACAACAAGACTACTCTACCCAGCAAGGTTATTATTTAAGATTAAAGAAAAAATAAAGAGATTCTTGGGTAAGCTAAAGGAGTTCATCACTAACAAACTAGTATTAGAGGAAATAATAAAGGAATTCTATGTAGATTGAAAGAAAAAAGGGGGAACATTATCTATATAAAACCCTAAGTAACTGGTTGAACATTTGTCCGGTTGCTATGATGTGACCTGACTACCAATAGACAGATATTCAACTCATGAGCTGCCCCCTGGTGCCACTCAGCTGACCAACAGGCAGCAGATGCTGGGCTCATGGCTGGTGAGTGCAGCTGTAGCAGTGCAAGCCTCTCCTGCTTCCACTGCAGTGCTACCAAGTAGCAGCTGCATCAGGCACAATAGGGCTGAGATGAGTGGGAGTAGCAAGGTGCAGCACCCAGCCCGGGCTTAGGCTCCTTCCTGGCTTCCTGCCACTTCATGCCCTACTACATCCTCTGAGGGCTCCTGGATTGTGAGAGAGCACAGGCCAGGCTCAGGGACCCCAACCAGCATATGAATCTGTGCACTAGGCCCCTAGTTATCCATATATATAAAACCCTGATATGCATATAAACCATACAGCAGAACAACTGAATGACTAGTCACTATGACATGCTCTGATCACCAGGGTTTGCACGCAGAACATGGCAGGTGTTGGCAGCAGGCAGCAGAGAGCAGAACATGGTGGGCATGGGCCACAGCGAGATAGTGGAACAGGTGAGCAAGATTACTATCATCAGGGTTGAGCCTCTGGTTGTTACTGAAAATTCTTTGATCCAGCATACTGCAGTCCTGCCAGGCACTCTCGCCTGCTGATGGCAGCAGCCCCACTTGACCCACTGTTGTCACTGGAGCTGACGTTTGCACCCACTGCTGGCGCTCTGCACAGGCCCAATTACTCAGCACTGTCAGCGGGTGTGAATGGTGGCTGCCAGCCACATTCGCACCCTCTGCCTGCACCAGCCCTACTCACACCCAGAGCCAGCGCCATCAGCACTTGGGATTGGTAACTGCAGGAGTGAGGCTGGCGGCAGACAGGGGTCTGAGGGCCACAGGGGGAGGGTCCAAGTGAGAGCACAGAGGATGGGCTGAGACCTGCCCTTGTGCCCACCACAGCCTTGTGGCCCCAAGTTCCTTTCAAGGTGCACAAATTCGTGTTCTGCGCCCCTATAAAGAATAAAACAACAATAGGTGTGTATCAATAATCCTTTTAATTGTAAATGGCTTAAATGCTCCAATCAAAAGACACAGAGTAGATGAATGGACAAGAAAACAAGACTCCTATATGAGCCGTCTACAATAGACCCACAATAGAGAAAGATACACAGACCAAAAGTGAAGTTATGGAAAAAGGTATTTCTTGAAAAAGCAAACTAAAAACACCCTGTCCTGGTAGCTCAATCAGTTAGAACTTTGTCCTAAGCTTGTGCGTTCAGTCTTTCAGCAGGGCACATACAAGAAGCAACCAATGAATGCATAAATAAGTGGAACAAGAAATTGATGCTTCTCTCTCTGTATGTCTCTCTGTATCTTGTTCATTCTCTCTCTCTTTTTTTGTCCTAATAAGTAAAAAATAAATTTAAAAATTTTCAAATGGAAACAAAAATAAGCTGGATAGCAATAATTATTCAGACAAAATGGAATTTAAAACTAAGGCTATAACAAGAGACAAAGGAATGGGATCAATCCAATGATAATGGGATCAATCCAACATGAAGAAATAACCCTTGTAAGCATATATGCCCCCACCATAGGAACACCTAATTATATAAAGCAAATATTGATACAATTTTAGTTGGGGAGTTTATTAACCCATTGACATACATGGATAGATCTCCCCCCAAAAAAAACCCAAGAAGGTAACAGCACCCTTAAAGGACATTTTACCAGATGACTTTCATTGATTTTTTTTCAGAGCATTACATCCTAAAACTTCAGGGTACAAATTTTCTTCAAATACATATAGAATGTATTCCAGGACAGACCATATATTAGACAATAAAACAAATCTCAGTAAATTTTAAAAGATTGAAATCATTTCACACATCTTCTCCAACGGCAATGGTATCAAACTAGAAATCAATTACACACACACACACACACACACACACACACAACACATGTAGGTTAAATAACCTGTTACTGACAGTGAATGCCTTACAATGAGATCAAGAAAGAAATTAAAAGATTCCTTGAGACAAATGAAATGAGAACATGGCAAACCATAATTTATGGGACATAGTGAATGCAGTTTTAAGAGGGAAATTCATAGCAATGCAGGCCTACCTCAAGAAACAAGAAGAATCTCAAATTAACAACATAACCTTTTTACCAAAAGATATGTTATTTGTTTGTTTGTTTGTTTGTTTAGGTGTACATTGAATATTTATTAAAAACAATTGGTGATGTGATATGACAGTGCACACATGGCCTAAATATTGGTCACAATCACACAAAAAAGTTTAAGCCAGACCAGCAAATACAAAAGAAAGTATAAACTGTGAAGATGTATTTACATATGGAGTGTGTGTAAAATGAATTGAAACAGCTTTTAGGTGTTCATGGCTGCCATGACTCTCTATGCCTGTGCTGCCTCCAGCTTGCAGAGCTCCAGCTGAAGGAGAAGGGGTAAGTAAGGAAGTCTCTAAACCATGGCTCCTACAGAACAGACTGCCTGCAAATCCACTAGAGATAAAGCACCCAGGAAACAGCTGGCTACCAAAGTTGCTCAAAAGAGTGCGCCCTCTACTGCAGGGGTGAAGAAACCTCATAGCACCATGGCACTTTGTGAAATTAGAGGTTATCAGAAGTACATTGAACTTCTGATTTGCAGCTTTCTCTTCCAGCATCTGGTGTGAGAAATTGCTCAGGACTTCAAAACAGACCTGCACTTCCAAAGTGCAGCGATTGGTGCTTTGCAGGAGGCAAGTGAGGCCTGTCTGGTTGGCCTTTTTGAAAACACCAAGCTGTGTGTTATCCATGCCAAACGTGTAACAATAGTTCCAGGGGACATCCAGCCAGCACGCCGCATGCGTGTAGAACGTGTTTAGGAATCCACTATGCTGGAAAACATTTCATTCTTAAAATTTTTTTTCTCTTCTTTCTGCTATTGGTAGTTCTGAACATTAGACTTTTGTGTTTTTTTTCCCATGGGGTCAAAAGGTACCTAAGTATATGAAAATAGGGGACAGAAATCAGGTATTGACAGTTTTTCCATTTTCATTTATGTGTGAATTTTTAAAATATAAATATAATTAATGCAAGTTAAATGTTTTAGTGAACAAGTTTCAACAGTTCAGTTTTATAACAATATAAATAAGCCTGTTAAATTTTTCTGGACAATGCCAGAATTTTGATTTTTTTAAAACAAGTAAATTTCTTTTTTCTTTTTTTCCCTTTTTTTAAATTAAATCTTTATTATTCAGATTATTACATTTGTTTCTTTTTATTCCCCTCTATAGCACCCCTCCACCCAGCTCCCACCCTTCCCTCTGCCCTTACCTCCCTCCCATTGACCTCAATCATAGGTGTATGATTGTTGTCCAGTCTCTCCCTGTACACCCCTCACCCCTTTCCTCTGAGAATTATCAGTCCACTTCCTTTCTGTGCTCCTGATTCTATTATATTCACCAGTTTATTCTGTTGATCAAATTTTTAATTCACTTAATTTTTAGGTTCACTTGTTGATAGATATGTATTTGTTGTTCATAATTTTTTGGCTTTTACCTTTTTCTTCCTCCTCTTCTAAAAGAGTACCTTTCAGCATTTCATATAATACTGGTTTGGAGTTGATGAACTCCTTTAGCTTTTTCTTATCTGTGAAGCTCTTTATCTGCCCTTCAATTCTGAATGATAGCTTTGCTGGACAGATTATTCTTGGTTGTAGGTTCTTGCTATTCATCACGTTAAATATTTCTTGCCACTCCCATCTGGCCTGCATCGTTTCTGTTGAGAAATCAGCTGACAGTCATATGGGTGCTCCCTTGTAGGTAATGAACTGTTTTTCTCTTGCTGCTTTTAATATTTTCTCTTTGTCTTTTGCTCTTGGTATTTTGATTATGATGTGTCTTGGTGTAGTCCTCTTTGGATTCCTTTTATATGGGGTTCTGTGTGCTTCCTGGACTTGTAAGTCTATTTCTTTCACCAGATGTGGGAAGTTTTCAGTCATTATTTCTTTAAATAGGTTTTGAGTATCTTGCTCTCTCTCTTCTTCTGGCACCCCCACAATTCTGATGTTGGTACACTTGAAGCTGTCCCAGAGGCTCCTTACATTATCTTCACATTTTTGGATTCTTTTCTCTTCTTGCTTTTCCATTTGAATGTTGTCTGCTTCTTTATATTTCAAATTTTTGACTTGATTCTTGCCTTTCTCTAGTCTGCTGTTAGGACTCTGTATAATAGTTTTTATTTCAGTCAGTGTATGTTTAATTTCTAGTTGGTCCTTTTTCATCTCTATTTGGACCTTTTCCATCTCTAGTTGAATCTTTTGCATCTCTACTTGGTCCTTTTTCATCTCCTCTTGGCTTTCGCTAACTTTATCCAACTTTTCTAGCATATTCTTGAAAAACCTTATAAGCGTGGTTTTGAACTCTATATCCAGTCGTTTGTTTTCCTCCATTTCTTTTGTTTGTGATCCCTTCCCTTGTCTGGGCATTTTCACTATGCTGGGAGAGCTTCTGTGTTGGATTCAGCCTTATGATACCAGACTTGCAAAACCACAGAAGCCTCTCTTATGAGCTTGAGAGGGGTGGAGTCTCAGGGCTTAATGGACAGCCTTGCCTTCCAGTGGGCCCTGCTCTCCACGGCCCCTGAGTCTCACGTGACTGGGTAATCGCTGGAGCGGTCCCTGTGCCCGTGTGCCCACAGTGCCTCTAGACAGCTGCCTTTCCGGCTACCCTGCACTCCAGGACCACATGAGTTTAGGCCGCCAGGGTTTTACCTGAAACTGGGGCTTAGTGGAGTCAGAAGTGGCACAGTTGGGAGGGTCTGTCTCCCGCCCACTCTTGAATGCCAGTGGCACAATCAGCAATCTGTCCTCTGCACAGTGCCGTGCGCGCTATCAGACCTCTGATCTTTTGCGACTCCCCTAAATTTCCACGCACCTCTCCCTTTTTACAGTCCAAACTCCCCCCATATGAGTTTCAGCTGGATCTGGGGTTTAGTGTCGTAAGATAAGGGGTTCAATGCCTTTGAGAGTCTCCGTTTCCCTCCTGCCAGAGAAAACTAGCCAGGTACTTCAGCACTTGCTCTCTCAGCATGCACGTCTGCGTACCTCAGCTTTTTGCAGCTCCTCTGGGTCTCCGTGAGCCCCTCTCCTTTTCTCTAGTTGTAGAATTTCCACTTAGCCAGCTTTCCTGTGGTTCTGGATGATAGCCATTCTGTCTTTTAGTTGTAGTTTTGAAATTGTTGTGCGAGGCAGCAGTGTAGGTGTTTACCTATGCCGCCATCTTGGATTCTCTCACAAGTAAATTTCTTTTTTATGGCAACTAAATGGTGTTTGTAGCATTTTTATCAAACAGTAGATTACATCCATTCTAACTTAGTTGTCCTACATGCAAGTGGGTGTTTTTAATATTGTCTGTATTCTGCGCTATTCCTGTAAGTTTGCTAATAAAAGCCTAAAGGCAGTCACGCTGTCACGCTGTGATGCCCTCACAGTCACAATCCATCTGCAGGAGGCAGCAATGAGGAGGAAGAATAGGCCCTTCACATCAGGGAGGGAAAGGACCTGAGCACTTGGCTGAGAGGGAATAGCACAGGTTCTGTGGGAGGGAATGCAGAGGGGAGCTGTGAGCAGAGCTGGTTGCATTCAGGCCTGGGGGCTCCTCTGCAGGTGTGACAGGCTACAGTGGCCTGGCTGAGAGGGAAGGGGCGAGCTCAGTGCTCTGAGTGCAGTCATCATGGACCATCTGGAGGGGGGGTGGCAGCAGCTCTGCTGAGGGACCCGGGGCTCATCATTCTCCCCATCTCTAAGGGCCCCAAAGATGCCAATGGCAGAAAGAGAAAATGGGGAATGAAAGAGGGGCATCAGTAAGGAAATGCCAGTGCTACATCCTCCAGGTTTGGAGGAGAGGGAAACTCAATTGATTCCAGATTTTAAAGATGGTTCTGAAAAAATATATAAAGAGGCTTCTGTGTCCCTACCTTTCTCAGACTTGGAGGTCATGGAGTGCAGGCTGACCTCAGGGAAAATCATTCTGGGAGACCATGGGCAGATCACACTCAGCCTCAGACTTCAGTTTCCTGGTGAGTGTCAGGTGGCTCTCCCAGCCTTCACCCTGTTGCGAGGTTCCAGCTTCTGAACTTGGCTCAAAAGACTGAAAGCCTCCAGGGTGGTGAGGAAGGGAGGGGGGAGTGTCAGGTGAACGAATTGGCCGGAGGAGGAGCAGCAGAGCTCCAGAATTGACCTGATCTGAGAAGGTGGGGAAAGCTTTTAAGAGGTGCGAGGAGGAGTGTAAGGGGGTTTGCACTTGGATCTGCTGCTGGCCTGCCAAGTTTACACTTGCGGGGCAACTGCTACAAGCATCTTCCAAGTTGGTGAATACCTCGCCCAGGTGAAGGTGAGAACCTGGCATCTGGGTGGAGGGCAAGGGGCAGTAGCCTCTGCAGTGCATGTGAGGTGTTGCAGGGCAGCAGACATGGTCCTGATGGCAGGTTAGGTCTAGGAGACCCTACACGCTCACAGTTTAATTGGGTGTTGGGCCTTTAGTGGATAGATAGAGATAGATAGATAGATAGATAGATAGATAGATAGATAGATAGATAGAGACATAGATAGAGACATAGATAGAGACATAGATAGAGACATAGATATGGATATATGCTTGGTGCGTGAAATTTGTGCACTGGGGGAGGGGTGTCTGTCAGCCCAGCCTGCACCCTCTCCAATCTGGGACCCTTTGAAGGAGGTCTGACTGATAGCAGTTAGATATCCCTCTCTAATCTGGGACCCTTTGAAGGATGTCTAACTGATAGCAGTTAGATATCCCTCTCACAATCCAGGACTGCTGGCTCCCAATCGCTCACCTGCCTGCCAGCCTGATCACCCCCAACCATTCACCTGCCAGCCTGATCAATGCCTACCTACTCTTCTGCTGACCCAATTGCCCCCAACTGCCCTCCCCTGCTGGCCTGGATGCTCCTAACTGCCCTCCCCTGTAGACCTGGTCACCCCCAACTGCCCTCCCCTGCTGGCCTGGTTGCCTCTAACTGTCCTCCCCTGCTGACCTGGTTGCCCCTAACTGCCCTCACCTGTTGGCTTGGTCACCCCTAACTGCCCTCACCTGCTGGCCTGGTCAGCCCTAACTTCCCTCACTGGCTGGTCTGGTCACTCACAACTACCCTTCCCTGACACCCATCTTGTGGCGGCCACCTTTGACCACATGGGGGTGGCCATCTTAGGTGAGGGCATGAGGATCAATTTGCACATTACCTCTTTATTATACAGTATATATATATGGCTGACTAATACCATTTTACCTCCTTTAGCTATTATTTTTATATGAAAGAAGGTATGTTATGCCCTAACCAGTTTGGCTCAGTGGATAGAGCCAATCCTCAATCCCAGGTTTGATTCGGTCAAAGGCATGTACCTTGGTTGTGGGGACATTCCCAGTAGGTGGTGTGCAGTAGGCAGCTGATGGATAGTTCTCTCTCATCGATGTTTCTAACTCTCTATCCCTCTCCCTTCTTCTCTGTAAAAAAATCAATAAAGTACATTTTTTTTAAAAAGAAGGTATGTTTTTATTTTTATAAGATTTCTCATAACTAGGCAATGGTATTAAAGGCCAGGAAGCTGCCCTAAAGTTTGCTGCATTTCTAATTGGCAGGGAGCAATAGGAATGAGCAAAATAAATTTGGCTGCAACAAGCACCTCAGAAGGAACTTTAGGCGTTCAATGACTTAGTCAACACTATGTGAAGAGAGTAACATTTCCCATAAGACTCTGTCATGATCAATTCCTGGGAAGTCAACATTTCCATTTTAGTTTAGGGCATCAAAAGCAATCAAACTAAGTGACTAAATGATAATACCACAACATTTTACTCAGGAGCCAAATGTTCCTTGGCCTTAAAAATAGTATGCTCACCATTACTAAACAGTCCATCTCTGTTCTTCATCTTAGGGTTGGCATGCCAAAGAAATAGGTTTCAGTATAAAATGGTATAATTACAATTCATACTACATGTATTCCCTTTATTTTCAGGTATGTAGTTTCCAAATAGGGTCTTTGGTATAAATTTGTTGGGTTGTTTTTAGTTTTACTTATTTGCTATCCAATGTCAATTCCCTTTATTCTCACACTAGAAGCCCAATGCACAAAATTCTAGGCTTAGCCAGCAATCATGGCTGATCTGTGAGGTGACCAGCAGGGCAATAGGGGGTCCCGCTGGCACCTACCTTGGCTAGCCTAGGGCCTGTGGGCTAGGGGCAGCTCCTGCACTGTCAACCCCCTGGTGGTCAGTGCACATCATAGCAACCAGTCACTTCACTGATCATTCTACCTTTTGGTCAATTTGCATATTAGGCTTTTATTATATAGGATATACTGAAGTGCACTGGCGTTTGGTTTCATAAGTTTCCTTTGCAAGAGACAGTAATTAATAAGTGTATATTGTCTGATTGTCATTTTCATAGATATCCAATTAAGAGAAATAGACCTATAATCGTTAAAATGCACAAGTACCATTCATTTTCTCTATCACTCTAATTCCCTTAAGTTATCAATTGATTAACCAAAATTCCCTTAAAAAATTATGTAGGCTTGAATGAAGCAGCTTAGGAAAATGATAATACTGTCATGACATCATCTTAACACCATTAGCTAACATAAGCATGAAGGCAGTCACCATCAAGCATGTCAGACTTGCAGCCTGCAGGCACATGCAATCCACAATGAATATTTTTGTGGTCCAGTCAATATAATGGAATGTAAATTATTTTAATAAACATTTCATAGATTAATTTTTACAATATCCTGTTATACATAATTATTAATAACTACAACGTTTGCTAATGACTGGTTATTAAATCATGTTGCATTCATTTCCCTTATGTGCAGGTGCACCATTTCTCTCCACTAAAACTAGCAGCAAATATGTTAGCAGCCAATTACCACATCATTAGTCTTACACTGACTCATTTGGTGTGCGCAACAGGAAGTATTTCGCTTTTGGAGAACAAGAAAAATAGGTTTATTTGCTTTATGCTTATTAATTTGTGCAGTTATTCAGTGTCTGGTAAGTAAATGTTCAAGAAAAAAATATTTTTATTAAAATGTTCTGTTATTTTATGTTAATGATTACTCATTTATTTCATCCATTTGCATTCAGCATGTCTTTATCAAAATAAATCTACCTTTCTATGAAAATTGAAGCCTTTGTTTGTTTTTGCCCACATAAACTTAAACCTTGTTTATTTGCACCACATTAGCCTCTGACTTTGATATGCTTGCCGTATACTCTTCACATAAGTTCTAATATAGAACATATCATTAGCTAAGCACCCCACTGAGAATCTCCTTTGACAATTGTGATTTCACAAAAAGCAAGGTGAGTGCTACTTTATCTATGAGAACAGAAGAAACCAATATGGAATGTCACATGCTGCCAAAATTGCAGGTATTGTCCTTACTGGGGTTTGGAGTAGGTCCTACTCCTCAGAATAAGGACAAAGAAAGCACAAGTGTAAATATAGGGCAGAGCAGGGAATCAAGGACCCTAAAAGTGGAGATCACCTTGCATGTGCTGTCCTGTTTTCAAATTCTAAGTACAAACACTGTTCATTTATTAACTATTAGAGGCCCAGTGCATGAATTCATGCACTGGTGGGGTTCAGCTGGCCCAGCCCCAAGCAGGGCAAATCGGGGCAGGGCCTGTCAGGAGGAGGAGATGGTGGGAGGTTTGCTGGTTGGCCTGTCCCAATCAGGCCAATCAGGGCCAGGCCAGCTGGGGCAAGGGGCCACAGGAGATTGGTCAGCAGGCCCCACCCTCAATAGGGATTGGAAGGCCAATTGGGGGTGGGGCTGGCCATGAAAAGGTCTGTGGGTGGTGGACTGGCCAGCCCCATCCCCGAATGGGATGGGGGTGCCATTCAAGGGCCAGCAGCCTGGAGGAGAGGTCATGAGTGGTTGGCTGGCCAGCCCTGCCTCTGATGGGGGTGGGGGACTGATCTGGAGTATTGCCAGGTGAGGAGAGGGGCTGCAGGAGATTGGCCAGCTGGCTTGCCCCCTGTTTGGGTGGAGGTGGCAATCAGGGGCAGGGCTGGCCAGGGGTAGGGGCAACAGGAAGTTGTCCATCCAGCCCCACCCTCTATTAGGGTCAGAGGCAGGTCAGCCAGAGGGAGGGGCCATGAGGTTGGCCGGCCAGCCCCAACTCCTGATCAGACTGGTTTGCTGGCCACAGTGGGCATCATAGCAACTAGTCGTTATGGTTATTATGGCTGTTATAGTTGCTGGCTTTTAATAAATATGGATGTGTGCTAAATAATGTTCCCAATCGGTGTTTCTGCAAGACATCCCCATCTCCCCAGCATTATTCCATTACTAAAAGAAAATATATAAATATATGATAACCTGTTCTTACCAAATAAAATCTTCTGTATGATCTAAGTATTTTATTTGTGTCATCTCTCCAAACCCAAATAAATGTGTGATTGTAGACACAGCTCAGGCTTTGTATCCTTATTTCTGACTTTGCCAAGTTGTAGAGCTAAGGTTTAGTGAGTTACCTAAGGCCCTTCACCTGTCACTCAACCTGTCTCTGGGGCTTTGTTGGGAAAAAGAGCTCTTAACTCTGCAGTTGCCCCCACTATAGCTTCCGAAGCACATTGCTTCTGGTTTCTCTTTCAGTCGGATTCAATTTTTTTAAAGAATATTTTATTACGGAAAGTTTTGTGTACGTTGACAAATGGAGAAAACAGTGATCTTTTAAATGTTTTGCTGGAATCCGTTTGGAAATATTTTGTTGAGGGTTTTAGCATATATGTTCATCAAGTATATTGCCTATAATTTTTATTCTTTGTGCTGTCTTTATCTGGTTTTGGAATTAGAATAATGCTGGCCTTGTAAAATGAGCATGGAAGTCTTCTCTCCTCTTGAATTTTTGATATAGTTTGACAAGGATAGGTGTTAGTTTTTTGAATGTTTGGTAAAATTTACCTATAAAGCCATCTAATCCTGGGCTTTCGTTTGTTGGGAGTTATTTTTGTTACTGTTTCAATTTCACTAGTTTTATTCTGTTTATTAAGATTCTCTGTTTCTTCCTGATTTAGTTTTGGAAAATTGTATGCTTATAGGAATTTATCCATTTCTTCTAGGTTGTCCAGTTTGTTGGCATATAATTGTTCATAGTATTTTCTTACAATCTTTTGTATTTCTTTGGTGTCAGTTATTACTTCTCATCTTTTGTTTCTGATTTTATTTATTTGGGTCCTATCTCCTTATTTCTTGGTGGGTGATGAGTCTGATTAAAGGTTGTTAATTTTTTTTATCATTTTTAAAGAACTAGCTCTTGGTTTCATTGATACTTTGTGTTCAATTTTTTAAACTCTATCTCATTTATTTCTGCTCTGATCTTTATTATTTTCTTCCTTCTATTCACTCTAATGGGCAATATCGCCTATCTCCCAGACTTTCCTGAAAGAGGTTTATTTTGTTAGTCCTAAAGCTACTACTGAGGGGCGGCTTCTAATTCAGCCATCACTGGGGACCAGAATAAAAGACTAGAAATGCCAGAGGATACTCTCTTACCTTCTCCCTCTAGCCCCCTCCAAGTCAACAGTATCCTCCTAGAAAAAGTTTGCACAACATCTGGAACCCCAGTTTTTTTTTTAGCAGCCAACCAGAGGAAAATCCCCTAGGTCACCTGGCTCTAATACTCCACAGGACTATAGCAAACAAAGAAACAGTTCTTAATGGGTTCAAGGTCACCACCCTGAAGCTATACCCCCACACAGAAGGAGCTGGCAAAATGACCATCTCTAAGTTTCTCCCTGGGAGGAACTTAACTACATATTTTCCCAGCTGCTGCTTGAAGGACCAGCTTCTAATCATCCTGCACCCCAGGGATGATTACAATCTTCCCCCTTTGGGACACCAATGTAATGATACAACTTCTAGCTACATCTTCACCATTATTTTATATCATCACACTGTATGATCCTGCCATATTAAATTCTATGTAAGTCCTTGAACACGCCCTTTTATTTAAATCAATAATGCTATCTCTCTCCAAATGCCTCTCAGGACCCCTTTACCTAAAGGTGTTATTTCAGGACTAATTTCAGATTGTTAGTACTTCTGGAAAGCCTCTGATTTCATAAGTATAATATTCCAGAATGTACTGCCGTAACTTTCATCTTCAAAATAATTTGAAAACTCTACTTCTTACTTCCCCAAATTCCCACGTCAATAGGTCAATAACTCAGTGGTTATCCCTCCAACAACCTAATTATATATGTATTCCTTCATCTATTTTTACCTCTCCCTTCAGCTGGTTTAAAATTAGTGGATAGGTAGCAGAGAAATCATCAGAAGCCAGGTGTTAGGGGAAAATGTCCTTACCCTACTCAGCAGGTGAAGAGATGATTCAGTACCAAGGACAGAAGCGCCCAAACGTACTTGTCCCATTCGTCTGCTTTTAGTTATTCAGTGATTATGTTCCTTAGGCTAAGAGCTCCCCCTTGTTGCTGAATTTATCTGTCATAGCTGTCATCTTATATTGAAATTATTTGTTTCTTATGTATTGTCCCTACCACATTTAAGGGTACCCTCCTTAGCCTCACTTAGTACAATTTCTGGGACTTAGTAGACTCAGTAAATTATACATGAACTAATAAATGAATCAATGACTCAATAACTAAACAAATACATTTCAAGAAAAGAAACAGTAAAATCTTAGGACACACTTAGAAAAAAACAAGTATGCAAGGATTCAAAAATCATATATTTGTTATTAGCCCTCCAGACATTAGTTCTCAACCCTGGCTGTTCATCAGAATGATCTGTAGAGATTATTAAAAATGCAAAATCCAAGTTGCTGCTTCAGATATGTAGAATATGAATCCTGACAGTGGGGGTGTGAGACAGGTGATATCTAAGGGCATAAATCAATTATATATATATCTTTATCTTTAAGTACTGCTATCCTAGAGGGGGAATTAGGCATTTTGGAGGGAAGGAAGCTCTAGCTGTGTTTCTATGAGTGACAGGCAAGACCCAATCTTTTCAGTGAGGTTAAAGGGAAATCAAGAGAAAGTATGTCTTTATGCTGACATCTGCTGATCTCCCATTTCTGCTGGTAAAATTATTCTTTCTGGTTCTCCCCTTCCTATCTGCAACCTACAGATACATAGTCCCCAGAACCACTTTGCTTCCCAGGTGGTGCCAGTAGCATAAGCAGGTCCACCCTGCTTCAAATAGGGGAGCAAAGAAATGCCCAAACCAGCACAGTGGACAGAGAGAAAATCTCTTTCAGCTTTTGTTTCCTTTCTTTTTTCAAACTTCACTTTTCAGGATATCTTTGTAGAACTCACTGCAAAAAGTTCTTATCAAAATGTGACTGCTAAACATGTTTCATTAAAACTTCAAAGCTCCTATATCTATAAGTAATTTGAGCTGCCAGCCACATTTCCATTAAGGTAATCTGTGGATTTTTTATTTTTATTTATTTTGTCCAGAAACTGTAAATTTTAATTTTCAACACTTACATAAAGGGATTTCTGCCAGATTTTCCACAGATCTAAGGCATTTATTAACTGGACTTCATTATTCAACTTGATTTAGAAAAATCATTCCTCAGTCTCTAATTATGCCCATCGTTATAACAGTTGGCCCAGTCCTTTCCTTAAGTAGCTTATGATCTGATTAAAGTATGTAGGGCTGGCCTCAAATGATGTGAATGGAGACTTCATTTATCCTCTTCATCAGTCTTCTGTGAAACCTAGGAGCCTCATGACCTCTATGACATAACTATGCTGACCACTAACAATTTACTTCACAAATCTATAAGGAGGTTTCATTTTTAATTGAATTTTAAAACCTTGATTTATTAACTCTGTTATTTAAAACTTGTGTTTTAATATTTGTAAATTCCATATTAATATGGTATGAGAGTTGTTTCTTTGCAGGAGAATATTCAAATTCTAAAAAACATAATCAGTTTTAAAGGATAACATTTGGCCCTACCAGTTTGGCTTGGTGGATAGGGTGTTGCCCACAAACTGAAGGGTCTCTGATTCGATTCTGGTCAAGGGCACATGCCTCAGATGTAAACTTGATTCCTGGACCCAGGTAGGGTGTATGCTGGGGACAACCAACAATTGTCTTTATCACATTGATGTTTCTCTTTCTGTCTTTCCCATTCCTGCCCCCTCTCTCTAAAAATTAATGGAAAAATATCCTCAGATGAGGTTAACAACAACAATAACAAAATATAATATTTGATGAAAAGTTGAACTCTTCAGTGTATTTGAAACCATTTAGAATTATATAAAAACTAGTGACCTGGTGCACAAAATTGGTACACATTAAAATGAAATAATTAAGAGGAAATATTTTAATATTGTTATTTACCCTTTCTCTATAATAAAAGGGTCAGAGATTAAAGAAAATTAGTAAAATGTATATGAAAATCTTCTTCCTGTCAGAGTCTGGGGTGTACCACGGGATACAGAATCAAGTCCCCACCCACCCACATGTGCCTCAAAATTGCATAAGGCCCACACCCAGCTGACCCCCCATTGGGATAGATCCAGACCTGGCCAGTCCCACCCTTGTCAAACCCTGCTGAGTGGGGGATGCAGTCTCAGGTTCCCTGGCCTACCACTTGGGCAATGGGCCTGGCCTGAGGTCCCCCAGCCTGGGCCCGGGTGGGAGATTTGCCTTGAAATCCCCTGTCAAGCTCTGCCGAGTGGGAAAGACAGCCTGAGATCCCCCTATCAAGCCCTCTCTGGTGGGGGCATGTCCTGAGGACCCCCATCAAGCACTGCCAGGTGGGGAGAATGCTTTGAGGTCCACCATCAAGCCTCAGTTTCACCGTCAAGCCCTGTTGGGCAAGTGCATGGCTTGAAGTCCCTCAGCCTGGCACCGGGATGAGGGATGCGGCCTGGTGCTGGGGAGTAGGGGGAAAGGAGTAGCCTGAGGTCCCCCGGCCTAACACCAGGATGGGGGGAATGGCCTGAGGTCCCTTGTCAAGCCCTGCAGGGTAGGGGTGTGGCCTGAGGCTATCCAGTCTGGCACCAGGGTGGGGGTGTGTGGCCTGAAGTCCCTTGTCAAGCTCCAGAGGGGTGGGGTTGGGGCGCAGCCTCATGTCCTTGCTGATTGCTAGTTAAGGCTCATTATGGGAACTCAGTCTCCATTGTGGGTGCAGCCATCTTTTGTTATGGAAACTCTGCCTCTGCTGTGAGCACAGCCATCTTTGTGGTGAGTGACAGTCAATTTGTATATTCCTTCTTTATTATATAGGGTGTATATCTCCTTCAGTTAATATAATATATATTATATTATATAATTATATACATATATGTATATATTTCTTTTCTTTAAAATTAAAAAATAAGTGTTGTGCATTTAAGAGATGCTTTGAAGCGTTCTGGTCAAGATGACAGCATATGTAAATACCATACTTAGAACCTCCAACAACTATATCAAAATTACAACTAAACTGCCTGAAAACTAGCTGAGCAGAAGTTCTATCACTAAGGAGGGGTAAAGACACAAAATGGGCTTGTCCCACACCCCTGTGTGATGGGTAAAAATCAGGAGGAATATCTTGCCTGCAGTGGTCTCCTCTAAGAAGTGAGAGGTCCCAGCCTCACACCAGGCCTGCCAGCTCATGGATTCAGTATCAGGAAGAGAAGTCTCAAAACCTATGACTGTGAAAATCAGCAGGGATTGTGGCTGAACGAGACAGAGAGCTGCTGGAGTCGTGGGCAGTTCCTCTTAATGGTCTATGCTCAGACTTACTCAGACTCACTCTCTCTGAGTTCCAGCACTGGGACACCAGGCACACACAAGGAGAAACTGAGTTGTCTGGCATCAGGGCAAGAGCTGAAGGGTCAGCTTTCTTCTTCTTCTTCTTCTTCTTCTTCTTCTTCTTCTTCTTCTTCTT
>JAAGEH010002534.1:27629092-27667556 GCA_011751065.1 Lasiurus cinereus
TTCTTCTTCTTCTTCTTCTTCTTCTTCTTCTTCTTCTTCTTCTTCTTCTGAAGGAGGAGGAAGAGGAGGAGGAGGAGGAGGAGGAGGAGGAGGAGCTGGAAAAAGCTATTGTTCCTTTGCTGAGCACTCCCAACAGATCCTGCAGGTGAGCCCCATAACTAAGTCAATATGGCTAACACTGTTTGCCCCATACCTGTGATTCTCTGATAACCAGCCTCACCAAACTTGTGGGTCTATGCAAGCTATTTCTAGGAACTTTCCTACACAAATAGACTGTCTTGGCTCATGCTTCAAACATTCCTAAAATTTCTCACATAAGCAGCATCTGGCCTACCAAGGCCCATACATCTTGCTAAGTGACCTCAAGCCTGGTATAGTCAGCCTCAGTTTAGAGCTTGGACTCTCCTGGACAGGGTATAGGCATTGGCTCACCTTGAACCTCCTGGGAGGCTCCAGAGACAGTGAACATGGTGGTGAGCTTTAAACCATGCCAGATTACAACCCAACCACCTCCATAAGCAACACACTCAAAAGGAAGACTTGGAAGGATCCAAACTCTCAGTGAAGCAGATCAGGCCCTGTCCAGTAGATCCTAAGCTATAGCTGCAGACAGTCTTCACAGCCAATTGGCCTCGGGGTCAGTCCTCCCAGTGACTTTCCAAAAACAATCAAGACTCAACAATAGGACAGTGCACACAGCCCACACATAGGTGTATTCCAGTCAGTGACTAGGGAGGCTGCACACTAGGTCCTATGGGAAACCTACTACATTAGGCCTCTATACCAAGATCTAATACATGGAAACAGCCACTGGAAAGCAGCCAAAATTAGAAGACAAAGGAAGAGATCCCAAATGAAAGAACAGAAGATTTTAGAAAAAAAGAACTAAATTAAAGAGAGGTAAGCAGATACAGAGTTAAAAACAATTGTTAAAAAGATGTTCAAAGAACTTAGTGAGAAATTCAACAGCATAAAATAGGATGTGCAAAGCTAAAACAGCAACAACAACAATAAAAAACTGTCAGAAATGATTAATGCATTTATTCAAATAAAGAATTACAGGGAATCAACAGTAGAGAGGATGAAGCCAAGAGTCAAACCAGCTATTTGGAATATAAGGAAGCAGAAAACAATCAGAACAGCAAAAAGAAAAGAATAAAAAAATGAAGATAGTTTAAGATGTGCTGGGACAACTTCAAGTAGTCATGATGTGACCAACTTTCACATCATGGTGTGCTTCAAGGAAGACAAAGTAAGGAAGTAAAAACCTATGTGCAAAAATAACAGAAAACTTCCCTAATGTGGTGAAGGAAGTGAACATACAAGCGAAATAACTGCAGAGAGCCCCAAATAAGATGAACCCAAAGAGGCCTACACCAGGACACATCATAATCAAAAGGCCAAAGACTAAAGATAAAGAGAGAATCATAAAAGCAGCAATAGAAAAGCAGTTAGTTATCTACACCAGAGCTCTCATAAGACTATCAACTGATTTATCAACAAAAACTTTGCAGAACAGAAGGGACTGGCACAAAATACTCAACATGATGAAAAACAAGGACCTACAATCAAGATTATTTTAACCAGCAAAGCTATCATTTAGAATTGAAAGACATAAAAGAGATTCCCAGACAAGATAAAGCTAAAGGAGCTCATCACCACCAAACCAGCATTCTAAGAAAAGTTAAAGCATCTTCTTTAAGAAGAAGAAGCACTGGGGGGGAGGGGAGATAAAATATGAATAATATAATGACAATAACTATATATCAACAATTGCTTTAAATGAAAATGGATTAAATGCTCCAATCACAAGACAGATGATGACTGAATAGATAACAAAAAAAGACCCTTAGTTATGATGTCTACAAGAGACTCATTTCAGATTGAAATACTAGGTGTACCAGATAATAATGCAGATTTTTTCAATAGATGGAGTTACACATATGTTTATATATGTATATGCAATTTGATATGTATGCTATTTTGTTGTACTCACAACAAGCTTCAAAACTTCATATGTCAAATTTTCTGAATGTGTTAATATCATGGGTATTTTTATGCTTAAAAATGTTGACTTTCGTGTCCCCAAAAAAGAACATTTGTGGTAAGTTTTAATTCATTACTATATTTTGAAGAAAAGTGCTAATGAAAGTTATCATATACTTTGGGAAGCTTATGGTGAACATGCTCTAGCTCAAGATACTTATGAATGCTGGTTTAAATGCTTTAAAAGTGATGATTTCAATGTGAAAGACAAAGAACAACCAAGCTCTGATTGTAAAATTACCAGAATGAGCCAGAAGATATGGCTAAGTAATTTTGCTTCATGATAACACTTCAAAACCAGTTAAAACATGTTAAAATATCTTGCCTGGGAAATATTAATCCACCCGCCATATTCATCAGACCTAGCTCCTTCAGATTACCACTTGTTCTAATCAATGGCACACGCACTTCAAAACGTACAAACAAGTGGAAAATTGGGTCTCTGAATGGTTTGCCTCAAAACAAGAAAAGTTCTATTGGGACAGTATCCACAAATTACCTGAAAGATGGAGGAAATGTGTAGCTAGTGATGGACATTACTTTGAATAAAGCACTTTAGACATTTCTCTTGAAATTATCGTGTTTTCTTTGATTACAAAATCCTCCATGGAGATGAAGGGTGGGGGCAATCAAGCCGGTAGGCAAAAGCGGTTAGGGGCAATCAGGCAGGCAGGCAGGCAGGTGAACATTTAGGAGTCAAGGGGTCCCAGAGTTGGAGAGGGACCATGGGAGGATTTCAGGGTGTGTTGGGCCCATTTCGCCCGGTACTGATTGACCAGACCCCAGCAGCAAGCTAACCTACCAATCAGAGCATCTGTCCCCTGCTGGACAGTGTGCATTATAGCTACCAATTGACCAGTCAAATGGTCTCTTAGGCTTTTATTATACAATATAAGACTAGTGGCCTGGTGCACAAAATTCGTGCACAAGGGGGATTAAGCAGAGGAAATATTTTAATATTGCTATTTGCCCTTCTTCTATACTATTTGAATTAAAAATACCTATGATATTAACACATTCAGAAAATTTGACATATTGTTTTGAAAAGTTTTCTTGGTTTGAAAACTTTTCTTGTTTTCAATCTGGCCTGGAGAGAGTGCAGGCCAGGCTGAGGGACAACCCTTCGTAGGGTAGTTAATAATCTAATAAAGAGGGAATATGCAAATTGACCGCCACAATGGAACAAACATGAAAGCGCTCTCTTCAGAGGTGGAGGAGGTTCCATAACACAATATGGCTGCACCCACAGAGGAGGCTGAGAGTTCTCATAATGAGCCTTAATGAGCAATCAGCAGAGACCTGTGGCTGCTTGGTGCTGGGCTGGGGCAGGGGACCTGAGGCTGTGGCTCCAGCCAGGCAGGGCTTGATGGGGTATGTCAGGCTGTGTCCCCCACCCCAGTGCCAAGCCAGGAGATCTCAGGCCATGCTTCCAGCCCTAGTGCCAGGCCTAAAACCTCAGGCTGCGCGCCCCCACCACAGTACCAGGTTGGGAGGTTCTATGAGATCTGAGAATATGCTGAGGGTGTGCTGAAAGACCTGAGGATGCATCCCCAAACCTGCAGGGCTTGAAGGAGGACCTGAGGCTGCTCCTGCTCCCTGGTGGGGTTTGACAGGTTTAGATCTCGCCCAATGGAGGTAGGGCTGGCTCGGTCTGGGTCTTGTGCAATTTTGAGGTGCTGTGAGTAGGTGGGGACTTGACTCTAGGTCCCAAGGTCTGCCTCAGACTCTGATAGGAAGATTATTTTCATATGTATTTTATTATTTTTCTTTCAACTCTGACACTTCTATTATAGAAGAAGGGCAAATAGCAATATTAAAATATTTCCTCAGCTTAATCCCCCTTGTGCACGAATTTTGTGCACCAGGCCACTAGTCTTATATTGTATAATAAAAGCCTAAGAGACCATTTGACTGGTCAATTGGTAGCTATAATGCACACTGTCCACCAGGGGGCAGATGCTCTGATTGGTAGGTTAGCTTGCTGCTGGAGTCTGGTCAATCAGTATCGGGCGAAACGGACCCAACACACCCTGAAATCCTCCCATGGTCCCTCTCCAACTCTGATCATGCACCAATGGGATACCTTTGGCCTGGTCTGTGCCCTCTTGCAATCCCAGAGCCCTATCCACAGGCCAGACTTAGGGACTCCACCAGTGCAAGAATCTGTGCACTGGGCCTTTAGTATTATAATAAATGTCAGATGGGTTCTAGATTTATTGAGTGATCACTTCATAAGTTATACAAATGTCTAATAATGTGGTTGTACATCAAAAACAAACATAATGTTGTACATCAACTGTAATTCACAATTTTTAAATCAAGAAAAACAAAATAGGATCTTTGTAATAGCTTTATTAAGATGTATTTTATATACTCCATATTGCCTCACTAAAGTATAAAATTTTTTTTAAGTTTTTTCTCTTGTATTTTGTTCCAAAGACCAATGTAGCTGCACATCTCATCCTCCCATTATTATGTGTTAGTAACCAAGCTAGTAATTTCACCTCCATCTGCCTGACTCCTAGGTTTTAGTATCAGAAGGGAAGGAGGGCAGTCACTTGCCATCTACCCTACCATAGCTCCAGCAAGGAAGATGATTACAAAAATGTTTCTTTTTCTTTGATTTTATAATGATGTACATTGTTCAAAACAACCCCCATTATAAAGAGGGGTTAAGTTCCATTTTATTTTTATTTTTTTAAATTTTTTATTAATTTTTTATACATATCTCCCCATTGCACCCCCTCCCTCCCAGGCATACCCCAACCCCCCAGTGTCTATGTTCATTGGTTATGCCTATATGCATGCACACAAGTCCTTTGATGGATCTCCTATCTAACTCACCTAACCTTAATCTTCCTGCTGTAATTTCACAGTCTGTCTGAAGCCTTAGTGTCTCTGTATCTATCCTTTTGTTCATCAGTTTATAATGTTCTTTATTATCCTCCAATGAGAGCGATCATGTGATGCTTCTCCTTCATTGACTGGCTTATTTCACTAAGCATAAGGCTCTCAAGTTCCAACAAGGTTGCTGCAAATGGTAAGAATTCCTTCTTTTTAATGGCAGCATAGAATTCCATTGTGTAGATGTACCACAGTTTTCTGATCCACTCATCTGCTGACGGGCACATAGGCTGTTTCCAAATTGTGGCTATTGTAAATTGTGCTCCTATGAACATAGGGGTGCATAAATCCTTTCTGATTGGTGTTTGTAATTTCTTAGGATAAATTCCTAAAAGTGGGATTACAGGGTCAAATGGGAGATCCATTTTTAGTTTTTTGAGGAACCTCCATACTGTTCTCCACAGTGGCTGCACCAGTCTGCATTCCCACCAACAGTGCACAAGGGTTCCTTTTTCTCCACATCCTCACCAACACTTGTCCTTTGTTGATTTGTTGATGATTGCCATTCTGACAGGTGTAAGATGGTATCGCATTGTTGTTTTGATTTGCATCTCTCGGATGATTAATGACTTTGAACATGTTTTCATGTGTCTCTTGGCCTCCCTTCTGTCATCTTTTGAAAAGGTCCTATTTAGGTCTGTTGCCCATTTTTTATTGGATTGTTCATCTTCCTTTTATTAAGTTGTATAAGTTGGCTGTATATTTTGGAGATTAAACTTTTATCAGTGATAGCATTTGCAAATATGTTCTCCCATGCATTGATCTTTCTTGTTGTTTTGTTGATGGTTTCTTTTGCTGTGCAAAAGTTTTTTATTTTGATGTAGTCCCATTTGTTTATTTTTTCTTTATCTTCCATTGCCTTTGGAGCAGTATCAGTGAAGAAGTTCTTTCAGCATATATCTGAGATTGTGCTGCCTGTGGATTCCTCTAGTATTTTTATGGTTTCCCTTCTAATGTTTAAGTTCTGTATCCATTTTGAGTTTATTTTTGTATTTGGTGTAAGTTGGCGGTCCAGTTTCAATTTTTTGCATGTATCTGTCCAATTTCCCCAACACCATTTATTGAAGAAGCTATCTTGACTCCATTGAATGTTCATGCCTCCTTTGTCAAATATTAATTGGGCATAGTGGTTTGGGTGGATATCTGGGTTCTCTATTCTATTCCATTGATCTATATGTCTGTTCTTGTGCCAGTACCAGGCTGTTTTGAGAACAGTTGCTTTGTAGTATAGCTTAAAGTCTGGTATTGAGATCCCACCTACTTTATTCTTTTTTCTCAGAATTGCTGTAGCTATCCATGGTCTGTTTTTGTTCCAGATGAATCTATGAAGAATTCTTTGTAGGTCTGTGAAATATGTTGTTGGTATTTTAATGGGTAGTGCATTGAATCTGTATATTGCTTTGGGTAGTATGGACATTTTAATGATGTTGATTCTCCCAATCCATGAGCATGGTATGCTCCTCCATCTGTTAACATCTTCCTCTATCTCTTTTTTCAGTGTCCTGTAGTTTTCTGCATAAAGGTCTTTTACCTCTTTAGTTAGGTTTATTCCTAGGTATCGTAATTTTATTGGTGCGATGGTAATGGGATTGCTTTTTTAGTTTCTCTTTCTATAATTTCACTGTTAGTGTATAGAAATGCCACAGACTTCTTAGCATTAATTTTGTATCCTGCTACATTGCCGAATTCATTAATTAAGTCAATTAGTTTTGGAATGGAGTCCTTTGGGTTTTTTATGTACAATATCATGTCATCTGTAAATAAGGACAGCTTTACTTCTTCTTTTCCAATTTGGATGCCTTTTATTTTTTCTTCTTGTCTAATTGCAATGGCTAATACTTCCAGTACTATGTTGAACAGGAGAGGTGAGAGTGGGCATCTCTGTCTTGTTCCTGTTCTTAGGGGAAATGGTTTTAGTTTTTGCCCATTGAGTATGATGTTAGCTGTGGGTTTATCATATATGGCTTTTATGATGTTGAGGTATGATCCTTCTATTCCCACTTTGCTGAGAGTTTTTATCAAGAAAGGATGTTGGATTTTGTCAATGCTTTTTCTGCATCAATTGATATGACTATGTGATTTTTATCTCTCAATTTGTTTATGTGATGTATCACATTTATTGATTTGCAGATATTGAACCATCCCTGCATTCCTGGGATGAATTCTGCTTGGTCATGGTGTATTATCTTTCTGATGTACTGCTGGATCCGGTTTGCTAGAATTTTGTTGAGGATTTTGGCATCTATGTTCATGAGAGATATTGGCCTATAATTCTCTTTCCTTGTGTTGTCTTTATCTGGTTTTGGTATTAGGGTGATACTGGCTTCATAGAAGGTGTTTGGTAGTATTCCTTCTTCTTGAATGTTTTTGAATAGTCTGAGGAGGATAGCTTTTAATTCTTCCTTGAATGTTTGGTAAAATTCTCCTGTGTAGCCATCTGGACCTGGGCTTTTATTTGCTGGAAGCTTTTTGATTACTGCTTCAATTTCTTCCATAGTTATTGGACTATTGAGATGTTTGGCTTCCTCCTCATTGAGTTTTGGGAGGTTATATTTTTCTAGGAAAAAGTCCATTTCTTGCAGGTCGTCCAATTTGTTGGAATAGAGTTGTTCATAGTATTTTTTTAACAATCCTTTGTATTTCCACAGGGTCTGTTGTTATTTCTCCTCTTTCACTTCTGATTTTGTTTATTTGGGTCTTCTCTCTTTGCTTCTTGGTGAGCCTGGCTAGGGGTCCATCAATCTTGTTTATCCTTTCAAAGAACCAGCTCTTTGTTTTGTTGATCTTTTGAATTGTTTCTTTGGTCTCCATTGTGTTTATCTCCACTCTGATCTTTACTATTTCCTTCCTTCTGCTTACACGGGGCTTTTCTTGTTGCTCTCTTTCTACCTCTTTGAGTTGTAGGGTTAGGTAATTTATTACCATTGTTTCCTGTTTTTTGCAGTAGGCTTCTAGGGCTATGAACTTCCCTCTCAAGACTGCTTTCACTGTGTCCCATAAATTTTGTATTGTTGTGTTGTCATTGTCATTTGTTGCCATGATGTTTTTTATTTCTTCCTTGATCTCTCTGGTTACCCAGTCATTGTTTAATATCACGCTGTTTAGTCTCCATGTGTTTGATTTCTTTCTATTGTTTTTATTATAGTTTATTTCCAGTTTTATGCCACTGTGGTCTGAGAAAATGCTTGATATGATTTCTATCTTCATGAATTTGAAGAGACTTTTCTTATGACCCAACATATGATCTATCTTTGAAAATGACCCATTTGCACTGGAGAAGAATGTATATTCTGTGGCTTTGGGGTGAAATGTTCTGAAGATGTCAATTAATTCCATCTGGTCTAGTGAGTCATTTAGGATTGATGTTTCTTTGCTGATTTTTTGTTTAGAGGATTTGTCCAGTGGTGACAGTGGGGTATTAAAGTCTCCTACTATGATTGTATTGCTATCAATCTCTCCCTTAATATCCTCCAAGAGTTTTTTTTTATGTATTTAGGTGCTCCTATATTCGGTGCATATATGTTTACCAGAGTTATTTCTTCTTGTTGAATTGTTCCCTTTAGTATTATGAAGTGGCCTTCTTTATCTCTTGTTATGTCCTTCACTTTGAGATCTAATTTGTCAGATATAAGTATTGCAACCCCAGCTTTTTTTTCATTTCCATTTGCCTGAAATACCATGTTCCATCCCTTCACCCTCAATCTGTGTGCATCTCTTTTCCTAAGGTGGGTTTCTTGCAGACAGCAGATATATGGATCATGTTTTCTTATCCAATCGGTTACCCTATGTCTTTTGATTGGAGCATTGAATCCGTTTACATTTAAAGTTATTATTGATAAGTACTTATCTGTTGCCATTTTTAGTCCTTACCCCCGAGTTCCTTCTTTGCTTCCTCTTTCTTTTTATTACATCAGACCTTTTAACATTTCTTGCATTGCTGGTTTGGTGGTAATATATTCCCTTAGTCCTTTTTTGTCTGTGAAGCTTTTGATTTCACCTTCAATTTTGATTGAGAGTCTTGCAGGGTACAGTATTCTTGGATTCAGACCCTTCTTTTGCATGACTTTGTATATTTCATTCCATTCCCTTCTGGCCCAACAAGTTTCTGTTGAGAAGTCAGTAGCTAGTCTTATTGGGGTTCCTTTGTAGGTAACTTTCTGTTTCTCTCTGGCTGCTTTTAAGATTCTTACGTTGTTGTCGGTGTTTGCCAATTTAATTATAATGTGCCTCGGTGTCGGTTTGTTGGGGTTCACTTTACTTGGGACTCTGTGAGCTTCTTGGATTTGTGTGGGTTTTTTTCTTTTCTATATTGGGGAAATTTTCTGTCATTATATCTTCAAACACATTCTCTAATCCTTGTTCAGTTTCCACTCTTTCTGGAACCCCAATTATGTGGATGTTATTTTGTTTCATGTTATCCCAAAGTTCCCTTAGACTCTCCTCTTGATTTTTAACTTTTTTTTCTAGAAGCTGCTGTACTTGGGTTTTTTCCTACCGTGTCTTCTAGCTCACTGATGCGGTCCTCTGTTTCTTCTAGTCTACTTTTGATGCTTTCTATTGAGTTCTTTATAGCAGTGATGTCATTTTTCATTTCTTCTTGTTTATTCTGCACCTCCTCTAGGTTCTTCTGCATTTCTTCTTGCTGATTCTTCACCTCCTCTAGGTTCTTCTTCATTTCCTCTTGGCTCTTACTCATATTGTCAAATTTGTCTTCCATTCTTTTCAACCACATTATGATAATTTCTCTGAACTCTTTCTCTGGTAGGCTTATTTGTGGTTCTATTTCGTTTACTTCCCTTTCTGGTGAAACCTGCCTTTCTGTCTTATGTGGGCTGTTTCTTTTTCTGCCCATGGTCTTTCTTCTCTGGGTGTCTGGTTATTTCTTTCTGCCTCAATTGATTTTACCTTTATAATTATTACATTTTTGTTTTAAACTAGTATTATTAATTACCACTAGTACTTTACCGTTTTGGGGAAAAAAAAGTGTCATTTTGTTTTCTTTTTATTTTATTTCAATCTCCTACGTTGATTGAAAGGCACAAACTACAACACGACCAGGTACAGCACACAAGGCACTGAGTAGAAATGTATTCAAGATGTTAATAATCACAAATAAGGTGACCACCAATGAAGGACAAATTAGGGGTAAATAGAGAAAGAAGAAGAGGAAAATGAGGAAAAAAGAAAAGAAAGAAGTGCCAAAATCAAATTGGGAGAGTGAGAAAAAAAAGATAAATAAATGAACAATCAAATAAAATAAAATAATTAAATAAAAAGGAGAAAAAGGAGAAGGAAAGAGGAAGAGAAAAAAGTCAGAGAGAAAAGAAAGTGTATAACAGAGAAAAGAGGAACAAAATATAGATGTCAGGAGACAACTCCAATAGAACAGTCACTAATCTCAATAAAGGCCAGCAACCAGTACCTAGAGATTAAGGCAAATTGCAAATAGCAACTGGTAACAAGGAAGGTGAGGGAAAAGAGAGGTAGAAAACAGAGCAAGCAAAAAGCAAAATAAAACAAGTAGAATAAACTAAAACAATCTCAAAAAAAATTTCAAAAAATCGATATAATCACTTTTCAGGCAAATAGCAACAAAAGGACATAGAGAAAAAACAACTTTTTGGCTAGTGAAGACAAGAGGAGAGAGGTTCGTGTGGACTTGTAGTAGGGGATTTGAAATTAGATATATAAATGGGGTGAAATTTTAACCAGGTAAAGAGAAAAATAGGGAAAATCTAAAGTTGGAAAAGGGAAAGAGAAACAAGACAACAAAATGGGGAAAGTTAGGAGGAAAGTGTTGGCATAAAGGTAGAGTTGAGTTGGAGTAAAATTATGCTAAAGGAAAGATGAAAATAGAATGTAGAACTCTAATCCCGAAATAAAATAAAGAGAAAACAAAATGACACTTTTTTTTTTCCAAAAACGGTAAAGTACTAGTGGTAATTAGTAATACTAGTTTAAAACAAAAATGTAATAATTATAAAGGTAAAATCAATTGAGGCAGAAAGAAAAAATATTCTTTTAATTAAAATATGTGAAAATGAAAAATAAAAAAGAAAAAAGAAAAAAAAAGAAAAAAGGAAAAATTTAAAAGAAGAAGAAAAATAGAATGGTTCTTCACTTCCACTATTATTCTGCTTGGCACTCCTGTTTCCCAGTAGGGGAGGTATTGCAGTTCCCTGTGTTCCCCTCTTGGGGTTTTAATCTCTTTATTCTTTTGTGGTTATGCGAGAGTCAATTTGTGTGTCCTCCATTGGGTGGCAGTGTTTCAGAATTGATCTCTGAGACAAAGCACAGGACCTCTCTAGGCTGTGCTCAGATCCTGCTACTCTGTGGTTCTCAAAACCAGTTTGTGGGGGTTTTGCTGCCGGGACACTGTAATAATTCCCAGGCTGTCCCTCTGCCCCAGAAAAAAAAAAAAAAGAGTTGTTTTCCAGAGCTCTTCTCTGTCAACAGCTCAGAGGGTTTGCCTTCACACTCAGGGATCACACCCTGACCACCTCCTCGGACCTCTCCAGAGGCAGCTTTCCCACAGCCCGGCTCCCACAGTTCGCGTCTCTGCCCTGCGGGGGTAGGAGACCGCACCCTGGTCCAGGCGAAATCTGACCCTTCCGCGTGCGCAGTGTGGATCTCTGAATCCTCCGCCTGCGCATCTGTGCTGCCTGGGAAGCCGCGCTGTGGGTCCTGGCTGCTCTGTGGGTGCCTCCGTCAGCCGCAGCTTTCAGACCTTGGCAGACATCCACCTCCCCCTTAAGTCAGGCGCAATCTGACCTTTCCGTGTGCTCTGTGGATCTCTGATTCCGCCGCGTGTCTCGTCGATTGGAGAGTGGAGTTCTGGGTCCCCGGGTTCCTGGCTGCTCGATGGGTGCCCAGCCGAAGGCTTCAGAGCGCCGCAGACATCCACCTCCCACTGCAAGATGGCTCGGGCTGTGCGATCGCGCTGGTGGCTCTGGCCGACAAAAACACCGTGGCATTGGGCTGCCCGGCCGGGAGAGCCCCCTCCAGCAGTTCCCCGCCTTCCCCTGGAGGACAACTGACTCCTAGCTTGCCAACAAACACTCCCAATGCAACTCTCAGCTGCTCTCTCTCTCTCTGCCCAGCAACAAAGCTCCAGACGCGTCCGTCTACTCCGCCGCCATTTTCTGTCTCCCAGTAAGTTACATTTTAGAAAAATTATAATGAAGCCAATACCAACCAAAGCACAACAAATACAAGTACATGTTCATTCAGTCAACACTAATTTATGAACAGGCTACCATTAAATTATATCTGAGATTAGAGGATAGAAAATAATATTGCATCCTCTCTCTGAGACCAATTTGATAAACATATTCAAACCACACACGTATACATTTTCAAATGTAATATATTTTCAGTAACTGTGATACTTTTAAATTAAATTTTGATATCATTCTTATTTTAAATGTTATAGAAGTAAATGTAATAAAAATCAAGTACATTTGCCCATTTAAAGCATTGCAATTCATTATCCAATTGTGACTAGATTAGTGTGCAAAAGAAATGCACTGGATAGTTTGTAAATATTAAAAACATGTATTTCACTGCAAAAAAAATGAAGAAAAGTTTATTGACCAAGGAACTAAAGAGTTAAATAAAGAAAAAATGAATGAAAAATAGAATAGGAATAAGTTGAGCAAATATTTGTATCCTCCACCTGCGTCTCTGTCCCCTTTTATTTTTATTTCAAAAGATAAAATAACTGTGGGACAATTGTCTAAGTGAGCAAAGTGAAGTGAGGTCATGAGCAATTATATAAAGAAACATAAAAACAAGTTGATTAAACTCATCTTTGCCTTATGAGAAACTAGCATAACTACTGTGAGTGTTTGAATAGAGTTAAAATTCTGAGTAGAAAGGAACTGCCTTGGTGATGTAAACATGCAGCCTGTGTTTAGTCAGGAAAATTCCTGACTCAATATTCTGTTGAGACACAATGTTCTGTGTGCCATGTACAAAGTTAAAGTCTTAGGAACAGTAACTATTTTACCTTTCATGTATGTATATACAGAGTAGCTAAACAATTGAATACACATTTAAGAAATGGAGAAACTTAAATAAATCATTAGAATTCTAATATTTTATGTGTCACAAATGGACCAACAGTCTAAAATCAATCAATGTAAAATTGAGTTTCCCCATTTAACACAGATTTAAAGAGCAATGATTGAGGAACTGTCATGCCATGAATTGTGTTAGAAACACAAATACTGAAAAAATACTTGACCGTAAAATATTTTGAAACCAGAAAAATTTCATCTGTTAAAAATTTTCCTGGAATCAGTTTTCAGTTATTAGTAACATATTTTATGTACAAGAAAATCTAACTAGTCCCCGGCAGGGTAGCTCCATTGGTTAGAGCGTCATCCCGTACACCAAAAGGCTGCAGCTTCCATTACCAGCAGGGCACATTTCTAGGTTGCTGATTCAATCAGTTGTTGGAAGCAACTGATCCATGTTTCTTTCTTACATGGATATTTCTTCCTCTCTCTTTCTCTCTCTCTCTCTCTCTCAAACAATTACAACAAAAATAGTCTTTGGTGAGGATTAAAGAAAAATTAAAAAAAACACACAAAGAAAATCTTACTAATGATATTTCTGTCTTAATTTTATCTTTTGTATTTTATAATATCATTAAATAAAACTGGAATTACTTCTGATGTATAGAATTAACATCCCAGAAATAAACTAGAATGTAAATACTAAAGGTAAAAAGCATCAAAACAGAAACACAGTCATCTATATCACTAAATGGGAACAAGTGGGCAAAGCTAATCTTCATATTATAGTGAGAGAAGTAACACATCTAAATATTCTATAAGTGGAGAAAACTGAAAGCACCGATTAGTGATATTTTATTATAATTATTGTGCTTAAAGTTGGAAAAACAAGGTAGGAATGGTCCAAAATGTTAAGACCTTGACAATAAAGAGGATTGAAAAACAAATTCAATATTAAGGCATTTTTAACATTTTACTCTCCAGAATCACAGCTTACATATCTGTAGAAATGTGTTGTTTTGTAATGGCCCATCCCAGACCTCACCCCATTCTTTCATTTTAGGTACATGTTAGCACCTCTCATAGTATTACGTTATGTTCTCCTCGTGGTGATAATTAAATTCCCAGAAGCTCTAGAAGGCACCTTCTGTCTGTGAGTCTCAGGACTCTGTAAACAAAGCTGTATAACAAGTCTTTCCAGCCATTCTGCAGGGATTGGTGAGGATCTCTGTATCTGGATAGAGTGGCATTTTTATACTCTCTATTAAGTCTAGCATGATTTGGCGTACCAATAACCCACAAGAAAACTATTCATACCTTGGAACCAATATTAAGTTTAAACATTTTTTCCCAAAATTATTTAGAAATACTAAAAACAAAAACACTTCCTTTCCAAAACATTAAAGGAAAAATTTTTCACAAATATCTTCTCATATTGCTTCTTTCATCTTCATCTTCTGAAATGAGACATTATCTGCTTTTCCTGGTGAGAACTAACAAGAACATTTTAGGTTTGCCTCATGCTTACCAATTTACAGAAGTATTTGACATTCTTTTTTATTTTTATTTTATTTTTTTGTACCCAGTAGTCCATTTTCACAAATTTGAAGCACTTAGGTCATATTTGCCCAAAAGGTGGTCTAAAAATCCTTAGCTTTACTCTTCTATGATGTGTTCCAATGAAGCCAAATGGAAAAACAAGGTTGAAGCCTCATTTAGCACAGGCCTCCGTTGTTTTTCTCTGCATTAAGACCATAAAAGCACCATCAAAACCATAAGGCAACATGCACTGATTTAAATGGGTATTTTAGTGAGTGACAGCATCATGGTGAAGTGAGACCTCTTTTTATGTCCCCTGAAATCTACAACTAGTCAGACGTTCAGAACCCAGCAAAGGTTCTTGTGTGCCATATACTAAAAGGCCCACGGGCCAGTACTTCCGAAGGTGGGCATATTGGAATGTATAAGAGAGGCAGCATGAGAAGAGGGTAGAGGGGACAACAGGGACAGACCCATCACTGCAGCAGGGCTGAACTTACAGGCCCAGCAAACACAGAAGCAGGGTTTGAGTCAGGGTGCAGCTCCCACACTACAAACCAGTGCAGGGCCACTGCCAGCAGCATTCCTAACTCTCCCACCCCCCAATCCAGATCCCTCCCCAGTTTGAGCACACCATCTCAGACCAGCAGTAGCAGTAGCAAAACAAAGTGTCTAGCCTCCAGACCACAGTTCCTTGCTGCCAGTGGCCATGGAATGAGGTAGCAGCTCATCGGGCTCACAGATTGGCTCCCCTCAACTGGCCACACCCTCTGCAAAGGCGGGGGAGGGAGTGTCCTGAAACCCAGGCACCCCGGATCCAGCACCAGAACCCTGGTCACCCCATGTCCAAGCCATGTCCAAGGTAAAGCCTCCTACTTTACTCACAAGCATCCCCCTACCCAAGCTTAAGTAGTACAGGTAAGAGAAAACAAAAACTGCGCTATACCGCCATCTACTGGATAACAAAAGAAAGACTTAAAATTATCACCCTGATGAATTGTGGAAAGGAAAATGTTCCTAAATAAAAAAGTGTTCACCACTTCAAATGCGCCAGCAGAGGAACAACCCATCAAGCAGCATGGACCACCAAGGTAACAATTACACAGGAAGACAATGACAATTCTCCAGAAAGGAATTCAAAATATTGGATGATTGTGACATGAAGGAGAGAGAAATCAAAACAGCAGTCATGAAGAAACTCAGTGAGATATAAGAATGCAGTTCAATGAGCTCAGGAATAAAAGTAATGAACTAAAGAAGTATTTTACCAAAGAGATGAAAACTTTAAAAAGATCCAAACTAATTATGGAACTAAAAAGCTCCATGAATGAGATAATGAATGGATATATTAATAACTGATATACAATGAAAACTAGTTGCTATGTCAAGATGGCCTGACAGTGCCAGCTTAGTCGTCAGTCATTCAAAGTCTGGCAAGATACGGACATAAGTGAACTTCATTTTAAAATAAAAATGTATAAAATAAAAATTCAAATATTTCCTTCATTTCACTATTTAGAAAATGTACAACCACTTAGCAAGACATTTTATAAAAACTGAAAATGCTGTAAGTAGCAATTAAGAATGTTCTCTATGTAAGAAGACGATAAAAATTTTCACACAAAAACAGAAATTAATCAGTTTGGTATTACAAGTTTATTTAATTCGTAAGAACAGATTCTCAGAATAGGAATCACCAGTTTTCTGCATGCAAAACTGTTAGGATTCCCACCACAAGGTATCTGTAGGACTGGCCTTGTATTAGTGCTCAGTATTCCGTTTCGTTGTTTCTACAAGAACTTCGGTGCTGTCCTCTGCTAGCTGCTTCTGAGCCCTGTGAAGATTGTAAACAATAGATGCTTAGTATTTTATTTTTCCTAAGTGACTTGCATTTTTTTAAGTAGCCACAATAGTAAATGGAATTTCCCATTAAATAACATTTTAACAATGAAAATGTGTCAGAACAGAGCTATTCTGTACAGGTATAGGCTCTAAGTAACCCAAAGTAGGGAGGCTACTAGTGGTGCTGAAAGCTTATCAGGTAATACTTGATGCCTCTGGAAGGGCTGTACTTACAAGACCCTTGAAGATGCCCTTGGACATATTTAGTAGCCAATTTAGGGATTAAAAAATAATCCCTCAAAGATATTGTCAAGCATTTGCCTTCACCACCTTGTACAAGATACTCATTAACTTGAAGATAGTAATCATTTGACACCAAAGCATAATTTAGAGCAACAACCTCTAAAGGAGAACAAGATAGCTTGGTTGGTGATCAAATGACAGAAAACAGCTCCAGAGGCCTTTGCTTAAGACATTGTACCAAGGCATTGGAGGTGGGATCTGCCCTTTCTGTCTTCCCCACATCCTCCTCCTGCAGATCACATTCTTTTTAGCCACTTTGGTAATTATACTGCCCCTCACCCCTATGTTAATCTTTGCCTATTTAACATGGCTCTATGTAGAACAGAAAAACTATAAAGGATAGTTTGTCTAAAGGCGCCCTCTAGTGATAATAACAAAGGTCACAATCACAAAAGTAAATTTACTAAGTAACATTGTGTTGGAGTAACTTAACCCTTTGTATTTAAGTTGTTATCTTAAATGTTTTTATTTAGGGGGATTCTGATAAGTGATTTTATAATAATATTGATAAATTTTAGAGTTTCAAGACATTCAGTTTAAAGACTAGTAGATCAGGTTAACTACATGAAGATATTAAGGGGAAAAAAACTAAAGGCCCCTAAAACCAAAAAAGGAGGAGAGATGAAACTGTCCTGGAAGAACATTTGAAAGGTAAGTTTATTTATTAACATCATTTGCCAAAGTTATACTATTTAGTTAGCTTTTAAGCTCTACTAATCTCATGAACCTGGCATAATAGTAATTATGTTTAAAGTTTAGAGGCTAAACTTTAATGAGTTAAATTTCTTTTCTTTGATTCTGCATTTGACTTATAAAGTTCATTTATTTTCCAATAATTTTCTGGGTTCCAATTCTTCCTGGTAGAGTTGCACATATTTTTCAGATTCTCTTTTTGCTGTCATTTTGAGAAGTTTGCACAAAGAGGAGTTCTGAGTTCCAAATGACTTCTTACTGAAGCGTTATGCATACATATTAACTGCTCTGAGGTTTCTTGAGATCCCCTTTATGTCTAAAGCAAATAAAAAGGATACATTTTAAAGTAAGTATAACATGAACAGTTATAATTGTTTTCTTTAGTGTTGAGTCAACGAGTCAAAGATCAGCTTTAACTGTGAAAAAAAAGCTGACATTTAAAATATTTATCATCAATGTCCACTTAATTAAATCTGCGTTATATAGTTAACCATTCTTCTATTAGTACTTATGTAATCTGATAATTCAAAGAATAATAAAATCAGTTTAAACATTTTAAAGTAGAATGATATAACTTAACTCAAGAGAACAGAACCATTTTTAAATCACATTTTCCGCTTTTCTGTCAAACAGTTTTGTTTAACAGCAATTGGTCTTAAAAATAAAATGACACTTTATTAAGAATCATTTGGAAAGATCAATTCAGTGATAATAATGATGGAAACTGAAATACTAAAAAGGAAAAACAAATGCCACCTTTTTCCAGAAATCTACGCAATAAATTGCTATTAAAGGAAATAGAGGAAAGGCAAAATCACTGTTTTTATCCAAAATGTAATTTGCAGTGAAGTGAATTAAAGCACATTAAATCAATAAATTAACCTGTAAAAATAGATCAAGTTGTGTCACTTTGTCTGCCAAACCCTTTGTAGTTTCTTCAATCTTCAGTTTATACTTTTCTCCCACACAATCTTCTGCCATATGCATTTTCACATCTGTTCTGAGGTTTACTGCTCTTTGTTTCCACTTCTCTGTTTTAGCCTTTAGTTCTTCACGTCTCTTTAGAAGTGCTTCCACTGATAACTCCTGTTGAGGTGACTCTTCTTCATCCAGACGTATACATTTTGAAGATGCAGGTTGCAGTTTTGCTAAAAACTCATCATTCTGCATGAATAAAAGAATATAGTTTGGTTATGAAGGTGTGGACATCAGTATGAAATTTTGAAATGAGTTCAGTTGCAATAAAATATTATGTGTACAGTGGTAGAGTCTTCGAATGTGGAACCTTGAATTACTCAGAATCAAAACCAAAATTAAAATGACCAGGAGTCATAAAAATATATGTACTGTTGTCATCTTTGCCACACAAAGTCAGCACTTAACTTTATACTCTTTTTTTCTATGACTGTTTCATGTTTTTACTCCACAAAATATCTATATGTGGCCCTTTATGAGAAAGTCCCTTTTCCCTTCCCCCATCTTAACTCTTCATAATCTTTTAAAAAGTTTTGGGGATATCATACTGTAGTATTCATAACGGTCACCAAATGCTTCCCAAGATAAGACTCAAAATGAGACTAATTAATTAGTCTTATGAATACGGATTCTAATGTCATAGTTTTTTTTTACTGAACCAGAAACATTTTATGCTAATTTGAATTGCATTCCAAGAAGAAATGATTCCCTGGATTACAGAGAAATTAAAATACTTACTGTCAAAGTTTAGCAACAAAAGCCCTACATTTTTTAGAACCAAAAAAGTGGGAAGCTTAATGCAATAATGCTATCTTGAAATTCTTTGTTACTTCCCACAAAATAAGGGAACATATTACACAAAACAACATCATCAACAATAACAAGCTTGCTAGAATGTCAGTGATAATAGTGACTGCTGTGTGCCTGCTATGTATGGGTGCCATCTGACTCTCTCCACAGGGAGGCTCAGCCTAAGAAGCCGCCACCCTGTTGTGAAGAAGGAAGCAGCCCAGGCCACGTGGTCAGTCCTCATACAGGTGTCCAGCTGAGACTGCCCCAGTGAGTGCCCCAGCCAAAGTCCCACTGCACCTGACAAACCCATGAACTAACAAGCCTTTAGAAATCCGTGGTTCTCAACCTTTTTAATGCCGTGACCCTTCAATACAGTTCCTCATGTTGTGGTGACACACAACCATAAAGTTATTTTCATTGCTACTTCATAACTGTAATTTTGCTACTGTTAATGAATCGTAATGTAAATATCTATGTTTTCCGATGGTCTTAGGTGATCCTGCTAGTTCTCAACCTGTGGGTAACTAGTGCAGCAGTGCCCAGTCTTCAGCTTTGCAGAGGAAACAAACACTCTGCATAGTCCCAGGGAGCCCTTGGGAACTGGGCCGAGGTGCTGTTTTGTCCCAGAAACCAATATAGCAACAATCCCACCTAAAGCCCAAGTCAGAAATAAAGGCTTGTGTAAATAAGAATGAAAGCAGGCAGATAAAGTAGACAGATTGGCCCCGCCTGCCTGCAACTTAGGCTGTGGAAACACAGAGGAATGGAGGATCACTGTGAACTTCTACACAGTGCTGACTATTTTACAGGAAACTGAGAAGTGGCAGACAGAAAAGTAAAGAGAGGTCTTAAACCAGCCCCCATGGGACATTAAAACTGGGCTGAAATGAATGATACTTCAGCTTTTTATTTTTTGTCTTTGACTTAAATTTTTTCTTTATTATTCTTTAACCTATCTTTTTGTATTATTTTTCTTCATTCCATTTTTTATTTTAATCATTATTTTATCTTATTTTTTTCATTCTTCCTCACTTCTCCCTTTTTCATCCTGTTTCACTTCTCCTATCCCTGCTATAATTTTTCTCCTTTCTTTATACCCCTTATTAAAAATTGATCCTTATCTGCTTTATTGACATGTTATTATTATTGTAGTCTCTGTTGGCTTACTCATATACCTAATTTCTTCTCCCCTGCTTCAAGTTCATGCACCCTTCTCTTTTCTCTTTCTTTGCTAGTCAATTTTTTTAATGTTTTTGCTTTTCTTTTCCTCTCTTGCTCTCTTCTTTTCCTAATAGCTTAGTTACTTCCACTTACTAAACTCAAGCCTATCTGCTCTTTCCTGTAGTCTCCTTTTCCAAAAATGGATGAATATATAGATAGATAAATATTTTTAAAATGTTTTTGTTATTTTTTTACCTTTTCATTTTTTTTATTTATTGATTATTTTGCTTTTTACTTTTCTTATCCACTCATGCTCTTTCTATCTCCTCTATACTGAACGTCGGCCTTTGCTCTAGTCATTCAATTCCTCTATCTTACTTTTGGATATAAGCTCTGTCTCTACAGATTCCTTCCCCTCCACCCTCTTTTTTCTGGGTGTCTTTTGTTTGAATTTTGGGGTTTATTTTTCTTGTGGAGTTTTCTCCCTATATATGTTTTTTTTTCTTTCATTTTACTTCTCTTCCTTTTCTCTCTTACCTTTTTTCTTTTTCTCAGTACCATTTTTGCTCTCTTTTCTCTCTCCTAATTCTCTTTCTTCTACTGGTCACTTTTATTGAGGTTATTGGTATTGTGAGTACATTTGTGTTTTGTTCCCTTTGTGTCATATCTTGTCAAGTTGTATTTTGTGGTCTTTGGTCAATGTGGTAGATAGTGAGCCATATAACCAGACACATGGAGAGGAGACTCCATCCATGAATGGGACAATAACACTCAAGACCCAACTATACCAGGAGAACCCAAATATCCCAAGTAAGAAGATCTGAGAGTTGCACCACTGGGACCCACAAAACATCTAATATATAAGACAAACAAAAAAATCAAACATAGAAGTTTGATCTAATACATTAAAAAAATCACAAAAGAGCTACTTCATTACTGAACTCATTTCAAAATTTCATACTAGTGTCCACACCTTCATAACCAAACTATGTTCTTATTTGTGCACAATGATGAGCTTTTAGCAAAAAAAATGGGGAGAAAAAAACAACAACCCACATACAAAAGAAAAGGAGGCATCACCAGAAAAGGAATTAAACAAAATGGAGGCAAGGAATTTGTAAGAGAATTCAGAGCAATGGTCATAAAGATGCTAAAAAGGATGGAAGACAAATTCAACATATGTAAGAATTAAAGAAGAAATGAAGAAGAAGCAAGTAGAAATGAAGAATGACATAGATGCAATAAGGAACACAATGAAAAGTATGAACAGTAGATTAGAGGAAGCTGAGACTGCATCAGCAAACTAGAAGACAAGATACAAAAACAAAACAAAACAACAATAAGAAAAAAAAAATCTCCCAAGTAGAGCAGCAATTTGGAAAAACAAATCTTAAAAGCAGGAGAAGAGCCTAAGGCAGCTATGGGACAACAGGAAATGCACAACATTTGCATAATAGGGGTGTCATAAAAAAGGAAACTGAGCAAAGAATAAAAATCCTGTTTGAGCCAAGATTGGTTTAGCTCAGTGGATAGAGCATCAGCCTGTGAACTGAAAGGTCTCAGGTTCGATTCTTGCCAGGGCAATATTTCTAATTCTCTATTCCTCTCCCTTCCTCTCTGTAAAAAAAAAAATAAATAAAATATATATTTTTTTAAATCTTGTTTGAAGAAATAATGACAGAAAACTTCCCTGATATTGGGAAGAAAAAACTTACAAGTCCAAGAAGTACACAGAATCCCAAAAGAAGATGAACCCCAAAAAATCAATACTAAGATACATCATAATTATATTGGCAAACACCAATGACAGAGTAAGAATTTTGAAGGCTGACTGAGAGTAACTATAATGGATCTCACATTAGAGTATCAACTGATTTCTTAACAGAAACACATCAGGCAAGAAGAGAATGGAATGAAATATACAACATGATGCAAAGTAAAGAACTGAATCCAGCAAGGCTATCATTCAAAATTGAAAGGGAAATCAAGAGCTTCACAGACAAAAAAGATGGAGTTTATTACCACCAAGTCAACAGTGCAAGAAATGCTAAATTGACTGCTTAAAAGGAAAAAAATAGAAAGCGAAGAAGGAACACAAGCACAAAAAATAAAAATGACTACAAACAAGTACCTATCAATAATAACTTTATGTGAAAATGGACTAAATGCTCCAATTAAAAGAAATCGAGTGGCTAAATGGATAAAAAATCATGACCCATATATATGGTGTCTGCAAGAGACCCACTTCAGAACAAGGAAGTCAAACAGACTGAAAGTAAAGGGATGTAAAAATATCTTCCAGGCAAATGAAAATGAAAAAAAGTTGGGGTAGCAATAAACCTCAAAATTAAGGCCATAGTGGGAAATAAAAAAGGCCACTTCATAATACAAAACAGATCGATACAAAAAGAGGATATAACCCTGTATAACCCTGGTAAACATATATGCACCCAATGCAGGAGCACCCAAATACAAAACACACACACACACACACACACACACACACACACACACACACCAACACTCCTGGATGCTATCAAGGGAGAGATAGACAATAATACAATCATAGAAGGGGACTTGAATACTCCACTGGCATCACTGGAGAAATTCTCAAGACAAAAAAATCAGCAAAGAAACAGCGATCCAAAATGACTCACTAGATCAGATGATGAACTTAACTGACATCTTCAGAACATTTCATCCCCAAACCACAAAATATACTTTCTTCACAAGTGCACATGGGACATTTTCAAAGGTAGACCACATATTGGGTCACAGGCAAAGTCTTTATAAATTCAAAAAGATTGCAATCATATCAAGTGTCTTCTAAGACAACAATGGCATAATATTAGAAATAAACTACAATAAAAACGATAAAAAAACTCAAACACTTGGAAGCTGAATAGCATCCTATTAAACAATGGGTGGGTTACCAAAGAGATCAAACAAGAAATTAAAAATATTCTGCAAATGAAAGACAATGAAAACACAACAACCCAAAATCTATGGGACACAGCAAAAGCAGTCCTAGAGAGAAGATTATAGCTCTACCAGCTATCACAAAAAACAAGAAAAAATTGTAATAAATCATCTAACTTTACAACTTAAAGAATTAAAAAGAGAACAATAAGAAAATCCAAGTGTGAGCAGAAGGAAGGAGATAATAAAGATCAGAGCAAAATAAATGACATGGATATAAACCAACAAGCAAACAAAACAAAAATAAATCAAAAGATCAATGAAACCAAGAGCTGGTTCTTTGAAAGGATAAACAAGATTGATGAACCTCTAGTCAGGACCATCAATAAGCAAAGAGAGATTATCTAAATAAACAAAATCAGAAATGAAAGAGGCAAAATAACAACAGACCCTACAGAAATACAAGGGATTGTGAAAAATATTATTAACAACTCTATTCCAACAAACTAGAAAACCTAGAGGAAATGGACATATTCCTAGAAAGATACAACCTTCCAAAACTCACTCAGGAAGATTCTAAAAATCTCAATAGGCTGACACCTAGGGAGGAAATTGAAGCAGTCATCAAAAAGCTTCCAGCAAACAAAAGCCCAAGGGCAGATGGCTTCACAGGGCACTTTACCAAATATTCAAGATAAAGAACTAAAACCTATTCAAAAAAGCAAGAGGAAGGAACACTTCCAAGCTCATTCTATAAAGCCAACATTATCCTAATACCAAAATCAGATAAAGACAACACATTTAAAGAGAATTACCAGCCAATATCCCTCATGAACATAGATGTCAAAATCCTCAACAAATTCTAGCAAATTGGATCCTGCAGCACATCAGAAAGATCATACTCCATGACCAAGTAGAATTTATCCCAGGGATACAAGGATGGTACAATATTCACAAATCAATAAACGTGATACATCACATAAACAAATTGAGAGATAAAAATCACATAGTCATATCAATTGACCCAGAAAAAATCTAACACCCTTTCTTGATAACTAACACTCTCAGCAAGGTGTGAATAGAGGGATCATACCTCAACATAATAAAATCCATATATGACAAACCTACAGCCAACATCATATTCAATAGGCAAAAATTAAAACCATTTCCCCTAAACAAAGGAATGAGACAGTGATGCCCACTTTCACCACTCCTGTTTGTCATAGTTCTGGAAGTGCTAGCCACAGCCATCAGACAAGAAGAAAGAATAAAATATATCCAAATTGGAAAAGAAAATGTAAAACTGACATTATTTGCAGATGACATGCTACTGTGAATAGAAAACCTAAAGAGTCCATCAAAAAAATTATTAGACTTAAAAAATGAATGCAGCAATGTAGTAGGATACAAAATTAATGCCAAGAAATCTATGGCATTTTTATAACACCAATAGTGAACTTACAGAAAGAGAGATTTTTTTAAAAATCCCATTTACCATCACACCAAAAAATTTAAGATACTTAGGAATAAACTTAACTAAGGTGATAAAAGAACCTATACTTGGAAAACTACAGGACACTGGGGGAAAAAATGATAGAGGAAGACATAAACAGATGGAAGAACAACCATGTTCATGGATAGGTAGAATCAACATCACTAAAATGTCCATACTAACCAAAGCAATCTATAGATTCCATGCACTTCCCATTAAAATACCAACAGTATATTTCACAGACTTAGAACGAACTTTCCAAAAATTCATCTGGAATACTAGTAAAAACAAAACCAACCAACCAAACAACAACAACAACAAAAATAAAAACATTTCAAATAGCTGCAGCAATCCTGAGAAAGAAGAACAAAGTAGGAGGGATCTTAATACCAGAGATCAAGCTATATTACAAAGTCACGGTTCTCCGTTAAGGGTTTAATCTCCAAAATTTACAGAGAACACATGCAACTTAACAAAAGGAAGATAAAAAATCCAATCAAAAAATGTGCAAAGGAATTATATAAACACTTCTCAAAAGAGGACCTAAAGAAAGCCAAAAGACATATGGAAACATGCTCAAAGTCACTAATCATCTGAGAGATGCAAATCAAAACAACAATGAGGTACTATCACACACCTGTCATCAACAAATCAACAAATGACAAGTGCTGCAAAGATGTGGAGAAAGAGGAACCCTCATGCACTTTTGGTGGGAATGCCACTATGGAAAACAGTATGGAGTTTCCTCAAAAGTTAAAAATGGAACTTCCATTTGACCCAGTAATCCCACTTATAAGAGTATATCCCAAGGAATCAGAAACACCAATCAGAAAGGACATATATACCCCTATGTTCACAGAAGTACAATTTACAGTAGCTAAGATTTGAAAACAACCTAAATGCCCATCAGCAGATGAGTTGATTAAAAACCTGTGGTAAATCTACACAATGGAATACTATGCTGCAATAAAAAAAGGAACTTTTTCCATTTGCAACAGCATGGATGAACCTGGAGAGCATTATGCTAAGCTAGATAATCCAGTCAAAGAAACATAATTATCACATGATCTCACCCATTTGTGCAATATAATGAACTACATAAACTGATGAAGAAAAGTAGATCCAGAGACAGAGAAACACCAAATAGACCCTGAAACCTCAGAGGAAAGGCAGGGATTGTAGGGAGTGGGGGGCAAGAGACCAACCAAAGGACTTGTACATTAGCATAACCAATGGTAACAGACACTGGGGCAGTGAGGGCTTGCCTTAGGGGGGTGGGCGTGGCTGGGAGGAATCAAAAATGGGGGGGAAAAGGAGACACATGTAATACTTTAAACAATAAAAATATAAAATAAAAACAGAGTGCTGACACTAAACAAGAAACACACACATGTTAGGAGTGCCTTTGAACTGCTAGTGGATGGAACCTGACATAATGTAGAGAAGCGTGAGAATGACAACCAAAAGGGCCTCCAAGAAACAATGAGTGGAGACCAGATGGCCCCTGAGGAAGCTGACAGCAAGGGCTTCTGGGAAAGTGCACACAATGACACTGAAATGAGGATGACAGGGATTCTTGCTAGGAAGCTGGTGAAAGTGAAACTGATGAGAAAGACCAGCTAAAGAAAGAGAATCCTATATAATAAAAGCCTAATATGCAACATGACTGAACTGCAGAATGGTCTGCAGGGGGTGGAGCTGGCAAGTGGGACAGCCAAGGTGGGTGCCAGTGGGCAGAGCATCCTGATTCACAGCATTCTGCCTAATTCACAGGATCCGAGTTCCCACACAGATTCAGTGAGCAGGGCTGGGTGCCATGGGCCCAAGCAGAGCATGGGCCTCTGGGCTGCCCAGCAGCGCTGCACAGAAACTGGCAGGCAGCGTGAGCTCTCCCAGCTGGCCCCGCAGACTGGACCTGCACTAACCCATAGGGAGCTTGATCAGCCACCGTGGTCCCGGTGGCTGTGGCCTGACTCACCCCAAAAACACCACATGTGTGAGCCCTGGTGTCCCAGGGGAAGGTAGCTAATGAGGGGATGGTGATCAGGGGTGGGGTGGTGGGGGTGGAGGTGGCAACCAGCGGCAGCAGAGGGGCAATTGGGGGCAGGACTGGCTGCTCACCAGCAGGCACTGTCCCCTGACCGGCCCACCAGTCACCTCCTGCTATGAGGGGTCAGACTGCAGCTTAGGCCCTGAGGGCTCCCAGACTGCGAGAGGGTGCAGGCGAGACTGAGGGACCCCACCCTCCAAGTGCATGAATTTTCATGTACCAGGTCTCTAGTTAAATATAAAAGAAAAGGACTTAAGGATTTTAAATATCCATTTCCCATTTATAGCTTCTCCCACAGGTCCAATTATCATGTAATCCTATATAATAAAAGCCTAATATGCAAATTGTCCCCTCAGTGGTCATTCAACTGGGAGTTTGACTGGGAAACCAGGTGTTCGACTGCTTGCTATGACATGGGACTGAGACCTCTCACTGGCTACCTGAGGACAGGGGTGATGGGGATGGAGGTGCAGCAAGGTTCCACCAAGCTCACTCTCATTCCCCAGCTACCCTCCCCCGGGACACCAGGGCTCACACATATGGTGTCTTTGGGGTGAGACAGGCCACAGCCACTGGGACCACAGGGACCGGTCAAGCTCCCCATGGGTTAGTGCAGGAGCCGGTCTGTGGGGCCAGCCGGGAGAGCTCACACTGCCTGCCAGTTTCCATGCAGGCTGCTGGGCAGCCCAGAGGCCCATGCTATGCCTGGGCCCATGGTGCCCAGCCATGCTCACTGAATCTCTGTGTGGGGATTCGGATGCTGTGAATCAGGCGGAAAGGGGTGCACAGGAGCCTGGGAGACCAGGTTGCTGCCCAGGGCCCAGAGGTCAGATGGGACCTGCCCTTCCACGCCAGACACTTGATTTTCTATTGCCAGCCAGGCCTAGGGACTACACCCATGTACCATTTCATGCACCAAGCCTCTAGAGCTAAAATAAAGAATTGGCTCTGGGCTAACATCAAATCCAGGGCGTCCAGGAAGACATGCTCTAAGGATGAAACCAAGACTTATAAAACCCTAAGACCTCAGAAACATTTACGTGATGCCTCAAAGGATTTTCAAAATGTAAAAGTCTTAAAGTCACTGTCCTACAACATCTCCAGGAAGCCCAAGCTGAAGAGCTTATCTGAAAACCATTTGTGAGGCTGCTTTTCTAATGGCATGAACTGCAATATTATTTAGTAGAAAACAAAGCCTCTTGACTTCTCTGAATAATGATGCATAATTCTCAAATTCTCCAAGGGTAAATATTAAAAAATATACAAATGGCAGAATAAAAGCCAGATATAAGAGCACTATAAAGATAACACAATTATAATAAATTAATCACGATGAAATACATAAGAAAGCTGCCATGATAAGTAGTATCCTAAAACAATTTGTATTATTTAACCAGGTATAGTTTAATTGATGACAGGTTAAATTCCATACATACTTGACTTCTGCTTTGATCTAGTTTGTTCTTGAAATCTTGTTTCTTATCTTCTAAATGCATATGATGACGTGATTCAGTCTCCAGCAAAACCTCTATTGTAGATAGGTTTTTTTTGGTACCAGCCAGTTCTTGTTGAAGTTGTTTCACAACGGCCTAGTAAGACATTTCTGTTACTGATTTTATAAATCACATTATTATTAAATTATGTTAATAATACATAACTTCACATAAAGGATGGGACAAAAGATTTACAGTTGTGAATATGTGAAATACAGAGGTTATTCTTATATTGTTATTAATTAACTAGAGGTCCGGTGCACAAAATTCATGCATAGTGGGAAGGGAAGGGTGTTCTTCAGCCCAGCCTGCTCCCTCTCCAATCTGGAACCCCTAAACAAGCAGTTGGACATCCCTCTCATAATCCAGACTGCTGGTTCCCAACTGCTCACTTGCCTGCTTTCCTGATTGCCCCTAACCACTTTTGCCTGCCAGCCTGGTCACCTCGTAACCACTCCCCTGCCAGCTTGATTGATGCCTAACTGCTGCTCTGCCAGCCTGTTTGCCCATAACTGCCCTACCCTGTGGGCCTGGTCACCCCCAACTGCCCTCTCCCGCAGGCTTGGTCACCCCCAACCACCCTCCCTTGCAGGCCTGGTCCCTGCCAACTGCCCTCCCCTGCTGGCCATTTTGTGGTGGCCATCTTGTGTCCACATGGGGGCAGGATCTTGTGACCACATGAGGACAGTCATATTGTGTGTTGGAGTGATTGTCAATCTGCATATTACCCTTTTATTAGATAGGATAGAGGCCTGCTGCATGGGTGGGGGCCAGCTGGTTTGCCCTGAAGGGTGTCCTGGATAAGGGTGGGGTGTTCCCTTGGGATGTGGGGTGGCCTGGGCAAGGGGCATGTGGTGGTTTGCAGGCCAGGCATGCCCCCCAGTGATCCAAGTGAAGCCCTGGTATTTGGAACTTATTTATCTTCTACAACTGAAATTTTGTAGCCTGGAGAGGAGCCAAGCCTTCTGCTTGCACAGCCATTGAAACTTTGTTGCCTTAACCTCCCCTAGCCAGGGTTTGCGGAAAGCTCGGCTTCCTCCATTGCCAGGGACAACCCAGGCCTCTCTCTTGCTCTCTCTGTGGCCCTCGCCATCTTGGTTGGGTTAATTTGCATACTTGCTCTGATTGGCTGGTGGGCATGGCTGGTGGGTGTGGCTTGTGAGTGTGTCGGAGGTGTGGTCAATTTGCATATTACTCTTCTATTAGATAGGATTATCTCCATGCAAAAACTATAAAAAATATAAACATATTTTTGTCCCACCCTGGGTGTACCTTGTTAGAGTCATATATTACTATCATAATGTTATGACAATAATCTATGCCTGGAAAGATGTTACCAGATACATCAATTCACCTTCTTTTCCTCATATGGACATTTTCCTGTTTGCTTAATCAGATTAAAGTCACAGAAAATGTAACCCTCCTGCCTAATCAAACAGTTGATTCAGCCCCACTCTCATCCCCCTCCCCAATAAATCTCAAAACTAAACAATCTATTGACATCTCAAAGAGAAATGGACATGTAGGTGGATCAAGTGATAGTAAATTCAATATTATGGAAAATTTTCCCTTTTTATTTATTTTTAACCAGAGGCTTCAATTAACTTCAGAGTTTCTCACACATTCAATCCCCTGTTCAAATCCTTCCAATAGGTTCCTAACCTAGAATGAAAGTAAGTCATTCGAATGGCCTTCAAGGCCCTAGATAACCAGGCCTCCACCTCCCTCCCTGCTACACATAAACCCTGTCACCCCTCACTAATCTGAAATGAAGATCCAATGCCAAGTTAATAAATCACAGAGAGCTAAAATTCTCTCTGTCTTGGACAAACTCATTTCCAAATGATAGTAATTAGGCCTCAAAATGAGAAACATGAGCACATTATTTGTAAAAATATTCAAAGAAAATTGTAAATAGTAGTGGAAAGATTCAATCAAGTATAGATTTGCTAAAACTCATTACATTTGTCTCAGAATTATGATTTAATGAAAAGTAGATGCCTTTAGAAGAGTTAAGAGGCCATATGAATATATCACTCGAGACTGAAATATTTCCAAATTTAATTCTAATTGGCATAAGTAAAAATAACATTATACAAACTAAAATGTATAAGAAGCTATTGAAGGAAAGGTGGTATATGATACAGCATCTATATTTCAGTTCATCTGGGCAATCTGAATTTAGCTGTCAAATTAATCCACTTAATTGAATCTTAATTTCAAAATACTTATCTCAGGTAGAGCATTTACATTTACCTACTTTCTAATGGTTTTAAATTTGGTGACAGAAAGATTAAAATTATTATTCTATTAATATAAGACTAAATAATTAATATGAACTTATATCTATTAATAATCTATCATGTAACCTCTTAAAAGTTCATGGGCAGCACAATGTCTTTACTCAAAACAAAGCACCTCTCAGGTTTAATGTTCATCTACTGGGTATATCGTCTGCTTTAAAGCTGAGAGAGCAAACACATTTATACAGTGAACATTTTTTAAAAATATATTTTTTATTAATTTCAGAGAAGAAGCAAGAGGGATAGAGAGATAGAAGCATGAATGATGAGAGAGAATTAATGCTTGACTGTCCCCTGCACACCACTACTGGGGACTGAGGCTGCAACCGGGCATGTACCCTTGACTGGAATTGAACCTCAGACCATTCAGTCCTCAGGCCAATGCTCTACCCACTGAACCAAACCAGCTAGGGCCATAATCTCTACATTTTTAATATTCATTTAGATTTAAAATTTAGCCATCATCAAATATTACTCTGAATTTCCCCTTAGAAAATCTGAAAAATACTTATCTGTCTGGATACTTACATCTCTTTCTACATGTTCATTTTCATATTGATGTATTCTTTCTTTAAAATGTTGCCATTCATTGATTAGCTTCTTAATTATTTCATTCAACATAAGAACATAATTTTTATTTTCATCATTAAATATGTTTATGACTTCTAGAATCTGGTCTTGGATGTTAATTACTGTCTTTTCTTCCGTGTCAGCTTTGTTGTGAGCCTGGTCCAGTTGCTGTTGAAGTAGCATATTTTCACTCTGTAGATAAGATACCTTCTCCTGTAAGGATTCCTGCTTTCCAATGTCTTTATCCACTTTACCTTGTTCCTCTTCATACACGTGTTCAGTTTCCTTCTTTTGACACTGTTTTTGACTGAGGTCTCTTTCTACACCTTCTAAAGCCAATGTCCTTGCTTTGAGAGCATCTCTTGTGTGATGAAGCTCTATTTCTAAGCTATTGATTTTTCTTTCTGCTTTAGAAAGTTGTTGAGAAAGAATCTCATTGTTATGTTTTAGGTTAGACAGATCAAAATTAATTTTGTCCCATAAATAAAACCATTTATCTCTTGCTCTCTGGAAAGAAAATTGTAGGTCTCTTTTTGATGTCTGACAATGCTCATGATCCTGTACAGCAGTAGCCAGTCTAGACCGGTATGATTCAACTTCTGCTTCCAGTCTTCCTCTGTTTTGTTGTTCATTCTCCAGTTTACAGTTTAGCATTATACGCTCTGCTCTCAGAACTTCAAGCTGTGCATTGTGTTGAACTACTGTTTCTCTTATTGTCTTTTGAAGATGGTCATTATTTTCTTTGACAATTGCAATGTCCTCAATATATTTTTTTTCCATTTCCTGAGTCTGATTTTTTATTGTGTCTATATGCAATCTTAATTTGGCAATTTCATCCCACAACTTGCGATTTTCATGCGATAGACTTTTTTCTTTGTCAGAACTCTCAGAAACCTAAGAAACACAAAGGAGACTTTTAGCTAAAACACTGAAATGACATGTCATGATAGCCTCTGAAACTAAAGAATAACCTATGTTTATAATAAAAAGTTGCAGTAATTGGATATCCCACTGGAAAAAAAAATAGAGTTGGATCCAAACCTCTAACTTTATACAAGCATAAATTCTTCAAAGTTCAAAAATGTAATATAATATGATGAATTTTTAAGTGAAAAAAATCACAACAGAATTTTAAGAGTCTCAGAATTAGAGAGGGTTTTTCTAAATCATCACAAACCCAGAATGTATTTAAGTAAAAGAGTAATAACACTACACTTACAAGTTGATATGACAGTCTGAACATATAGCTACCCCACAGTAAGAGTATTAACATGCTTATATTAAGATAAACTAAAATTTCCTAAAATTACATTCCCCCTAATATTAATCCATAGATATTCCACTTTTCTAATACTTTCATAGTCAGTTATAAAAACTACCTCTATGAATAACTGAAGCATTTTCCTAAGCATTTCTATATCCATCAATGAACTCATTTAGGTATCACAATCTGCAATGGAGGGGTTAAAAAGATAAGCAAGTTTAGGATTTTGCTCCGATTTTCAAACTCCACAATTCTTGCTCTTGCACAAATCCATAGTTCTTCTCCAGTGTGGATATAGAAACACAAAAGAAGCCTATGTTTCAAAAAAACAAATGATAAGTAGGATAAAATTTACAGTCTTCTTAGAAAATCATATGATTATTTGTTGTTTCAGTAACTTTTATTTGTTGTTTGTGATGTTTAAAGTAGTATTAAATGTGAAATGGGGGGGGTGGAATACACTAAAATACTTACCAACAAATTATCACTAAATATATATTATGGCTTGCATTCTTTTCAGAAGTCCCTTCTCAAAAGTAGAAGAATGACATCTAAAATGTGATCTCTGAATCTATTACTTTCCTCCACACTACCACTGGAAGGGAAAACTAACCTCTATATTAATATATCAGGAAATGAAATCACTGCCAAAATCTGGAACATCTATTGTTAGTAGCAATATCTTTGAGATCATTGACAACACATCAATTATTATGAAAAATATTAAAAGCCTTCTCTTTGTTCTCCAGTTTCTTTGGATGAGGCCATTGTGAATGTGACTACTTGAGAAAAATGAATTTGAATTAACAATCCACTTTATCCCATGGATCCAAAAAGCCCTCCTTTCTCTCTCTCTCTCTCTCTCTCTCTCTCTCTCTCTCTCTCTCTCACACACACACACACACACACAAGCTTTTTAAATCTCCTATAGATTCCATTGTACAGTATTGTTTTGTTAAATATATACAAACTCACACATATATACTGGTACATTTTCAAATGACTAAATAAACTACCTCAGAATTTATTTTCTTATGAGCCATTTCTATCACCTTTGGTTTGCAAAAGTGTTTGGTCAGAATTCCATCTTGTAATATTCTGGCGTTCTGTTCTGAAGAAGTTTGTCTCTGAGTGTAATTTCGCACTTCTACAACCTAGGGACACATTTCATTTAGTTTTCAATCTCATTTCATTAAAAAAAAAGTCCAAAGTTTAAGAGCAGTACCTTAAATAAATTGTGAAAAGGAAGTAGCCTGTTTAAGCAGAAGGATCTTTCCTTGTCATGAAAAAACTAAAATTGTGATAGCTACATTTGTCATAGAGCAAATATACAGTATTATGAAATAAAATTTCTTTATAAACATTTGACTACTTCCACACAGTCTCAAGGCAATTTAGCCTGTATGTTAACATTTTTTAAGAGCCAGAATTAACATTTATGTTAATGGCAGGCTCAATTTATTTTCCATTTCTTCATTTAGAAAACATTCACATGCATCTATTAGATGCCAAGGATAGTAATAAATTAATAATAATTTAAATAATAAATGTCACAGTTCACATTTAGAATGAGAACATTTTTTGGTTTGTATCAAATGTAATAATAATAAATTAAATGACAGAGATATAAATATTGATGAAGCACTGTTAGAAATAAGAAATTTTCCCCAAAGATAAATTTACCTCATTCTCTCTTATAAGCTCCAGTGTCATGTCTTGTGTTCTAATGGTGGTTTCAAGTTGTGGGTTTATTTCAACTTCTTTAATAGAGTGCTCTTCTTTCTTTCTTAACTGCACCCTATTTTTTTCACATAACAGATCAGCTTTTTGTCTTTTCTCTTTTTCTTCTCTTAAGGAAAATCTGCAGTTAAATTTAACCAAAGATGTGATCAACATAAGTTAAACTGTTATGTGATGTCTTATGTAAACCTCATGGTAACCACAAAGCAAAAACCTCCAGCAGATTCACAAAAGATAAAGAACAAGAATCAAAGCACACTATAGAAAATCTTCAATTCACAAAGGAAGGCAGCAAGAAAGAAAGAAAGGAACTACAAAAAAGCCAGAAAACAACTAAATAGCATTAGTAAGTCATTACCTGCTAATAGTTATTTTGTGAATGGATTGACTTCTCCAATCAAAAGGCATAAGATGACTTGGGGTGTTGAACACAAAAACACAGTGTATAAATGCTGTGTTGTAGAATGTGCACCTGAAACCTGTATAATTTTGTTAACCAGATGCACCTCAATATATTCAATAAAAAGAAAAAAGTAGAGAATGTCTTGATGGGTTAGAATAAGACCTAACTATATGCTGCCTATAAGAGACACAATTCATTCATTTTCTTAATTTTTTAAAATCCTCACCTGAAGATATGCTCATTGGTCTTAGACAGAGGGGAATGGAAAGAGAGACAGATAGACAGACAGACAGACAGACAGACAGACAGAGAAACAGCAATGTGGAGAGAACTTGATTGGTTGCCTCCCATACATACCCAAACCAGAGATCAAACCCACAACTTAGGTATATGCCTTGATTAGGAATCAAACCAATAAACTTTTAGTATAAGGAATGGTGTTCCAACCAATTGAGCCACACAGGCCAGGGCTCAATTCATTTTTAAAGACACTAAAGGCTCCGTGTGAAGAGATGGAAATGTTAAACTGGAACTAAACATTAGACCAATAGATATAGCAAATATTTAGAAAGCAATCATACATTTTTAATTACCACCTCAAGGAGATAGCTGCAATCCTATGTTCATTGCAGCCTTATTCACAATAGCCAAGATGTACAAACTAAGTGTTCACCAATAAATGAACAGATAAGAGGATGTGGTATGTATGTTTGTATGTATGTGTGAGTGTATTAAGTATGTGAATGTACGTCTATATGTATGTTTATATAGTACGTACAGTGGTCGGGAAACTCATTAGTCAACAGAGCCAAATATCAACAGTACAAGGATTGAAATTTCTTATGAGAGCCAAATTTTTAAACTTAAACTTCTTCTAACGCCACTTCTTCAAAACAGACTCTCCCTGGCCGTGGAAGAATCACACTCAAGAGGCCAAAGAGCCACATGTGGCTCATGAGCCACAGTTTGCCGGCCACTGATATAGTAAATATGTGTACACACACATATATATGTACACACACACCACACAAACACACACATACAGTGGAATTTTGCCAGGGAGAAGAGAAAGAAGAAAATCCTACTGCTAAGGGCAGAAATAGAATAGTAGAGACTAGCTATAGTTATAACAAATATTAATCATGCTGTGTTAACTGTGATTGTTTTGTTCTGATTAAAGAAAACATATTCTCATCTGTCTGGGCATTCCCCCAAGTCCCCTTGAACTTGGGAGTTAATCTGGAAAGGTGGTCCATCCTCCTTAACTGCCTATTATGGAAAGATTAATAAGCTTGTTGATGAAATAATGGAGTCCCAGCCTTCATTGGTGTAATCTGTAACCATTAAACCCATTTTTATTCTTTTTGCCTACTCCCCCATTCCTGTAATACTCATATGTGTCACATTTGTATACCCATTCTTATTTCTTTTGCATACTTCCCCATGTAATCTTTGTCTTTCTATCCCATATAAGCAGCTGGCATATAGTGAGGGGGTGCAGAATAGATGTTCTTGGATGACCTGCTGCTCTTTCATATTGCCTGAATTATTTAAATAAATATCATATATGTTCATATAGGATTCAAACCTGCCTGATGTACAGCATGGGGATTATAGTGAACAATACTGTATTACAGACTTGAAAGTTGCTAAGGGAGTAGATCTAAATATTCTCACCACAGAGAAAGAATTGGTAACTATGTGATTTAATGGAAATGTAAACAAAGAATCCTGAGGTAATCTTTTAACAACATAAAACTGCATTGAATAAACACACTGTATCCCTTCAAAATATACAATGTTACATGTCAATTATCCTATATAATAAAGATGTAGTGTGCAAATTGACCCTCACACCCTCACACAATACGGTCACCCCATGTAGTCAAAGATGGCTGCCACAAGATGGCAGTTGTGGGTGATCAGGCTAGTAGGGGAGACCAGTTGAGAGCAATCAGGCCAGCAGGGGAAGGCAATTAGGGGTGACTGGGCCAGCAGGGGAGGTCATTTGGGGAGTACCAGGCCTGCAGGGGAGGGCAGTTAGGGATGACTGGGTCAGCAGAGGAAGGCAGTTAGGGGGGCCCAGGCCTGTAGGGGAGGGCAGTAGGAGGGGGCAACCAGGCCAGCAGAAGGGGGAAGTTAAGGACAATCGGGCCAGCAGGGGAGGGCAGTTAAGGGCAAATGGGCCAGCAAGAGAGGGCAGTTAGGGGCAATCAGGCTGGCAGTGGAGTGGTTAGGGGGTGATCAGGCAGGCAGGCATTGGGTGGGACATAGCAGTCCTGGATTGTGAGAGGGATGTCCAATTGCCGGACATCCCCTGAGGGTCCCAGATTGGAGAGGTTGCAATGTAGGCTGAAGGACACGTCCCCCTCCCAGTGCATGAGTTTCATGCACCAGGCCCTTAGTAGTTCAATGAAACTGGAAAAATTTGAAAAAAATAAAATACCTGCATGTCATTATATACAAAGTTAGAAAATGGCAATAATCCAATTAGTTATGGTTTTCTTTGAAAATGAAATTATTTGGTAATTTTTGCATCTAATCTACACTAATAAAAGAGACATATGCAAATTGACCATATCTCCATGACACCCATCAGCTGATCAGGAGTGAGTATGCAAATTAACCCAACAAATATGGAGGGTTACCTTGCACACGCAGACACAGAGAGGCTGGGTGGGGTGGGATACCTGCTATGAAGGGAGAGGGGGGCAAGGGGTGGAGGGAGTTACAGGAGTGACACTCTGGCTGGAGCAGAGAAGACTGAAGGCCCTGGCCAGAGCAAACACTAAAGGCAGCAGCCAGATGAAATACTAGGTCTTGGGTGCCAGAGGAAAACCAGTGCCAGCAGCCAGGGGAAGGAAGGCCTACTTTAGAGGAAGTAGTGATTGTATTGATTCCTGACTATCCCACTAGTCTTAAATAAAAAGCTAAATTTACCAATAGGAAAGTATAATTACTTTTATGGAATCAATGCATGCAAAAGAATATCATGATTATATACCTTCACAAATGTACAAAAATGCCTGGTGGGAGGCTCAGTTGTCTAGAGCATCATCTTATTCACCAAAAGTTTGCCAGTTTGATTCCCCATCAAGGCACATACCTGGGTTTCCAGTTCAATTCCTGGATTGGAATTATACCAGGAAGCAACCAATAGATGTTTCTTCCTCACATTGATATTTCTCTCTCTCTCTCTCTCTCTCTCTCTCTCTCTCTCTCTCTCTCTTTCTCTTTCTCTTTCTCTCTCTCAAATCATTAAGAATATATCCTTGGGTCAGAATTAAAATTATAACATATATATAGTTATACAAATCACTCTCCTGGTTAAAACTAAACATTTAAACACTAAACATCAATTGTTGAGCATCAACCCATGAAACAAGAGGTCACCAGATCAATTCCCAGTCATGGTACATGCAGGGTTGCTGGCTTGATCCTTAGTAATATTGCATGCATGATTGATGATTTTCTCTCATCATTGATGTTTCTATCTTTGTCTACCTGTCCTTCCTCTCTTTCTAAAATTAATAAAAACACATTAAAAAGGATCTTCCTGAGAACAATTATTAAACAATTCTTCTTGACCCAAACTTTAAAAATAAGTCTCTAATTATTGAATATGAATAGTTTCCATTTTGAACGTAGCTGATGGAAGAGCAGCTACCCAGGTTTTGGGTTCAATTACCAAATGGGGCTCATGTATTTTGAATGAAACAGGCAATTAGAAGATATTGACCATAGGAACAATACAATCTGACTTACTTTTCAATAGGTCCAACTGTGTTTAGATTGAACAAAAGACTAGAATTAATGGAAAGAAAGTAAATAAGAAGAAAAGAGAGGGAGAGAGGCAGGATGGCAGGGAGGTAGGAAAGCAGGGAGGGAGGGAGGAAAAAAAGGAAGGAAAGAAGGAAGGAAGGAAGGAAGGAAGGAAGGAAGGAAGGAAGGAAGGAA
>JAAGEH010002534.1:27667656-27820703 GCA_011751065.1 Lasiurus cinereus
GGGAGGGAGGAAGGAAGAAAATCAATTAGTCAATGATTAAGTTAATCTAGATAGCAGATGGTAGTGACCTGGCCTGGAAGATGTGATGGCATTCTGGATATACAGTAAACTCTGGATTTTTATGGACCATGAATTAACAGACTTCGAATTTAATAGATAAAACTTGTGGTCTGTATGTCATATGTGAAAATTAACATCCCATTAAATTAAAAATGCTTTTAACCAAGATATACTTATAAATTAACAGGTTATTTTTTTTGTGATTAATTCACAGTTATTTTTAACAAATTTTATCAAATAGGCCATATGTTGTAAAATCACTATAGTTATTTCACCACGTATCAACAACTATATTATGCATATTTAAATCTAAGAATCATCGCTCCTAAACAATGTTTTTCAAATGATCAGGACATGATCATACCACATGGTGCATGGGTAATTGGTTCTGTTGACAAGTGGAGTGACTTTCTGCAGAAGTTTGACATATGCAGGCCTACGTTCCCATGTGCACTGAGTCGCGCCCCAGCCCTGTGCATTTGCTTATTCTTGGTGACTAGAGAATGCACATATTACTAGACTCATTCAGTATAAAGTTAAAATTATGTGTGTACCTTAAAACACATCATTCCAACCCTAACCTTTAAAGATAATTATGGCAACCAAATGAATATACAGCAAAAAGTTTGAGGAAGTAGTGGTTGTATTGCAGAATGAAGGTAATGATGAACTTAAAACAGAACAGCGTTTCTTACGAAACTTACCATTTTAAAGAGTTACCATTTAAAATCAGCAATTTTTAAATTTTGCTGCAGCATGAAAGGAAGTGAAAGTGCAAACATTGGAAACTATTTGGAACAATTTGCTTGATGATGAAGGGAGACTTGCATTTAGAAGGGCTGGAAGTTACTGATAACTGTGGGACAACACAGAATTTTGGTGGACAAGTAGCTGAGGAAGATGTTTTGCAGTGGTTAGAAGAAGATGAAGGTGACCCTGGGTACCACACTATGAGTGAAAATGAAATAGCAGATGAGGTGATGACTTGGGAAGATGAGGATGGGAGTGAAGATAAGGAGGAAAAAAAAAAACATGCCTCCAACATAGTTATCAGTGCTTGGAGCCGTCTCAGCGATCTAAAAACATCTATTGACAATTCATCAGATAATGAAATTCAGCTTCATTAACCCATTTTCAAAATATTAGGTAGTCACTTATAAAAAACAGCAGACTTCAAAAGTTCAAGCTAGATAGTTTTTTCAAAGCAGAATTACCTAAAGCAATCCCCTCAAAATCAAACATTTAAGTGACACCTGGAATGTCTGGCTATATCATCATCCAAAGACAATGAAATAGGATAACTTTTTTCTGTTCTTATAAAATTAAAATGTTTTGTTTTAGAACATTGTTCATTTGTTTAGTTAAATATAATTAAAATGTATTTTCTGCAAAATGGTTATTTCCATTTATATTGCATACTTATTACAGTCTCAAAACTATTGTGAATATATAAGCAATAATGCATTTGGAAAACTTCTCTGAAATTAAACTTTTCATACCTAGTTAATTTTAATTGCACAAACATGTCTACACATATAAAAGCAGGTAAACTAACTTATCAATTTTTTCACATACACATTGTGAAAGTATAACCCTTGCCCAAATTAGTTCCTTATATCCAAGTTCCACTGTATTTTGAAAGTAATCTGACAACATTTGCTGACACATTAGATGTGAGGTTTAAGATAAAGAGAAAGACAGGATGACACCAAGTTTTTGGCAGAGCAATGGGAAGAGCTGTCATTCACTCAAGCAGGAAAGACCACGTGAAGGGCAAGTGTGAGAAAGATTATCAGTAGATCAATTTTGGAGATATTAAGTCTGCAACACCCAATAGCAATATTAGGGAGAGGGAGAGGGAGAGAGAGATCAAGCCTTAGCTGGTTTGGCTCAGTGGATAGAGAGTTAGCCTGCGGACTAAAGGTTCCCAGGTTTGATTCCAGTCAAGGGCACATGCCCAGGTTCTGGGCTCTATCCCCAGTAGGGGATGTGCAGGAGGCAGCCTGTTAGTGATTCTCTCTCATCATTGATGTTTCTCTCCTCTCTCTCTCTCTCTCTCTCTCTCTCCTTTTCTCTCTGAAATAAATATGAATATATATTTTAAAAAGAGATACTAAACAGGCAGTCTGATATATAGGTCTGGCATTAAGGAGAGAGATTTGGGCTGGGGATATACATTTGAAGATCATTAGTATATACAAGGTAGTAAAATTCAATTTTGGTAGAAAAAAACCCAAAGACTGAATCCCAGGACGCTTGAATGTGTATAAGGTGGGAGACGAGGAGAAACCAAACATACTAAGAAGGACAGGCTAGGCAGGCAAAGGGGGAAACCAGGTGAGAGTCTTTTCACCCCCTGAAAACTCAAAGACCTAAAAGCCAAATGAAAACAGAATTTTCCATTGGGTCAAATATTGCTGATAGGATATGTAAGACCAAGTCTAAAACATTATGTCTAGATTTATTAGAGGGAAAACAAATACTAACCTTGAGAAAAACAACTTTGGAGATGAGGTAGAACTGAATATTACTAGAATGAGCTCAAGAGCACATGGAAAGGAAAGTAGAATCAGTGAGTATAGATAGTTCTTTTCAGGACTATGTAGCTAAATGGCACGACTTGGACAATCTCTTCATGTTTAGCTGTAGCTTCCAATCCTTTCATACTGACTATGAAGTATTTTTGTAATACGTAAAAGGTTTTTCATTACATACCTGTGACATTGCATGGTTTAAAACATGTCAGACTAGGTATTACATAACAAATTCACAATATTATACAACTAAAAGACCCCAAGAAATTTTTCTAGATCTATAAGATTACATAACCTGATTGCAATGTTTCTCATGCTTATAACAATGACAGAAGGATTTCCTGCTAAATCATCCAACCCTATAATATGTTAATCTACTCAAATGTACAAAGTATACTGTAATTAGTCATATTAAAATTGTGTAACAGAAATAAAGGGGGAAGCATACAGGTAATATTCTGACATTATAAAATGAATTTTTGTCAATTGTGTAATATGAAGTCCCTGTTGAAAAACTGTATGTGGTGCATACTGAAATGTATTCTCCTTAAAAAGGGAGGATAAAGGCATGGGTGCAGGGTACCTTTCAAAAAGAAGATTCACCACAATAGGAGCACCTTGGTTTATAAGGCAAGGTCAACAAATAAATGCCTGCAGACCAAATCCAGCCCAGAGCTTGTTTTTATAAATAAAGATTTATTAGAACACAGCCACATCTGCTCCTTTACCTAGTGTCTATGACAGATTTCAGAGACCTGATGGTTCACAGAGCACACAATGCTAACTATCTAGCACTTGAGAGAAAAGGTCTGTCAGCCCCTCACCTAGCAGATTAATCCCTTGATGTGTTTTAATAGGTTTTTCACAATATGATGAAATCTTTATATACTATATGGAACAAATTGCCTTGTGAAATCCCTCAGCTTTCAGATTAAGTGTCCAATATTAGGAATAAAACACAAAACTCTAGTAACCAGCAATTTAGGTGGGAAACAAAGTAGAGTGACAGTATAGAATATAACTTCCTTTTATAACTGAACAGATATTTAAAGTATTCTCACAAGTGACTTGCTTTAACTACAAGTCAATTGTGAAACAATTAGTATATTGTAGACCAGAACTACCTCTATTTTCCCAGTGGCTGCATACTACATTATTTTATGTATGTAAAAATGTATTACCTTATAGATAGGTATTTACACTACCTACAACTTTTTTGTAAGCCATGTTATAATAAATATACTCATACATATGTAGATACCTAACATTTATATTAATATCCTTGATGCATAAATGTATATTATATATCCTTAACACCTGCCATAATCCTATATAATAAAAGTCTAATATACAAATTGTCCCCTCCACCGGGAGTTCAACTGAGATTTCAACCAGTCGGCCAACTATCAGTGGACCCTCCCCCTGGCCAGCCCTGCCCCGGATCAGCCTCCCCCACCTCAATCAGGGCCCAAGCCCATCTGTTCACAAATTTGTGCACTCAGGCTCTAGTAGATATATAAAATACATATAATGACCTGCAGTATGTGTTTTATATACATAATAATATATAATTGATGTCCTTAAAATGTGTACATGTGTATATCTCCAAGTCATGTTTTCCTATAGGATATAGTTCTGGAAGTGAAGCTATTGGGATAAAGAAATGACATACTTGAAATTTCAAAACTATCTCAATTACCCTTGAAAAAGATTTGCCCATTTCATGTACCAGTAGTGCAAGGGAGTGCCTTTTCCTCCCATGTGCCAATTCTGGTTGTTTTTTTAAATAAAATATTTATCATTTTAAATTCAAAAAATGGTATCTCACTGTTGGTTGATTTACATTTTTCTGATTACCAGGCAAGGATCAATCTCCCTAGTAAAAATATAAATTTGTTAATAATGAATATTTGCTCAAATTGAAATTGGTTTTATAGGAAAAGAGTAATTAACTGTTATTAAATACTGCTGTTAGCTTACCTATCAGAATCTTCACTCTCCATAACAGGAAGCTGCTGCTTATGAGTGTGTTCACCAGTGCTTTTCTGACTCCATCCATCACTGTCATCAGCAGCAGCATTATACGTGTTTCCTGACACTTTTCTTTTACTGCTTTTCTGCTTCTTTTTTTCTTCTTCAACCTTTGATGAAAGTTTGATATTAAGAATATTTTTATTACCTTATTCATTAAAAAGACTGTGTTTTCTTTAATTTTATTATTAGGCTTTTAGTTTAATTGCCATGACTTTAACCAATAAAATTATTTTGTGTGTTTAATTTTATCATTAGTCATTGAAATTGTTGAAAAATCTGCTTTATTTCTATTTCAGTAAAGTAGAATTTTCCCAAGATGTTTTTAAAGAATTTTCCCAAGATTTTTTTAAAGAGCTGTCTTAATTTTGTGCTCCTATTCACATCAGATGCACTTTACTACCTAACATTCCCCTTCCCCATTCCCTCCCCATTTATCTGGCACTGACAGAGAAATAAAAGGACAAAGATGCAATATGTATCCTCTTCTGTCTTTCCCTCCTGGGTCTTGTATTACAGCCAGATTTAGAGTATGTGACATTGTGTCTCAGAAACAAATAGGAAGCTTTCCAGTGTCTGCAGGAAGCTATTCCTTTCCATGTTGCCTTTTATAATTATTTTTTCTTTAAGATATTTGAGGGTATCAAAAAAGAGGTGGTATTCATAAAACATATGAACAAAAGTTTACCACAGCACTGGAATGAAGTGAAGCCAATGAATTGTTGGTTAATGCACAATTCTGAAAAATGAGTAATACTCCCCTAATGTCACATACAATCACAATAAAATCTTATAACTAGAGGACATACAAGTTGTTATCCATTTACTTTAGCCCATATTTAATGATAACGAAAATAAAACCAAAGTTTAATGATCCGTCCAATGTTCTTAAAGATGTATTACATAGCATTTTATGTACAAAAAGAAAGATATCCTATATAATAAAGAGGCAATATGCTAATTGACCTTCACGCCATTGTAAAGAATGTGGTGTACATAGCCAATCAGGTGAGAATATGTTAATTCACTGCTCTACCCTCAAAGATGGCAGAGCCCACAGTCAATAAGGAGGGAATATGCTAACTGACTGCCATGCCTTCAAAGATGGCAGTGCCCACAGCCACAAGATGGAGCGCCCAGTTCTCTCAGCCCTACCAGGGTGGCAGGTGCACAGCAAGGCTGGGTCCATTCATAGGTAGGCCCGGCCACTCCACCCACCTGCCTCCACAGTTCCCCAGTCCTCTCAGCACCCCAGCCACCCACGGCTGGCCTGAGGTGCAGGCAAGCCTCAGATGGTGGCTGCATAGCCACCCAGGGCCACCCGAGGCTCATGTAACCAGGGCCGGTTGAGGCTTGTGCTGCTGGCAGTGGCAGCAGTAGAAGTGTGATGGGGCTTTGCCTTCCCCTGATCACCAGGTCACTTCCCACCCCTGAGGGCTCCCAGACTGTGAGAGGAGGCAAGACGGTCTGAGAGACCTCTCCATCCAGTGCATGAATTTTCATGCACCCAGTCTCTAGTACTATATAATAAAAGCCTAATATACTAAGTGTTGGGTCATTTGGTCTGCCATTCAACCAATCAAAGCGTAATATGTTAATGATATGCTAAGGCTGCTCAACTGCTATGATGTGCACTGACCAAAGGGGCAGATACTCTGACCAGGAAGTTAGCTTGCTGCTGGGGTCCAGTCAACTGAGGATGAACAAGATGAGCTGAACACACCCTGGAGTCCTTCCACAGTTCCTCCCCAGCTGGCCAACCTCCTGTATCTTTCCCCAGCCCCAATCATGAACCAGAGGGGTCCCTCAGGCTGGCCCACATTCTCTCACAATCTGGGACCCATCAGGGTATGTTAGAGAGCCGGGTTCAGCCTGATCCTACAGACCAGGCTAAGGGACCCTGTGCACTGAGCCTCTAGTAATCTATAATGCTGAATCAGATAAATAATTAAAATTTCATCAAATTAACCAGGTAAATTTAGTCTGACTTTTGAAAAGTAATTTAATGCCTTAGTGTAGTGGTCAGCAAACTCAGTCAACAGAGCCAAATATCAACAATACAACGATTGAAATTTCATATGAGAGCCAAATTTTTTAAACTTAAACTTCTTCTAAAACCACTTCTTCAAGATAGACTCACCCAGGCCATGGTATTTTGTGGAATAGACACACTCAAGGGGCCAAAGAGCCACATGTGGCTTGTGAGCCATGGTTTACCAACCACTACCTTAGTGTAATGACAGGGCTCATCCACTTTTTCTTATAAAGAAACATAAGGTATTAAATTTTTCCACCTAAAAACTCAGGCTCTCTTTGAGACAAATATTGAGTTTATGACAAATAATTTATGTGACCTATATGATACATACATGTCAAAATGATAATTGCCATGCTTTTATTTTTGGAAGGTACTTTATGTTTCTATATTTTTAATCTTTCAATTACAGTTCACATTCAACATTTTTTTATATTAGTTTCAGTTGTGCTACATAGTTGTACTTTACAAAGTAATCCTCCTGATATTCCAAGTGCCCACCTAACACCATACATACTTATTACAATAATAGAGGCCTGGTGCACAAAATTTGTGTATGGGGAGAAGAGGTCCCCTCAGCCCAGCCTCACTGTCTCTAATCCAGGACCCCTCAAGGGATGTCTGACTGCCAGTTTAGGCCAGATCCCTGAGATTGGGGCAGTCAGACATCCCTCTCACAATCCAGGACTGCTGACTCTTGCTTGCCTGCTTGCCTACCTGCCTGCCTGCCTATCTAATTGCTACTAACTTGCCCCCCTGCCAGCCTGACCACTCCTAACTGCCTCTGCCTGCCAACCTGATTGCCCCTAACTGTGCCCCTGCCAGCCAGGTCACCCCTAACTGCCTCCCCCTTGCACTGGCCTGGTCACTCCCAACTTCCCCCCACTGCTGGCCTGGTCTCTCCTCACTGCCCCCCTCCGCCACCCTGGTTGCCCCAAACTGCCCCCCCCAAACCTGGCCACTTCCAACTGCCCCCCCTGCTCACCTCGCCACCCCTCACTGCCCCCCTTTGCCAGCCTGGTTGCCCTCAAATGCCCCTCCTGCTGGCCTTGTCATCCCAACTGCCCCCCTGCTGGCCTGGTTGTTCCCAACTGCCCCCCTTGCAGCTTGGTCACCCCTCACAGCCTCTCCTGCCATCCTGGGTGTCCCCATCTGCCCCCCTCTGCTGGCTTGGTTGCACCTCACTGCCTCCCTATGCCAGCCTGGTTACCCCTCCCTTCCAACCCTGCTGGCCTGGTTGTCCCATGCAGCCTGGTGTTCAGTTGTTTGGTCATTGCTCACTAACCACCCTACCAGCCTTGTCACCCAACTCAGCCTATTTGGTTTTTTGGGTGTGATGGCCCTTGGCTCTTTATATATAGATGATTGACTACATTCTATATGCTGTACTCAACATTCCTGTGACAATTCTGTAACCACCATTTTGTACTCTTAATCCGTATATATTTTTGCCCAGTCTACTGACACCCTTTCCTCTGGCAACCATCAGTCAGATTTCTGTCATCTATGAATCTCTCTTAAATTTCTTAGTTCATTTACAGTATTTTGCTCTTTACATTCCACATATAAGTGAAATCATATGGAACTTCTCTTTTTCTGTCTGACATATTTTGCTTAGCTTAATGCTTTCTAGGTCCATCCATGCTGTCACAAATTGCAAGGTTTCATTTTTTTTTTATGGCAGTACCACACTTTATTAAACACATAATGTAAAGTTTGACTCAACAAACATATCTGAGAGTGGTGATAAAAATATGTGTGGAAGTATACAATATATGATTGTTATTAAAATATCTCAATAAAATTCCAATGATGATGTACAGTCCAGGTGGATTCTTGAAATATGGGGGAGATCAATTTATAAAATATATGATTATCTAACCACTATGCTATACATGTGAAACTAATACAAAATAATGTTGAATGTAAACTGTAACAAAAATGAAATAAAAATATCTTGAAGTGATCATATTAGAATTCTAATTTTCAAGGCTTTGAGTAAATCATAGAAGATTGCACACACTATAGCACAAAATAGATGAGTTTAGCTGGAGATATTTGTTTATATCCTTTTCCCCACTCATAGCTTCCTTTCATTTTATTGTTTCTAGGATGCAGTTTATGGTTTTTTAAAACTGATTTTAGGAATAGAGCATGGGAGTGGGATAGAAAGTTAGAAACATTGATGAGAGAGAAACATGGATTGGATTCCTCCTGCACATTCCATACTATAGATCCAGGCAAAACACTGTACCCTGACCCTGAATCCAATCAGAGGCATCTTGATTCATGAGTCAATGCTCCACCACTGAGCCACACTCCCTGAGCTATAGGATGTAATGGAAATTTAAGCCAATGGACTTAAAAAGCAATAGTATAGTACTTATTACATATTTTAAATAATTTCCTTTATGTTGTTCTGGTTCGTAGTACATAGGTCACATGGTACAGAGCTAAATTAGTTGCCCAATTCAGAGGGAAGACTGATAGAGACACTTAAGTCAATTAAGAACAGAATATTTTCCTAAACTCTTATTATTTAGTTGACAGAATCTATTTATATACACAATTATATATTTACACAACCTCATTTTACATTCAATATATATTTCAGAAGTGGAAAATCAGAATGGACCAGAGAATTGATGAAAAGAAAAAACAGAGTAGCAGCAAATGAAATTCTACCTCTTCTTGAAGCTGAGCAATCTCTTTTTTCCAAGCCAGGCGCTCTACTCTTAACATGTCTATTTCATTCTTAAACCTTTGTAAATCTTGCTGGAATTCTTCAGTTACATATGCTTTAGATATTCTGTCATTGTGCAGAGCAGAGGAATGCTCATCTTTTAATTTAGAGCCCACGCTTTTATAATAATTAGCACTGCAATGATCTGCACATAATGGCTTCTGGAACAAGTGTTGATTTGGCTTTGTTTCCTTATAAGTATTTGTAACAGCAGGCATATCGTGGCTTTTTAATTCAATCATGGGTTTTGTTTCATTGCAGCGAACAAGCCACAAATCAAGATGGCTTTTCGGATCACTACACTCAGGTGTAGGTCCGATGCCTAATTTGCAATCTGTGGTATTTGGGTTCATACTTTTTGTCATCTGCATAGCAAACTCTTGGTCTTCTCTCACTTCAGACATAACTACTGGGGTCTTTACTTTTTTAATTTCTGTATCATTAAAAAAACACTCCTCATTTTTGTTTAAAACATGTTCAGCATCAGGTTTGTGATCATTTTCAGAATATAATTCCTTTTCTCTTAAACAAAGGTCAGAAGACAACGAGGGAGAGTCTTCTAGGGACCCAGGATGGTCTGCATGAGATGGAGAAACAATTTTGGGAGTGGTTTCTTCTCGCTTGGGAAATGTTTGTAACGCTGCAGAGACAGACATTCCAAATGCATCTTTCCCCTCACAATCAAGCATTTTACTTGTCAAATTAGAAGGCATTTGTCTTAAGCTTGCTCCTCTTTTAGAGTTATCACGTGGTGGCTTTTCCTCAGGGCACTCAGTCAATTTCAATTTTACAGAAAATTCATGTGACTTCTGCTTTGACTCATCTTTGGAAAGTTGTAAGTTCTTCCTCTGCTGTAATATGCCTTGTTTGATGCACATTTCTTCATTCCTTTGCATAGAAGGGTGTCCTGAATATGCAGATGTATCCTCTTTGTCACATGCCCTATTTATTTGTGATTCTTGAGTCATTTTTTCCAGATGCAAAGGTGGAAAATGAATATGCTTGCTTTGATTTTTAGATGTTTTTGCTGTCTGGGTATGTGTTTCTGAAATAACTTTATCCTTAAGTAATCAAGTATGGACAAAGAAAAAATTAGAATGTAATTTAAAATTGACTGTTAGAATTCTTAATCTATGACTATCTATTCCCCAAATCAATGAATTGTAACTGAGGAGTGAAGGAAGGAAGGAAGGAAGGAAGGAAGGAAGGAAGGAAGGAAGGAAAGAAGGAAGGAAAGAAAGAAGGAACTTGCCTTGATCTAAATTAAAATAAAAACATGTGCCCTCAAACCTAATTGCTAAATCTATCATAAATAAATTAATAGCTGAATTTTAACATTACAAGCCTTCGCACTTAAAATATTTTACTTCACCATATCCTAAATAGTGAGCCCCCGCAGTGCATTTCAGAAATTTTTAGGGTGATCCAAGATTGAGGCAAAGGAGGTGAATGTTGTACTCACTTCTTCTGTGGACCAGATTGGAATTACAATTCAATTATATAACTACTAACTTGAATAACCAACTGAAGACTAGCTGAATATCATTCTTATAACCAAGGATCTACAGCAGAAGCCTCAGCTAGACTGGTAGGAAGGACATAGATTCAAAAAGGGGTGTCCTGCAACCACTTGTGGTAGCTGAGAATGAAGAAACATGTCTCAGTGCAATGATCCCCCTAAAGAGCATGTGGTCTCAACCCCACACTGGGCTCCCAGCCCTGAGAATCAGAGCCTGGAAGAGGAGCCCACAGGACATCTGGCTGTGAAAATCAGCCAGAATTCTGCCTTCTAGGAAGAGGTGGGAGTTTGATAGAAAAACAGGAGCCCTCATAAAAGGCCAGCACACAAGTATCCTTCCCACCAGGAATAAAGGGTGTCTCAGAGTGCACTGGAAGTCATGTGAGGAAACTGCTTTGTGTGGCTCTGGGAGAGAGTTGAGGGAATGGCCTCTGGGTGCCCTCCCTGTGCTGAGTCATTCTCCCACAATGCCCACAAATGCCACCACCACTGGGTCAAGCCCTCCCTTCCTCATGGCTTCAGCCTGGGAAATGTTCTAACCCATCATCCTGAATCCTTGTCCACAACCCTGTGGAGCTACACACTGCAAAGGAGTATGGGCCCATGGTGCACATTTTCATGAAGGTATCTTAAGCAGGTCTAGGTGGACTCAGAGGGTGTCAGAGACTGAGTTGTATGACTTGGGTTGTGGATCTTTATTCCCTCGCTGTCTAATTAAAGCCACCATGCCAGTGCTGAGCTCTCCATCCATACAGCCAAATCCTGGTCTTTGGGCGCTGATGAATTTTGATGACTTCCCCTAATGTCTCCCTGAGGCCCCACCCTTCCACTACAGTCCATGGTACCTGGTGGGTGATAAGTGGCATTTGTGTAACCTAGGACTTGTTCTGAATGGCCTCACACCCAGAAATGAAACTGAGTTTGAATCTGTATCAATGTAGTAAACACCACTTGCACCTACCTGATGACTCACTTACCTCATGCAACTCACATACCAATGGGAACTCTTTCAGTGACTGACCTCAGCAGAAAGCTTGTAGGCAGAGGTAGCCCAAGTTACCAAGTGACTTTCTTTTTGCTCAGCTGTCCCATGGGTTTGATGCTGGTGGAAGAAGGCACCTCTTAGATGCACCCAGACCCAGAAAAGGCAGTTACAAATACTGGATCTCTTTATAGTTCCACACAGGTAGCTCAAGGGAAATTACAGGCAGAGACTGACATTGCCTTTTGCAGAAGCCCTTCCAAGAGGCCCCAGAACCAACATACTAAGGGGTTGGGGTGGGGGGATTTCAGAGCATGACCCAATTAGATCCACAAGCACACATCCAAATGAAGATCTGGGCAGACTGCAAACCAAGCTGGCATGAATTAGTCAACATGGCATCAGTCTTTGCACAGCAGCTTGTATACTGTGTGTAGTCAGCCAACCTGAAGGTCTACCCCACCCACAAATAGCCCAAAAGCAATCAAGACTTTACAAAAGGAGAGTTCATAGAACACACACAGGTGACATTCCAGGAGCATCTAACTGAGGTGATCAGAAAAATTATGCCAATGAGATTCAAAGGCACTTAATACCAAGCCTAGAATGCAAAGCAGATCTACCTAATATACAGAAACAAATAATGAGAGGCAGCCAAAATGGGGAGTCAAACATGCCCCAAAAGACAGAAGAGAAGAAAATTCAAGACAAAGAAGTAAATGATATGGAGGGGAAAACATGCATAAGACGCAGAGTTCAAGAACATGGTTGCAAAGATGCTCAAGGAACGTAGTCATAATTTCAACAAAGAGATAGCAAGTATAAAAAAGGATAAAGAAACCACATAAAACAACTACTTAGAAATGAAGAACACACTAGAACGAATCAACAGCAGATTAGATGAAGCAGAGAATAGGATATTTGATTTAGAAGACAAGGTAGCAAGAAGCACCCAATTAGAGCAGCAAATATATGTATATTTTAATGAGCTAGTTTCAATGACTTCAGGGTCAACACAAACCATAGTAACATCCACATTGTAAAGGTATGAGAAGGAGGAGAGAAAGGGAGAAAAATTGAGAATCTATTTGAAGAAATAATGACTGAAAACTTCCCTGACCTGGTGAAAAACAAGGACCACAAGTGCAGGACACAAAGAGAGTGCCATACAAGATGAACTCAAAGAGGCCCACTCCAAGACACTGCATAATTAAAACTGCAATGGTTAAAGAGAAAGAGAGGATCTTAAAGGCTAAAAGAGAAAAAATAGTTAACCATAAAGAAGTCCCCATAAGACTGTCAGATGCTTTCTCAGGAGAAATATTTCAGGCCAGAAGGGATTGACTTAAAATATTCAAAATCTTAAAAGAAAGAACCTACAACCAATACCACTCTACCCAGCAAGGCTATTATTAAAAATTGAAAGACAAATAAAGAACTTTCCTAGTAATCTAAAGGAGTTCATCATTAAAAAATAATATTAAAAGGACTTCCAGAGAAAGAAAAAAAAAGAGTGGGGAAGATAATTATAAGAATAAAATGGCAAAAAGTATGTATCTACCAATAATCACTTTAGTTGTAAATGGCTTAAATACTCCAACCAAAAGACACAGAATAGATGAATGGATAAGAAAATAAAACCCTTACATGTGCTATCTACAACAGACCAACCTTAATGAAAGATACACATAGACTGAAAGCAAAGAAGGGAAAAATTATATTTATTGAAAATGCAAACTAAAAAGGCCCTGGCATGGTAACACAACTGGTTAGAGCAGTGGTTGCAAACTATGGCTCGCTAGCCACATGTGGCTCTTTGGCCCCTTGAGTGTGTCTCTTCCACAAAATACCATCGAGGCCTGGGCAAGTCCATTTTGAAGAAGTGGCATTAAATGAAGTTTAGGTTTAAAAAATTTTGCTGTCAAAAAAAATTTCAATTGTTGTACTGTTGATATAAGGCCTGTACAGTGATAATAGAATCAATCCAAAAACAAGAAATAACCTTTGTAAACATAAGAGCAACTAATTATATACAGCAAATATTGATATAATCATAGTTTAATACCCCATTGACACCAATGGATAGGTCTTCCAAAAGAAATAAAAAAGATAAAAGCACCCTGAAAGGACACATTTAACCAGAAAAATTTCATTTACTTTTTCAGAGAAATACACTGTAACACTGCAGGGTATACATTTTCTTCAAGTACACATGGAACATTTTCCAAGATAGATTGCATATTAGATCATAACAAAAGCCTTACAAAATTTAAAGAGATTAAAATCATTTCACACATTTTCTCCAACCACATTTGTAGTGTTATCAAACTACAAATCAAGTACACACACACACACACACACACTCACACAAAACCAACAAATCAAACCTGAAAGCACACAAACACATGGAGGCTAAATAACTTGTTACTAAACAGTGAATGGGTTAACAAGGAAATCAAGGAAGAAATCAAAAGATACCTTGATGAAATGAGAACATGACAACCCAAAATCTATGGGACAGTGAAAGCAGTCCAAAGAGGGAAATTCAAAGCAATGCAGACCTACCTCAAGAAAAAAGGAAAGTCTCAAATTAACAATATAGCCTTTCCTCAGAAGACTTGTTTTAAATGAGCCTATTGGATTTTTTTAAAGGTATAACATAATCTTAATTCAATCAATTGATTAATTATTATTATAAGAGTGTTCTTTTTGTAGTGAGTATAGTTCACCAAACATAAAATAAACCATTTAAACTGAAAAATTCAGTAGTATTTGGTCCATTTACAATATTGTGCAATGATGACCTTTATCTAGTTCTAAAACATTTCATCTCTCCAGAAGGGAATCTCATTCCCATGAAATTGAGACTCCCCATCCCCCTATCGCAGTCTCTAGCAAGCACTTGTCTGATTTCTGTCTCTTTGGACTCATTGGCTTAAAATATTCATATTAAAATAAGCATATTCTCTGGCCTGGCTTATGTGCTGAGTTGGTTGGAATGTTGTCCCAAGCAACAAAAGATCACGGGTTCAATTCTCAGTCAGGGCACATCACAGGTTGTCAGTTCAATCCCAGTTGAAGCTCATGGGGAAGGAAACTAATCCATGTTTCTCTCATGTCAATGACTCTCTCTGTGTGTCCCTCTCCCCCCCGCCCAGCCCTTCCTCTCTCTAAAATCAATTTTTAAAAGGCATACCTCTGTTCAGAATTTAACATCAAAAAGACTAATTTTGCATTATAAACATAAATCAATGATAGGTAGGCTGCTACAAAATTAAAAGAATAAGTGCCACACAAAATTAAATTGACAGCAGGAAAATTAATTTCACAAGGGAACACTTTACCTTTAAGTCTTCATTGTGTGATGTAGGCTTTGAATCGTCATCAATGCCAGGTTTGCTGCAAAGTCTTTACAGTAAAATATACAACAAAAATTAGTGAATTTATTTCTTTAAAATAGCCACTAAAAATTTGAGTGAAAGATCCGTTACCTGTATATCAAATAAAGATTCTTGATATAATTAATGCTGGTGCTGTTTAAAAAAAGGCTTTAGTTACCTATTTCTGCTGCCACCTCTCCCAACCTGTGAACTATTTAATGAGGACACACTCTGCCTGAGACTAGTTTATTTTTACCTATTACTGGCTGACATAACTTTTATTACCTGAATTGGAACTCATCTGATGACCTAAATCAAGGTAGGAAGATACACTGTCCCTTCCTCCTTCTCTGTCCCTGGTTCAAGGACTACCGGATGTCAGTCAAAAATGGCAGTCTTGTTTCTGTAGCACGGAAACCACTTATAAAGGAGAACCCATTCCTTCCTTTTACCCTACAACCATACAGGAAGTTCCCTGAAATGATAGAAAGTTAAATGTCCAAATGTCAAAGAACAAAGTATTATCTTATTAGCCATCCCACTCCCAGATCACCCTCTGGAGGCTCCATGCCAGTCTCCAATATTTAAATCTTCAGCCTATGAGGGCACAGACTTCTGAAACAAAGATGGGCTCAAGTGACCAAGAATAGGAGCTCTCTATTTCCCTGCTCCTGGAATATATGATTGGATTTTGGATATACAGTCAACTCTTGATTTTGTGGACCTTGGATTAACATACTTTGGGTTTAATGGCTAAAACTTCTGGTCTGTATGTCATATGTGAAAATTAACACCCCATTAATTTTAAAATGCTTTTCATCAAAATTTGCTTATAATTAACAGGTTATTTCTTGTGATTAATTCACAGTTACTTTTAACAAATTTCTTAAAAAGCCATATGTTGTAAAACCACTGTAATTTCACCAACATAAATACACATTACTTATCGACAACTATAGTCTATATCTTTAAGTCCAAGAATCAGCATCCCTAAACAATATTAGGCAAATGGTTAGGACATGATCACAACACATGGTACATGGGTGATTGGTTCTGGTGGTGAGTGGAGTGACTGTCTGCAGAAGTTTTACCATGTGCCGGCCAACATTCCCATGTGCACTGAGCTGTGCCAGCCATGTGCATTTGCTTATTCTTAGAAACTGATGAATGCACACATTATTAGACCTACTCACTATAAATTTAAAATTATGTATTAAACACATCATTCCAAAACTTACCTTAAAATATAAACAAAAGGAAGAGAGTTCATTTAGCAACATGACATAAAAAAAAGCAAACTGTATTGGACATTAAAAAGAAACAAAGACGGCCCTGGCCATTGTGGTTCAGTGGTGAGAGCATCAGCCTGAGCACCAACAGGATCAGGGATTCGATTCCTGATCAAGGGCACATACCTGGGTTGCAGGTTCCATCCGCAGCCCTGGTCCACTTGACATGTTTCTCTCACATGGAGGTTTCTGTCTCTCCCTTCCTCACTTTCACTAAAAAAAATCAATGAAAAAAATATCCTTAAATCAAGGTAACAACAACAGCAAAAACAAAACAAAGACAAAAAATGTTAAAATTTGCATTAATATTTTATATAGGTGCAAACAACAAAAGCAGAAAGTATATTAAATTGATGAAATTGGCACCAGAAAGCAAATGAACTAGGCTGGTGACACTTCAGTTGAGGAAGCATTGTTGAAGTGTGCACACAACAGCATTCTTGTGGGCCCCAGTGCAGGTAGCTGAATTGAAATCTGCAGCAGTTAAGTTTGCAAATCCTATGAACACACCATTCAAAGCAAGTGATGGGTGACTTTGAGCCTTTCACAAATGCACGGAGTTATGTACAAATGAACTGATGGTGAAGCATTAAGTGCTACAATAGAAGAGATTGAACCATGAAGGCAAAAATAATGGAACACATAAATAATGAAATGCCATTAGTCTCAGATTTACAATGCTGATGATAGTGGTTTATTCTGGCTGTTGTGCCTGAAAACACACAAGCCTCCAAACATGAAAAACCAACACTTGAAGGAAAAGTCAGCAAGGATAGGATCTTGGCACTACTTGTGCCAACGCCAATGGATCTGATAAACTGATACCTGTAATTGCTGAAAAAACTCACAAACCTAGAGTTTAAAAAATATAGTGAATCATCTGCCTGCTTTGTATTGCAACTCTAAAAAGGCATGGCTCAATGTGGACATTTTCCAAGACTGGTTTTTGAAAGAATTTGTACCTGCAGTCAGGAAGTTTCAAGGTGAAGAGCTTGGAATACCACCAGAAGATGCAACATATTTATTGCATTTAGACAATGCCCTTGCTCATTCATCCAAAAATATTTTATGTTTAGAAGATGGCAAATTTAGATGTATGTTTTTGCCAAAAAAAATATAGCATTATGTATCCAGCCCATGGACCTGGGGCTAATTCTGGCAACCAAATGAATATACTGCAAAAAGTTTTAGAGGAAGTAGTGGCTGTATTGCAGAATGAAGGTAATGATGAACATATAACAGGACAGCGTATCTTACAAAACTTACTGTTTTGAAGAGTTACCATTTAAAATCAGCAGTTTTTAAATTTTGCTGCAGAATGAAAAGAAGTGAAAGTGCAAACATTGGAAACTGGTTGGGAGAATTGTCTTGACAATGGAGACTTGCATTTAGAAATGGTGGAGGTTATTGATTACTGTGGGACAACACAGAATAGTGGTGGACAAGCAGCTGAGGAAGATGTTTTACAGTGGTTAAAAGAAGATGAAGGTGACCCTGGGTACCACAATATGAGTGAAAGTGAAATAGCAGATGAGGTGATGACTTAGGAAGATGAGGATGGGAATGAAGATAAGAAGGAATAAGAAAGTTATCAATGCTTGGATCCCATTGCCATGATCTAATAACATTTATTGACAATTCATCAGATAATGAAATGTAGCTTCATTAACCCATTTTCAAAATATTAGGGAATTAGTTATTAAAAACAGCAGTCTTCAAACGTTCAAACTAAATATAATAGTTTTTTCAAAGCAGGGTTAACTAAAGCAAGCACCTCAACATCAAACATTATATAACACATCACAACAGGAATATCTGGATATATAACATCATCCAAAGACAATTAAATAGAAAAATGTTTTTTCTTTTCTTATAAATTTAAATTTTTATCTGTTTTTAGACCATTGTTTATTTTAGTTAAATATAATTAAAGTGCATTTTCTGAAAAATGATTATTTCTATTAAGATTGCATACTTACTACAGTCTCAAATCAATGGTGAATATATAAGCACTGATACCTATAGAAAACTTCTCTGAGAAATTAAACTTTTCATAAATACTTAATTTTGATTACACAAACATGTTTGCATACATAAAAACAGGAAAACTAACATTTTAACTTATTTTTACCATACCATTCAGAAAACTTACTTTATTATATATAACTAGAGGCCTGGTGCATGAAATTCGGGGGTCCCTCAGCCCAGCCTGTGTCCTCTTGGAATCTGGAAACCTTTATTCCTTACCGCCCACCTGCTTACTGCTCTCTACCGGTCGGCTCGCTGCTCCTTAGTGCTGCCCCAGAGGCTCCCACCACTGCCGCTGCACTCGCCAGCCATGAGCCCGGCTTCTGGCTAAGTGGCACTCCCCCTGTGGGAGCCCACTGATCACCAGTGGGCAGTTCCTATGTGGCACGTCTGCCTCTGGTGGTCAGTTCATAATAACCAGTCATTCCACCATTCGGTCGATTTGCAAATTAAGGTTTTATTATATAGGATAGGATATTGAATGTGAACTATAAACAAAAAGTAAAATTTAACAAGTACCAAATAAAATTTTAGAGCTGAAAAATTTTTAATAAATATATGTTTTAATTCTTAGGATGTTTTTAAAATTGATTTTTAGAGGGAGAAACATCCATGTGAGAGAGAAATACCAGTAGGCTGCCTCTGAACCACTGGGATCTACTCTAAACCTAAGTATGTGTCCTAACATAAAATCCAAAAAGAAATCCTTTGGTGTACTGGTTGAGCCTCCAACCATTGAGCCACCTGGCCAAGGCAGATCTGAAGAAAAATTTTTAAATGTACCTCCAGGCCCTGGTCAGTGTGGATCAATAGTTAGAATGTCCTCCTGTGCACCCAAAGTGTCATGGGTTTGATTCCAGGTGAGGGCACAAACACAGGTTGTGGGTTCTATCCCTGTCAGATTGGTTGGGCAACTGATCAATGTTTCTCTTTCTCTTTCCTTCTCCCTTCCTCTCTTTCTAGAGTCAATGAAAAATAAATAAATAAACATATTGTTAGAGGAGGACTTAAAAAGAAAAAAATGCTGGTTTGGTTCAGCGGATAGTACTTTTGCAAGCAAACTGAAGGGTACCCGGTTGGATTCCAATTGAGAGCATGTACTTGGGTTGCAGGTTCAATTCAGGGCCTGCAAGAGGCAACCAATTGATATCTCTCACATTAGTTTCTGTTTTTCTCCTTCCCATCCACTCTCTGTAAAAAAAAAAAAAAAATCAATGCAAAAATGTCCTCAGGTAAGGATTAATCAAAACAAACAAACAAAAAACCACCCTAGCGTGATTATTGAAGGAGCATATGAAGTATTTGTTGAATGAATGGGAAAGGGTGGGATTTTACTTTCAGTCTTAGCAACTTTGCAAACCAGAGGGTTTATTTTTTATTTTCATTTTTATTGAGTGATTATTTTAGAGAGGAAGGGTGTGAGAGATACACCAGTGTGTTGTTCCACTTATTATGCTCTCTTTGGTTGCTTCTTGTCTGTGCCCTGACTAGGGATCCAACCCACAACCTTGCTGTGTCAGGAGGAGGTTCTAGCCCACTGTGCTGGGCACTGCCTCTCAAGGCCCCTCAACAAAACCCCTCTGGCATGCCCTGGCCCCTGCTGTGGGCCGGAGCTCCTCTGCCACAGCAAAGGTTTGGGTTCCATTTTGTCAGGGCACCCACTTAGGTTTCGGGTTTGATCCCCCAGGTCGGGGATGACTCCTGCTCAGGAAGTAACTGAGGACCGCTGAGGACTGACATGGCCGACTCTGATCCCCACTACCCCCAGTCCTCCATCGAGGACGACTTCAACTATGGCAGCTGCATGGCCTCCGCCAGTGTACATATCCACATGGGTAGGCTACCCTCTCTGCGGCTCGCCAGTGAAGTCTCATCCCTTCCCATTCATTTGCCAGGGCCTTTTCTCCTTGAACCCTGTCGTGTTTCATGTAGAAAGGGAGAGATGAAAGCCTCAGAAGTCTCACTGGGCATCTTTAAATGAAGATATTATTTTATTTTATTTTATTTTTTGGTGGAAATAAATTTATTGCGTAATCAATAAATGTAACTAAATGGCAGGACTTGGATAATCTCTTCTTCATGTTTAGCTGTAGCTTTCAATCCTTTCATTATGACTCTAAAGAATTTTGTAATACTTAAAAGTTTTTTCATCACAATGATTACACAATAACCTGCATTGAGTTACCTGCTGGGATGTTTTTCTTTAGGGCATGTGAACGCATTTTATTTAATTTGACGCAGCCTTCATGTCCACCCTGGCCTCATGAGGCACACAGCTCATCCTAACTGCTCCTGCGAATCATTACCTGTGAGGGCATCCAGGATAACTTGCACATTTCTCTATTATTATATAGAATGATCTTTCTACTTTGAGGACATCGTCTTGCAAAATTGGTCCATTATGCCAATGTTTTACTATATTTTGAAGGAATTCTGACAAGATTTGCTGACAGATTAGATATGAGGTTTAAGACAAAGAGAAAGACAGGAGTTGAGGATGACACCAAGTTTCTGGCAGAGCAATTAAAGAACTGTCATTCACTCAAATAGGAAAGACCATGTGAAGGGCAGGCGTGAGAAAGATTATCAGTAGATTAATTTTGAACATCTTAAGTCTGGAAGGCCCAATAGCTATTTTAAAAAAGGGAGAAATACCAAGTAGGCAGTTTGATTTATAGGTCTGGCTATAAGTAGAGAGATCTGGGCTGGGGATACACAGTTGAAGATCATTAGTATATACAAAATAGTAAACATCATGAGAAAAAAGATCAAGGGCTGAATCCCTGGACATTTGAATGTGTAGAAGGTGGGAGATGAGGAGAAACAAAATAAAATGAGAAGGACAGACCAGGCAAGGAGGAAACAAGGTGAGTGTATTCCCCCTCCCACTTCTGTAAACTCAAAGTCCTAAAAGACAAAAGAAAATAGAGAGTTTTCATTGGGTCAAATATTGCTGGTAAGTTTGTAAAACCAGGTCTAAAACATTATGCCTGAGTTTATAGAGGAAAACAAGTACAAACCATGAGAAAAACAATTTTGGAGATGAGGTGAGACTAAATGGCATGACTTGGATAATCTCTTCTTCATGTTTAGCTGTAGTTTTCAATCCTTTCATTATGACTCTAAAGAATTTTGTAATACTTAAATGTTTGTTCATTACATACCTGTAATATGGTTTAAAACATGACAGAATAAGTATTACATAATAATTTCACAAATTATACAACTAAAAGACCCCAGGAAATTTTTCTAGATCTCTAATATTACATAATCCTATTGTGATGTTTCTCATGCTTATAAAGACAACAGAAGGATTTCTTACTAGATGAAAATCCTCCAACCCTAGAATATGTTCCACTACTCAAATGTATAAAGTACACTATAATTAGTCATATTAAAATTATGTAACAGAAATAAAGGGGGAAGCATGCAGGTAATATTCTGACATTATAAAATGAATTTCTGTCAGTTGTGTAATATGAAGTCCCTTTTGAAAAACTGTGTGTGGTGAATACTGAAATGCATTCTCCTTTAAAAAAGGAAGATAAAGAAATAAATGCAGGGTACCATTCAAAAAGGAGATTCACGACATCAGATGCACCTTGGTTTATAATGTGAGGTCCACAAACAAATGCCTGCAGGCCAAATCCAGCCCAGAGTCTGTTTCTATAAATATTTATTGGAACACAGCTACATCTGCTCCTTTACTAGTGTTTATGACAGATTTCAGAGACCTGATGGTTCACAGAGCCCATAATGCTAACGATCTGGCACTTGAGAGAAAAGGTCTGTCAGCCCCTCACCTAGCAGATTAATCCCTTGATGTGTTTTAATAGGTTTTCTCACAATATGCTAAACTTTGTAGATAGATATGGAATAAATTACTATATGAAATCCCTCAGTTTTTCGATTAATTTGAGTGCCCAATATTTGAGCACTCAGGTATTAGGAACAAAACACAAAAATCTAGTAACTAGCAATTTAGGTAGAAACCAAGTAGAGTGATAACTGAACAGATATTAAAAGTATTCTCACAAAATTTTCTTAAGATATGACATTAAACCCAATGCTTTAACTACTAGGGTGACAATCAGTATTGTGTAAAGCAGAACTACCCCCATTTTTCCAGTGGCTGCATACTACATTATTTTATGTGTATAATAATATATTGCCTTATAGATAGGTATTTACGCTACTTACAACTGTTTTGTAATGTTGTGATAAATATCCTTATATATGTATATAACATTTTTATAAATATCTTTAATGCATAAATACTATACAATATGTACATAACCACTCATATTTTCTATTCTAATAATAGACAAATGTGTAAATTGACCATATTTCCATTACACCCACAGCCAATTAAGAGTGAGTATGTAAATTAACCTGACAAAGATGGCAGAACTGTGGGCAGTGTGCACACGAGCAAGCACCGAGTGGCCAGGGTCAGGGCAGCCACTCCCGGCCTATGTGTACAGGCGCTGAGCAGCTGGTGATGCTGCAGGCACCCCGCCCCGCTCACCCCCCCACTCTTCCCCAGCTGCTCCAGGCCTACACACACTGGCACCAAGTGGCCAGGGGTGGGGTGGGATGCCGGCCTACCCTCTTGAAGCCTATGGCCAGCACGCATGCATGTCGGCGCAAAGCAGCTGGGGTCCTGGGGTCCTGGGATCCTGGGGATGCCACTGGAGTATTCGTTCCTGTCAGCACGGCCTGTGGGCAGCTAGAATCCCAAATCTTTTTGGTTTCTGCAACCCCTGAACTGGAAGCAGAAACCAATAGAGCAGGGAACACCAGGAATGCTGAGAATTGTAGTTCTGGTGGCAGACATGTTGCGGGATCTCCCAGATACTAGAGCAAAGTGATCTGGAACAAGTTACTGTTGCAGGTGGGGGATGGAGGGAAAGTAATGGTAAAAGACATAAGTACAGTTAGAGTGTTGAGGAAAAATTAAAAGGAAGATATCCTGCAACTTCTAGAAAATCTCCACCAATAGAGAAAAGAAAAAAAAAAAGACCTCTATTATTCTGTGAGGACCAAACCAAACTGGGTTGGGGTCTCAGATAATTTGCTCATATGATTACAAAGACAGACAGAAACTTCCAGATTGGAGAGGGCTCCACTGCAGTCTCCCACATTGGAGAGGGTGCAGGTCAAGCTGAGGGACCCACCCTCCATGCAAGAATCTTCACATACCAGGCCCCTAGTATATACACTGAGTGGCTAGATTATTATGACCTCTGAATGCATAATAATCTGGCCACTCAGCTTACTTATGTATAAGGGAAAGCTTGCAAGTCTTGATATGTTAAGGGACCAGGAGATAGTGGCCCACACCCTCTGGCTAGTAAGTCCTCTGCTTCTTTCTAATTACCCACAATGCAGTTCTTATACATGGAAAAACCTTATTTTAAATCCCTACTCTGTGGTCAGTCTACACTGAGTGATCAGATTATTACGTGTTCAGAGATCATAATAATCTGGCCACTCAGTATATAATTAATATCCTTAGAATCCAAGTCATGTTTTCCTACAGGATATAGTTCTGGAAGTGAAGCTATTGGGATAAAGGAATGACATACTTGAAATTTCAAAACTAGCTCAGTTACCCTTGAAAAAGATTTGCCCATTTTATGTACCAGTAGTGCAAGGGAGTGCTTTTTCCTCCTATGTACCAATTCTGGTTGTTGTTTTTTTAAATAAAATATTTATCATTTTAAATTCAAAAATGGTATCTCATTGTTTGTTGATTTACATTTTTCTAATTACCAGGCAAGGATCAATCTCCCTAGTAAAAATATAAATTTGTTAATCATGAATATTTGCTCAAATTGAAATTTGTTTTATAGGAAAAGAGTAACTACCTATTATTAAATACTGCTGTTAGCTTACCTATCAGAATCTTCACTCTCCATAATAGGAAGCTGCTGCTTATGAGTGCGTTCACCTGTGCTTTTCTGACTCCATCCATCACTGTCATCAGCAGTAGGATTATACGTGTTTCCTGACACTTTTCTTTTACTGCTTTTCTGCTTCTTTTTTTCTTCTTCAACCTTTGATGAAAGTTTGATATCAAGGATATTTTTATTACCTTATTCATTAAAAAGATTGTGTTTTCTTTATTTTATCATTAGGATTTTAGTTTAATTGCCATGACTTTAACCAATAAAGATATTTTGTGTGTTTACTTTTATCATTTCGGTCATTGAAATTGAAAAATCTGCTTCATTTCTGTTTCAGTAAAGAAGCCGAATTTCCCAAGATTTTTTAAAGAGCTGTCTTAATTTTGTGCTCTTATTCACATCACATCCACTTTGCTAGCTAACATTCCTCTATCCATCCCCTCCCCATTTATCTAGCAGAGACAGAGAAATAAAACGACAAAAATGCAAAATGTGAGCTCTTCTGTCTTTCCTCTCTGGATCTTGCATTATAGCCAGATTTAGAGTATGTGACATTGTGTCTCAGAAACAAATAGGAAGCTTTTCAGTGTCTGCAGGAAGCCATTCCTTCCCCCATTACCTTTTACAATTCTTTTTTCTTTAAGATTTTTGAGAGTATCAAAAAAGTGGTGGTATTTATAAAACATATGAACAAAAGTTTATCACAGCACTGGAGCAGTGAAACCAATGGATTGTTGGTTAATGTACAATTATGGAAAATTAGTAATACAATCACTATATAATTTTATAGCTAAAGGACATAAAAGAAGTTATCTACTTACTTTAGCCCCACATTTACTGATAACAGAATAATACCAAGGTTAAATGACCTGTCCAAACTTGGTAAGGATGCAATTCCTTGAATTTTATGGCACCAAAAGAAAAGATATAATTCTATGATGCTGACTCAAATAAATAAACAGAAAATTTTATCAAATTAATCATGTAAATTGAGCATGACTTTTAAAAAGTAATTTACTGCCTTAGTGTAATGAGAGGGTTCATCCACTTTTTCTTATGAAGGAGCATCATATCTCAATCTTTTTCCATTTTTAAAAGTCAATGCACCTCAAAACTCAGTTTTCTCCTTTGGATACAGATACTTATCTTATTGCAAATAATTTAGACAACTTATATGATTACATCAGATGTGTTAAAATGACAATCACCATGCTTTTATATTTGGCAGATATCCTATCACTTTTTATATTTTTTAATCTTTCCATTACAGTTCACAATATTAATTTGTATTGGTTTCAGTTGTGCTACATAGTGGTTAGATAACCAAATACTTCACAAAGTGATCCCCCTGATATTTCAATGCCAACCTGACTCCATTCATACTTATTACAACACTAGAGGACTGGTGCACAAAACTCGTGCATGGGGGGTGGGGGTTGTCCCTCAGCCCAACCTGCATCCTTTCTAATCTGGGACCCCTTGGAGGATGTCTGACATCCCTTTCACATTCTGAGACTGCTGGATCCCAACCACTTGCTTGCCTGCCAGCCTGATCACCCCCTAACCAACCCTTCGTTCTCAAAGATGGTGGCACCCACAGCTAATAAAAAGAGAATATGTTAATTGACTGCCATGCCCTCAAAGATGGTGGTGCCCACAGCCACAAGATGGCGATGCCCAGTCCCCTCAGCCCCCCAACTACCCAGGGCAGGCCTGAAGCGTAGGCAAGCCTCAGATGGCAGCTGCCTGAGGCTCAGATAACTAGGGTTGGCTGAGGCTTGTGCTGCCAGCAGTGGCAGCAGCAGAGATGTGATGAGACATCGCCTTCCCCTCATCACCAGGTTGCCTCCTGCCCCTGAGGGTTCCTGGAATGTGAGAGGGGGCAGACTGGGCTGAGGGACCCTCTCCCCTCCAGTGCATGAATTTTCATGCACCAAGCCTCTAATAAATAAATAAATAAATATTACATACATACATACATACATACATACATATATACATACCTGGATGTGATCATATTGAAATTCTAAATTCCAAGGTTTTGAGTAAACCATAGAAGACTGCACACACTATAGCACAAAAACAGATGAGTTTAGTTGGGGATATTTGTATTTCTTCTCTCAGTCATAGGTTCCTTCCATTTTATTGTTTCTGGGATGCAATGTATGGGTATTTTTAAAACTTATTTCAGAGAGAGAAAGAGAGAAAGAGAGAGAGAGAGAGAGAGAGAGAGAGAAATTTTGATAAGGAGAGGCTGTTTCCTGCACACCCACCACTGGGGATCCATTCACAACACAGGGCATGTGCCCTGACTCTGCATCCAACCAGAGACCTCTTGTTTCATGGGTCAGTGCTCAACCACTGAACCACATTGGCTAGGTCATGGGATGTAACTGATATTTAAGCCTGGACTTAAAAATATATTTACCTAGTGCTTATTACATCAATGGATAGATCTACGAAATAAAATCAAGAAGGTAACAGCATCCTTGAAGGACACATTTTACCAAATAAAGTTCATTGATATTTTCAAAGTATTACATCCTAAAACTGTAGGAAATATATTTGTTTCAAGTGCAAAAGAAACATTATTCAGGATAGACCACAGGTTAGACCATAAGAAAAGTCTCAGTAAATTTAAAACGATTGCAATCATTTCGCACATCTTCTCCAACCAAATGATCAAACTACAAATCAATTACCAAAAAAAAAAAAATCTGAAATCACACAAACATATGAGGTTAAATGACCTGTTACTAAACAGTGAATAGATTAACAATGATATCAATGTAATAATAAAAAGATACCTTGAGACAAATGAAATGAGAACATGACAAACCAAAAATCTATGAGACATAATGAAAGCAGTCTTAAGAGGGAAATTCACAACAATGCAAGCCTACCTCAAGAAATAAGAAGAATCTCAAATTGACAATGTAACCTTTCCCCAGAAGACCTGTTTTAAATGAGACTATTTGATTGTTTTTAAAGTGTAACATGATCTTAATTTGATCAGTGGATTAATTATTATTATGCAAGTATTCTTTTTGTAGTGAGTAAAGTTCACCAAAAATAAAATAAACCATTTAAAGAGAAAAATTTGATACATTTACAATGTTGTGCAATGATGACCTCTATCTAAGTTTCAAAAATTTTTATCACTCCAGAAAGGTACTTCATTACCATGAAATAGGAATTCCCCTTTCCCCCTATTGCAGTCTCTGATTTTTGTCTCTATGCTGTCACTTATTGTGGAAATTACATATAAAAGGAATTAAACAATAAAATAAACATATTTTCTTTCCTGGCCTATGTTGTTCAGTTGGTTGGAGCAATGCCCCATGTACTAAGTGGTTACAAATTCAATTCTCAGTCAGGGCAATTACACAGGTTATCAGTTCAATCCCAGTTGGGGCTCATGGGGAAGGAAACCAATTCATGTTTCTCTCTCATGTCAATAATTTTCCCTTTCTCTCTCTCTCTCTCTCTCTCCCTCCTTTCTTTCCCTCCCTCCCTCTCTGTCTTTCCCGCTTTCCCTCTAACCTTTCATCTCTCCTAAAATCAGTTTTTAAAGAAGCCTATCTTATTTGAGAGTTTAACAATAAAACAAGTAATTTTGCATTACAAACATAAATCAATGATAGGCTGCTACAAAATTATAAGAGGAAGTGACACACAAAATTAAATTGACAGCAGGAAAATTAATTTCACAAGGGAGCACTTTACCTTCAAGTCTTCATTGTGTGACGTAGGCTCTGAATTATCATCAATGCCAGGTTTGCTGCCAAGTCTTTACAGTAAAATATACAACAATAAAAAATGAGTGAATTCATTTCTTTAAAACAAGCAACAACAAAATTTAAATGAAAGATAAGTTATCTGCATATCAAATAATGATTCTTGATATAATTAACAGTGAGGCTTATTTACAAAAAGGTTTTAGTGTTACCCAACTCCATTTCTGATTTGACATCTAATCCTACCCTCTGCTCAACCCTCCATATACATGGGAAGCACATCAGCTAACTGGGAAACCAGGTGAAGGGGAGAAGACACCTGCCTTGGGCCATAGATCTATGTAGTTCAGCAATCTCTAGTCCCTAGAACTCAAGGGAACCTAAGCCCCACTCTGTGAGTCAGAGTTCAGGTAGATGAGACCATAGTCCTTTATGCAATCAAAAGAATTTTTCCAGTGGCTTAAATTCTTTTCATATTTTTCTCAAGAAACCTTGAATGCTGCTAATTCCTCCAATTAAACAACCAAGCAAAAGAGCAGCAACCTGTTCAGGACATCCTGAGCCCATATTTTAATCTGCCTTTCTGGAGAACAACCCAGATTCAGTGTCCTTCTTCTTAAAACTTATTTTTAACTTCTCATAAACTTCAATATTTTCCTTTCTTTTCCAAAACTCTTATTTCAAACCCAGCCCAGTGCTGTTATGCTTGAAACTTGGGATTTCCTGCTAGTTCCATTCTTATCCTCTATTAACTGTGTTCATAACTCATTCCCTATATTTCTATTATGAAAACTCACCAATAGAATGAAAAAAAAGGAAGAGGATTGCATTTAGTAACCTGAATTTGCATCTCTATTCCACCACTGATTATTATATCAATGAGTTACTTTAATATGCTTCCAATACTCCATGTGAAAAAACCACTTGGCCAGGATGTCAAACACAGATTGAAGTACTAGAGAAGGTTTTGTTTAATTAACTGCTAAGCTTCCTTAAAATTATAAAATTTGATATGTCTTTAATTCTGTCTATAGAAAAATGGAGAACACCATAGCTGGCAAAACTGGAAAAAAAACTAATAAAAAGAAACACCAATAAAAGCAGAGAATAAAATAAAATAAATCAAGAATTCATGCAAGAGGGAAAAAAGACAATAGGAACAAAGAAAAAACTCATACAATGAGGCAAAAGTACTATCCTAAAGAGAAAACCAGACTGGGAAGTCAGTAATAGAGGAATCAATTAGAAATAGACTCTAATTAGATGCTTAATTTAATTAAAATAACATGATATACACATAAATATTCTTTATTTAGATATCATTTTACCTAAAAACTCTTGATGATTAGGCCTTGCTTAGATAAAACCTTTGATTCTGGGGCCATAGCGAACCCAGATGGGCCCGAAAAACTTTGATAGGAAAAAGAAGATCCTATTTACCACTTCAATTGTCAAGGACACTAAGATAAATGCTTAGACTAACTGAGCTTCTCAGAAAAAAAAAAAAAACTCTAAATCAGAGTAACACATAATCAGATTTGATTTTCTGAGATGATCTGGTTAGCAACCTTATCTCCATGGCAAAGCTACACAAGATCTTATCAGTGTATGTTGAGGAACAACAAAATAATTTAGGAGCCACACTGTTTGACAGTCAAATCATGGCTCAGCCCCTTGCTAACTATGCAATCATGGGTCAATTCATCCATCTTCCTGAATCACAGTTGCCTCATTAATAAAAAGTAGGTTACATTAGCACAGCTACTTTGCCAAGCTATTGTGATGAACATATAACATAGATTAATTATGTAGTATAGGGTATAGCCTACAGTAGAGCACTCTAGAAATATTAGTTTATTTTCTCTACATTTTCTTATTGAGCATATAATTTTTAAAATGCACAAAATCCTACCTGCTTAAAGAATCTTCTTCAGAGACATCAATCACTATTTTTTAAAAAAGTAAAATACATTTTAAAGCAATAATAATAAGTCTTTAAAAGTACTGGACTAATACATTATTAGAAAGTATAACTTAGAGGTCACAACTGAAGACTATACTAGAGTGAAGATTAATCATATTATTGGTAGGCCATCCTATTTAATAAAAGGTAATATGCAAATTGACCATCACTCCAACACACAAATGGCCACCCCCATGTGGTCAAAGATGGATGCCCCCATGTGGACACAAGATGGCCACTACAAGATGGCCGGCAAGGAACAGCAGTTGAGGGCAACCAGGCCTGCAAGGGAGGGCAGTTGGGGGCAATCAGGCCTGCAGAGGAAGACAGTTAGGGGCGATTAGGCCTGCAGGGGAGGGCAGTTAGGGTGACTAGGCTGGCAAGGGAGGGCAGTTAGGAGTGACCAGGCCAGCAGGGAAGGGCAGTCAGGGGCAACCAGGCCTGCAGGGGAGGACAATTAGAGGCAACTAAGCCAGCAGGAAAGGACAGTTAGGAGTGACCAGGCTGGCAGTGGAGGGCAGTTAGAGGCAATCAGGCTGGCAGGGGAGTGTTAGGAGGTTATCAGGCTGGCAGGCAGAAGCGGTTAGGGGCAATTAGGCAGGCAGGCAAGCTGTTGGGAGCACAGTACCGGGTTGTGAGAGAGCCTAAACAGGCAGTGAGACATCCCTCAAGGGGTCCCAGATTGGAAAGGGTTCAGGCTAGGCTGAGGGAAAACACACACACACACACACACACACACACACACACACCATGCACAAATTTCATGCATCAGGCCTCTAGTTAATACATAAAAACATTTACTTTCTCTTTTTAAATATATCAAACACACACAGAGAAAAATGGGATGTATCAAAGTTTGATATCTTCTTGTGTACTGTTATGTACAATGAACACAATCCTAACCAAACCCAATCAGACTGACAGAAAAGCATGTCATTAGTGGAAGCAGAATCATAGACTAACCATGTCAAACTTAAATGGCCTGAGTTTTCTGGACTCCTCCTATTAGCAGCAGTTAGGACAGAGTATACTTATTTTGCTGTAACACAATACAAATTGTCTAGCTCTTAAAGACTAATTTAAGATGAAACACTATACTTTGCAGCACAGCTACACATAGGAAACAGACTCTTTCTGGCCCCGATTCATATTCCAAGATGAGCAGAAAAAACTTTGTGATTCTAGTTGTATAAAGTAGAACCCCTTGAACTGTCTCCTTGCATTACTAGTGTGTATCTGTTCCCACCTCAGAGCAGGGTGGTCCAGACAGTTAGTGCTCTGCAATAGTGCATAGGTCATTATTCTCAACCCTCTCCCTTAGGTGGCAATTGCCTATAGGTATTGTTCTCTTTCAGCTTGTATGGGACATGTCATCAGCTCCTATGTTGATGAACAACAACAACAAATAATTAAGATAAAAAACATCTTGGATAACTATATCCATTTACCTTGGAATTTTCATTTGTTAAACATTCAGAAAGATAACACTGTATGAATCCAACTATACAATATTCAGGAAAAGGCAAATATATGGAGATTAAGAAAGATCAGTGTTTTCCAGGGATTAGGGAGAAGGGAGGGACAAATAAGCAAAGCACAGAGGATTTTTAGGATAGTGAAATGATTCTATGTGATACTGTAATGGTGGTATGTGCCATCATACATTTTCAATGTACATCTATTCATTGTTAAAAATGTACCTCTCTGGTACAGTATGTAAAAAATGAGCCAGGCTGTGAGTTCGGGGCTGTGTGGTTTATGGGCACACACTGTACTTTCTGCTCAATCTGACTGTGCACCTAAAACTGCTCTAAAAAAATAAGTCTTAGTGATTTTTCTTCAAAATAATGTACCCCCATAATCTTCTATTCACATATATCAACATATTAATGATACGGTCATATTAATAATTAAGATAAAGATTCAAGTATCAGAAAGTGGGAATTGTCCTTAAAATCTAGTGAAGCAAATGGAAAGACATAAAGCAAATAGTGTTAAATGTATACCAGGCCTAGTAAATAACTAAAAAATATGATTGAATAACTTGCTTGTAATTATAAACAGGAATTTAGTGAAATATAAATAAAAAATAAATCATCCATATAATGAAAGGACACTTTTTATTCTATTAAATCAGAAATCATTATACTGATTTTATGTAAAAATTATCTTGAAACATTAATTGGATAAAAAGGGAAGTTGATCATTAACTTGCATTGCCCTAATACAATGGCCGGCAAACTCATTAAACAGAGCCAAATATCAACAGTACAATAATTGAAATTTCTTTTGAGAGCCAAATTTTTTAAATTTGAACTTCTTCTAACGCCACTTCTTCAAAATAGACTGCCCAGGCCGTGGTATTTTGTGGAAGAGCTACACTCAAGGGACCAAAGAGCCGTGAGCTGTAGTTTGCCTACCCCTGCTCTAGTAATTTATGTACAAATATCTGTGAAATACTCACTAAAAGTCACAAAAGTGGCCAGCATTGCAAGCAATTCTAGATGATGCCACTGAAACCAGTACCATGTTATATTATCACATTACTTTTAAAACAAAATTTTAGGCCAAAGCCAAAAATTCAGTCAGGGCTCTATCTGCTGTGCAGAAAATTCTCATGCAGCAAGACTAAGACTGCTCTCCTTAGAAAGTCCTTCTTAAATTGCTGCCTAGCAGTTGGGAGTCTGAAAACCTGAATCTGGGGAGGGTTTCCACCTTTCCCTAACTGATAAGTGTGGTTCCCTGTGCCTACATACTTTGTACAATTGATTGGGTTCATGCTGAACACTTGCTCTCCTTCTGGGAATCTAGAATTTTGGTACATGCTATGGGAAGATGCCTATGTGATTAGCATGTCATAAAAACCTGGGCACTGAGTCTAACAAGACCGATATATGACATATTTCATGTGTGTTGTCAGAATTTGACACTTGAATAACTAAGCACCTCCTCCTAACTCCACAGGGAGAGGACTTTTGGAAGCTTGTGCCAGATATCTGCCAACTTTGTCTTGCACACGTTTTCTCTTTACTGATTTTGCTTTATACCTTTCACTGTAATAAAAATGTCTGAGCACACCTATATGATGCATCCTGTAAGTTTTTCTAGTGAATAAACAAACCTACGGGTGTGGTTAGAAACATCTAACAAAATTGCATTATGTGAAAATACCATTTAGATTGATGTGTTATACATGATTAAAATACAGAAGTTGATTTCACTGAATACCTGTCCTTGATTTTGGTTCAGTCTGTGCTTGTTTTTGAGTTTTCTGTAGATCTATAACAAATAAAGACATGAAAGGGATAAATGAATCAATGATGTCAGAAAATTATGTGAAGCTAATCAGAATAACAAATACAGAATTCTAATGATTACCATGTTCTATAGTATCAAAGTTCCAATAAAGGAAAGGAAGACAACACACTGACAAATTTCTCTAACTGAACAGGGTTTAATTCCCTTTTACAATAGTTATGAATGAATTAATTAACTGGGATAAATGCAAAAAAGTAATTATTATCTACATATATAAAAGCCCAGCAACCATTAAGGCAGAACAACCAGTGGTTATGATGCCTACTGTGACAGCTAACCAGCCTAATCTGGGCCGGGATTCCCCTCTCTCCCACAGCTGGCTCAGTCCCTGATAGATCCTAATTGAGGACTTGGCCAGCCGCTAACCATCCACAACCACTCACCCCATTTGGCCCCCAAAACCTCTAAATCACTGCCTGACTCCCTGGTGCATGTACATTTAGTGCAAGCACAATAAAATAATTATCAGTCCCTTTTGATTCTGACCAGAGTCTCCAGAGGTCTCTGCTAATATTGCAGCCAAGGTGTGTAATTCTCCCTCCAGGGAAGGCAGTCCCAGAGACCTTCCAAGTTAGCCAAAAAAGACAACCTAAGCATTAACAGGATGGTGGCCCTTTGCTGAGGAATGTAGAGAGGCTGTATGGGGATTTTGTGAAATTGCAGTGCCTTGCAGATTAGGTGAGGTCTCAATCTCTCTTTAAATGGGGCTGCAAAGAGAACCTGCAGGCTGCCAGGAGTAATAGGGAAGGGTAAGCACATTCAAAAACAGAAAAACTTTTAAACAGATATGATGATCATATTGGGAAACTGAGAGCAGAGCCCCAGAAAGAATGCAAAAATCATTAAAGGGTCATCATCTATCTTTATATATATTTTCAAACAACACATAAACAACTTCATCTCATGGCACTTTAAATGCCAAATAGTCCTGTTGTGGGTTTTCTTTTGGCCATCCTTAAAGTATAATTAGATTCAGCTGGAGGAAAGCTATAGCTTGCAACATTAGACCCCTGGCCGGCCCTGCCCCTGATCGCTGTCATCAGGGTGGGCTGGATGGACCCCACTTATGCATGAATTAGTGCACCAGGCCTCTAGTATATAATAGTGTTCTAATGATTACAGAGTTTTTGTTGTTTATTACTAATCTTTTTAAAATTTCATATTAAACTAATATCATGGCTCACCTACCAAAGGCAGTTGGTGACAGGACAAATAAAAAGTGAAAAAAATTGTATACAAAATGTAGGCATATCCATGGATATACCATCAAATTAAACATGTATGGAAAAATACTGGTCTTTCTTGATAAATTGTTGCTTTTTCCTGATGACCAGTCAAGCCCTAGTCTTCGTGTCCAATCCAAATGCCTGTGTAGACCTTACCTGGTTTTGCTCAGTGGATAGAGCTTTGGCCTACAGACAGAAGTTTCCCAGCTGTGATTCAAGTACTTTGATTGAAGGTTCCCTGTCTCTGGTTGGGGTGCATACAGGAGGCAACCAATCGACAAGTCCCTCTCACATTGAGGTTTCTCTCTATCTACCTTTCCCTTCCACTGTCTCTAAAAATCAATGGAAAAATACTTTCATATGAGGATTAACAACAACAACTGGAAAATGCCAGTGCACTACCTGGAAAGCTATGAGTCACCTTGATTTCTCTCTCCCCACTAATTCTTACATGCAATCATCACAAAACCTGTCATCCCTACTTTATTTTGCTACTGTCAACTGTCCTACTCAAACATAGCTCTTAGCAGATGGTTCTCACAGGTGGGGAGGAGGGGGAAATACTACCAACTATTATTTTTCTTTCTTAAATTAATAAGATTTGTTAAAGCAAAACAAATAAGAAAGACGTAAACCTAGAAAAACACTAACCTTTTAAATGAAATAAATTGAGCTTCCTGACTCATTTCAGCTTGGGTGATTGCAAACTTCATAGTAGACTTATGTTAGTTCAGAGGCAATATATTTTTTGGTCTCCCATCTTTCTATATGGTTTCCTTCCATCTATCCTCTACATGAAGGGTCAGCAAAATAGGACTCAAAGGCTATATACAAGCTGCCATTTGTTTTTTCAGATAGTCTCACTGGGACACAGTCATGCATATTCACTTACAGATTCTCTATGACTGCTCTCACATTACAATAGCAGACTTGAGTCCATGCAACAGAGCACATGGACTAAAATCAAGCCCTTTAACAGAAAAATCTTGTTGATCCCTGTTTCATAACACAACCAGAAGACCATAATCATATGTAATCTTAGTCTTCTGCCAAAAACTACAACAAATCCTTATAGTAAGTATTACTGGCTCCCTACCTTAGTCTTCCTTATTGCTGGAGAACCACAACTGAATTTGGACATTTACTGTTCTGATGCACAAAGAAGGTGATATCTACCAAGCTCAAAGAGAGATATGATTATACTAATCTCATTAAAGTAACTAGCTTACCACTAAAGGATTTACGAATGAGCATAGGATATAACCCAAGCCCATTAAAAGTTAGGAAAAGTCAACTCCAAGTTTCCTAGTTTTTTTCCCTATTTAAAAGAAACCTATAGGCCAGGCCAGTATTGCTAAGTGGATTAAGAATTGTCTCATACGCTGAGACCGGTTTGGCTCAGTGGATAGAGCATCAGCCTGCAGACTGAAGGGTCCCAGGTTCAATTCCGGTCGGGGGCATATACCTTGCTTGCGGGCACATCTCCGTATGGGGCATGCAGGAGGCAGTTGATAGATGTCTCTCTCTCATCGATGTTTCTGACTTTCTAACCCTCTCCCTTCATCTTTGTAAAGAATCAATAATATATATATATATTTTTTTTAAAGAATTGTCCCATGCACCAAAAGGTTCTTGGTTCAATTCCTGATCAGAGCACACGCACCAGTTGCAGGCTTGACCCCAGCAGTGGCATGCAGGAGGCAGCCAATGGGTGCAATGGTTCACTCTCATTGATGATTCTATCTCTTTCTCACTTTCCCTTTCTCTCTCTCTCTAAAAATAAATAAAAACATGCTTTAAAATATTCAAGGAAACACATAGCTCAACATCACTAATCATGGAAATGCAAATTAAAGCCATAGAGTAATACCATCTCACTCCTCTCAGAATGGATGGTTTAATCAAACTATAAATAGAAATTGTTTTTGAGAACATGGAGAAGAGATAAAGCTTCACACACTGTTCGTGTGAATATAAACTGGTACAGTAATTGTGGAAAATAGCATGGAGATTCCTCAAGAAGTTAGAAATAGAACTGCCATTCCTCATCTGGGTATTTACCCAAAAGATGTGTGTGTGTGTGTGTGTGTATGTGTGTGTGTGTGTGTAAATTTTGGAAAAATATATCTGTGTCCTTTTGTGGAGAGCAGCTACAGCATTTGGACAGGATCAAGCTTCAGACTGACTTGTGAAAAAGCCATATATAAATCCCACCTTTAAGGGCAAAGCCCTCCCAAAAGGCTATGGTTGTAAGCTTGACCTTATAGTCTGACCCTACAGTTCTAGGTAGCTAAGAGATGTGGGCTGCAGAGCATATAGCAAGTGCTGCCTAAAGAAAGTATGATAGAGTTTAGAGAATGGCAACAAGAAAGAAACAGATTTTAAGTTCTTAAGAACATTGTAAGCAATTTGCCTCTGTTTTGCTTTCTATGATCTGACTATAAAATTAAATTATGCTTACAGGCAGAGTCATTGTTTCCTCATCTAGGCACAGTGATCCACCTGGCCCCAAATGTATTCTCTTGTCGATAGTCTTTAATCCTTCACCACCCCTCCTTCACCACTGGCCATGCTGGATGCAGTTCATACCCCTATGTTCACTACAGCATCATTCATAATAGCCATAATAGGATATAGAAGCAATCTAGGTGTCTTTCCATAGATAAATGAATAAAGAAGATGTTATGTATATGTGTTATGTGCATGTGTTATGTATATATGAATATACATATGTATTTTATATTATATATACATACATACATATATATACTAAAGGCCCAGTGCATGAAAATTCATGCATTGGAGTGGGTGGGGGGCAGTCCTCAGCCCTGCCTGCCCCTTCTCACAGTCTGGGAGCCCTCATGGGTAGGAGGCCACCTAGTGATCCAGGGAAGGAGACACCCCATCACACCTCTGCTGCTGCCACTGCCAGCAGCATAAGCCTTGGCAGGCCCTGGGCATCTGGGCCTTGCCTGTGCCTTGGACCAGCCCTAGGCGGCTGGGGAGCTAAGGGGACTGGTGCTTCCACCTTGTGGCTGTGGGCACCACCATCTTTGAGGGTATAGGAGTCAATTAGCATATTCCCTCCTTATTGGCAGTGGGTACCACCATCTTTGAGGACACAGCAGTCAATTAGTACATTCTCTCCTTATTGGATGTGGGTGCCACCATCTTTGAGAGCAGGGGAGTCAATTAGCATATTCCCTCTTTCTTAGATAGAAGCTATATACTAGAGGCCTGGTGCACAAAATTCATGCACAGAGGGGTGTCCCTCAGCTCATTCTGCATGCTCTCCAATCTGGGACCCCTCACAGGATGTCCAACAGCTGGTTTAGGCACAATACCACGGGGATCAGTTGGGTATTCCTCTCACAATCTGGGACTGCTGGCTCCTAACTACTCACCTGTCTGCCTGCTTGATTACCCCTAACCACTTCTGCCTGCCATCATGATCACCCCCTAACCACTCCCCTGCCAGCTTGATCAATGCCTAACTGCTCCCCTGCTGGCCTGATTGCCCCAAACTGCCTTCCCCTGCCAGACTGGTCTCCCCCAACTGGCCTCCCCTGCTGGCTCAGTTGCCCCTAACTACTCTTCCCTGCAGGCCTGGTGGCCCTCAACTGCCCTCCCCTATTGGCCTGGTCACTCTTAACTGCACTCCTCTGCCAGCCTGGTCATCCCTAAAAGCCCTCCCCTGCTGGTCTGGATGCCCCCCAACTGCCCAACCCTGCAGGCCTGATCACCCCCAACTGCCCTTCTTTACCAGCCATCTTGTGGCAGCCATCTTATGACCACATGGGGGAGGCCATCTTGTGTGAGGGTGCAATGGTCAATTTGCATATTACCTCTTTATTATAGAGAAAGAATATATTACTCAGGCATAAGAAAGAATGGAATCTTGCCATTTACAACAACAGGGATGGGAAGAGAGGGTGTTAGTCTAAGTTAAGTAAGTCAGAGAAAGTCAAATGTAATATGATCTCATTTACATGTGCAATTTAAAACAATAAAATAAACAAAACAGAGACAGATTCCATAGCTGCAGAGAACAAACTGATGGGTTCACAGAAGATAGTGACTTGAGGAGATGGATAAAATAGAAGAATATAAATAAGAATTGTAAACTTCTAGTTATAAATTATAAAATATATAAGCTACATGGACCTAGTATGAAAAACAGGGAATGTGCCAATGTAGTAATAATGTTGCATGGTGATAGATGGTTACTAAACTTATCAGTATGAACAAATCATAAGGAATGTACTGTAGATGTCACATTATTATTTTGTACACCAGAATGTAATATATTGTGTGTCAACTTCATTTAAAAAAATTTATAAAAAAGATCCAGTCCTTCTGTAGTATTAAAGGCTTTCATAAACCTGCTGCTAGACACTCATCTCATTCCCAAATATCCTCATAGAACATATTTTACACTTTGGAAACTGTACTGCTCATAAATCCCGCAAAGTTCACTGTACATTCCAGCCCTTGCACTGCTGTTCATTCTGCCAAACATGTAATCTCAAAACATGTTCTTCCTGCCAAACATCACTGTCTGTCTTTTTATCTGGTAAACTTTTACATATGCTGCATATTTACTTTAAATACCACACAATTTTTTAAATAAATTGATTAGAAAGTGAGTATGGGTAATGGAGACACAGAAGGAAAAACATAGCTTTCTTGTTCCACATATTTATGTATTCACTGGGTTATTCTGGTATGTGCCCTGACCAGGCATCAAACTCAAACATTGGCATATCTGGGACAAAGCTTTAAGCAAATGAGAAACCGAGCCAATGCCTCACCCACATTTTTTAAACTCTAATTTCCTGGATTTAAAGTGGCTGGCACATACTATGGATTTAAAGTGGCTGGCACATACTCTGACCCAATAAAAATGAAAAAAAAAACATGATATTTGTAAGCAGCTAGTGTGATTTGACACCTAATAAACACTGAATAAAGCATAGTAAATAACATAAATGGCAATGATAATAACAAGCTCTTGGAGGTAGGGACAGTATTTGCATTCTGTGACATCACAATAACAAGTACCTAAAAGACACCTGAGTGTTAAATGGCAGATCATTAACCAGAGAAATAAGAAACTGAATTTTGATGTATTCTGTGAAAATTCTGTTTTAAAAAAAACAAAAGAGAAATAAACCTGGGAAAACTCTCTCATATTATGCATACATTCAAAACACTATTTCATCTTTGTGTTTCCTATAACTTGCAAAACGAACCTACACAAGTACTCTGATAAATGTCTACTAAGTCCAAAGTATCTTCACACAATTCAGATTGCACAATGAACTAGGTAACATATCTAGCATTTTTGTTATTGAGAAACATTTTGTATGTTTATTGTAATTTGTTGAGTCCCAGGTTGGGCTATTGGAATATTTATTATGATTATTTTTTCACCAATGGCAACAGAGCATCTTGTTCTAAAGAAATTCCAGAGTCCTGATAACTATCAAATTAATGAAATCAACATATCTTCTTCTGTTTTGACTTCTGAGGATTGAAGTTAATATAATGAGATCTTGTTGATATAATGCTTCTCAACAGGTATTGTTTTTCTGACTTCTGTACTATGGGTAGATATCTTTAAGACACAATGTCATTGAGATTCTTGCACACTGGCTAAGTGGTGTAGTTCTTATTGTTTGCCACTTGTTTGTGCTACCAGGAAAGAATTGTTCAGTTCCTAGTTTTAGTTACTTTCACTATGCAATACCAAGTACTCATTTACTATATAATCTACTCACAGTTAAAACTAAACAAAAGATCCATTTTTAGAATAAGCACAATTTGGTATAATGTGAATATACAGGAAACGTACACAATCCTAACTTTTTTATATATAAAGATATCTTATGGAATTTTAGGGGTCAGGACTAAATAAATGAATTTCTTTTCAAATGATATTGTCCCAGATTTTAACTTTGTTATTAATACTGAATACTATGCCATTAAGAAAGTGATTAAAAATTATACATGCAACTTACAAATTGTTTGGTACTTTTTCACTGCTCTTTCATTATCAAATTTTCTTACTCTTACTTTATCTATGGTAGGAATATGAAGAAGAATTCACTATCAGAAGTCTTACCAAGAATGCTACTTTCAGATTTTTGGGGTCTCCTTTCTTCTTTATATTTAGAAGTTAGTTGATGCTTGCTTTGTATAAAAATGGTGATAAATAGCATTACTCTCTTAATATTAACATAAAAATATTTTCCAAATACAGGAAATTCTTAGGATATTTCAGATAATATCAAAGTTAATATTACATTAATGATACCATACATTTAAAATTTTTAAGTTCTACAACGATTTTAGAAAGTAAAATTTAAAAAAATATATCTTTCATGATTTGACAGAAGTATAATTCAGTGAATTAATTAGAGTTAGCATGACATAATCACACATTTCTAGACCTCAGACACCGTAGTTCTATAACTAACAGCTATTTGTTATCCAACAAGTCACTTATTGTTGGCTCAGTTCTTCCCTACAAAATAAGAAACTTACTGCCTTATTTTAGAAGTTTGTTAGGAGGATTAAAATAGATGCTACAGCAAAAAGATATGCTCAAAAAACAGTAAGCCAAAGAAAAACTCTAGTCATGACATTTATTTCTTGAATATTCCCAAATAAACACCAATGTGGATTTTTCATATTCAATTGTTGCAGTTTTTTTGAAAATGTTATGAATTTTGGTTACTGCCTCTAGTTACATTGTGGTTTGTTTTTCAGAGTAACTCAGCTATTATGTAAGTGGCCACTAAATTTATGTACAAATAGATTACCCTATGAAGTCAGATAACACCATGTTCCCTTCTTTATGTAGCAAATCATACAAACCACCGAAAACTAATAGAAGCCAGGACCTGGCTTGGGCTAATATTATCCCTTTTCTATCTACTCAAACTGTGACCCAGCAGATCTTTATGAAATGATGCTTAATCTCCTCAACTACCCCCATTTGGCTTGGAAGATAAGACCCTATTGGTCACATATGGATATTTATGAGTCAAGTATTCAGCCTAAGCCAGGGTCAGCAAACTCATTAGTCAACAGAGCCAAATATCAACAGTACAATGATGGAAATTTCTTTTGAGAGCCAAATTTTTTTAACTTAAACTTCTTCCAACGCCACTTCTTCAAAACAGACTCACCCAGACTGTGGTATTTTGTGGAAGAGCCACATTCAAGGGGCCAAAGAACCACTTGTGGCTCATGAGCCGCAGTTTGCCAACCACTGGCCTAAGCAATTTTAAGTCCCAATAACCTACTTTTGATTCAGAGCTTTCAGTTGACTGGCTTCTATGTGAGACATAATTTAAAATACTCCTAAACCTAAGGTAAATTTAAGTCACTTGGGAAACTTTCATTGTTATGGCAAAGAGATCATTTGAGGGACCAACTTCAATTATGGAACCTCAGGTAAGTTGGTGTCTAGAATTGACTATTTACTACTCTGGAAGAGTGATGTGGGACCCTCCACTACCTAAAGAAAGGTACGCTACAGAACAGAAAGTGACCTTGGGGTACAAAGGAGAAAGGGACATCTGGTCCTTTCCTGCAGCATTATTTGAATATCCCTGGCAGCTCAGAATGGTTCCAACTAACACTTTCTAACAGAAAAAAAAAAACACATGAAGAAACTCAAAGAGTAACTAGTCTGACAGATCTGGGCTAAGAAGTAAGCTCCACATAAGCTTTCCAGTGTGTGTATGGAAGGGGGAAGAGGGTGGGAAAGAGGGGGACGTGGGTGGCTTGAGCTAGGAGGCCCAGCTGCCAGAATAGGGTGCTGATAATTGTAATAGTGGCTAAGCATACAAAATCTCTGTGAATAGTGTGGGGGGGGGGAAAGCTGTAACTCTCAAGTCCAAGTGTGAGTCAACATGAAGACTCAGGAATCTGAATCAGCAAGGACAATCAGGGAGCAGAGATCAATCATGACTATATGATGAGTTTCTATGGCAACTCAACAGCAATAGAATCAATGGAAATGACAGAAAGTTAGAATGTCCTTTTTCACCACTCCATCTGAGTTATGAGAGAAGATTGATTCCCTTGAACTTAGAGAATCCTCTATATTCCTGAAGAATTCAAGCGGGGATGGAGATACCCCCAGACATTATAGATTTTTCTGCTACAGTGAACTCTTCAAGACCAAAAATAATTAGTTAGAAAAATCAGAGATGAGACTTTATTTATAATCCCATGCATAGGAATTCGATTGGAATGAAATGGGTGAAAATCTTAAAAGTTTTAAGATAAAGATACTGGCCCATTGCTCCAAATTAGTTGAGCCTTGGTTTCTGGCTGATGACCTAAATTGACTGTCATCTCCAAACTACCTGACCCAAACTGTGAAATCTCACCTGTCACAAAAAAGTAACAGTGAAATGATTTTAAACCTCATTTAGTGATAACTAGTATTTTAAAACAAACACAAATTAAAACCACCAACAGAAGCATGTTCTTCTGCAGTCTACCCATAATAAACTTGAGAAAAGTCATCAGGACTTTGCTCCCCAAGTTACCTGGTTTTTCTGTCTAGAATTGACTATTTACATGCTGAAGTGTTCATCTGTGTAATTTACGTCCAAAGCTTAAATGAAGTGGGGGAAAGGACACCTATTATACCACTTGGGGATTGCTGATTTAAAGTTCTCTAACAGATAAGAAACTATGCTGAGGTCACTAATCTGACATAGGGGAAGATTTAAAGGAAGATCCACCACTTGGCTAGTATGTTAAACACAGGTTGCAGTACTAAAGGGTGTTTTGATTAATTACTTGCTAGGCTTCCTTAAACTCCTGCAATTCTACCTGCCTTTCATTCGGTCTACAGAAAAAGGAGAACACCGGCGACGCTAGAAGAACAAATAAATAACACAACAAAAGAAACAAGAGAAAAATACTAGACAAGAGTAAGATAATCCAGGAAAGCAATGGAAGATGGAAACAGGCTCTAAAAACAAAAACAAAAACAAAAAACCTTCATACCACTAGGCAAAGATACCAGCCTGAGGGGAAAGCCAGACTGGGCAATCAGTAAATATATATATATCAGAAATATCCTCTAATTAGATGCTGAATGTAATGAATATAACATGGTCTATACAAAGATATTCTTTACACACAGATAAATAAATCCTCCCCAAAAGAATAGACACCATTTTACCTAAAAACACTTGCTTATTTGGGCCTTATTTAGGTAAAATCTTTGGTTCTGTGACCATAGCTAACTGAGATTTACTCTAAAAGCTTTGGTGGGAAGAACAAGGTCCTATTTACCACTACATTTGTCAAGGAGAATAAGATAAAAGCTTAGACTAAATAGGCTTCTAAGGAAAACTCTAAATCAGAGTTAACACACAATCAGATTTGACTTTCTGGGATGAACTTGTTTGCATCTGTATCTCCATGGCAGAGCTACACAGGAACTTATCAGTTTATATTGAGGAACAATAGAATAGTTTGGGAGCCAAATGGCTGACAGTCAAATCATGTCTCATCCCCTTACTAATTGTGGACTCATGGGTCAATTCATCCATCTCCCTGAACCACAGTTGCCTCATTAATAAAACAATAACACAGTTACTTTATAGAGTTATTGTGATGACCATATAACACAGGTTAATTACATTTAGCCCACAGTAGAGCACTCCAGAAATGTTAATTTCTTTTCTCTGCATTTCCTTAGTTAATATATAACTTTGAAAAATCCATAAAATCCTACCTGCTTAAAGAGTCTTCTTCAGAGGTATCAACAACTATTTTTTAAAAAAGTAAAATACATTTTAAAGCAATAGAAATACAGGACTCTAAAAGTACCAGATTAATGCACTGTTAGAAAGTATAACTTTGGGACCACACCTGAAGACTATACCAGAGTGAATATTATTATAGGCCATTAATGAATTAAGAATATTTACTTTCCCTTTTTAAATATATCAAATGTAAAAAAAATGAGATCTATCAAATTTTGATACTTACCTGTGAACGGCTATGTATAATGAACATAATCCTAACCAAACCACATCAGACTGACAGAAAATTGTATCATTAGTAGAAGTAGACTCATAGACTAACCATGTCAAACTTAAATATCATGGGTTTTCTGGACTCCTTCTATTAACAGGAGTAAGAAGAGAGTTATTTTACCATAACACAATACATCTCCAGCTCTTGAGTGAAGATTAGTCAGTTTAGGATGAAACACTCTCCCACAAGGAAGCTTGATGACTGGGCAATACATTTTCCTTCAAAGCAAACCATAGAAAACAGAAGCTTTCTGTCCCCATTTCCAATGCAAATAAGTGAAAAAGACCTTGTAATTCCAGTTATATAAAGTAGAACCCCTTGAGACTGTCTCCTTCCATTGCTAGAGTGTATCAGTCCCCACCTCAGAGGGAAGGTGGAAGAGACACTTAGTTCTCTGCAGACGTGCATCAGGTCATTTTTCTCAGCCCTCCCCATTAGAGGGCAAATGCCTAGACAGTCTCTTTCAGCCTATGTGGCATATGTCATTAGATACTATGCTGATGAAGAACAACAACAAACCACTAAGGTCACAGAACATCTTGGATAACTACATCCAAATACCTTGAAATTTTCATTTGTTCAACATTCAAAAAGATACACACAGTATGATTCCTACTATGCAACATTCAGCAAAAGGCAAATCTATGGAGACTAATAAATATCAATGGTTTCCAGATGGTAGGCACAAGGAAGGGATGAATAAGCAGAGCACAAAGGACTTATAAGGGAGTGAAATGATGCTATATGACCCTGTAATGGTGGACATGTACCATCATACATTTGTCAGGCCCATAGAATGTACAACACCAAAAGTGACCCTTAATGTAAACTATGGACTTTGGTTGATAATGATGAGTCATTACACTTCTCTCCATTGTAATAAATGTCCCTCTCTGATGCAGGATGACAAAAAGAGCAAGAACTGTGTGTGTTTGGTCTGGGGACTTAATGGGCACTCTCTGTAATTTGCACTCAATTTTAATGTGCCCGTAAAACTGATCTAAAAAAAAATAAGGCTTATTAATGGTCCTTTAAAATAATGTAATTCCTGAATCTGCTATTAATATATATCAAAACATTAACACTATTTTCAAAACCTTGGAAATTAAAGATCCAATGATCAGAATATAAGTATTTTCCTGGTAATTGAGTTAAGCATATGGGAGGCATAAATAAAGCCAGTACTTTAAATGTATATTAATGCAAGAAAATAACTGATAAATATGATTTAATATCTTGCTTTGTAATTATAAACAGGAGTTTAGTGCAATATAAATCAAAATTAAATCAACCATATGATTCAAGGACACTTTTTATTCTCATTTTAAATCAGGAATCATTAAGCTGATTTTACCTAAAAATTATCTTGAAGCATTATTTGGATAAAAAGGAAAGCTTATAATTGCTTAATATCAGCCTAGTAATTTACAAATACCTGTGAAATACACACTAAGGGTCACAAAAGTAATCAGTATTATAAGCAATATGGATGATGTGACTGAAACCAGTACCATGTTATATTGTCATATTACTTTCTTTTAAAGTCAATTTTTAGGTCAATGCCAAAAATTCAGTCTGTGCTATACTGTTGTGCAGAAAAATGTTATACAGCATGCCTGAGACTGCTATCCTTAGAAAGTCCTGCTTAAATGGCTATTCTTCCATTGTTGTCTGAAAATCTGAATCTGGGGAGGGTTTCTACCTTTCCCTAACTGATAAGTGTGGCTCCCTGTGTCTAAATGTTTTGTACAACAAATGTCCCCCACACTTAGTCACACACACCTTTGCTCTTTGCTGATTTTTCTTCAGTCTTTTACTATAATAAATCTCAGGTATGAGAACAACTATATGCTGAGTCCTGTAAATTTTTCTAATGAATAAACAAACCTAGGGGTGGGTTTAGGAACCTCTAACAAAACTGCATTATGTGAAAATATTACTGGGACTGATGTGTTATACATGATTACCCATGCAATACCGAAGTTGATTTCACTGAATACCTGTCCTTGATTTTGTTTTGGTCCGTGCTTGTTTTCGAGCTTTCCATAGATCTGTAACAATTGGAATAAAGACATAAAAAGGATAAGTGAATTAATTAGGTCAGAAAATTATGTGAAACTAGCAACATTCCTATGTAGTCAGAAAAATAAATACAGAATCCCAATGATTAACAACATGTTCTATAGTATCAAAGTTCCTGTAAAGGAAAGAAAGACATCACAGTGACAAATTTCACTAACCAAACAGGGTTTAATTCCTTTTTACAGTAGTTATGAATCAATCAACTAACTGGGTTACCTGAAAAAATAAAGTAATTATCATATATAATAAAAGAGTGTTTTAATGATTACAGAGTTCTTTTTACTTATTTCTTATCAATTTTTTTTATTTCACATTAAATGAAAGTGATGGCTCACCTATTAAAGGCAGTTGTTTACAGGAAAAGTAAAAAAGTAAAAGAAGTTGTATCAAAAAATGTAGGGATATCCATATATATTTATTAAACTCAACATGTATGAAAAAATACTGGTCTTTCTTATTGACTGTTGCTCTTTCCTGCTCATGTGACAAAGTCCTATTCTTCATGTGCAATCTAAATGCCAGTGCACTACCTGCAAACCTATGAATCACCTTAGATTTCTCTCTCCCTGCTAACTCTTTCCCTGCAATCATCACCACAATCACATAAATTAGACCTCTCTACTTTCTCTGCTTCATTTTGCTACTGTCAACTGCTCTAGTCAAACACGGGCTCCTAACAGATGGCTCTCACAGGGGGCAAAATACCAACAACTATTATGATCCTTTTTAAATTAATAATATTAGTTTAGGCAAAACAAATGAGAGAGACATAGACCTAGCAAAACACCAACATTTAAATGGAATAAATTTAGCTTCCTGACTCATTTCTGCACAGATGCATGAAAATTTCATAATAGATTGAGGTTAGTCCAAGGAGACAAAATATTCCTTCAGTCTCTCAGCCTCTTTATGTGGTTTTCCTCTATCCATCCTCTACATAAGGGGTAAGCAAACTAGGGCCCACAGGCCAAGTACAAGCTGCCAGCTAGCTTTGCAAATGGTCTCACTGGAACACAGCTGTGCCTGTTCACTTACAGGTTCTCTAGGACTGCTCTCCCCCTACATTGGCAGACTTGAGTAGATATAGCAGAGCACATGGACTAAAATCAGGCCCTTTACAGAACAATCTTGCTGATGCCTGCTTCATACCACACCCACAGGTCCCTTGTCAAATCTAATCTTGTTCATCTTCTCAAAACTCCAATAAATCCTGCAGTATATAAATACTGGATCCCTACCTTAGTCTTCATTTTTTAAGGAAAACCACAACTCTATTGGGACATTTATTGTCCTGATACACAAAGAAGGTGGTACCTCCCCACTCCAAAGACAAAAGATTATAGTAAACTCATCACTAGTTTACCACTAGCTGGTTTAGTTATGAGCATGCAATTAACCCAAGCCTATAAAAAGTTAGGAAGTTAGGAAAGTCAATTGCAAGCCTCTCAAGTTCTTATTTAAAAGAAAGAAATAGTCACAACCAGTGTGGTTCAGTAGATGGAGCCCACTGCCCCATGCACCAAGAGGGTGCTGGTGATATTTTAGGGCATGTGTCAGGATGGAAGGCTTGATCCCCTTGAAGAGGGTGTGCAGGAGGCAGTCTGTAGATGTGATGGTTCTCTCTCATTGATGTTTCAATCTTTCTCTTCCTTTTCCTTTCTCCTCCTCTAAAGTCAATAAAACCTTTTTTTTTAAGTTATGGAAACACATAGCTCAACATCACTAATCTTGGAAATGCAAATGAAATATATAAGGAAGTACCACTCCTTTCAGAATGGCTGTCATCAAAATACATATAACTAACAAGTGTTGGTGAGGATATGGAGAAAAGAGAAAGCCTCATGCACTGTTCATGTGATTGTAAATTGGTACAGTCATTGTGGAAAGCAACATGGATATTCCTTAAAAAATTAAAAATAGAACTGCTATTCTACTTCTGGGTATTTATCCAACAGAAAATGAAAACGAATTTGAAAAGATATCTGCACCCCTATGTTCACTACAGTTATCTACAATAGCCAAAATATGAAAGTAAGGTAGGTGTCCTCCTATAGATAAGTAAATAACAAAGATGTGAAATGTATAGGCACATACTCACAATGACGTGTGTGTGTGTGTGTGTGTGTGTGTGTGTGTGTGTATACACATATACAGTAAGCCACAGGGATGAAGTGTGCAGAACAAACAATGTATAAATATCATAGTAAATTGGCTTGGTGATAGATGGGTACTAGACATATTATTATGAACATATCAAAAGGTATTTAAATATAAAACCACTGTGGTTGTACACCTGTATGTGTGCCAACTCTACTTTAACAAAATGTTTTTAAAATGAAAAAGAAACATATAAGGCAAAGCAGTCCTTTTGACTTTCACATATTGACATGTGAGAATAGGATGCTTTGGAGCCAAAACTAATAACTAACCAGGAAAGCAGACATCAACACTGTCAACCTCACAGCTGAACAAAGAACAGAAAATGAACACAAATTTGAAAAGATAACATCATCAAGTCACCAAAATCATCCTGGTTCCTATCATGTTGGCCTATGTTAACTAGGTTACCTATTATCTGAAGCTGAAAGCCTCCTATCTCATAAATTCCCCAAGGTCTGGAGGATATGATCCACACCTGTTTGAGGTAGTAAAAACTTTCATAAGCCTGTCTTAGCTAGGCACTCATCTCATTCTCAACCATTGCCCTAGCATACATTTTGCACATTGAAACTATACTGCTCATAATTCCCCCAACATTCACCTGTGCATCTTAGCCCTTGCCCTGCTCTTCCTGCTACCAAATGTGTGATCATCTATATTATAAAAGGCCATCTATATATAATCATCTATATTATAAAAGGCCAGTGGCCATAATGCCATAGCGCTGTAATGGTCAAATGACTGGTCACCAGGAGGTGCATTGATGGGTTTCGTGGCATGGTGGGTCCCACTGGCACAAGGGGTCTGGGACCTTGTGTGATATTGAGCACTGGGCCTCTAGTAATATCACTCCTGCTTAACATCACCATTCTGCCTCTTTACCTAGCAAACTTCTTTGTTGCCTGCATGCTTATTTTAAAATTGATCCACATTTTCTTTTTATTTTTAAACTTAAAAAATGATTAAACATAAATAGAGAAACACTGATGTGTAGTTCCACTTATTTATACAATCATTGTGTGAATTTGATACGTGCCCTGACCAGGCATCAAATCCACGACCTTGGCATATCAGGGAAAATGTTTTAAGCAACTAAGAAACCTAGCCAAAGTCTCGCCCACATTTTTAAAACTCTAATTCACACAAAGGACATAAAGTAGCTTGGCACATACTAAACACCAATAAAAAGAATAAACAAAATAATTATAAACTCCTAATGTGATCTGGCACATGGTAAGCAATAAATAAAGTAATGTAAAGAATAGAAATGACCATGAGACTAACAAACTCTTAGAGGGCAAGAACTATCCTTAAAATGTTTCAATTTTGCAACAGCAAAATAACACTCAGTACCTGAAAAACACCTGAAAGTTAAATGGCAGACCATTCAGCTGAAAAATGAATAACTGAATTTAGACATTTTCTTTGATAATTGGTTTAAGAAAGGAAACAGAGAAATGAACCAGCGACAATTCTCTCATATTATTAGTACATTCAAGATCAAAATGCTCTTTCATCTTTGTGTTTCCTATAATTTGCAAAACCAACCAACACAAGTCCTCTGATAATGGTGCCCTAATTCCAAGGTGTCTTCGTACAATTCAGATTGCATAAAGAACTAGGTAACATATCTGGCATTTTTGTTTTGAGAAACATTTTTATACTCTAATAAAACTTGTTGAGGCTCAGGTTGGGCTGTTTGAATATTTATTATCGTTATCATTACCAATGACAACAGAGTATCTTGTTCTAAAGAAATCCCAGTGTCCTGACAATTATTCAACTGATGGAGTCAACATATATCATTCTGTTTTGACTTCTGAGGAATCCTACATAATAAAAGGCTAATATGCAAATAGACCAAAGGGCAGAACAACCAGAACAACCAAACAACCAAACAACCAGTCGCTATGATGTGCACTGACCACCAGAGCATGTATGTGGGACATGGCAGGCATCAGCTGTGGTGGGATGGTAGAGCAGGTAAGCAGGGCACCTGCTGCTGTCACTGGAGTGAGCCTCTGGTGGTTACTGAAAATTCTTTGCTCCCGTGCACCACTGTTCCTCTCCCCACCCCAGGCACTCACACCCGCTGCTGGCGCCAGAGCCATACTCAGCCACTGTGAGTGCCAGTCCCACTCACACCCACAGCCAGCACTGGAGCTGCCACTCACACTTGCTGCCAGTGTAGGGTGCCAGTCCTGATCACTTGGTGCCATCAGCGGGTGTGAGAGGGGCCACCACCATCAGGGCACAGGGCTGCCAACAGACAGAGGACCAAAGGCCACAAAGTGACAGGCCGGGTGGGGGCGCAGAGGCTGGGCCAAGACCTGACTCTGTACCTTGTGGACCACAGTTCCTTTCAAGGTGCATGAATTCTTACATTGGGCCCTAGTAAAGTTAATAATAGTGAAACCTTGTTGGTATAATAAGAAAAATTTGCTATGCTTCTCAAAAAGCATTGCTTTTCTGACTTCAGTACTATGGGTAGATATCCTTAAAAAATAATCTCATTCAGTTTCTTGCACACTGGTTAAGTGTTATAGCTCTTATCATTTGTGGTTTGTTTGTGCTGCCAGAACAGTATTGCTGAGTTTCTAGTTTCAGTTATTTTATGAGACAAATCACTATGTAATAACAAGTTTTCATTTGCTAAGTGTAATCCATTCATATTTAAAACTAAAGATCTGTTTTTAGAACAAATTCAATTTGATATAATGTGAATATAGAGGAAACATACACCATTCTAACTTAAAATCTTCTTTTTTTTCTTTTTTACATAAAGATACCATATGGGATTTTAGGGATCAGGACTAAATAAATGAACTTCCTTTCAAATGATATTGCCCCCAATGTTAAATTGTCTCCAATTAACTTTTGTAATAACACTGATTACTATTCTATTAAGAGATTAAGAAAAACTATATATGCAACTTAAACATTGTTCGGTATTTTTTCCCTGCTCTTTCAGGGAAAAACTTCCTTACTGTTACTTCATCCCTGATAGAACCACCAAGAGTAATTCACTACTAGAAATCTTACCAGGAGAGCAACCTTCAGATTTTTGAGGTTCCCTTTCTTCTTTATATTTACCAGTAGAAGTTAGTGGTTGTTTGCTGTGTACAAAAAAGGTGTTAAATAATATTACTTTTTAATATTAATATAAAATATTTTCTAAATGTAATAACTTCTTAGAATATTTCAGATGTCAGAACTAATACTAAAACTTTAATTACCCCATACACTTTAAACTTGTAAGTTATATAACTGTTATATGAAGTATGTAATTAAAAAAATAAGGTATCACAGTCATGATTTGAGAAAAATATAGTTCAGTGAATTAATTAGAGTCAGCTTAACATAATGGCAAATGTCACACACCCTAGTTCTATAACCAACAGTTCTTTGTTTTCAAACAAGTCACATTTTGGCTCAAGGTCCTCCTCTACAAAATATGAATATTACTACCTTAATTTAGAAAGTTGGTAGGAAAATTAAATAAGATTATAGAGCAAAAATATATGCTCAGAAAACAGTGAAGAAAATAAAAAAATTGAGTTATAAACTTTACTTGTTGAAACTATTTTTGAATCCCAAATAAACCCCAAGGTAGGCTTTTCATGGTTTCTAACATTCAAATGTTGCAATTTTCAGAAAATGTTATGAAGTTTGGTTCTTACCTATACCTATGTTGTGGTTTGTAATTCAGGGCATCTCAGCTATTATGTAACTGGCAACTATATTTATGTACAAATAGATTATAGAGATTGCTTCAGCCTAAGCATATTCTGTTACTTAATATAACATAATGAAGTCAGATAACACCATGTTCCCTTCTTTATGTAGCAAATTATACAAACCACAGAAAACTAACATAAGCCAGGACCTGGCCTGGGCTAATACTATCCCTTCTCAACCTACTCAAACTGTGAACCAGCAGATTTTTATGAGAATGATGTTTAATCTCCCTGTTCACCCCCAACTGACTTGGAATATACAATCCTACTGGTCACTAATGGATACTGATAAGTTATGCATGGGGCTTTAGCAATTGTTAGAACCAATAAACTACTTTTGATTCAGAGCTTCCTGTTGACTAGCTTCCATGTGAGGCATAACTTAAATATTTTAAAACCTGAGGTAAATTCCAGTCACCTGGGAAATGTCATTGTTATGGCAAAGAGATGACTTGAGGGTCCAATCTAAATTATGGAACCTCAGGCAAGCTGGTGCTAACTACACATGGTGAGAAGATATGGGACCTTCTACTACCTAAACAAAGATGCTACATAGGATATAAAGTGACTTAGGGGTATAGATATGGTAAAAAAATGAACAAATAAATAAACAAATAAATAAGTTTTCTTTTCCTCAGGCATTATTTGAATCTCTCTGGCAATTTAGAATTGTTCTAAGTAACACCTGCTAGCAGAAAAAAACAAACATGAAGCTCAAAGGATAACTCATCCCCAAAGATATGGGCTAAGACTTATTTTCCATATAAGCTTTCCAATGTGTGAGGGAGGCTGTGGGTGGCTAGAGCTAGGAGGCCCAGCTGTCCGAATAGGGTGCTGGTAATTGACATAGTGGCTAAGCATACAAACTCATGTAAGTAACATAAGTATAGGTGTGGCCCAAATGTGAGTCAACATGAAGACTCAGGAATCTGGATAAGTAAGGTCAACCCAGGAGTACAAATCAAGTATGACTATAGGAAGGATTTAATGGCAACTCAACAGCAATAGAATCAATGGATTCAACAGAAAATGTAGAATGTACTTTTAGACATCTTTATATGACTTATGAAAGAAGACTGTCTCCAATGGCCTTAAGGAACCCTTTATGTTCCTGAAAAAATTCAAGGGGGAGGATATAGGAGATAGCCCCCAGAAATTACAGATTTTCCTGTTACAGTGAACACTTCAAGACCCTGAATAATTAGTTAGAAAAATCAGAGCTGAGATTTTATTTGTAACCCCATGCATAGGAGTTTTACTTGGAATGTAATGGGTAAAAATCTTAAAAGTTCTGAGAGAAAGAATACGGCTCATTGTTCCTTCAAAGAAGGGGAGCCTTTGCTTGTTTTGAGCTAATTAGCTATTCTAACTGACTGGCATTCACAAAGTGCCAGAACCAAACTATGAAATCTCATCCAGTACATAAAAAGGAACAGGAAAATGATTTTAAACCTCATTTTAGTGAAACTGGCATTTTAAAACAAACACAAACTAAAACCACTCAAAAAGCATATTCATTAGCAGTTCACCCATAGTTATCATGAGAAAAGATTTAAGCACCTTGCTGAAAAAGTAGCCAGACTGTATTTTATTTGTGGACACATATTTTCAGCAAGCATGAGGGCTGTATGTATAACACAGAGATTGCTTCACCCTCAGCATCTTCTATTATGTCATTTAATTTGATATACTCCCCAAGTTAATACCCTGTTTGTCTGTCTAGAATTGACTATTTACATGCTGAAGTGTTCATCTGTGTAAATTACCTCCAAGGCTAAAATGAGTGGAAAAGAAGGGCGGCTCTTGTCCTACTTAGGTATTGCTAACTTAAAGTTCTTTCACAGGTAAGAAACCATGCTGAAGTCACTAATCTGAAGTAAGGGAAGATTTAAAAGGAAAAGTGCCACTTGGCCAGGATGTTAAACTCAGCTTGAAGTACTAGAGTGTTTTTATTAATTAATTGCTAGGCTTACTTAAATCCTGAAATTCTACCTGCCTTTCATTCTTTCTATAGAAAAATGGAGAACACTGGAGATGGCAGAAGTGGGAAATAAAATAACACAATGAAAGAAACACAAAGCAGAGAAGAAAGCAAAACAATCAAGAAAAAATAATAGAAAAGAGAAAAATGACTCTAGGAAAAAAGACAAAACTTCATACAACTTGGTAAAAATACAAGCTTGGAGGGAAAACTAGTCTGGGAAATCAGCAAATAGAAAAATCTATTAAAAATATACTCAAAATAGATGCTGAATTTAATTAACATAACATGAACTACAGATATTCTTTTCTTACAGGTAAGCAATGCATTGCAGGAAGATTTCATATCATTTAACCTAAAAACATTTGCCTGATTAAACTTGCTGAGGTAAAATATTTTGTTCTTTGGCCATAGCTAACTGAAGTGTGCCATAAAAGCTTTTGTGGGCAAAACAAGGTCCTATTTACAACTACAATTGTCAAGAATAGTATGATAAATGTTAGGATTAACTGGACCTCTTAGGAAATCCTAAATCAGATTTAACACACAATCAAATTTGATTTTCTGAGTTGATAGCATTCACATCTATATCTAGTTGCCTGAGCTACCTGGAACTTATCAGTGTATATTGGGGAACAAGAGAATAATTTAGGAGTTGAGTTAGTCGACAGTCAAATCATCAGTCAGTCTCTTGCTAACAATGGCATCAAGGGTCATTTCATCCACCTCCCAGAACCACAGTTGCCTCGTTAATTAAAAAGTAGGTACATTAGCACACTTACTTTGCAAAACTATTGTGATAACTATATAACACAGGTTAATGACATATTATAGGGTCTAACCCACAGTAGAACATTCTAGAAAGGTTAGCTTCTTTCTTCTGCATTCCGGTAGTTACCATAAAATTTTTAGAAATCCATAAAATCCTACCTGCTTAAAGAGTCTTCTTCAGAGACCTCAATGACTATTTAAAAAAAAAAGTAAAATAAATTTTAAAACAATAAGAATACAGGGCTTTAAAAGTGCCAGTTTAATGCATTGTTAGAAAATATAACTTCAGGACCACATCTGAAGACTATATTAAAGTGAACAATAATTCTATTATTGGTAAGCCATTAGTACATTAGGAACATTTACTTTCTCTTTTTAAACATATAAAAAAAAGAATGGGGTCTATCAAAAGGTATACTTCCTTGTGAAATGCTATATGCAAAGAACATAATCCTAAACAAATCCTATGAGACTGATAGAAAATTGTACTTTGGGTGGAATAGGAATCATGAACTAACCATGTCAACCTTAAATAATATGAGTTTTCTGGCTGCTTCCATTCAGAGCAGTTAGAAGAGAGTAGACTTATTTTACTGTAACACAATACAATATCTCTTGCTCTTGAGTAAAGACTAGCTGGTTGAGTATTAAACACTCTTATCCTAAGGAAGCTTGGGCACTAGTCAAAACAAAACATAGGAAACGAACTCTTTCTGGCTCCATTTCTAATTGCAAGATGAATAGGAAAAACTTTGTGATTCCAGTTGTATAAAGTATAACCCCTTGAGACTGTCTCCTTCCATTGCTAGAGTGTATCTGTCCCCACCTCAGAGGGCAGGGTAGTCCAGACAGTTAGTGCTCTGTAGTAGTATGTGAGGTCATTTTTCTCAACTCTCCCCATTAGCTGTCAAATGCCTATAGAAATCATTTTCTTTCAGTTTGTGTGGCATATGTCATCAGATCCTATGGTTATGAAGAACAACAAACCTCTAAGGCCAAAGAACATCTTGGCTAACTACATTCAAAAAGAATTCACTTTTTAAACATTTAAAAAAGATAGCCTGGGAGGCGAGGGGAGGAGGGGGCAATGGGAAGATATGCATATATGTAACACAATAAAAATAAATAAATAAATAAATAAATAAATAAATAAATAAATAAATAAAATAAAGATATCTACTGTATGATTCCAACAATACAACATTCAAGAAAAGATAAATTTTGGGAGACATAAAACAGATCAATGGTTCTCAGAGTTTAGAGTGAAGGGAAGGATTAATAAGCAGAACATGGAGGATTTTTAAGATAGTGAATGAATTCTATATAATACTGTAATGGTAAGTATGTGCCATCATACATTTGTCAAAACCCATAGGATGTTCAACACCAATGGTGAACCTTAATGTAAACTATGGAATTTGGTTGATAATTATGAGTCAATGTACATCCACCCTTTGTAAAAAATATACTTCACTGTTACTGGAGGTCAAAAATGAGCAAGGCACCAGGCCTGCATGGTTCAGTGATTGAGTGTCCAGTTAAGAACCAGAAGGTCAAGATTCAATTTCCAGTAGAGGCACATGCCCTGGTTGTGGGCTTGATCTCCAATTTGGGGTATACAGGAGACAGAAGAATAATGATTAACTCTCATCACTAATGTTTCTATCTCTATCTGCCTCTCTGAAACCAATAAAAAATAAATTTAAAAAAAGAGCAAGCCATCAATGGGACATGCTTTCTTTTTAATTTTAATTTTATTGTTTAAAATATTACAAATAGTAGTATGTATGTCTCCCTTTTTTTCCCCATTGATCTTCCCCTGGCCTCCTCTACTCCCCAAAATATGCCCTCACCTCCCACCCCCCAGTGTCTTGCACCCATTGTTTATGCTTATATGTATGCATACAAGTCCTTCAGTTGATCTCTTATCTCTCTCCGCTAAACATCCCCAGCCTTCCTGCTGTAATTTCACAGTCTGTTTGATGCTTTTCTGCCCCTGTATTTATCTTTTTATCAGATTATAATGTTCTTTATTATCCATAAATGAGTGAAATCATGTGGTATTTTTCTTTCACTGACTGACTTATTTCACTTAGCCACCAAGAAGGGAGAGGATCCCACCACTGCCACAGTGCTTACCAGCTATGAGCCCAGCTTCTGGCTGAGCAGCGCTCCATGTGTGAAAGTGCACTGAGCACCATGGGGCAATTCCTACATTGAGCGTCTTCCCCCTGATGATCAGTGTGAGTTATAGCAACTAGTTGTTCTGATGTTTAGTTGATTGCATATTAGCCTTATACTATATAATAAAGGAGTAATATGCAAATTTACCATTACTCCAACATACAAGATGGCTGCTCCCATGTGGTCAAAGATGGCTACTCCCATGTGGACACAAGATAGCCACCACAAGATGGCTGGTAGGGAAGGGGGACCAGGCCTGCAAGGGGCAATCAGGCAGTTGGGGGTCAGTTGTGGGCAGCAGGGGAGAGAAGTTAAGGGTGACCTGCAAGGGGCAATCAGGCAAGGGGTGATCAGGTAAGGGGTGATCAAGCAAGGGGTGATCAGGCCAGCTGGGGAGGGCAGTTGGGGAGGGCAGAGGGATCCCAGTGGAGCAGACCTAAATGGGCAGTCAGACATTCTTCAATGGGTCCCAGATTGAAGATTGTGCAGGCAGGGTGCGGGACACACCACCCTCATGCACAAATTTCATGCCCTAGGCCTTCAGTATTATATAGGATGCTCAAAGTCATTAATATGAAGGATGCAAATCAAAACAACAATGAGGTACCATTTCACACCTATCAGAATGGCTATCATCAACAAAACAACAGAAGACAAGTGTTGGTGAGACGTGGAGAAAAAGGAACTCTGCGTGCATTGCTCATGGGAATGGAGACTGGGTGCAGCCACTGTGGAAAACAGTATGGTGTTTCCTCAAAAAATTTAAAAAAGAGAACTTCTATTTGACCCAATAATTCCACTTCTAGGAATGTATCCCAAGAAAACAGAAACACCAATCAGAAAAGATATATGCGCCCCTATGATCATAGCAGCACAATTTACAATATCTAATATTAGGAAACAGCCAAATGCCCATCAGCAAATGAGTGGATTAGAAAACTGTGCTACATTTACACAATGGAATTCTATGCTGCTGTAAAAAAGAAGGAATTCTTACCATTTGCAACAGCATGGATGGACCTGGAGAGCATTATGCTAAGTGAAATATGCCAGTCACAGAAAGATAAATATAATATGACCTCAGTCATTTGTAGAATATAATGAGCAACTTAAACTGATGAACAAAAATAGAACCAGAAAGATAGAAGCACTGAAAAGATTATACAACCTATGAGGGAAGGTGGGAGATGAGGAAGTAAGAGATCAACAAAAGGACTTGTATGCATACATATGAGTATAAGTAATGGACACACACAGTAGGGGGGTGAGGGTTTGTTCTTGGGGGAGGCGATGAAAGGGGAGAGTTCAATGAGGGAATAAAGGAGACTCACGTAATACTTTAAAGAATTTTAAGAAATGTATTTCCTCAGCCTGCTATTAACATATATAAACAAATTAATGCTATTTCCAAGAAATAGTCACCTTGGAAATTAAGATAAATATCCAAGTATCAGAATATGGGTGTTATCCCCACAATTGAATGAAGCATATGGAAAGATAAATACATAAAGCAAATAATTTTCATTGTGTACTAAGGCAGGAAAATAACTGATAAATATGATTGAATATCTTGCTTTACAATTATAAACAGGGTTTAGTGCAACATAAATAAAAACTGAATTATCCATATAATTAAAAGTCATGTTTTCCTCTAATTTTAAATCAGAAATCTATGCTGATTTTATCTAAATATTACCTTGAAGCATTAATTGGATAAAAAGAAAAGCTTATAATTGCCTAATATTATGTACAAATATCTGTGAAATACTTACCAAGAGTCACAAATGTAATCAGCATTGCAAGCAATTATGGATGATGTGACTGAAACCAGTACCATGTTATATTAAATAATACTTGCTCTTAAAATAAATTCTTAGATCAAGGCTAAAAAGTCAGTCAGTTTTGCCGTGCAAAAACATTTCATGCAGCAGGCCTAAGACTGCTATCTTAGAAAGTCCTGCTTAGCCAAAACCAGTTTGGCTCAGTGGATAGAGCATTGGCCTGTGGACTGAAAGGTCCCAGGTTTGATTCCGCTCAAGGGCATGTACCTTGGTTGCAGGCACATCCCCAGTGGAAGGTGTGCAGGAGGCAGCTGATCAATGTTTCTCTCTCATCGATGTTTCTAGCTCTTTGTCCTTCTCCCTTCCTCTCTGTAAAAAATCAATAAAATGTATTTTTAAAAAAAGTCCTGCTTAAATGGCTGTCCTTCAGTGGGTGACTGAAAACCTGAATCTAGGGAGGCTTTCCACCTTTCCCTAACTGAGAAGAGTAGCTCCCTGTGCCTAAATGCTTTGTACAACCAATTGGGTTCATGCTGATCACCTGCTTTCTTTCTGGGAATCTAAAATTTTGGTACATGCTATGGGGAAGATGACTATGTGATTAGCATGCCATAAAAAATTCTCAATGAGACTAACAAGACTGGAAGACAACATATATCACATATGTTGTCATAATTATACACAGAGTAACTAAGCACCCCAGGTAACTTCACAGGAAGAGGGCCCTTGGAAGCTTGTGCCTGGTGTCCTCCACCCTTTCTCACACATACCTCTTATCTTTCCTGATTTTACTGCGGTCTTTCACTATAATAAATCTCAGTTATGAACACAACTATATGCTGAGTTTTGTAAAGTTTTCTAATAAATAAACAAACCGAAAGGTAGATTTAGAAACCTCTAATAAAATTGCATTATGTGAAAATATTATTTGAATGGATGTGTTATACAAGATTACAATACAGAAGTTGATTTCACAGAATACCTATCATTGATTTTGTTTTGGTCCATGTTTCTTTTTGAGTTTTCCGTAGATCTATAACTATTGGGATACAGACATGAAAGGGATAAATCAAACATTGATGTCAGAAAATAATGTGAAATAAGCAACATTTCTATTTAGTCACAAAAGAAAGTACAGAATTGTAATACTTAATACTTGACAACATGTTCTATAGTATCAAAGTTTCTATAAAGGAAATAAAGCCATCACACTATCAATTTTCTCCAACTAAACAAGGTTTAATTCCTTTGTACAACAGTTGTGAATCAACTAAGTAACTGCAAAAGAAGAGTAATTATCATATACTAGTGGCCTGGTACATGAAATTCGTGCATGGGGGGGTATCCCTTGGCCTGGCCTGCACCCTGCATCCTTTCCATTCTGGGATGTCCTACTGCCAGTTTACAGGAATCAGACCTAAACCTGCTAGTCAGACATCACTCTTGCAATCCGGGATTGCTAGTTCCTAAAAGCTCACCCGCCTATCTGCCAGATTGCTCCTAACCACGCTGCCTGCTGGTCTACTCACCCCCAACGGCCCCCTCCACTGGCCTGAAAATCCCCAATGGCCCCTGTTCCATCTTCCTGATCACCTACAACTGCTGTCCCATCCTAGCCTGATCACCCACAACTGCCCTCCCCTCTTGGCCTCTAACCACCTCTACTTCGGCCCTGCCACCATGGCTTTGTCCAGAAGAATATCCATAAGGTCTCCTGAAAGATCTCCCAGTCTAATTAGCATATTACCCTTTTAGTAGTATATATGGAGGCCCAGGGTATGGGTGGAAACCAGCTGGTTTTGCCCTGAAGGGTGTCTTGGATCAGGGTGGGAGTTCCCTTAGGGTGGACGTAGCATAGTGATGGTCAATTTCTATGTTTCTCTTTTATTAGTGTAGACCAAAGACCTGATGCATGAAATTCATGCAAGGGTAGACTTTGGCAGCCCCAGTTGCCGGACCTCTCCAGCCCTGGTTGCCAGGGCTCTGGTTGCCTCATGGTCTGGGCTGCCTTGCGGCTCTGCCTCCCACCCACATCTGCCACCCACACACACCCAGTTCCCTGGTTTCTCAGAGTTCCCAGATTGATCACTCCACAAATGGTGACCTGGGCCTCCCTCTTTGGGACAATCATAGAGACCTCTGATTGACTGCCCCACTGACTGGTTGCCTGGACCTCCTTCCACGGGGCAATTGTGGAGTGATGGCGGGCCCTCTTACTAATTGCATCACACCTGCCTTGGTTGGCCTGGTACCAATGCTTGCCATAGCATGGTTGTTCTATTCTTCATGTCCAATCTAAATGCCAGTGCACTACCTAGAAACCTATCAATCACCTTAGATTTCTCTCTCCCCACCAGCTCTTTACATGCAGTCATCACCACAATCATATGAACCACACTTCTCTACTTTCTCTGCTTTATTTTGCTACTTTCAACTGCCCTCGTCAAACATGAGCTCATAAAAGATGGCTCTCTTGGAGTGTGGGGAAAAACCACATATAATATTGTTCCTTCTTAAATTAATAAGATTTCTTTAAGTAAAAGAAATGGGAAAGACATAGGCCCAGAAGACAACATTTCAAATGGAATAAATTTAGCTTCCTATCTCTTTTGACCATGGGAGCATAAAACTTTCAAATTGGACTGATGCTCATCCAAGGTGTAAATGTTCCTTTGTCTTCCAGGTTCTTGATATAATTTCTGTCTATCTATTCTCTACAGGAGGAGTCAGCAAACTAGGGCCCACAGGCCAATGCAAGCTGCCATCTGGTTTTGTAAATGGTCTCACTAGAATACAGCCATACCTATTCACTTACAGATTCTCTAAGACTGCTCTCACACTACAATGGCAGACTTGAGTAGATATGACAGAGCACATGGATTAGAAATCAGGCCCTTTTCAGAGAAAGGTTGGTGACTCCTGCTTCATACCATAATCAGAGAGCCCTGATCAAATCTAATCTTGTTCCTCTTCTGCTCAAAACTCCAGTAAATATTTCCAGCTTTCAACCTGAGTCTTCATTCTTGCTGGAGAACCACAACTCTATTTGGACATTCACTGTCCTGATACACAAAGAAAGTCGTATCTTCTTTGTATATCAGTTCCAAAAGGAGAAATGATTATAATACGCTCATCAGAGTCACTAATTTACCTCTAACTGGGTTAGGAATGAGCATGTGATTAACCCAAGCCTATAAAAAATTAGAGAAGTCAAATGCAAGCCTCCCCGTTTCTTCCTATTTAAAAGAAAGAAATAGGCCCAGTCAGTGTGATTCAGTAGATGGAGCCGATTGCCCCACGCACCATGAGGGTGCTGGTTATATTCCAAGGAAGGACAGATGCCAGGGTGACAGGCTTGATCCCCTTGCAGGGAGTATGCAGGAGGCACCTCATGGATGTGATGGTTCTCTCACATTGATGTTTGTCTCTCTGCCTTTTCCTTTCTCTCTCTCTAATGTCAATAAAAACATTTTTTTTCCAAAAAATTAAGGAGACACATAGCTCAACATCATAATCTGGGAAATGCAAATGAAATTCATAAGGAAGTACCTCTTTACTCCTCTCAAAATGGGTGTCATCAAAATATAAATAACTAACAAATGTTGGTGAGGATATGGAGAAAAGAGAAAACCTTGTACAATGTTTGTGTGATTGTAAATTGGCACAGTCACTGTAGAAAGCAGCATGGACATTCCTTAAAAAAATAAAAATAGAACTGCTATTCTACTGCTAGGTATTTATCCAATAGAAACATGAACAGAAATTTTAAAAGATATCTACACCATTATGTTCACTACAGCATTATTTACAATAACCAAGATATGGAAGCAACATAGGTGTCCTTCCATAGATGAGTAAATAAAAAGATGTGGAATTTATAAACACACACTCACACTCATAATGCATATGTATAATGAAAACTACTCAGACATAAAGAACAATGAATTCTTGCCTTGTATAGAAACATTGATAGACCAGGAGAATCTTATACTAAGTGAAATAAGACAAAGAAAGCAAATACCATAGGGTCTCACTTATAGGTGCAATCTAAAACAACAAAGAAACAGACCCCATGGCTACCGAGAACAAACTGGTGGTTGCTTGTGTGTAGTAAGCAAAGGTGATGGGTAAAATAAAAGAATATAAAGTGCAAAATTGCAGTTATAAATTACATAAGCTAGAGGGATATAGTGTACTGTGCGGCACAGGAAATGTATCAATATCATAACAACTTTGCTCAGTGTTAGATGGTTGATAGATGGTTACAAGACATATCATTGTGAACAAATCATAAGGAATATAAATGTCAAACCACTGTGGTTGTACATGTTAAAGTAATATAATGTGTGCCAACTCTACTTCAACAAAATATTGCAGAAGGAAAAAATAATGTTTACGGAAAAGCATTCCTTTTGGCCTTCACAATGTGGACATGTGAGAATAAGATGCTTTGGAGCCATAGCTAATTACTGACCAGGAAACAGACATAACTGCTGACAGCCTCACAGCTGAGAAAAGAACAATAACTGGGATCCTGATGAAATCACTGAGTCACCAAAACAATCCTGACTCCTATTGCTTTGGCCTCTGTTAATTAGGCCACCTAATCCCTGAAGCTAAAAGCATCCTATGTGATAAATTTCCCAAGGCCTAGAGGATATGCTCTAGACCAGTGTTCTCAACCTATGGGTCACAACCCCTTTGGGGGTCAAACAACCCTTTCACAGGGGTCGCCTAAGACATTCTGCATAACAGTAGCAAAATTACAGTTATGAATTAGCAATGAAAATAATTTTATGGTTGGGGTCACCACAACATGAGGAACTATATTAAAGGGTCGTGGCATTAAGAAGGTTGAGAACCACTGCTCTAGACCATTCTGTGGTAGCAAAGACTTTCATAAGCCTGCCTTAGCTAGGCACTCACCTCATTACCAACCATTCCCACAGCACACATGTTGTACTACTGAAACTGTACTGCTCATAATTCCCGCAACATTCACTTGTGCATCTTAGCCCTTGCTCTACACTTCCTGCTGCCAAACCTATAATCATAACAGACATTCCTCCTCTCAAATATCACCCTTCTGCCCCTTTACCTGGAAAACTTATTTGTGGTTTGCAAGCTTATTTTAAAACCCATCCATACTTTTTTGAACTGTTTAAAAACTGACTAAAGATGGAGAGACAGAAACTCTTGTTTGTAGGTCCCCTTATTTATGCATTCATTGAATCAGTCTAGTATTTGACGAGGCATCAAATCCACAACCTTGACATATTAGGGATGACACTTTAAGCAACTGAGAAACATATCCAAAACTCACCCACATTTTAAAAACTGTAATTTTCATCATAGACTTAAAGTGGCTGGTACATACTAAACACCAATAAAATGAATAAACAAAGATAATTATAAAGTCCTAATGTGATCTGGCACCCAGTAAGCACTAGCTAAAGTATAGCAAATCATGAAAATTAAAATAAACTTAACATGCTCTTAAAAGGACAATGACGGTTTTTACAATGTTTCAATTCTGCAACATCAGAATAACACTTAGTACCTAAAAGATACCTGAAAGTTAAATGGAAGATCATTCAGCTGAAAAATGAATAACTGAATTTTGACATTTTCTTTGAAAATTCTGTTTAGAAAAACAGAGAAATAAACCAGCGACACGTCTCCCACATTATGAGTACCTTGAAGATCAAAATGCTATTTAATGTATTGCCTATAACTTGCAAAGCCAACCTATGCAAACCCTCTGATGAAGGTCTATCAACTCCAAGGTGTCCTCATACAGTTCCGATTGTACAAAGAACTAAGTGCCACATCTGGCATTTTTGTTAATGGGAAACATTTTTGTACATTTATTATAATTTGTTGAGTCCCAGGATGGGCTATTTGAATATTTATTATCATTTTCTTCTGATTATTGGCAACAGAGCATCTTGTTCTAAAAATATTCCAGTTTCCTGATAATTACTAAATTAATGAAGTCAACATATATCATTCTGTTTTGACTTCTGAAGAATAAAGTTGATAATAGTGAGACCTTGTTGATATAAGATGAAAAAATACCCTGTGCTTCTCAACAAGCATTGCCTTTCTGAGGTAGATGTCTTTATAAAACTGGCTAAGTGTTGTACCTCTTATTGTTTGCCATCTGTTTGTGCTACCAGGAAAGTATTGTTGAGTTCCTAGTTATAGTTACTTTTTGGTGAGACAAATCACTATGCAATAACAAATATTCACTTACTAAATATAATCCATTCACAGTTAAAACTAAACAAAAGATTCATTTTTAGAACAAGTCCACTTTGGTATAATATGAATATAGAGGAAATGTATACCATCCTAACTTAACATCTTTTTTCTTCTTAACATAAAGATATAGTGTGGGACTTTATAAGTCAGAACTAAATGAATGAATTTCTTTTCAAATGATATTGCCCCAGATTTTAAATTACCTACAATTAACTTTGTAAATCATACTGAATACTATTCTTTTAAGAAAGAGATTAAGAAAAACTACACATGCTAGTTACAGATTGTTTGGTGTTTTTTTCCCTGCTCTTTCATTATCCAAACTTCTCTATTCTTATTTCATCTATGGTAGGAGCACCAAGAGGAATTCATTATTAGAAATCTTACCCAGAGTGCAACTTTCAGATTTTTTGGGTTCCTTTTCTTTTTGATATTCAGAAGTTAGTTGTTGCTCACTGTGTACAAAAAAATGGTGAAAAGTAATATTACTTTTTAATATTATCATAAAAATATTTTCCAAATATAGTAAATTCTTAGAATATTTCAAATATCAGCACTAATGTTAAAACTTCAATTATACCATATACTTTAAATTTGTAAGTTTTGCTACTGTTTTATGAAGTATATAATTTTAAAAATAAGGTATAACAGTCATGAGATGAGGGCAATATAATTAGTTCAGTGAATTAATTAGAGTTAGATAAACATAATCATAAATGTCTTAAACTCATACATTCTAATTCTATAACCAACAAGTCTTTATTCTCAAGCAAGTCACATTGATTTATGTACAAATATATTACCTCATGAAGTCAGATAACACAATGTTCCCTTCTTTTTGTAGCAAATCATACCAACCACAGAAAATTAATTGAAGTCAGGACCTGGCCTGGACTAAGACTATCCCTTCTCTAAGTACTCAAACTGTGAGCCAGTAAATCTTTATGAGAATGATGTTTAGTCTCCCTGTCCACCCCAACTGGCTTGGAAGATGCAATCCTACTGGTCACATACCCATGCTGATGAGTCAGGGATAGGCCCTTAGCAATTGTAATTACCAATAACCTACTTTTGATTCAGAGCTTTTTGTTGACTGTCTTCCATGTGAGGCATAATTTAAAATATTTTGGCTGAGACCGGTCTGACTCAGTGGATAGAGCGTCGTCGGCCTGCGGACTGAAAGGTCCCAGGTTCGATTCTGGTCAGAGGCAAGTATCTTGCTTGCGGGCACATCTCCAGTAGGGGGCGTGCAGGAGGCAGCTGATCGATGTCTCTCTCATCGATGTTTCTGACTTTCTATCTCTCTCCCTTCCTCTCTGTAAAAAAATCAATAAAATATATTAAAAAAATAAGAATAAAAATAAATAAAATATTTTGAAACCTGATGTAAATTCAAATCACTTGAGGTAGTTTCATTATTATGGCAAAGAGATTACTTGAAGGGCCACAAGAAATTATGGACCTTAAGAAATCAGATGCTTACCACTCTGAGAAAGCGACATGGGGCCTTTCACTACCTAAACAAAGGGGCTCCACAGGATATAAAGTGACCTTGGGGTGTAGATATGGTAACAAAGGAGAAAGAACTTCTGATCTTTTCCTGTGTCATTCTTTGAATCTCTTTGGCAGCTTAATATTACTGTAGGTAACACGTGCTAGTAAAACAAAACAAAACAAAACAAAACAAAAACCCCAATGAAACTCAAAGGATAACTCATCCCCAAAGATCTGGGCTAAGAACTGAGCTTCACATAAGCTTTCCAGTGTGTGGGGGCTATGGGTGGCTAGAGCTAGGAAGCCCAGCTGCCAGAATAGGGTATTGGTAATTAGAATAGTGGCTAAGCATACAAAGCATATGTGTGTAAATTAAAAAAAGGTGTGACCCTCAAGTCCAACTGTGGATCAACATGAAGACTCAGGAATCTAGATCAGCAAGGCCAACTTGGGAGCAAAGATCAATCATGACTATATGATGCATTTCTATAACAACTCAACAGCAATAGAATCAATGGAAACAATATAAAAGTGAGAGAAGATTGTCTTTCTGGACTTAGGGAATCCTTTATGTTCCTGAAAAATTCAAAGTTGTGGGGGGAAAAATATAGAAGGTAGCTCCCAGAAACTACATACTTTTCTGCTACAGTGAACACTTCAAGAACCCCAAATTACTAGTTAGAAAAATCAGAGCTGAGATTTGTAACCCCATGCATAGTGGTCCTGGTTGGAATAAAATAGGTAAAAATCTTAAAAGTTCTGAGATAAAGAATTTGGCCCATTGCTTCTTCTAATTAGCTGAGCTATTTTTTTCTTTTCTGACTGGCATCCCCAAATTGCCAGAACCAAACTATGAATTCTCACCTATTACATAAAAAGTAACATGAAATGAGTTCATACCTTAGTTTAGTGGTAACTATCATTTTAAAACAAATACTTACAAAATAAAACCACTAACAAGAACTTATTCTTCTCCAATCTACCCACAGTTATCTTGAGAAAAGTCATCAGTACCATGCTAAAAAAGAAGTCTGACTTTATTTGTGGACTCATTATTTCCTGCAAGCATGTGGGCAGTGTATATAACACAGAGATCACTTCCCCCTCGGCATCTTTAATTATGTTATTGAAACAGCTAACTTCATATATTCCCCAAGTTAATACCCTGTTTGTCTGTCTAGAATTGACCATTTACATGCTGAAGTGTTCATCTGTGTAAATCATCTCCAAGGCTTAAACGAAGAGGAAAAAAGGACACCTCTTATCCCATTTGGAGATTGCTAACAGATAAGAAACTATGCTGAGGTCACTAATCTGACATCAGGGAAGATTTAAAGGAAGATCTACCACTTGACCAATATGTTAAACACAGGTTGCAATACTACAGGTGTTTTGATTAATTAATTGCTAGGCTTCCTTAAACTCCTGCAATTCTACCTGCCTTTCATTCTGTCTGCAGAAAAATGCAGAACACCAGAGCTGGCAAAAGTGGAAAAAATAACTCAATGAAAGAAACACCAAGAAAAGCAGAGAAGAAAGTTTAAAAATCTAGAAAAGTTAAGGTAGATAAAAAAAATGTCTCTAGGAAAAAAGACAAAACTTCATAGAACTTGGCAAAGTTACCAGCCTGAGGGGGAAACAAGACTGGGAAGTCAGTAAATAGAAAAATCTATTAGAAATATTCTCTAATTCGATTTCAAACACAATTAACATAACATAATCTATACAGAGATATTCTTTACTAACAGATAATCAGTTTCAGGAAGATCACATCATTTTACTAAAAACACTTGCCTAATGAGGCCTTGTGTAGGTAAAACTTGGTTCTGTGGCCATAGCTAACTGAGACGGGCCCTAGAAGCTTGGGTGGGAACAACAAGGTCCTATTTACCACTACATTTGTCAAGGGGAGTAAGATAAATGCTTAGACTAACTGGGCCTACTAGGAAAATTCTGAATTAGAGTTAACACACAATCAGATGTGACTTTCTGAGTTGCTCTAATTTGCATCTTTATCTCCATGGCAGAAGTTCACAGGAACTTATGAATGTATGCTGAAGGATAACAGAATAATTTAGGAGCCACCCTGTTTGACAGTCAAATCATGACTCAGCCCCTTGTTAACTGTGGAGTCATAGGTCAATTCATCCATCTCCCCAAACCACAGTTGCCTCATTAGTAAAAAGTAAGCCAAAATAGCACAGCTACTTTGCCAAGCTGTTGTGATGACCATGTAACACAGGTTAATTCCGTAGAATAGAGTATAGCCCATAGCAGAACACTCTAGAAATGTTAGTTTCTTTTCTCTACATTTTCTTAGTGAGCATATAACTTTTAAAAATCCTACCTGCTTAAAGAGTCTTCAGAGACATCAATCACTATTTTTTAAAAAAGTAAAATACATTTTAAAACAATAAGAATACAGGACTTTAAAAGTACTAAATTAATGCAATATTAGAAAGTATAACTTTGGGACCACATCTGAAGACTATACTAGAGTAAATATTATTTGTAGGACATTAAGAACATTTACTTTGTCTTTTTAAATCTATAAAACTAAAAAAAGGGGGGGGAGGATCTATCAAAATGTGATACTCGCCTGTGAACTGCTATGTACAAAGAAAAATAATGCTAACCAAACCCCATCAGACTAATAGAACATTTTATTGTTAGTGGAAACAGAATTATTGACTAACCATGTCAAACTTTAGTAGCACAAGTTTTCTAGCTTCTTCCATTAAAAGCAATTAGAGGAGCGCATACTTATTTTGCCATAACACAAAATAAATTCTCCAGCTCTTAGGTTCAGACTAGCTAATCTAGGATGAAACTCTCTTATCATAAGGAAACTGTGTCGCTAGGCACTACGCTTTGCAGCACAGTAAAATATAGGAAGCAAATTCTTTCTGGCTCCATTTCCAATTGGAAGAAAAGTAGGGAAGACTGTGATTTCAGTTGTATAAAGTCCAACTACTTGAGGCTGTCTCCTTCAATTGGGAGAGTCTCTCTGGACCCACCACATAGAGCAGGGTGGTCCAACAGTTAGCACTCTGCAATAGTGTGTGAGATCATCTTTCTTAACTTTTCCCATTAGATGGAACATGCATATAGAAATCATTCTCTTTCAGTTTATTTGGTATATGTCATCAGATCCTGTGCTAATGAAAAACAACAACAAACAATTAAGGCCATCTAACATCTTGGATAACTACATCCAATTACCTTGGAATTTATTTTTTAGATATTCAAAAAGATACCCACTGTGTGATTCCAACTATACAACATTCAAGAAAAAACAAATCTAGGGAGACGTTAAAAAAAAAGATCAGTAGTTTCCAGGGGTTAGGGAGAAGTGTGGGATGAATAAGTAGAGCACAGAAGATTTTTAGGGTAGTGAAGAAATACTATATGATATGATTCTATATTCTAATGGTGGGTATGCATTTGTCACAATCCAAAGCATGTACAACATCAAGAGTGAACCTTATTGTAAACTAAGGACTTTGGTTGATAATGATGAGTCAGTTCATATCCATCCATTGTAATAAATATACTTAATTGTTACTGGAGGTCAAAACTGAGCAAGGCACCAGGCCTGTGTGGCTCAATGGTTGGGTACTGACCTAGGAACCAGAAAGTTAAGGTTAAATTCCAAGTAAAGTCACATGCCTGGGTTGTGGGCTTGATAACCAGTATGGGGTGTTCAGGAAGCAGCCTATCAATAATTCGATTGATATTTCTATCTATGTCTCTTCACCCCTTTCTCTCTGAAATTAATAAAAAATTAATTAATTCATAAAAATGTATAAGGCTGTTATGTTTGCATTTGTGTGGTTTAAGGGCACTCTATATTTTTCATTCAATTTTACTGTGCACCTAAAACTGCTCTAAAAATATGGTTTATGAATTTTTGTTTAAAATAATATATTCCCTGCATCTGCCATTAACATACAGTCTATCAACATATTAATGCAATTTTCAAAATAGAGTAATCTTGAAAATTAAGATTAAAAACTCTAGTATCAGAATGTGGGTATTATCCTTGCAACTGAGTGAAGGATATGAAAAGACATAAATAAAGCAAATACTTTTACATATATGCTCATGCAAGAAAATAACTAATAAATATGATTGAATGCCTTGCACTGTATTTACAAACAGGGATTTAATACAACATAAATCATCCATATAATTAAAAGATAATTTTTCTTCTAATTTTAAATCAGAAATCATTATGATGGGTTTATCTAAGAATTATCTTGAAGCATTAATTGGATAAAAAAGAGAGCTTATCATTGTATAATATTGCCCTAGTAATTTATGTACAAATATCTGTGAAATACTCACAAAGGGTCACAAAAGTAACCGTCATTGCAAGCAATTATGGATGATGCAACTGAAACCAGTACCATGTTATGTTAAATACAAGCACTGCTACTGAGAAGCTTGGTTTCTTTTCCCTCTTTAAGCAATTCCATGAATATGTGTTTTATACTGCTACTAGTGGCCCGGTGCTCAAAATCTGTACACATTAAAAGGGAATTAGAAGAAATATTTTAATATTGCTATTTGGCCTTTCTCTAGAATAGAAGTGTCAGAGATGAAAGAAAACTAGTAAAATGTATATGAAAATCTCCCTTCTGTCAGAGTTTGGGGCGCTCTGGAGGACCTAGAGTCAAGTCCCTGCCCATTACAGGCACTCACTTCCAAAATGCAGGAGACCCAGACCCAGCCAGCCCTACCCCCATTGGGTGAGACCCAGACCCAGCTGGCTCCACCTGCCTCAAGCCCTGTCAGGCAGGAAGTGCAGCCTCAGGTCCCCTGGCCCAGTGTCCCCTGTCCAGCCTGCTAGTGGGGGGACAAGGCCTGAGGTGTTCCAGTCCAGCACTGGGGTGGGAGGTGTGATCTGAGGTATCCCTACCTGGTGCTGGGGTAGGGGGTGCAGCTTGAGGTCTCCTGGCCCAACGCCAGAGTTGGAAGCCAGTCTGAAGTCCCCCTTCAAGAACTGCTGGGCGGGGGGGGAGGAGAGGAGGAGGCAGAGTCAAGCCTAGCCTCCACCCCACTGCAGCATCATGTCAGTGCTGAATGGGGATGCATGCAGGCAGTGTCACATCCCTAGCTGGGGATGCAGGCAGGCAGCTTCACCTCAGTGATGGGCAAAAATGCAGGCAGGCAGCCTGATATTATTCTGAGGGCGGAAGTCCCCGCTCTCGTCCTCACCCACAGATGGTTGCAACTAGGACACCATAATGGAAAAATTAGCATATTACCTCTTTGTAGGTATAGAGTACTTGCTCTTAAAATAAATTTGCAGATCGAGGCCAAATAGTCAGTCAGGGCTATACCTGCTGTGCAGAGAAATTTCATATAGAAGACTAAGACTGCTAACCTTGGAAGGCCTGCTTAAATGGCTACCCTTCTGTGGGTGTCTGAATCTGAGGAGGATTTCCATCTTGTCCTAACTGAGAAGAGTGACCCCATGTGTCTAAATACCTTCTACAACCAACAGGGTTCATACTGAACACTGCCTTTCCTTCTGGGAATCTAGAATTTTGGTACATGCTATGGGGAAGATGCCTTGAAAACCTTTCACTGAATCTTTCAAGACTGGTAGATGGCATATTTTCACATTAGTTGTCATAATTTGACACTGGAATATCTAAGCACATCTTTGTAACTTCATAGGTAGAGGGCTCTTGTAAGCTTGTGCCTGGTGTCCTCCACCCTTTCTCACACATACCTCTTCTCTTTGCTGATTTTATTGTGGTCTTTCACTATGATAAATCTCAGGTATGAGCACAACTATATGCTGAATACTGTAAAGTTTTCTAGTGAATAAGCAAACCTAGGGGTGCATTTCAGACTCTCTAATAAAATTGCATTATGTGAAAATATTATTTGCATTGCATTGCTGATTACAATAAAGAAGTTGATTTCATAGAATACCTGTCATTGATTTTGTTTTGGTCCATGTTTCTTTTTGAGTTTTCCATAGATCTATAACTATTGGAATAAAGACATGAAAGGGATAAATCAAAAATTGATGTCAGAAAATAATGTGAAATAAACAACATTCCTATTTATTTGCTACAGGAAATACAGAATCCTAGTGATTGACAACATGTTCTATAGTATCAAAGTTTCTATAAAGGAAATGAAGCCATCACACTGACAATTTTCTCCAACTAAACAAGGTTTAATTCCTTTGTACAACTATGAATCAATCAATTAACTGGGATAACTGCAAAAAGAACAGTAATTATCATATATACTAAATAAGTGTTCTAATGATTATAGTGTTCATTTTATTTATTTCTAATCTTTTTTTATTTCTTATTAAATTAAAATCATGGCTCCCCTACGAAGGAAGTTGTTGATAGGTTAACTCACAAAGTAAAAGAAATTGTATCCAAAATGTGGGGCTATCCATAGATATTCCATCAACCTCTATGGAAAAATACTGGTCTTTACTATTGAATTGTTGCTCTTTTATGCTTATCTAATGAAGATGGCCACCCCCATGTGGTCAAAAATGGTTGCCCACATATGGACACACTATGGCCATCACAAGATGGCCAGCAGAGGAGGCCAGTTAGGGGTGACCAGGCCAGCAGGGGAGGAAACTTAGGGGTAATTTGCTGGCAGGGGATCAGTTAGACATTGATCAGGCTGTCAGGGGAGTGGTTAGGGTGTGATCAGGCAGACAGCAGGCAAGCGATTGGGAGCCAGCAGTCCTAGATTGGGAGAGGGATATCTGACTGCCCGTTTAGGCCCAATATCACCAGGATTAGGCCTATACAGACAGTCAGACATCCCTTGAGGGGTCCCATATTGGAGAGGGTGCAGGCTGGGCTGTGGAACACATACTCCTCCCTCATGCACAAATTTCAGGCACCGGGCCTCTAGTCAAAATATAAATAAATAACAAGTGTTGAAGGGGATGTGGAGAAAAAAGAAAGCCTCATGCACTGTTCATGTGATTGTAAATTGGTAGAGTCACTGAGAAAAGTAGCATGGACATTCCTCAGAAAATAAAAATGGAATTGCCATTCTATTTCTGGGTATTTATCCAACAGAAAATGAACACAAATTTGAAAAATATCTGTACCCCTATGTTCACTACAGCATTTTTACAATAGCCAAGATATGGAAGCAACTAGATTTATTAGTTCTATTAGTGTCCTTCAATAGATAAGTAAATATGAAAGATGAGAAATTCCTAAACACACACACACACACACACACACACACACATATTTACACTACTTGAAGAGAAATATACAAATGACCATACTTCGTTGACACCCACCAGCCAATCAGGAGTGAGTATACAAATTAACCCAATAAAGATGCCATATTAATTTGCATATGCAGGTTTGGAGCAGTTGGGCAGGGCAGGACGCCTGCTATCAGGCGAAGAGTAGGAGGTGGAGGAAGTTTTAAGAGCGGCGCTCTGGTCGGAGCAAACACTGAAGGCTCTGGCCAGAGCAAAGGCAAAAGGCAGTGGCTGGAGAGAAGGCCAGGGTCCCAGGTGCCAGAGGAAAATCAGTGCTGGCAACCAGGGGAAGGAAAGCCTATTCTTATATCAATCTTCGTGCAATTGGCCTCTAGTGTGTGTGTGTGTGTCCTATAAAATAAAAGCCTAATATGCAAATTGACCAAATAGTGGAGTGACTGGTCGCTATAATGCATGCTGACCACCAGAGGGTAGACACTCAATGCAGGAGCTGCCACAGGGGAGCGCTGCTCAGCCAGAAGCTGGGCCCATGGCTGGCAAGTGCAGCAGCAGTAGAGGGAGCCTCTTCTACCTCTGCAGTAGAGCTAAGGAGCAGCGAGCCAAGTGGTAAGGAGTGAGCAGATGGGCAGAAAGGAGCAAGGGGTCCTGGACTGTGAGAGAGCACAGGCCAGGTTGAGGGATGCCCCCCTCCCAGCACTAATTTTGTGCATTGGGCACGTAGTATCATAATAACTTGCTGGTGACAGATGGTTACTACATATCATTATGTACACATGTAAGGAGCATAAATGTTAAACCACTATGGTAGTACACCTAAAAGTAATATAATGTGTGCTAATTCTACTTTAATAAAATGTTTAGAAAAGAAAAATGTAATATCTACGGAGCAGCAATCCTTTTGAGAATAGGATGCTTTGGAGCCATAGCTAACTACTGACCAGGAAAGCAGACATAAATGCTGACAACCTCATAGCTGAGAAAAGAACAACTGGAATCCTGATGACATCACTGAGTCCCCAAAGCAATCCTGGTTCCTATTATTTGGGCCTCTGTTAAACCAGCCACCTATCACTTAAAGCTAAAGCATTTTACCTGATAAATTTTCTAAGACCTGAAGGATAAGCTCTACACATTTCTGTGATAGAAAGACTTTAGGCACTCACCTCATTCCCAACCATTCCCATAGCCATAGCACACATTTTGTACCATCAAAACTGTACTGCTCACAACCCCCACCACCTGCCCTTCCTGCTGCCAAACATGAAATCTGAATAGATATTCCTCCTGTCGAACATCACCTTTCTGCCTCTTTACCTGGAAAACTTATTTGTGGTCTGCATGCTAACTTTAAAACCCATCCACATTTTTTTGAACTATTTAAAAAATTGATTAAAGATGGAGAGACAGATAAAACCCTGGTTTGTAGTTCCCCTTATTTATGCATTCATTGGATCAATCTGCTATTTGACTAGGCATCAAATCCACAACCTTGGCATATTAGGGACAATGTTTTAAACAACTGAGAAACCCAGCCAAAGCCTCGGCCATATTCTGAAAACTCTAATTCTCATCATGGACTTATAAGTGTCTGGCACATACTAAACACCAATAAAATAAATAAGTAGGGATAATTATAAGATCCTAATGAGCTATGGCACCTAGTAAGTACTAAATGAAATATAGTAAGTAACAGAAGTAACAATGATACTAACAAACTCTTAGAGGGCAATGACTGTTTTTAAAATGTTTCAATTCTGCAACATCAGAATAACACTTAGTACCTGAAAGACACCTGAAAGTTAAATGGCAGACCATTCAACTGAAAAATAAGTAACTGAATTTTGACGTTTTCTTTGAAAATTCTGTTTAGAAAAACAGAGAAATAAACCAGTGATACCTCTCTCATATTATGAGCACCTTCAAGGTTAAAACACTATTTCATCCTTGTATTTCCTATCATTTGCAAAACCAAATTACACAAGTCCTCTGACAAAGGTCTACTAAGTTCAAGGTGTCCTCCTACAGTTCAGATTGTACAATAAACTAGGTGCCACATCTGGCATTTTTGTTATTGAGAAATATTTTTGTACATTTATTATAAATTGTTGAGTCCCAGGTTGGGCTATTTGAAACTTTGTTATCATTATTATCTGACCAATAGCAACAGAGCATTTTGTTCTAAAAAAATTCCAGTGTCCTGATAATTATCAACATCTTTTTAATATTAAGATAATTATCAAATTAATGAAGTCATCTGAATAGATATTCCTTCTGCCAAACATCACCATTCATTTTGATTTCTGAGGAATGAAGTTGATAATAGTGAGACCTTTTTTGGTATAATATAAAAAATATACTATGCTTCTCAACAGACATTGCCTTTCTGATTTCTATATAATGGCTAGGTACCTTTCATAAAAAATCTCGTTGGGATTCTTGCACATTGAAGAAGGGTTGTAGCTCTTAAGGTTTGCCATAGTTTTTGGTACCAGAGAAGTATTGTTGAGTTTCTAGTTTTAGTTACTTTTTAGTGACACAAATTTCTATGTAATAACAAGTATTCCTTTACTAAATGTAACCAATTCACAGTTAAAACTAAAGATCCATTTTAGAACAAGTCCAATTTGTTATTGTGAATATAAAGGAAACATATACCACTCTAACTTAACATCTTTTTACTTTTAACATTAAGATATCATGTGGGATTTGCAGCAACTTGGATGGAACTGGAGAGCATTATGCTAAGTGAAATAAGCCAGTCAATGAAAGAAAAATACCACACGATCTCACTCATTTATGGATAATAAAGAACATTGTAAACTAATGAACAAAAAGATAGATACAGAGACAGTAAAATATCAAACAGACTATCAAATTACAGCGGGAAAGTTAGGTAGAGGTGGGGTAAATAAGAGATCAACCGAAGGACTTGTATGCATGCATATAAGCATAACCAATGGACACAAGACATTGGGGGGTTAGGGTATGCATGGGAGTGGGGGGGGAAGAGACAGTAGGAAGATATGTATACATGTAATACATTAATTAAAAATTTAATAAAATAAAGTAAATAAAATATATCATGTGGGATTTTAGAGGTCAGAACTAACTAAACTTCTTTTTAAAGACAATTGCCCCAAATTACCTATAATTAACTTTGTAAATCATACTGATTACTATTCTATTAAGGAAGAGATTAGGAAAAGCTATACATGCAACTTCCACATTGTTGGTATTTTTCCCCTGCTCTTTCATTATCAAAACTTCCTTACTCTTACTTCATCTATGGTAGCAACACCAAGAGGAATTCACTATCAGAAGTCTTACCAGGAGTGTGATTTTCAGATTTTTCTTCTTTATATTCAGAGGTTATTTTTTGATGGCTGTGTAAAAAAAATGGTGATAAGTAATATTACTTCCTTAATATTAACATAAAATATTTTCAAAATATCGTAATTATTAAAGTGTTTCAGATACTATCAGAACTAAAACTAAAATTTTAATTGTACCATACACTTTAAATTTATAAGTTCTAAAACTGTTTTTATGAAGTATGTAATTTTTTAAAAAATAAGGTATAACAGCCCTGGGCAGTTTGGCTTCATGGATAGAGTGTGTGCCTGTGGACTGAAGGATCCCAAGTTTGATTCCAGTCAAGGGCACATGCCCAAGTTGTGGGCTCAATCTCCAGTAATAGGCATGCAGGAGTCAGCCGATCAAGGATTCTCTCTCTCATCATTTATGTTTCTATCTCTCTCTCTCCTTTTCCTTCATCTCTGAAATCAATAAAAATATATTTTAAAATAATAATAAGGTATCACAGTCTTGATATGATGGCAGTATAGTTCAGTGAATTAATAAGAATTAACTTGACATAATCACAAATGAATTGAACTCATATCTCCTAGTTCTATAACCAACAGCTCTTTGTTTTCAAAGAAGTCACATTGCTTTAGCTCAAGGTCCTCCTCTACAAAATAAGAATCTTCCTATCTTAATTTAGAAGTTTAATACAAACTAAGAATCTTCCTATTTTAATTTAGAAGTTTAGTAGGAAGATTAAATGAAATAATAGAGCAAACACATATGCTCAGGAAACAGTAAAGCAAAGAAAAAATTGAGTTATAAACTTTATTTGTTGAAACTATTTTTGGTTCCCAAAAATACCCCAATGTGAGCTTTTCATGGTTTCTAACATTCAAATGTTACAGTTTTCAAAAAATGTTATGAATTTTGGTTATTACATGTACTTATATTGTGTTTTATAATTCAAGGCATCTCAGCTATTATGTAACTGGAAATTACATTTATGTACAAACTAGAGGTCTAGTGCATGAAGTTCATGCATGTGGGGGGAGGGGAGGGTGTCCCTCAGCCCAGTCTGCACCCTTTCCAATCTGGGACCCCTCAAGGAATGTCTAACTGCCCATTTTGCCCCGATCCTGGGGCTAAATGGGCAGTCAAACATACCTCTCTCAATCCAGGACTGCTGGCTCCCAACAACTCACCTGCCTGCCAGCCCAATTGCTCCCAACTATCCTCCTCCCCTCCTGGTCTGGTCAACCCTAACTGCCTTCCCTTGCCTGGTCACCCCCAATTGCCCTCCCTGTAGGCCTAATCATCCCTAACTGTCCTCCCCCACAGACCTGGTCCCCCCCCAGTTCCCCTCCCCTGCCAGCCCAGGCACCCCTAACTGTCCTCCCCTGCAGACCTGGTCATCTGCAACTGCCATCTCCTGCAGGCCCAATCCCCCCTACTGCCCACCCCTGTAAGCCTAGTCACCTCCAACTGCCCTTCTCTGCCAGCCCAGTCACCCCTAACTGTCCTCCCCTGCAGACCTGGTTGCAGCCAACCACCCTCCCCTGCTGGCCTAGTTCCCCCCAACTGCCCTCCCCTATAGGCCTGGTCTCTCCAAATTGACCTCCCCTGCAGGCCAGGTCTCCCCCAGTTGCCCTCTTCTGTAGGCCTCATCGTCCCCAACTGCCCTCCTTGTAGGCCCAGTCACCCCCAACTGCCCTTCTCTGCCAGCCCACTCACTTATAACTGTCCTCCCCTGCAGATCTGGTCACCCCCAACTGCCCTCTTTCTGCAGGCCTGATCACACCCAACTGCCCTCCCTTGCACAACTGGTCACCCCCACCTTCCCTCCCCTGCTGACCTGATCACCAAAAGTACCCTCCCTTGCTGGCCATATTGTGGCAGCCATCTTGTGTCCACATGGGGGTGGCCATCTTTGACTACATGAGGGCAGCTGTCTTATGTGTTGGAGTGATGATCAATTTACATATCACCTCTTTATTATTTAGAATAGATAACCTTATTAAGTCAGATAACACCATGCTCCCTTCTTTATGTAGCAAATCATACAAACCACAGAAAACTAATAAAAGTCAGGACCTGGCCTGAACTAATACTAGCCCTTCTCTATCTGATCAAACTATGACCCAGCAGATGTTTATAAGAATGATGCTTGATCTCCCTCTTCACCCCCAACTGGTTTGGAAGTAAGAATCCCACTTGTCACACATGGAAACTGATGAATCATTCATGCCTGGGGCTTTAACAATTGTATGGACCAAAATCTACTTTTGAATCAGAGCTTTCTGTTGACTGGCTTCCATGTGTGGCATAATTTAAAATACTTTGAAATCTGAGGTTAATTCAAGTCACTTGGGAAAATTTCATTGTTATGGCAAAGAGATCACATGAGGGACCAACTTTAATTATGGAACCTCAGGCAAGTTGTGCCTACTGTTCTGGGAAAGAGATATGGGACTTTCCTTTAAACAAAGATGCTCCACAGTACATAAAATAACCTTGGTATACAGATCTGGTAACAAAGGAGAAAGGAACTTCTGGTCTTTTCCTGAGGCATTATTTGAATCTCCCTGGAAGTTTAGAATTTTTCTAAGTAACACCTACTTGCAGAGAAATACAAACATGAAGCTCAAAGGATAACTCATCCCCAAAGATCTGGGCTAAGAAGTGAGTTCCACATAAGCTTTCCAGTGTGTGAGGGAGGCTGTGAGTGGCTAGAGCTAAGAGGCCCAGCTACCAGAATAGGGTGCTGTTAATTGGAATAGTGGCTAAGCATACAAAGCGTATGTGTATAAACTAAAAAAAGGTGTGACCCTCAAGTCCAAATGTGGGACAACATGAAGATTCAGGAATCTGGATCAGCAAGGCCAACCTGAGAGCGAAGATCAATCATGATTATATGATGGGGTTCAATAACAACTCAACAGCAATAGAATCAATAGAAACAGCATAAAAGTTAGAAATGTCCTTTTTAAATCTCCATCTGATTTGTGAGAGAATATTTTCTTCCTGGACTTAGGGAATCCTTTATGTTCCTAAATATTCAAGAGGGAGTAGGGGAATGAGGATATAGGAAATAGCCCCATAAAACCACAGATTTTTCTGCTTCAGTGAACACCAAATAACTACTTAAAAATATCAGAGCTGAGATTTTATTTGTAATTCCATGCATAGTGGTCCTACGTGGAATGAAATGAGTAAAAATCTTAAAAGCTCTGAGAAAATGAATCTTCCCAGTGTTCCTCCTAACTAGCCAAGCTTTTGCTTTGTTTATGGCTGCATTAGTCAACAAAGCCAAGTACCAAGAGTACAATGATTGAAATTTCTTTTGAGAGCCAAATTTTTAAACTTAAACTTCTTATAATGCCAGCTCTGCAAAATAGACTCACCCAGGCCATTGTTTTTTGTGGAAGAGCCACACTCAAGGGGAGAAAGAGCCGCATGTGGCTTGTGAGCCACCGTTTGCTTACCACGGACTTAGACCAATTGAATGCCATACCCAAACTGTCTGAACCAAACTATAAAATTTCACCTGTTACATAAAAACTGACAGAGAAATGATTTTTATATCTCAGTTTAATGATAACTAGCATTTCAAAGCAACACTTACAAATTGAAACCACTCACAAAAGTACATTCTTCTGCAGCCCATCCACAGTTATCTTGAGAAAAGTCATCAGTACCTTGCTAAAGAAGCCTGACTGTATTTGGGGACTCATCATTTCCAGCGGGCATGAGGGCTCTACATATCACACAGAGGTCACTTCACTCTCAGCATCTTCTGTTATGTTATATAAACAGCAAACTTAATATAAATTCCAAATTAATACCTTGTTTGTATGTCCAGAGATGACCATTTGCATACTGAACTATTCAACTGTGTAAGCTACCTCCAAGGCTAAAATGAAGGGAAAAAAGGATGCCTCCTGTTCCACTTGGGTATTGCTAATTTAAAGCCCTCTAACAGATAAGAGACTATGCTGAGGTCACTAATCTGAAGTAGCGGAAGATTTAAATGAAGGACCACCACTTGCACAAGATGTTAAACACAGGTTGAAGTACTCACTAGAGGGTGGTTTGGTTAATTAAGTGTTAGGCTCCCCTCAACATCTGATATTCTACCTGCCTTTCATTTTGTCTATAGAAAAATGAAGAACACTGGAGATGACTTAGGAGAAAAAATATAACCCAATTAAATAATGACCAAAAAAAAGGAGAGAAGAACATTTAAAAAATTAAGAAATGTCATGGAAGAGGGAAAAAATTACTCTAGAAAAAAAAGACAAAACTTCATACTACTTGGCAATATAGCAGCCTGAAGGGAAAACCAGACTGGGAAGTCAGTAAATAGAGAAATCAATTAGAAATATCCTCTAAATAGATGCTGAATTTAATTAACATAACATGTTCTATATATAAATATTCTTTACTTACAAATAAAGTATTCATTTCAAGCAAAGTTCATATCATTTTATCTGCAAACACTTGTCTGCTTGAGTCTTGCTCAGGTGCAACCTTTTGTTCTATGGCCATACCTAAATGAGATGGGCCCTAAAAGCTTTTATGGAAAAAAGAGGGTCCTATTTACCACTACATTTTTCAAGGATAGCAACATAAATAATTAGACTAACTGGGACTCTTAGAAAAACTCTAAATCAGAGTTAGTACGCAATCATATTTGACTTTCTGACATGATCTGGTTTGCATCTGTATCTTGATTGCAGAGCTACACAGCTACTCATCAGTGTATGTTGAGAGACAACAAAATAATTTGGGAGCCAAGTTGGTTGACAGTCATATCATGGGTCAGCCCTTGCTAACTATGGAATCCTGGGTCAATTCATTCACCTCCCTGAATCACAGTTGCCTAATTAATAAAAAGTAGGTTACAATAGCATATTTACTTTGCCAAGCTATTGTGATGACTATATAGCAGCGGTTCTCAATCTGGGGGTCGAATGACCCTTTCACAGGGGTCGCCTAAGACCATCAAAAAATGCAGATATTTACATCACAAAGCATAACAGTAGCAAAATTTCATGGTTGGGGGTCACCACCACATGAGGAACTGTATGCAAGGGTCGTGGTCTTAGGAAGGTTGAGAACCACTGCTATATAGCAAAGGTTAATTACATAGTATAGGGTCTAGCCCACAGTAGAACACTCTAGAAATGTTAGTTTATTTTCTCTGCTGTTAACATAAAATTTTGAAAAATCCTACCTGCTTAAAGAGTCTTCATCAGATATATCAATCACTATTTTTTAAAAAAAGTAAAATACATTTTAAAACAATAAAAATACAGAACTTTAAAAGTACCGGTTTAATGCTTTGATAGAAAGTGTAACTTCAGGGCCACACCTGAAGACTATACTAGAGTGAACATTAATCATATTATTGGTAGCCCATTAATACATTAGGAACATTTAACTTCCTTTTTAAACATATCTAATGCAAAAATAAAAAGTTTGGGATCTATCAAAACTTGATACTTACCTGTGAACTGCCATGTACAATGAACATTATCTAACCAAACCTCATCAGCCTGACAGAAAACTGTATCATTAGTGGAAGCAGAATCATAAACTAGCCATGTCAAATTTAAATATTATGAGTTTTCTGGCTTTTTCCCTTAATAGCGGCTAGAAGAGGGTATACTTATTTGCCCTAACACAATATAAACTCTTCACTCCTTCAGTGAAGACTAGCCAGTTTAGGATGAAACACTTTTCAGAAGGAAGCTCGGTTACTAGGCACTACACTTTGCAACACTGCAAAGCATAGGAGGCAGATTCTTTCTGGCCCCATATCCAATAGGAAGATAAGTAGAAAAACTTTTTTTATTCCAGTTGTGTAAAGTAGAACCTCTCGAAACCGTCTCCTTCCACTGCTAGAGTATCTGTTCCCACCTCACAGAGCAATGTGGCACAGGTAGTAAGTGCTCTGCAGTAGTGTGTGAGGTCATTTTTCTCAACTCTCCCCATTAGGTGGCAAATGCCTATAGAAATCATTATCTTTCAGCTTGTATGGGACATGTCATCAGAGACTGTGCTGATGAGTAGCAACAAAAAACAACTCAGTTCAAAGACCATCTTGGATAACTACATTCAATTACCTTTGAATTTTCACTTGTTAAACATAAAGATACCCACTTTAGAATTCCAACTATAAAACCTTTAGGGGAACACATATCTAAGAAGACAGTAAAAAAAAAAGGACAGTGGTTTACAGGGGTTAGGGAGAAGGGATGAATGAATGAGCAGAGCACAGAGGATTTTTAGGGCAGTGAGAAGGTTCTATATGACACTGTAATGGTGGGTATATGCCATCATAGCTTTGTCAAAACCCATAGGGTGTACAACACCAAGAATGAACCTTAATGTAAACTATGGACTTTGGTTTATAATCATATCATTGCATGTCCCCTCCATTGAAATAAAGGTCTCTCAGTTGCTGGATATCACAAATGAGAGAAGCAGTGGCTTTAGGTTTGTGTGGTTTATGGGCACTTTCCACTCAATTTTAATGTGCACATATAACTCCTCTAAAAAAATAAAGCTTATTCACTTATCTTTTCTTTTTCATTTAAATTCTTCATTGTTTAAAGTATTGCATATGTCTCATTTCCCCCCATTGACCTCTCTCCGGCTGCTTCCACCCTTCAGCACATGCCCTCACCTCCCTAGTTTCTGAGTTCATTGGTTTTGCTTATATGCATGCATATAAGTACTTTGGTTGATCTCTTATCCCACCCCCCAAATGTATCGGTTGTATCTGCTATTAGCATATGATGACATATTAATGCTATTTTCAAGACAAGTCACATTGGTAGTTAAGATAAGGATTGAAGTTTGAGACAATAGGTATTATTCCCACAATTGAGTGAAGCCATGTAAAAATACTTTTAAATGTATACTAGGGCAAGAAAACAACTAATAAAGGTGATTAAATATCTTGCTTTATAATTATAAAGAGGGATTTAGTGCAATATAAATCAGAACTGAATCATCCATATAATTAAAAGATATTTTTTCCTCTAATTCTAAATCAGAAATTATCTTTTCTGATTTTATCTAAAAATTATCTTGAAGCAAAATTGGATAAAAAGAACTTATAATTGCCTAATATTGCACTAGTAATTTATGTACAAACTAGAGGCCCGATGCACAAAATTCATACAAGAGTAGGCCCTCCTCCCCCCAGCTGCTGGCACTGGTTTCCCTCTGGCACCCGGGACCCAGACTTCCTTCCAGCTGCTGGCAGGCACCCAGAATTGGGCCTTCCCTCGCAGCCCTGAATTCATCTGGAAAGTCGTCCAGAAGGATGACTGGTCTAATTAGCATGTTACTTTTTTATTATTATTGATGCCTGTGAAATACCAGAAACCACAAAAGTAAACAGCATTGCAAGCAATTATGAAAGATGCAAGTGAAACAAGTACCATATAATATTATCATATTACTTGCTCTTAAAATAAATGTTTAGGTCAAGGCCAAAAATTCAATCAGGGCTATACATGTTGGACAGAACATTTTCATGCAGCAGGCCTAATACTGCTATCCTTAGAAAGTCCTGCTTAAATGGCTTCCCTTCAGTTGGAATCTGAAAACCTGAATCTGGGAAGGGTTTCCACCTTTCTATAACTAAGAGTGGCTCCCTGTGTCTAACCGCTTTATATAACCAAGGGGGTTCTTGCTGACCACTTGCATTCCCCCGGGGAATATACAACTTTGGTACATGTGGTGGAGAAGATGTCCATGTGACTAGCATGTCATAAAAACCTTGGCACTGAGTCTAACCAGACTGTAGATGACATATTTCATGTGTGTTGTCAGAATTTGACACTGGAGTAACTAAGCACCTCCTGCTAACTCCACAGGGAGAGGACTCTTGGAAGGTTGTGCCTGATGCCCTCCACACTTCGTCTCACACACCTTTTCTCTTTGTTGATTTTGCTTTAGTTCTCTCACTGTAAAAATCTTAATTATGAGCACAACTCTATGCTGAGTTCTGTAAATTTTTCTAGTAAATTAGCAAACATAGGGGTGGGTGTAGGAATGTCTAACCAAATTGCCTTATGTGAAATTATTTTTGGATTGGTGTGTTATTCATGATTACAATACAGAAGTTGATTTCCCAGAATACCTGTCATTGATTTTGTTTCAGTCCATGCTTGTTTTCGAGTTTTCTGTTGATCTGTAACTATTGGAAAAAAGACACAAAAAGGATAAATGAAACAATTATGTCAAAAAATTAAAACAAGCAACAGTACTCTTTAGTCACAATAGGAAATACAGAATTCTAATGATTGACAAAATGTTCGATAGTATCAAAGTTCCTATAAGAAAATGAACACATTACACTGACAATTTTCTCCAATAAACAGGGTTTAATTCCCTTTTACAAGAGTTATAAGTCAATCAACTAACTGGGATAACTGTAAAAAAACCGTAACTATTTTTTATACTAACCCAGTGTACTAATGATTACAGAGTTCTTTTTATTTATTCCTAATCGTTTTTAAATTTCTTTTTTTAAATATATTTTATTGATTTTTTACAGAGAGGAAGGGAGAGAGATAGTCAAACATCGATGAGAGAGAGACATCGATCAGCCGCCTCCTGCACGCCTCACAGTGCAGATGTGCCCGCAAGCAAGGTACATGCCCCCAACCAGAATCGAACCTGGGACCTTTCAGTCCACAAACCGACACTCTATCCACTGAGCCAAACCGGTCTCGGCTAAATTTCTTATTAAACTAAAATAGTTTCACCTATTGAAGACAGTTGTTAATAGGATTAGTCAAAAAGTAAAAGAAATTCTATCCAAAATATGAGGATATCCATTGATATTCCATTAAATTCTACTTCTATTGAAAAATACTGGTCTTTCTGTTGAACTGTTGCTCTTTTCTGATCATCTGATAAAGTCCTATTCTTCTTGTCTAACCTAAATGCCAGTGTACTACCTGCAAATCTATCAATCATCTTAGATTTCTCTCTCTCGACTAAGACTCTGCATGCAAACATCATAAAAATCTTATGAATTAGACCTCTCTACTGTCTCCGCTTTACTTTGCTACTGTCAACTGCCCTAGTCAAACATGGCCTCTTAACAGATGGGTCTCTCAGCGGGGGAAATACCACCAACTATTATTGTTCCCTCTTAAATTAATCATTTATTTTTCAGCAAAACAAATGAGAGAGAAAGAGACCTAGAAAACACCAACACTTTAAATGGAATAAATTGAGCTTCCTGATTCATTTCAGTTCAGATGAATGCAAACTTCATAATGGATTAATGCTAGTCCAAGGAGGCAAAGTGTCCCTTTCCCTCCCAGTTTATGTGGTTTCCTTCTATCCATCCTCTACATAAGGGGTCAGCAAACTAAGACCCACAGGCCAAGTACAAGCTGCCAGCTGGTTTTAAAAATAAAGTCTCAGTGGAACAGAACTGTGACTGTTCACTTGCAGATTCTCTAGGACTGCTCTCACTCTTCAATGGCAGACTTCAGTAGATATGACAGACCACATGGACAAAAATCAGTCCTTTGCAGAGAAAGCTTGATGATGCCTGCTTCATATCACAACTATAGGGCCCTTATCACATCTAAGCTTGTTCTTCTGCTCAAACTAGAATGAATCCCTGCAGTAAATATTCCTGGATCCCTACCTTAGTCTTCATTCTTGCTAGAAACCACAACTCAATTTGGACGTTTACAGTCCTGACACACAAAGAAGGTGGTATCTCCCCAACTCCAAAAAGAGAAATCATTAAACTAAGCTCATCAGACTTACTAGTTTACCATTAATTGGTTTAGAAATGAGCATGCGATTAACCCAAGCCTATAAAATGTTAGTGGAAGTCAAATGCAAACCTCTCAGGTTTCTTCCTATTTAAAAGAAATACCTAGGCCCAGCCAACGTATTTCAGTAGGTTCAGGCTGTTGTTCCAAGTACCAAGAGGTCACTGGTTATATTCGAGGTCAGGGCAGATGCCAGGGTGGCAGGGTTGATCCCCAGGAGGGAGCCTAAATGAGGCAGCCCATGGATATGATGATTTTCTTCACTGATGTTTCACTCTCTCTCTTCCTTTTCTTCCCTCTCCCTCTAAAGCAGTGGCTTTAAACCTTTCTAATGTCACAACCCTTTAGTACAGTTCTTCATGTTGTGGTGACCCCCAACCATAAAATTATTTTTGTTGCTACTTCATAGTAATTTTGCTAATGTTGTGAATTGTAATGTAAATATCTGTGTTTTCTGATGGTCTTAGGTGATCCTGCTAGTGGTTCTCAACCTATGGATTGCTTATAACCATTGGAAAACACAGATATTTACATGATGATTCATACCAGTATCAAAATTATAGTTATGAAGTAGCAATGAAAATAATTTTATAGTTGGGGGGTCACCACAACATGAGGAACTGTATTAAAGGGTCACGGCATTAGAAAGGTTGAGAACCACTGCTCTAAAGTCAATAAAAACATATTAAAAAAATTAAGGAAACATACTACAACATCACTAACCAGGGAAATGCAAATTAAATTTATAAGGAAGTACCACCTCACTCCTCTCAGAATGGATGTCATCAAAATATAAATAATTAACACGTATTGGCAAGGATATGAAGAAAAGAGAAAGCCTCGTGCACAGCGGTTCTCAACCTGTGGGTCGCGACCTGTTTTCTGATGGTCTTAGGCTCTACAGCAGTGACCCACAGGTTGAGAACCACCAGCAGGGTCGCCTAAGACCAGCAGAAAACACAGATATTTACATTACGATTCACCATAACACGAGGAACTGTATTAAATGGTTGCGGCATTAGAAAGGTTGAGAACCACTGCTCGTGCACTTTCATATTATTGTAAGTTGTTACAGTCATGGTGGAAAGCAGCATGGACATTCCTCAAAAAATTAGAAATAGAACTGCCATTCTACTGCTGGATATTTATCCAACAGAAACATGAATGCAAATTTGAAAAGATATCTGCATCCCTATATTCACTACAGCATTATTTACAATAGCCAAGATATGGAAGTGATGTAGAAGTCCTTCAATAGAAAAGTAAAGGAAGATATTGAATGTATAAACACACACACACACACACACACACACACACACACACACACACAATGAAGAATTATTCGACATACAATAAATGAATTCTTGCCATTTATGAAACCATGGTTGACCAAGAGGGTCTTATACTAAGTAATATTAGACAGAGAAAATTAAATACCACGTGATTTGACTTAGAGATGCCATGTAAAACAACAAAACAGAAACAGACTGCATTGCTACAAAGAATAAATTGATGGTTGTCAAGGGTAGTTAGCTGAAGAGATAGGTGAAAAAAAAGAGTATAAATGAGAAGTGTAAACTCCCCATTATAAAATATATAAGCCATAAGACGTAGTGTGCATTAAAGGGAATGTGTCAATATCTTAAAAACTTTGCTCAGTGATAGTTATTAGACATATCATTGTGAACACGTCATCTATATATATAAAAGCCTAAGCGACCAACCAATCAAATGACTGGTTGCTATGATGTGCACTGATCACCAGGGGGCAGATGCTCAATGCAGAGTTGCCTCCTGGTGGTCAGTGCACTCCCACAGCCAACCTCCCACAGTCAGCCAGCTTTAATTGCACACGGATTCATGCACCAGGCCTCTAGTAAGGCATATAAATGTCAAACCACTATGATTGAACACCTCAAAGTAATATAATGTGTGCCAATTCTACTTTAACAAACTATTATAAAGGGAAAAAGAAACATCTTAGGAAAAGCAGTCCTTTTGGCCTTCACATATTGACATGTGAGAATAGAATGCTTTAGAGCCTTTGCTAATTACTGACCAGGAAAGTAGATATACCATACACACTGAGAACCTCACGGCTGAATAAGATATAACAACTGGAATCCTGATATCATCATCAAACTACCTGCTTCCTATTATTTGGCTTCTGATAATTAGGGCACCTACTATCTGAAGCTAAAAACATTTTGGCTGATAAATTTCCCAAGGCCCAGAAAATAAGATCTAGTCCTACTTATAGTACTAAAGACTTTCATAAGCCTGCCTTAGCTAGGCCCTCACCTCATCCCCAGCCATTCTCATAGCACACATTTTGCATCTTTGAAACTATATTGCTCATAATTCCCATAGAGTTCACCTGTACATCTTAGCCCTTGCCCCGCTGTTTCTGTGACCAAACATGTAATCTCTATAGATGTTCCTACTGCCACAGATCATCCTTCTACCCCTTTACATGGAAAACTTCTTTGTGGTCTGTGTGCTTACTTTAAAACCCACCCACATTTTTATTTTTAAACTTCTTAAAAATGGATTAAAGAGAAACACAGACAGAGAGAAAAACACTGGTGTGTTGTTCCATTTACTTATGCATTCATTGTGTGAATCTCACCAGGCATCAAATCCACATCCTTGTCATATCAGGGACAATGCTTTAAGCAATTAAGAAACCTGGCCAAAGCTTTAGCCACATTCTGAAAACTCTAATTTTCATCATGGACGTAAAGTGTTTGGCACATAAACACCAATACAATGAATAAATAGGGATAATTATAAGATGCTAATGAGCTCCAGCACCTAGTAAGCACTAAATGAAATATAGTAAATAACAGAAGTGACAATGATACTAACAAACTCTTAGAGGCAATGACTGTTTTTAAAATATTTCAATGCTGCAACATCAGAATAACATTACCTGAAAGACACCTGAAAGTTAAATGGCAGACTATTCAGCTGAAAATGAATAACTGAATTTTGACATTTTCTTTGAAAATTCTGTTTAGAAAAAAAAAACAGAAATAAACCAGCAACACCTCTTCCATAGTCAAAACATTATTTCATCCTTGTATTTCCTATCACTTGCAAAACCAGCATGCACAAGTCCTCTGATAAAGGTCTTCTAAGTCCAAGGTGTCCTCATAAAATTCAGATTCTACAATGAACTAGGTGCCACATCTGACATTTTTGTTATTGGGGAACATTTCTGTACACTTATTATAATTTAACTAGTGACCCAGTGTGCAAAATTTTGCAGTCCCGCCCATCCACTGGGTGCTGTGCCCACCCACCCACCACCCCTGACATCCTAACTTCTCCACCCAGAGCTCCAGTTTGTTTGGCCCTGCCTCTGTCCCCTCCCACCTGCTTTGGCAGCTTCAAGCCCCGCCCTCAGTCCCACAAGTTGCCTCATGCTGGCCCCGCCTCCTCCAGGCGACTCCCTACTTCCACCCCATCTTCAGAACAACATGGCAGCTCCACCCAATCATGGCACTGGAGGAGAGTGTAGAAGCCTCCCACCTGATGTGGAGTTTTGAGCGCTCCTTCCCCTGGCAGGTGGGCTGCAGGTGTGCTGAGTGCAAGTATTGGGTGGTGAAGGACTGCTGAGGGGGCGCTATGAGCTCTCACCCTCGCTTTCCCCTCCACCTCCTCTGGGATCCTCCCTGCTTCCACCCAGTCTCCTGAGCAGTGCAGTGGCTCTGCTCTGCCACACATGCAGGCTCCTACTGAACAGTCATTATGGTGTAAGGGGTTCATGGTCATTAGCATATTACCTCTTTATTATATAGGATGAGGCCCAGATTGGGATATTTGAATATTTATTATCATTATCTTTTGACCATTGGCAATAGAGAATCTATTCTAAAGAAATTCTAGTGTCTTGATAATTACCAAATTAATGAAGTCAACATATCTCCTTCTGTTTTGACTTTTGAGGAATGAAGTTCATAATAGTGAGACCTTGTTGGTATAATATAAAAAATACTGGTACACTATGCTTCTCAACAGGCATTGCCTTTCTGACTTCAGTATTATGGGTAGACATCTTTATTTTTTTAAAAAATCTCATTGGGATACTTGCACACTAAGTATTTAGCTCTTATGGTTTGCCATTTCTTTGTGTTACCAGGAAAGTTTTGTTGAGTTCCTAGTTTTATTTACAGTTTTAGTGAGACAAATAATTATATAATAGCAAATATTCATTTACTAAATATAATCCATTCATAGTTAAAACTAAAGATCCATTTTAGAACAATTCCAATTTGTTATTGTGAATACAGAGGAAACATACACCATTCTAACTTAATTTTTTTTTATTTTTTACATGAAAGTTTCATGTGGGATTTTAGAGATTAGGACTAAATAAATGAACTTCTTTTTAAAGGATATTGCCCCAGATTTTAAATTACCTACAACTAACTTTGTTATTCATACTGAATACTATGCTATTAAGAAAGAGATTTTAAAAAACTATACATGCAACTTCCACATTGTTTGGTATTTCTTCCCCTGCTCTTTCATTATCAAAACTTCCTTACTCTTACTTCATCTATGGTAGACCACCAAGGGAAATTCACTATCAGAAATCTTACCAGGAGTGCGACTTTCAGATTTCTGGGGTCCCTTTTCTTCAGAAGTTAGTTGTTGCTTGCTGTGTAGAAAAAAAATGATGACAAATAGTATTATTTTCTTAATATTAACATAAAAGTAATTTATAAATATTGTAAATTCTTATAATATTTCAGATTATATCAGCAATAATATTAAGACTTAATTCATATAATCTTTAAATTTGTAAACTATAAAACTGTTTTATGAAGTATGTAATTAAACAGAAAGTTTTAACAAGTCATAATTTGAGGGCAGTATAGTTCAGTGAATTATTTAGAGTTAGCTTGACATTATCACAAATGTCTTGAACTCACACATCCTAGTTCTATAACCCACAGCTATTTCTTCTCAAACAAGTCACTTTTCTTTGGCTTGAGGTCTTCCTCTACAAAAGAAGACTCTTACTACCTTATTTCAGAAGGTTGTTAGGAGGATTAAATGAGATGATAGAGCAAAAGTACATGTTCAGAAAAACAGTAAAGCAAAAAAAAAAAAGAAAGAACTTTATTTATTGAAACTATTTTTGAATCCCAGTGTGAACTTTTCATGGTTTCTAACATTCAAATGGTGCAGTTTTCAAAAAAATGTTATTAATTTTGGTTATTACCCATAGTTATGTTGTGGTTTGTAATTCAAGGCATCTCAGCTATTATGTAACTGGCAATTAAATATATGTACAAATATATTCCTCATGCAGTCAGATAACACTATGATCCCTACTTTTTGCAGTGAATCATGCCAACTTCAGAAAACTAATAGAAGCCAAGACTATCCCTTCTCTACCTTCTCGCCCTGTGAACCAGCAGATTTTTATGGGAATGACTTATTCTCCCTGTCCACTCCAATTGGGTGGGAAGATGCAAGCCTACTGGTCACCCATGGATACTGGTGTATCATGGATGAACCCTTAACCATTTTAAGGACCAATAACCTACCTTTGATTCAGAGCTTTCTGTTGACTGGCTTCCATGTGAGGCATAATACAAATTTTGAAACCTGAGGTAGTTTCCTTGTTATGGCAAAGAGATCACTTGAGAGGACAACCTCAATTATGGAACCTCAGTCAGGCTGATGCTGACAATTCTGGAAAGGCTTTATGGGACCGTCCACTCCCTAAACAAAGATGTTCCATGGGATAGAGAGTGACCTTGGAGTACAGGTCTGGTAACAAAGAAGCAAGGAACATCTGGTCTTCTCCTGTGGCATTATTTGAATCTCCAACCGCTAAGGATGGTTCCAACTAACACCCGCTTCTTCTATCCGAAGCTCTTCCTGTTACACTGTCCCCAGCTTTAATAAATGTACTCTCCAAATAAAATTTTAAAAAGAACAAAATATTGTACCTCTGATCATCTTTTGCTCCTCTGCTTACTAATATTTCCACCATTTTCTCATTGTTGGCAAGTTTAGCAAGTGCAAGTGGTGTGAGGTCCCTCTGTAAAGCAGCAGAAACAATTTATAATTTAAGAAATTAGATATTTGACACGTATTACATAGAAAATGAATAAAAAGTATCCACTTTGCCCTGGCCAGTGTTACACAATGCCTGGAGTGTTAGCCTGTACATGGAAGAGTTGATAGTTAGATTTCCATTCAAAGGCAAATCCCTGGGTTGCAGTTGGGATTCCCAGCCCTGGTCAGGGCCTATCGGGAGGTATCCATCCATGTGTCTCTCTCACATAGATATTTCTCTCTCTCTCTCTCTCTCTCTCTCTCTCTCTCTCTCTCTCTCTCTCCCTCCCATCTTTCTCCTCTCTCTAAAATCAATGGGGAAAACTATTCTCTAATGAGAATAAAAAAAGAGGAGCCCCTTTCTTTTCACCCCTGTGCAGTCACTGGCTGTCCTTCCCTTTAAAATGCCCTCCACTCCCTCTTCACCAAATTAACTGCAACATCCTTCTCCAAATCTCACTTCCAACATTTACAGTATGGGTCCCAAGAATCTTAGTTCCTATCATGGTCTCCTGTCTTTATTTTGTTGTCTGTGGACTGGGGCTTCCTCTTCCCACTTGCACTCACCCAGCTCCCCTTGCTGGGTACTAGGCCTCCTCCTCCCACCCACCCCCAGCAGCACCATTTCCTAAGCCCCTGCCAGCACAGCAGCCAGTCCCCAGGATCACTTCCCTCCTCCAGGCCTTCAGTCCTTGGTGGGCTCTGAGCCTATCTCCCACTCCCGGCACTAACAGGAAATTCTTTCTTCTGGAGTGGAAGGGAGACAGAACTTTGCCTCTTCCATGGACACTACATTTCCCCAGCCCCTGGCTGGGCTTTAGAGTGGTTTCCACGGGGACAGGGCCTGATCTATTACATTCAGTATATGTATGTGAGAAAGAAAATGCTTGTGTCCGGCTGGTGTGGCTCAGTGCTTGAGTACAGACCCATGAACCTGAGGTCAGGGATGATGACAGGTCAGGACACATACAGGATTTGTGGATTCGATCTTCAGTAGGGGAAGTGCAGGAGGCAACCAATGGGTGATTCTCTCTCATCATTGATGTTTCTCCCTCTTTCTCTCTCATTACAAACATTTTTTTCAATGCTTGTAACTAAACTAAAAACATGTGTTTCAAGTATTTTATAAATAAGGTTACTTGAGCTATACCTTGTTTCTCGCTTCAATATTTGCCTTGCGTGACAACAGCCATTGCACGATATTTGTATTGTGACCCAGGACAGCATAGTGCAGAGCAGTGTTGCCATCGTTGTCCATTATATTTGGATCAGCACCTTCATGGAGCAGAATAGCTGCACAGTCCATATTCTGGTATTGTAGGGCCTGAAAATATTATGCAAAAAAATAGATTATAACTTCTAGGAATTCAAAGGAAACATTCCACCAATGTTCACTGATGACTTTTAGCTAACTGAGATGAATTCATTTTTATTCTAACTAATTAAATCAAACCCATCTCATGTCTTTCATCAATGACTTACAGTCAATGAGATAAATTCATTTTTATTCTAAGTAAAGCAAATCCAATTCATGTTGACATAGTTGGTGAGTACATACGTAAATCAGAGCTGTCTTTTTCTCATTGTCACAGAGGTTCAACAATGGTTTCTTCATTGTGAGTCTCACCATCCTTGGATGGCCATAGGCACAGGCCACATGGAGAGCAGTTCTAGGGAAGTCAGAGGACTCTTTAGGAACATAGAGGGCACTATCTCAAAACATACATTATCCATGTAATTGTAAACATTTATCCCTATGACTTCAAAGCTAATATTTTCTTCTGGAAACTGTACAATATTTATTAGTTCTAGTCACTCACCACATTAATGAAGGAGCAGCCATTTGAATAGAGAGAGGATGACCTGGGAATTCAGCTCAGCTTGGGTCTGATCTTATTTTAACTGTCACTTATTAGCTATCCCTTGGCTTTCTGTGCCTCAATTTTTCTCACCAACAAAATGGAAATAAAAATAGTAATTATCTCCCAGGACATCACTATTTGCTTAAATGAGAATCTATGCAAAGTGTTTACTACAGGTCCTAGCACACAGAAAAAGATGGCTCAATAATTGTTAGATAATATTGTATCACTATTATTACCACTTTATAAAGACATTTCAATGAAATAAAATGATATAATTATACCTACTTTTGCAGACCTGTTTTAAGGTTCAGAAAGAACATATTTCAATGATTCTTAAATGTTTATCTTCTCACACTTTAACATCTCTGGTATTAGAATACAGTTTTTAATTCAGAATGTGTTACAACTATTATTGGCAGCATTTGAAAAAATTTAGTGATACATAAAATACTGGCATCATGCTATCCATGATGCCAGTCAAGTACTGGCATCATGCTATCCATGATGCCAGTCAAGTGAAATAATGGTGAGTAATACAGAGCTCTTGCAGTTCTAATCAATGGTTGGCATTTAAATAAAGTTTAGTTCTTAAAAACCTTATGGGGTAAAGAGGACAAAAAAAAAAAACAACAAGAATTTTTTAAAGTAATTCTTACTTTGATTTTAAAGAAAACTTAAGCCAAAGGAAATTCAGGATTCAAATGAATAGGATGACTCATTTTGTCCAATATTTAGATTTATAAATTGTATGGAAATCAGATGTTCCCAATGATCAATATTATTTAATACTATTATACATTTACAAAAGGGCAAGTAAAGGGTATCTTTTATAATTTCCTATCTTCAGAAATATTTTTGTTTGAAAGCGAGAGAAAAAACTTCAACTATGATTAGGGCCTACTTCTTCAATTTTTAATTTCTCCTTTTGTTGATATTGGGCAACATGAAGATTTTAAGGATGAAAATAGGGTCTGAAAGATAGACTGAAAGAGTCCTGAGTAGAATATGTCTGCTACATAATAGCTATTCAGGTTATATTTCATGTACGAATATATTGGAAGAATGGATAAACATAGTGGGAGAGTTCAATATTTTCAAAGAAAACTTTTATAAGTTAAAATTATACTTCTGGAATAGGAATAATCACTTATATTTTCTATTTTTTGAAGAATTAAACCGATTAGAGAAAAACAAATACCACATTATCTCACTTATATGTGGAATCTAATGAACAAAATAAACTAATGAACAAAATATGTCCACAGGTATGGATGCATGGAACTGAATAACAGATCTCAGAGTGGAGATGGGGGGGGGAAACAAAGAGATTAACCAAAAAACATATATACATGAATGCATAACCCATGGACACAGTCATTAGTATGGTAAAAGCCTATGGTAGGGTAAAGGCTGCATTGGGGAGGGACAAAAATGGAACAAATGGTACTCATCTGTCATTCTGCCAAAACAAGACAAAAATAAATTATTTAACTTTTAAAAAATTATATTTTTAATTGACTATAGAGAGAAATGAAGGGAGAAGGGAGAATAAGAGAAGCATCGATGTGAGAGAGAGATATCGATTGGTTCCCTCCTGTAGGAACCTCAACCAGGAATCGAACCCACAACCTGTATATTCTGACTTGGAATAAATCTGTGCCCTCTCAGTGAACAGGAGAGGTACCAGACAACATTCCAACCAACTGAGCCACACTGGCCACTGAAATATTTTTGATTTTCATAAGCACACAACTAAAATGGTTAATCTGTAATTATTTACATATTATATGTAGGACATCTATATAAAGTAAAACACATGTGTGTGTAATTATATATATGCATATACTCTATAAGCACAGATAAAAAGTAGTCCAAGTGCCCATCAGCAGATGAGTATATAAAGATGTAGTACATTTACACCATGGAATACTATGCTGCTGTAAAAAAATAAGGAACTCTTATACCTTTTTTGGATGGCATGGATGGACCTGGAGATTATTATGCTGAGAAAATAAGCCAGTTCAGAGAAAGACAAATACCATATGATCTCATGTACATGTGGAATCTCACGAACAAAATAAACTAACAAACATAATAGGATCAGAGACATGGATACATGGGACAGACTGACAGATCTCAGAGGGAGGGAACTGGCTGACAGATCTCAAAGAGAATGGCCAAAGAACACATATACATATTTGCATAGCCCATTCTCACAGACAACTATGAAGTGAAGGCTGAAGGGGGCAAGGTGGAAAGGTACTAAGAGGGGGAAGGAAAAAGGGGAGACATTGGTAACAGTGTCAACAATAAAAATAAACGTAAAATGATTCCCTTTCTTTCTGAAGATACCAATCCTCAAAAAATTTCAAAAATAAATCCATAAAATAGGGAGTGAGCAATCAATTTTATCTGTGCAGGATTCATATTATTGTTCTTCCACAGGATTATTTCATTCATAATATTTACTGGAATTTTTGTACGTGTTCATTACAGAAATCAAATTTTTTAAAGAAATGCTCATTTTTAAAACAAATGCTCAGAAATGACTTTTATCACATTTAATTTGGGCTAACACAAGATCATAGTCTGTTTGTATGTATGTATAGCCAAACTTTTTCTTCTTAATATATTACTATTTTAAGCAGTACTGGATATAAAAAAAAACTATGTAATTTATTTAATTACTTCACAAAGATATTTTAGTATAAATAGAATTGATGGGCATAGGGAATATAAATATATTTTTAATGTGGTACTCAGCACCAAATTGCCTATGAAAAAGTCAAAAGCAATATAAACTTTCAACAGCAGTAAAAGGATAATCACTGGTCTTGTGGATGGAAAATATTATTTTCCTCTTTTAACTTAAATTTCTTTTCCTACCAGCGACACTAAATATTTTTTTCCTTTGTCCATTGGTCACTTGTACATATGTCAAAAGTATTTTGTCCACTTTCCAATTAGTTTTTTTCTTGTTGATTTCAAAAACTTCTCTGTAAAATGAAGATATTTTTCTCTGATACACATACATTCCAAATATTTTGCTAGTACTTTTTCTTTTACCCTGCTATTATTATTTTCTGACAGACAGAGGGTTTGAATTTTTTATATTGCTCAATCAACCTCCAGAAATCTTGCTTTTGAAGTGTTTGTAATCATAAAAAAAAGTATAAGTAGGCATTTGTGTTTTCTTCTGACACTTTTCTCATTTTTGTATATTTAAAATTTTTTAATCTGGAATTTGGAGGAGATCAAAATAGAGCTAATTTTCTCCAAATACTCAACAGATACTTCTTAACCAGTCGTCATTGACCTTTTCCTACAAACATGAAATGTCACCAGCATCAAGTTTTAAATGCTTTCATATATTTGGGTGCTTAAGCATTTTCCATTCTGTTCCAATTATTTATCTGTCTTTTCAGGTATTTGTAAACAACTACTTTGTAGAAATATATAGCATATGTTGATATCTTAAAGGGTAAACCTGTGTCTGCTATACAAAAAAAATTTAATCTCATCATAATGATAAAACATGTAATTGAAAAAATTTAAACTATATTTATTTAGTTGTAAAATTGATACACATAGGAAGAGCACACATTTTCAGAAATTGAATCTTCCTAATCAGGACCACAGCCATCTTCCCACTTCAAACTCCTTCTGAGATCCCTCAATAAAGAACATAGGTGAGCCCTGATGTAGCTCATTAGGTGAGCATTGACCTACGAACCAGGAGAACATGGTTTGATTCAGGACAGGGCACCTGTCTGGGTAGTGGGCTCAATCCCCAGTGTGGGGCATGTAGGAAGCAGCCAATGAATGATTATCTCTCAACACTGATGTTTCTCTCTCTCTTCACCTCTAAAATAGATAAAAGTAGTTTTTAATAAAGAACATAGGTACACACTGATATAAGTGATTATTGGATTTTATCCAAAGAATTTTGAGCCCAGAAATTGATCTATGATGGGAATTATCTCTCTCATTGTGCAAATTTCTACAGTATGTAACATTATGGTATAAAATGTGTACATCAAATATAAAATGCTATATATACTTAATTTCATTTCAATTATTGCTATATAGTTAAATCACCTAAAAGACATCAGTAAAGTGTTCGGTAAGAGAATAACGAGTGGGTCTTTATGTTTTTGTTTTTGCTGCTCGTAAAGTTAGTCTGGGTGCTAGAACCCAGGTGAGGTGTCCACCAGGGAGTTGCTTCAGGGACATGGGAGGAAAGTCAGCCCAACACCCTGGCTGATAGGAGGCTGTGCTCCACCTGCTGAGACCTAGAGGGGCACCTCTCCCAGATCCACCCACCTCCTCCCAGTGGACCCCAGGCTGCCAGCCTCCCAGTCCCTATTACCTTCCCTTCTTATCCTTTTCTTTCAGGTCACTGATGTCAAGTTGCAAGAGTAGTAACAGTTTCAACACCTTGTCCTTGCTGGCTGCTCTGTGGATCTCATTCATATCTGCTTTTCTAAAGTTGGGCTTTCTGGTTCCCAGGCTACTGCTTCGAGGGCTGGTAGGGGAGTCCATGGCCGTGCTGGTAGGGGAGGCCTTGTCTCCGCTGGTAGGGGAGACAATGGCCCAGCTGGTAGGGGAGGCCTTGGCCCCGCTGGTAGGGGAGTCCATGGCCCCATTGGTAGAGGAGACCTTGGCCCCCAACCTGGCTCTCTTCCAGGAAAAAAACATCTTCTTTCTGGTGGAGACTCCAGGCTTTAGAGAAGCTTTACCTTCCCTCTGCTTTTTGCGCCTTCTGAGCCCAAAACTAGCTCTCTAGCCAACCACCTCACTCCACAGCATTCAAGCAGGGCAGTTCGGCAGTTTAGCAGTTCCGCAGTTCAGCAGTTTAGAAGTTTAGCAAATCCCAGCTCAGAATCATAGTAACCAAGCAACAGCCTCTGACTAACTGCCCATGTGCACAGAGCCTTGTGATCAAGGGCAGCCAGAGCCCATGCCCAAGGCCCAAGCCTCTCAAATCTCAGTGATTGCCTGTGGGCAATCTGTTCAAACATCCCTGGGAGTTGGGCTCTGTTCAAACATCCCTGGGAGTTGGCTAAGCATTTACAGAGGCTTGCAAAGTTACTCATCCCAGTGAAAAAGCAGTCTTTGCCTAAGACCAGGGCTAGGGTGATGTGGAATTTCAGGATGCTCAAGGTCTGGTTCCCCAAAAAATTCCCCTTAAAAACATCCCTAAACTCCCAGTGCCCTAGTTTTTGTCGGTTCCACAGCCCTCCGAGCCCCATCCAACCTCTAGGGATCGTAGGGGATGCAAGAAGAGAAAGAAGTTTTCACAGTTTCAGAGATGATGGCAATACTGTATATGTCTGTAGGTGCAAATTTGTTGGAAACCAGTGCCTGTTCTCCAGAGGAAATAAAACCTCTTTCCATCCATGTGCCTCTCAATTTCCCCTTAGCCCATTTCTTACACTTATGTTTTATTTATTCCAAATAAATGTTTAATCAATCCAACATTTATTTTGGAGCATGGTGTTAACGTGTTTTTTTAATTAAATCTTTATTAGTCAGATTATTACATTTGTTTCTCTTTTTTCCCCTCCATAGTTCCCCTCCATCCGGCTCCCACCCTTCCCTCTACCCTTACGTCCCTCCTGTTGACCTCATCCATAGGTGTATGATTTTTTGTCCAGTCTCTCTCTGTACACCCCTCACTCCTTTCCCCCTGAGAATTATCAGTCCACTCCCTTTCTGTGCTCCTGATTCTATTATATTCACCAGTTTATTCTCTTGATCACATTTTTAATTCACTTAATTTTTAGGTTCACTTGTTGATAGATATTTGTTATTCATAATTTTTTTGAACTTCTTCCTCCTCTAAAAGAGTACCTTTCAGCATTTCATATAATACTGGTTTGGAGTTGATGAACTCCTTTAGCTTTTTCTTATCTGTGAAGCTCTTTATCTGCCCCTCAATTCTGAATGATAGCTTTGCTGGATAGATTATTCTTGGTTGTAGGTTCTTGCTATTCATCACGTTGAATATTTCTTGCCACTCCCGTCTGGCCTGCATCATTTCTGTTGAGAAATCAGCTGACAGTCGTATGGGTGTTCCCTTGTAGGTAATGAACTGTTTTTCTCTTGCTGCTTTTAATATTCTCTCTTTGTCTTTTGCTCTTGGTATTTTAATTATGATGTGTCTTGGTGTAGTCCTCTTTGGATTCCTTTTATATGGGGTTCTGTGTGCTTCTTGGACTTGTATGTCTATTTCTTTTACCAGATGTGGGAAGTTTTCAGTCATTATTTCTTTAAATAGGATTTCAGTATCTTGCTCTCTCTCTTCCTCTGGCACCCCCACAATTCTGATGTTGGTACGCTTGAAGCTGTCCCAGAGGCTCCTTACATTATTTTCATATTTTTGAATTCTTTTCTCTTCTTGCTTTTCCAGTTGAGTGTTTTCTGATTCTTTATATTTCAAATTTTTGACTTGATTCTTGCCTTCCTCTAGTCTGCTGTTAGGTCTCTGAATAATATTTTTTATTTCAGTCATTGCATGTTTAAATTCTGGTTGGTTCTTTATCATCTCTAGTTGGATCTTTTTCATCTCCTCTTGGGACTTGCTAACTTTATCCAACTTTTCTAGGATATTCTTGAAAAACCTTATAAGCGTGGTTTTGAACTCTATATCCAGTCGTTTCTTTTCCTCCATTTCTTTTGTTTGTGATCCCTTCTCTTGTCTTGACATTTTCAATATGCCAGGAGAACTTCTGTGTTGGATTCAGCCTTATGATACCAGACTTGCAAATCCGTAGAAGCCTCTCTGTTGAGCTTGGGATGGGTAGAGTCTCAGGACTTAAGGGACTGCCTTGCCTTCGAGTCAGCCCTGCCCTCCATGGCCCCTGAGTCTCACGTGACTGGGTAATCGCTGGAGCGGTCCCTGTGCGCATGCGCTTTCTCAAAGTGGCTCTAGACTGCTGCCCCTCCAGCTCCCCTGTGCTCTGGGACCATATGAATCTGGGTCCCCAGGGTTTCTCCCGAAACCAGGGTTTAGTGGAGTTAGAAATGGCACAATTGGGAGGATCTGTATCCCGCCCACTCTCGAAAGCCAGCGGCACAATCAGCAGTTGGTCCTCTGAGTGCAGTCTTGTCACCAGACTTCTGATCTTTTTCAACTCTCCTAAATTTCCATGCAGTTCTCCCTTTTCAAAGTCCAAACTCCCCCCTGTATGAGTTTCGGCTGGATCTGGGGTTTAGTGTTGTAGGATAAGGGGTTCAATGTCGTTGGGAGTCTCTGTTTCCCTCCCGCCAGAGAAAGCCAGCCAGGTACTCCGGCACCCGATCTCTCAGTGTGCGGGTCTCCGTACCTCAGCTTTTTGCAGCTCCTCTGGGTCTCTGTGAGTCCCTCTCTTTCCTTCTAGTTGTAGAATTTCCACTCCACCAGCTTTCCTGTGGTTTTGGATGATGTCCGTTCTGTCTTTTAGTTGTAGGTTTGAAATTGTTGTGCGAGGTAGCAGTGTAGGTGTTTACCTATGCCGCCATCTTGTGGATTCTCCGGTGTTAACGTTTAAGAACTTTTCCACCTGTCACAAACCACCTTTTCTCGCCTAGTTTAAAATGTCACTTTACTGTGTATTAAATTCTCAGGTTATGTTTTTGGTTTTGGGGTTTTCTGTCCTGATCCATAAATGGTCAGCTTCTTTTTGTATCAGTGATACCACTGTAATACACCCAGTTATAAGTAACTGGGGAGGAGCAAAGGCAAGGCCAAATTTCATAGGCATGTCATTTATGCAGCTTTGCCAGAAAACTGCAATTTAACACTCCCCAGGGCTATTCCCCGCAGATGGCAGAGGGAAGAAACTGGACAGGGGAAGAGTACTAGCAGTTGCGTGCCCAGTCATGTCTCAGTGAAATAGGGAAGGTGCTTGACTGTCAGTAACACCTGGGAACAGGTCATTGGTGTGACCACTGCAAGTGTGAGAAGATTTGGGACACTGACCTCCCAAACAAAGGAGTTCTCTCTCTTGCTAGGCCCAAGCTCCTAGTCGTGGGACTCTCATGCTCCTGCATTTGCCCACATAGGTCAAGGTCATGTGGACCTCACACACAATGGACTAATGGACTGCATGTAGCTTGATGTTATGCAGGACCCAGCTCTACTATGGAAAACACACTCTGGACACTAGCTCTGCTTCATATTCTGCTGAGTTCCCAGCTGCACATTTTCCAGGCCTGCATGAAAGGAAATGGGACTTTGCAAACCCAGGGATGTAAATCACTGCTCCTCCTGTGTGAATCTCACAAATTTGTTTTTCTCCAGATATTGTAAGGGCCTAACTCCAAGCACCCAGTGGGGGAGGAGACACCCAGTTGCAACCATGGATAACCCATTTCCACTGATAACAGTGTGGTTACTTTAGGTTTCAGAGTTTGTAAGGCCTGCCATGCACCTCCCATGAGCTTATCACTTTTAGTATGTGGTCACTTTTTTGTTCACACTTGTCCTTGTTATGCCCAGATTTCAAGATCCCCAAAGACCACCTGGGAGCCAAGTCCAATGCAAAAGCAGAGAGTCTTTATTCAGGCTCGAGCCCAGTCCCTCTGCCTCTACCCACACAGCAGCGGCAGAATGCGAGAGAGCCCCGAGCTTCAAAAGAACAAAGGATTTATATGGCTAGTCATGTGAGTGGACTTAGGTGAATGAGGTGAGCGACAGCGATTGGTCGGTTCCGGGTCAGGGTTTTATTCCAGGATTTTACAGAAGGGATTTATAGCAGGAATTTATGGCAGGGAATGATTAACACATTCCTGGGTCTGAGCTATACCCCACTACCTCCTGATTAGTCAAGGGTGGCACACAAGGAGCATTCTACGGTGTAGCTGCATTCTTGGTGCTTCATTGGTCTGCTCGGGCGGCGGGTGGGGAACCAGGACATTTCTAGCATTCTTGCGGTATTTCCCGGAAGGGACATTAGGTCGGGGACACAGCTTTACAAGATGGCGGATAGTCAGTCCCGCTTTGTTCTTTCAACCTGTTAAATATTTGTTTACTATCTACTTTCTCCCAACTAGAATGTGCTATTCATGAGAAAAGTAATCATTTTCTTCACTATTTGTTTTCATTGCTCTTAGAAGAGTGGGTGCTTAATAGTTTCTCATTAAATAAATGACTGACCTATGGAATTTCTTAAATTATATGTCTAATTTATATCTTTATGTCTCTACCTCCTCTCCACATAGAAGTATTTGTATAGGGGAAGAGGAGGAGGTTACTACACTATTTATAAATCATAATTGATTTTAACTTCTGCATTTTCAAATCTCCCACATCCTTTCAGGAGACTCTCCTCCCCAAGGCCACTGGGGTTATTTTAGCCAGTCCTTAGTTATTAATAATAAGATGGACCAGAAAGGTCCTATGCATATACATTACTTCTTTTCATCACTTAATCTTTGTAATACATTCTTAGAAGTGTGATCTCTGGGTCAAAGGGTAAGTCTACTTGTAAATTAAATAGCTATTACCTAAAACCATACTCACCCCCACCCCCAGGGCTTATACCATTACTATTTTGGATTTCCACCAGCAATCTATGAATTGTCTTATCACTTTCTTGATTGTATCATTTGCAGCAAACACTTTTAATATTTAATGAAATTTAATTTACATATTATTTATTTTGTTTGTTTGTGCAGTTGGAGCCATACCTAGAAGATTTTGCCTAACCCAAGGTCACAAAATTTATTCCTATGTTCCCCTTTCATTCGAATTCTTTTGGCCAGAGTGCTTTCAGAACAACATTAACTTCTGAATAAGAAACATTTTTTTATTTCAAACAGCTGTTATTAATGATCATTTATTAAGCAAAGCAATAATGAGTAATTTTTATTATTCCTCTCATCTTTTTGTGAAAAGCAGTTGAAATGGTTTCAAATATTTATATTGACAATTTTATTTTTTAATTACTATTCTTATGCATATTGTTAAGAGGTAAAATATAGTGTTGCTAGCCACTTACTATGTTTTTTTATAACAGTTTTGGTCAGTTGGACAGGCAGTGTTTAGAAAAGACAGAAAAATGAATGAATGTAGAACTGTGGATGTTATGCTAGCACAGGAAATCTAGCCTCAAACTTAAGTTGCCCTTAATAAATAGCTCATGACTACTTCTCTGACATCATCATATAGTATGTATGACTAGCTACTAAATGCAGTGACAATTAGCAAAATGTAGAACCTGTTATTTGTTAGATCAATAAATATTCCAATTTACTGATTTAAGTAAATATAAAGGTTTGTTAACCTCATATAATTTCTTTCCAATCAAAGTATAAAGTTGTAAGAACTATTTTATTTGCTTATAGTCATGAATAACCTAACATAAAGCACATTTACTAAAGGCTACCAAAATTTTAAATCCGACATGTGACATAATCTTATATGTAGAAAATCCTGTGTAATACACACACACACACACACACACACACACACACACAAATACTAGAAGTAATAAGAGTTCAACAAAATTGTAAGATACTAGTGTCCTGGTACACGAAATTCATGCACTGGGGGTGGGGGGTACTTCAGCTCAACCTGCCTCCTCTCACATACTGGGAGCCCTCAGAGGATGTGCTACTGACAGCTTAGGCCCACTCCCCCCAGAGTCTGGCCTCCCTTTATGGGAGGTGACAGGGCTGATCAGGGGAAGGCACCAGCCCCATCACTCCACTGCTGCAGCCACTGTCGATCACCACAACCACCAAGATGTTTTCATCAACACAGACTCCAGTCCCTTCACCATGAAAAAAATGACAACTTTCTTTAGACATTTTCAATATGTGTTTTCCATAGGATATGACATATCTCTCTTTCTCTCTTTTTCTCTCCCTCCCTCCTTCCCTCTCTCTCTCCTTCTTTCTTTCTTTCTCTCTTTCTCTCTTCCTTTCTTTCTTTCTCCTCACCTAAGACAGGTTTCCATTGACTTTTAGAAAATGTGGAAGAGAAAGGGAGAGACAGAGAGAAACATCTATGTGAGAGGAACACTTTGATTGGTTGCCTTCTGCATGAACCCTGACCTGGGCCTTGGCCAGGGAAGAGTCTGCAACCTAGGTACATGCCCTTGATCAGAATTGAACCCAGACTCTATGGTCAGCTGGCTAAGACTCTATCCACTGACCCAAACCAGCTAGGGCAGGATATGACATCTCTTAGCCTTCCAGTGCGGAACTTCATTTTTTTTTTCTCCAGAAGTGTGTTGGAAAAACCGTAGATCACCTTTTTGGATTCTTATTACCCAAGTTACTAAGAATATTACCAGTGGCATACAGGGAGCTTAGCAATGAGCAGTCAGGAAAGGTGTTTCCTCTGTAGTTCACACCAAATGCCAATAGCCTCCAATCCCCGGCTCCACCCCTGCCCAGGCCGAGACCCTCTTGCTGATGCTTTAGGCTTGAGCAGGGGACACCCAACTCCCACACATAGCCGGCTCCACCCCTGGCAAGGCCTAAAACTTCTGGCTGAGGCTTTCAGCCTGCGTAGGGGACCCCCAGCTCCTTCCCATCACCAGTTCTTCCCCTGTCCATGCTGAAAGCCGCTGGCCTACACTTTCGGCCTGGGCAGGGGACCCCCAGCTCCCTCCTATTGCAGGCTCTGTCCCTGCCCCTTTGGTTCTGATCACAGGCTTGGCCTTGCCCAGGAGGCCCCTGGCTCAGTCCCTTCACATGTGCTCAGGGCCCACGTGGGGCCTACCTCAGTGACCTGGGTGCCAGGATATTCCCGGGACCTAGGTGGTGGGTGCCTATGTATGCAAATTAACTGCCATTTTTGTTCGGTTAATTTGTATACTCACTCTGATTGGCTATGAGCATAGTGGAGATATGGTCAATTTACATGTTTGTCTATTATTAGGTAAGATAAGATCAAAACACAAAAAGCAATTTTATTCCCATCCTATCCTATATAATAAAGAGGTATTATGCAAATTGACCATCACTCCAACACACAAGATGGCCGCCCCATGTGGTCAAAGATGGTCACCCCTATGTGGACACAAGATGGCTGCCACAAGATGGCCAGAAGGGAAGGGTAGTTGTGGGTGATCAGGCCAGCAAGGGAGGACAGTTGGGGGTGACCAGACCTGCAGGGGAGGGCAGTTAGGGGTGACCAGGCTGGCAGGGGAGGGAAGTTAGGGATAACCGGGCCTGTAGGGGAGGATAGTTAGAGGCAACCAGGCCAACAAGGGAGGGCAGTTAGAGACAATAAGGCCAGCAGGGGAGCAGTTAGGTATTGATCAGGCTGGCAGGGGAGTGGTTAGGGGTGATCAGCTGGCAGGCAGAAGTGGTTAAGGGCAATCAGGCAGGCAGGCAAGTGGTTGGGAGCCAGCAGTCCTGAATTGTGAGAGGGATGTCCGACTGCCTGTTTAGACCCAATCCCAGATTGGAGACAGTGCAGGCTGGGCTGAGGGACACACTCACCCCCATGCATGAATTTCATGCACCAGACCTCTAGTATGTTAATAATAATTAATCAATATGAAATTTTAAAAAATAATTTTAATCATGTGAGAGATGAAAATCAAAATGACAGTGAAGTATCTCCTTACAGCTACCAGAATGGCTATCATCAACAAGTCAACAAATGACTAGTGCTGGCAAGAATATGGAGAAAAAAGGAACCCTTGTACACTGTTGGTGGAAAGGCAGACTGATGCAGCTACTATAAAAAAACAGTATGGAGTTTCCTCAAAATATTAAAAATGGAGCTCCCATTTGACCCAATGATCCCATTCCTAGGAATATATTCAAAGAAATCAGAAACACCAATCAGAAAAGATATATGGGGAGATTCCAAGTTGGAGGCCAGCAGGACAGATGTGAGGGAGAGAGTGTGAGTGAGGGAGGGAGTGAAAGGGAAGTGTGTGGATGTGTGGTGTGGATGTGTGTCTAAGTGAGGAACAACTAGATCTTTCAGGACCTTCAGGGGGCTGGTGGACGGGTCCCGCATAATCAGGCAGCCTCGGCTACTGCTGTAATCTCCCCTGGATGCTGGCTCTCACACAGAGGCTGTACCATCTTGAAGGGAAGGGTGGTTGTGACTGAAAGCCCAGCCTCACCTCCATCCAGGGTGCTCAGACACAATCCAGAATCCTATAGCTACTCCAGCCTGGGACCTGCTGCCTCAGCAGCTGATACACAAACACCAGGACTCCAGACTCCCTAGCTGAGGGCTCTTTGAAAACACTCTTCTTCCCCCAGCAAGTTGCCTAATCCCTAGACACCACTACCATGCACAGCACATGAATATCAAGTCTTAGGCAGCAGGCCCCAGGCCTAGCAACCAGGCATACAAATAGTCAAGATTTAAGCACCAGCCCCGGGCACCACGAACTCTCCAGCAACCTTGGGACCAGTTGTTGCCCATTACCAATGGAAGAGCAACCACTTCCCACAACAGCACAAGGAGCAGCTGCCCTATGACTGCCGCATGAAGAACAGAGCACAAGGAACAGCCATACCATGACCACTTGAGAAGCAGCAATTTTGCAACCACATGAGAAGCAACTGCCACTCATGACCACCCAAGGAGCAGTAGCCATCACCCACAATCATACAATCCACCACCAAGCCTGCTGCTACAGCCACAGGCCCCACACAATTTGACACCTAAATCATTTAGTAAGAGCAGCAATGGGGAAACAGAAGAACAATCCCCTAAGAAAAATAAAGGAGGAATCTCCAAAAAAGGAACTAAATGAAATTGAGGCATGAAATATGATGGAAAAGAATTAGGAGTAAGAGTCATACAGTTCATAAACTGGATGGATGAGAAAATCAACAATGTATATAAGAATCAGGAGGAGGAAAAAACAAGATGGCAACATAGGTGAACCCCTCAACTGCTGCCTTGCACAACAATTACAAAACTATAGCTAAAGGACAGAACAGACATCATCCAGAACCATAGGAACACTGGCTGAGTGGAAATTCTACACAAGGCCACACCAAGCAACAGAGATTCTGATACTCTATTTTTGGTGTTGACACAAAGGAACTCTGACTCCTGGCATGCACTAGGGGACTCTGATTTTCGGCACACACAAGTGAGGTCTCTGTTTCAGCATGACACAGGAGGGTTCCCTGAATCTAGATGTATACATGAGGTTACACTGAGCACTGGTGACTCTGATCCTGGGCAAGCATGGCTCCCACCAACCAATGGCAGCCACACCTCTTTGTTTCAGAGCTCTTCAGTGACACATGGCTGGTGGAAGCTCCCACTGCACATGGCCTAGGCCCATGCAACTCAACCTTCTGGTGATAGTCAGAATGCAAAGATGACCCAACCCCATAGTAAAAAAAATAAGGCATTGCCAAGAAAGGAAATTGCAGAGACCAGTTTGGCTCAGTGGATAGAGCGTCGGCCTGCGGACTGAAAGGTCTCAGGTTCGATTCTAGTCAGGGGCATGTACCTTGCTTGAGGGCACATCTCCAGTGTGGGGTGTGCAGGAGGCGGCTGATCGATGTCTCTCTCTCTCATCGATGTTTCTGACTTTCTATCCCTCTCCCTTCCTCTCTGTAAAAAATCAATAAAATTTTTTTTTAAAAAGAAAGAAAGGACATTAGTGAAATGGAAGCATGCAACATGACAGAAAAAGAATTTAGAGTAATGGTCATATAGTTTGTACACTAGATGAATGAGAAAATCAACAATTTATGCAAAAATCAGGAAGAAATATAAAGTGTAATAGCTACAATCAAAAACATCATGGAAGGTTTCAACAATAGACTAGAAGAAGCAGAGAACCAAATTAGTGAGTTAGAAGATAAGGTATAGAAACAAGCTTAATCTGAACAGCAACTGGGGAAAAAAATTAAAAATCAGAAGGAGAGCCTAAAGGAGCTTTGGGACAACAATAAACAAAGTCACATATGTATAAATAGGGATGCCATAAGGACAAGAGGAGCAGCAAGAATTAGAAAATCTATTTGAAGAAATGACAGAAAACTTCCAAATGGGAAGGAAAATGTTTACACAAGTACAGAGAGACCCAAGCAAGATGAATCCCAAAAGACCCACACCAAGACACATCATAATTATAATGGCAATGTTAATGACAAAGAAAGAATCTTAAAGACTGCAAGAGAAAGACAAACAGTTACCTACAAAGGATCCCCCATCAGATTATCAAATGATTTCTCAACAGAAACACATCAAGCTAGAAGAGAATGAAAGGAGGTATACAAAGTGATGCAAAGCAAAGGACTGAATCCAAGAATACTCTATACAGCAAGGCTATCAATCAAAATTGAAGGGGAAATCAAGAGCTTTGCAGACAAAAAGAGGCTAAGGGAGTTTATTACTACAAGGCTGAAAATTCAAGAAATGCTGAAGGGAATGCTGTAAAAAGAATAAATAGAAAGGGAGGAAGGAACACAGAAATAAGGTACTTCTGTAGCTGCAAACAAGTACCTATCAATAATAACATTAAATGTAATTGGATTAAATGCTCCAATCAAAAGACATGGAGAGAGTGAATGAATAAGAAAACATGATCCATATATATGCTGTCTATGGGAGATCTACCTCAGAATAAGGGACTCACACAGACTAAACGTGAAGTGATAGAAAATATCTATCAGGCTAATGGAATTGAAAAAAAAAAAGCTGGGGTAGCAATACTTATAGCTGACAAAATAGACCTCAAAATGAATTCCATAACAAGAGACAATAAAGCACTTTACAATTCTAAAGAGATCAATACCACAAGAGTATATAATATGTATGCACCCAATGAAGGAGCACTCAAATACATAAAAAATCTTCTGGAAGGTATCAGAGGCAAGATTGACAGCAACACAATCATAGTAGGAAACTTTAATAACCCATTAACATCACTGGATAAATCCTATAGACAAAAAATTAGCAAAGAAACATCAACTTTAAATGAATCACCAGATCAGATGGACTTAATTGATACCTTTAGAACATTCCACCCCAAAACTATAGAATATACATTCTTCTCAAGCACACATGGAACATTTTCAAAGATAGACCACATATTGGGACACAAACAAATTCTTTCCAAATTCAAGAGGATTGAAATAATATCAAGCATCTTCTCAGATCACAATAGCATAAAATTAGAATTCAATTACAGAAAAAAACAATCACAAAAATTCAATCACTTGGCACACCATTAAACAATGTGTGGGTTATCAAAGAGATCAGAGAAGAAATAAAATACATTCTGGAAACAAATGACAATGAAAACATAATAATCCAAATTCTTTGGGACACAGTGAAAGCAGTCCTGAAAAAGAATTTCATAGAATTACAGGTCAACCTCAAAAAAAGAAAAAGAAAAACTGGTAATAAACCATCTAACTCTGCAATTAAAGAATTAGAAAGAGAGCAACAAGAAAAGTCCACTGTGATCAGAAAGAAGGAAACAGTAAAGATCAGAGTGGAGATAAACAACATAGAGACCAAAGAAACAATTCAAAAGATCAACAAAACCAAGAGCTGGTTCTTTGAAAGTATAAACAAGACTGATGGATCTCTAGCCAGGCTCACAAAGAAGCAGAGAAGATCCAAATAAACAAAATCAGAAATGAAGGAGGAGATATAACAATAGATCCCTCTGCAATACAAAGAATTGTTAAAAAAATACTATGAACAGCTCTATTCCAACAAACTAGACAAACTGCAGAAAATGGACATATTCCTAGAAAAAATAACCTTCCATAACTCAATCAGGAACAATCTAAACATCTCAATAGGCCAATAACTATGGAAGAAATTGAAGCAGTCATCAAAAAGCTTCCAGCAAACAAAACCCAGGACCAGATGGCTACACAAGAAAGTTTTACCAAACATTCAAGGAAGAATTAAAACCTATCGTCCTCAGACTATTCCAAAAAATTAAAGAAGGAACACCTCAAAGCACCTTCTATGAAGCCAGCATCACCCTAATACCAAAACCAGATAAAGACAACAAAATGAAAGAGAATTACAGGCCAATATCTCTCATGAACATAGACGCCAAAATCCTCAACAAAATATTAGCAAATCAAATCTAGCAATACATCAGAAAGATCTACATCATGAACAAGTAGGATTTATCCCAGGACTGCAGGATGGTACAATATCTGCAAATCAATAAACGTGATACATCACATAAACAAATTGAGAGATAAAAATCACATACTCTTATCAATTGATGCAGAGAAAGCATTTGACAAAATCCAACACTCTTTCTTGATGAAAACTCTCAGCAAGGTGGGAATAGAAGAATCATACCTTAACATCATAAAATCCATATATGATAAACCCACAGCTAACATCATACTTAATGGGCAAAAACTAAAACCATTTCCCCTAAGAACAGGAACAAGACAGGGATACCCACTCTCACCCTTCCTGTTCAACATAGTACTGAAAGTATTAACCATTACTATTAGATAAGAAGAATAAATAAAAGGCATCCAAATTGGAAAAGAAGAAGTAATGCTGTCTTTATTTGCAGATGATATGATACTGTACATAAAAAACCTGAAAGATTCCATCAAAAAAATAATAGACTCAGTAAATGAATTCGGCAATGTAGCAGGATACAAAATAAGTGCCCAGAATTCCATGGCATTACTATACACTAATAGTGAACTTACAGAATGAGAGACTAAAAAAGCAATCCCCTTTACCATCGCACCAAAAAAATTAAGATACCTAGGAATAAACTTAACTAAGAAGGTAAAAGATCTATAGGCAGAAAACTACAGGACACTGAACAAAGAGATAGAGGAAGACATAAACAGATGGAAGAGCATACTATACTCATGGATTGGGAGAATCAAAATCACTAAAATGCCTATACTACCCAAAGCAATCTATAGATTCAATGCACCACCCATTATAATACCAATGACATATTTCACAGACCTAGAAAGAACTCTCCAAAAATTCATCTGGAACAAAAAAAAAATATCCCTAATAGCCACAACAATCCTGAGAAAGAAGAATAAAGCAGGTGGGATCTCAATACCAGATTTCAAACTGTATTATAAAGCAACTGTTCTTAAAACAGCCTAATTCTGGCTCAAGAACAGACACATAGATCAATGGAATAGAATAGAGAATCCAGGTATCGACCCAAACCACTATGCTCAGTTAATATTTGACAAAAGATGCATGAACATACAATGGAATCAAGACAGTCTCTTCAATAAATGGTAATGGACAGTAAATGGGGAAATAAATGGGGAAAATTGGACAGATAGATGCAAAAAAAATGAAACTATATACAAAAAATAAACTCCAAAAGGATACAGGATTTAAACATAAGACAAGAAACCATAAAACTACTAGAGGAATATACAAGCAGCAAAATCTCAGACATATGCTGAAAGTACTTCTTCACTGATACTGCTCCAAGGGCAATGGAAGCTAAAGAGAAAATAAACAAATGGGACTACATCAAAATAAAATGCTTTTGCACAGCAAAAGAAACCATCAACAAAACAACAAGAAAGTCCACTGTATGGGAGAACATATTTGCAAATGTTAAAGGTTTAATCTCCAATATCTACAGCCAACTTATACAATTTAATAAAAGGAAGATAAATGATCCAATAAAAATATGGGCAACGGACCTAAATAGAACCTTTTCGAAAGACAACAGAAGGAAGGCCAAGAGACAAATGAAAACATGCTCCAAGTCTCTAATTATCTGAGAGATGCAAATCAAAATGACAATTCAATACCATCTCATACCTGTCAGAATGGCAATCATCAACAAATGACAAGTGTTGGTGAGGATGTGAAGAAAAATGAACCCTCGTGCATTGCTGGTGGGAATGCAGACTGGTGAAGCCACTGTGGAGAACAGTATGGAGTTTCCTCCAAAACCTAAAAATGGAACTTCCATTTGACCCAGCTTCCCACTCTTAAGAATATATCCTAAGAAACTAGAAACACCAATCAGAAAGGATTTATGCATCCCTATGTTCATAGCAGCACAATTCACAATAGCTACAATTTGGAAACAGCCTAGGTGCCCGTCAGCAGATGAGTGGATCAGAAAACTGTGTTACATCTACACAATGGAATACTATGCTGCCATAAAAAAGAAGGAATTATTACCATTTGCAGCAACCTGGATGGAACTGGAGAGCCTTATGCTTAGTGAAATAAGTCAGTCAGTGAAAGAAAAATACCATATGATCTCACTCATTTATGGATAATAAAGAACCTTATAAAATGATGAACAAAAAGATAGATACAGAGGCAGTAAAGCATCAAACAGAATGTCAAATTACAGTGGAAAGGTTAGGGAGAGGTGGGGTAGATAAGAGATCAGCCAAAGGACTTGTATGCATGCATATAAGCATAACCAATGAACACAAGACACTGGGGGTTAGGGTATGCACAGGAGTGGGGGAGGCAGCAATGGGAAGATATGTATACATGTAATACATTAATAAAATTTTTTTAAAAGAATTGCAAACAAAGTAAGAAATAAAAAATAAATAAAGCAGGTAGCACAGCCACATGTGGTTTCAGATCACTAGAAACAACATTAAGAACTACAGTGAGAAAATGAGGTACCGTTTTAGCAAAGACCACATGTGGGCACATTCATAAATTAGGCTAAGGTTTTAAAAGAAATTTTTTTAAAGGACAAGTATTGCTACCCATTATTTAATTTCTAATAATAACATTAAGTTTAAATGGAATACTTCGTGTTGATGGTTTTACATGCTGAGTCCTTCCCTAAGATAGGTGCTATATTTACCTTTATTTTACGGATGAGAAAGCAGGTTTGGGTGTTAAGTGACTTAACTACTGAGGAAGAGATAGGAAGCTACATTCATCTTTCTGACCCCACAATATTACCAACCACTGTGACTGTTATGAACACACTTAGCTCCCAAAACAAGAAAACCTAAAGGAAAAAAGGAATCTAAAGAAACTCTCGACTGCACTGAACCCCAGTTCCAACTTCACTGAACCCCAGTTCCAGGCGAAATTCATACAGAGGGGACTCATATGGGAGTCTGTCGAAAAAAAAAAAAAGGAGTGCACAGAAAGTCAGGGAAGCCAGGAAAGGCAGAAGTCTGGAGACGCGCATGCCAGGGCGCACAGAGAGGAATGACTGCTGATTGTGCCATTGGCTTTCTCTAGCGGGAGGGAGACAGAAACTCCCAACTACACTGAACTCCACTTCCGACTGCACTGAACTCCAGTTTTGGGTGAGACCCTGGGGACTCGGACTCATATGAGTCCCAGGAGCACATGGGAACTCAGGGGAAAGGCAGAGGTCTGGAGGCGCGTGAGCACAAGTGCGCACAGAGAGGTCTGCAACGATTACCGAGGGACACTGAGACCGATGGGCCACCGTGCAAAGGAGGGCTGATGGGAAGCCAAGGCTGTCTGCTCATCCCTGAGACTGCTCCATCCAAGCCTAGCACAGAGGCTTTTGCAATTTTGCAAGTCTTGTCTCATAAGGCTGATTCCAGCACAGAAGTTCTCCCGGCATAGACACAGCTGATCCTCAAAACCAATTGGCTTGAAGGTCAATTCCCCCCAGTGATACCAACAACAATCAAGACTTAACTAAAACAAGGCTGTACACACAGTCCACAAAGGGCTGCACCCAGAGTGTACTCCTCAGGTAACTGGGGAGGCTGAGCTACTGGGCCCTTTAGGACAGCTAGCATACAAAGTGACTCTACCAACTCAAGGAAGCAGCAAAAATGTGGAGAAAAAGAAACAGATGACAAATGAAAGAAATGGAGAAAAACAAAGGACTGGATATAGAGTTCAAAACCAAGGTTATAAGGTTTTTCAAGAATTTCCTAGAAAAGATGGATAAATTTAGCGAGACCCAAGAGGAGATGAAAAAGGACCAACTAGAAATTAAACATACACTGACTGAAAGAAAAAAATATTATTCAGAGACCTAACAGCAAACTAGAGGAACACAAGAATCAAGTCAAAGATTTGAAATACAAAGAAGCAGAAAACACTCAACTGGAAAAGCAAAAAGAAAAAAGAATCCAAAAATTTGAAGATATTCTAAGGAGCCTCTGGGACAACTTCAAGTATACCAACATCAGAATTATAGGGGTGCCAGAAGACGAGAGAAAACAAGGTACTAAAAACCTATTTGAAGAAATAATGACTGAAAACTTCCCCCACCAGGTGAAAGAATAGACTTATAAGTCCAAGAAGTGCACAGAACCCAAAACAAAAGGCATCCAAAGAGGACCACACCAAGACACATCATAATTAGAATACCAAGAGCAAAAGACAAAGAGAGAATATTAAAAGCAGCAAGAGAAAAACAGTTCATTACCTACAAGGGAGCACCCATATGATTGTCAGCTGATTTTTCAACAGAAACTATGCAGGCCAGATGGGAGTGGCAAGAAATATTCCAAGTGATGAATAGCAAGAACCTACAACCAAGAATACTTTATCCAGCAAAGCTATCATTCAGAATTGAAGGGCATATAAAGAGCTTCACAGATAAGAAAAAGCTAAAGGAGTTCATAAAACTAAATAAGTATTATGTGAAATGCTGAAAGGTACTCTTTAAAAAGAGAAAGAAGAAGAAAAAGGTGAAGATAAAAATTATGAACAACAAATACATATCTATCAACAAATGAATCTAAAAATCAAGTGAATTAAAAATCTGATGAACAAAAAAAAACTGGTAAATATAATAGAATTAGGGACATAGAAAGGGAGTGGATTGACAATTCTCAGGAGGAAAGGGATGAGGGAGTGCAGAGAGAGACTGAACAAAAATCATACACCTATAGATGAGGACAATGCCGGGGAAGAAAAGGCAGATGGAGGGATGGGAACCGGGTTGAGGGAAGCTATGGGGAGGGGGGAAGAAGAACAAATGTAATAATCTGAACAATAAAGATTTATTAAATAAAAATAAATAAATAAATAAATAAATAAATAAATGTAAATGGATTAAATGCCCTGATAAAAGACATAGGATAACTAAGTGTATAAGAAAACATGACCCTTATATTGGCTGTCTACAGAAAATCCACCTCAGAAAAAAAGAAGCACACAGACTGATGGTGTAGTAATGGGAAAAGGTTTTTCAGGCAAATGGAAATGAATAAAAAAAACACAAAAATGAGGGTAGCAATAGTTATATTTGACAAATTAGATCTCAAAGGAAGGATATAAAAATAAATAAGGAAGGCCACTTCATAATACTAAAGGAAGTAATCCCACAAGAAGAAAAAACTCTGATTAACATATATGCACATAATACAGGAGCATTCAAATACATTTAAAAAAACTTCTGGCGGATATCAAGGGAGAGATTGACAGCAATACAATCATAGTAGGGGACTTTAATACCCCACTATCACCATTGGAAAAATCCTCTAAACAAAAAATTAGCAAATGACTCAATAGATCAGATACAATTAGTTCACATCTTCAGAACTTTTTACCCCAAAGCCACAGAATATACATTCTTCTCAAGTGCACACAGGTCATTTTCAAAGATAGACCATATATTGGGTCATAGGTAAAGTCTCTTCAAAGTAAAGAAGATAGAAATCATATCAAGCATCTTCTTAGATCACAGTGGCATAAAACTGGAAATCAACTACAATAAAGACAATTCAAACACCTGGAGACTAAATAGCATGCTATTAAACAATGAATGGGTTATCAGAGAGATCAAAGAAGAAATAAAAAACATCATGGCAAGAAACGACAATGAAAATACAACAATCCAAAATCTATGGAACACAGCGAAAGCAATCTTGAGAGGGAAGTTCATAGCTCTAAAAGCCTACTGCAAAAAAACACACACAAAAAACACCAAAAAAAACCCCACAAGAATCTATGGTAATAAATTACCTAATCTACAATTCAAATAGTTAGAAAGAGAGCAAAAAGAAAAGCCCAGTGTAAGCAGAAGGAAGAAAATAATAAAGATCAGAGTGGAGATAAACAACATTGAGACCAATAATAATAATAATAATAATAATAATAATAATAATAATACAAAACATCAACAAAACCAAGACCTGGTTCTCTGAAAGGATAAACAAGATTGATGAATCATTAGCCAGGATCACCAAGAAGCAAAGAGAAAGGACCCAAATAAACAAAACTATAAATGAAAGAGGAGAAATAACACCAGACCCTACAGAAATACGAAGGATTGTTAAAAAAAAAAAATACTATCAACAACTCTATTCCAACAAACTGGACAACCTGGAGGAAATGGACATATTCCTAGAAAAATACAACCTTCCAAAACTCAATCAGGAAGAGTCTAAAAATCTCAATAGGCCAATAACTATGGAAAAAATTGAAGCAGCAAACTAATGCTCAGGGCTTCACAGGGGAGTTTTACCAAACACTCAAGGAAGAACTAAAACCTATTTTCCTCAGACTATTCCAAAAAATTCAAGAAGAAGGAACACCTCAAAGCACCTTCTATGAAGCCAGCATCACCCTAATACCAAAACCAAATAAAGACAACACAACAAAGGAGAATTACAGGCCAATATCCATGAGGACCATAGATGCCAAAATCTTCAACAAAATTCTAGCAAATCGGATCCAGTAGTACATCAGAAAGATCATACACCATGACCAAGTAGGATTTATCCCAGGAATGCAAGAATGGTACAATATCAGCAAATCAATAAACATGATATATCACATAAACAAACTGAGAAATACAAACCACACAGTAACAATTGATGCAGAAAAAGCATTTGACAAAATACAACACCCTTTATTAATAAAAACTCTCAGGAAGGTGGGAATAGAAAAATCATACATCAACATAATAAAACCCATATATGAAAAACCCACAGCCAACATCATACTCAATGTGAGAAAACTAAAACTATTTCCCCTAAGAACAGGAACAAGATAGGAATGCCAACTCGCACCACTCCTGTTTGACATAGTACTGGAAGTATTAGTCATTGAGATTAGACAAGAAGAAATAAAAGGCATCCAAATTCGAAAAGACATAAAACTGTCCTTATTTGCAGATGACATGATATTGTACATTAAAAAACTCTAAAGACTCCACCAAAAAAACTATTAGACTCAATAAATGAATTTGGCAATGTAGCAGTATACAAAATTAATGCCAAGAAATCTTTGACCAAGTTATACCATACACCAGTGGTCAGCAAACCGTGGCTCATGAGCCACATGTGACTGTTTGGCTCCTGGAGTGTGGCTCTTACACAAAATACTATGGTTTGGGTAAGTCTGTTTTGAAGAAGTGGCATTAGAAGAAGTTTAAGTTTAAAAAATTTGGCTCTCAAAAGAAATTTCAATTGTTGTACTGTTGATATTTGGCTCTGTTGACTAATGAGTTTGCTGACTACTGCCATACACAATAATGGATTTATAGAAAGAGGGCCTAAAAAAGCAATCCCATTTACCATTGCACCAAAAAAGTAGATAGGAATACAGAAGGGGACAGGAATAAACTTAACTAAGAAGGTAAAAGACATACATGTGGAAAACTGCAGGACACTGAAAAAAGAGACAGAGGAAGACATAAACAGATGGAAGAACATACCATGTTCATGGATTAGTAGAATCAACATCATTAAGATGTCCATACTTCACAAAGCAATCTATAGATTCAATGCACTTCCCATTAAAATACCAACAGCATATTTCACAAACCTGGAAAGAACTCTCCAAAAATTTATCTGGAATAAAAAAAGACCCTGAGTAGCCACTGTAATCCTGAGAAAGACGAAGAAATTAGGTTGGATCTCAATACCAGATTTAAAATTGTATTACAAGGCCACTGCTCTCAAAACAGCCTGATACTGGCACAAGAACAGGCATATAGATCAATGGAATAGAATAGAGAACCCAGAAATCAACCCAAACCACTATGCTCAAGTAATATTTGACAGAGAAGGCATAAGCACACAATGGAGTCAAAACAGTCTCTTCAATAAATGGTGTTGTAAAAGTTGGACAGATACATGCAAAAAAATGAAACTGGACCATCACCATACACAAAAATAAACTCAAAATGGATGGAAGACTTAAACATAAGATGGGAATGCATAAAAAAATACTAGAGGAATCCACAGACAGCAAAATCTCAGATATATGCCGAAAAAATTCTTCACTGATACTGCTCCTAGGGAATGGAAGCTAAAGATAAACAAATGGGACTATATCAAAATAAAAAGCTTTTTCACAGCAAAAGAAACCATCAACAAAACAACTAGAAAGTCCACTGTATGGGAGAACATATTTCCAAATCTTATCACTGATAAAGGTTTAATCTCCAACATTTACAGGGAACTCATACAACTCAATAAAAGGAAGATAAATGATCCAATAAAAAACTGGGCAACAGACCTAAATAGATAGCTTTTGAAAAAAGACAGAAGGAAGGCCAAGAGACAATTAAATCATGCTCAAAGTCACTAATTATCAAAGAGATGCAAATCAAAATGACAACAGGGTCCTATCTCACACCTATCAGAATGGCAATCATCAACAAATCAACAAAGGACAAGCACTAGTGAGGATGCAAAGAAAAAGGAACCCTTGTGCACCACTGATAGGAATACAGACAGGTACAGCCACTGTGGAGAACAGTATGGAGTTTCCTCAAAAAAGTAAAAATGGAACTCCCATTTGACCTAGTAATCCCACTTCTAGGAATATATCCCAAGAAACTAGAAACACCAGTCAGAAATGATATATGCAGCTCTATGTTCATAGCAGCACAATTCATCATAGCTAAGATTTGGAAATAGCCTAAATGCCCATCAGAAGTTGAGTGGATTAGAAAACTATGGTACATCTACACAATGGAATACTACACTGCTATAAAAAAGAAGGAAGTCTTATCATTTGCAGCAGCATGGATGGAACTGAAGAGCATTATGCTAAGTGAGATAAGCCAGTCAATGAAAGAAAAATACCACATGATCTCACTCATTTATGGAAAATAAAGAACATTATATAACCTGAGGAACAAAAAGATACAGAGGCAGTAAAGCATCAAACACAAGGTCAAATTACAGAGGGAAGGCTGGGGAGTGTTGGGGAGGTGGGGAAAGAGATCAACCAAAGCACTTGTATGTACACATATAAGCACAACCAATGAACATAAGATACTGGTAGGGGAGGCTGGAGGAAAGTCAATGGCGGGGTGGGAAGGAGATATATATACTACCATGTGTAATACTTTAAAAAATAAAAAAAATAAAAAATACAATAAAAAAAGACTTATTGGTTACTATGTCATACTTCTTTGCAATCAACTCTGAAAACGTATTTTCAGTTTCCTGTAACCATAGGGCTCTCAGGCTGGGCAGTGGTTACCAGCTACATATTGCTATAGTGCATATCTGAAGAAGTGAATTAAAATGTTTTTGTCATTCTAATTTATTCAATATTTAAACATTTGTTTCATTTCCTTCATACAGATTTTATCATATCTGTTAGGTGTACTAACAAACATTCATATTTTTTGATTCTACTGAAAATTATATTTTAAAAAATACATTTTGAAAAGGAGGTATGTTGACTCACATTATCTAATTATACAAAGCTGAAACTCAGTTATACTGACATATTTCTTATACAACATTCCTTTTGTAAAAGAAATAGGTACAACTTGGGGTAGGGAACAAAACTTAAATGAAGTTACTGTTGACCCCAAGCTGGAGGGAGTAATTTTCTACTGGTGATTAATTTCAAATCAAATCAGCAGGGAATAAACACAATTGTCTGACCGAAAAAGACAATCTCAATACAACTGGCACTTACTATGAAAGGGTGGAACCTCTCATCAAAAATGTCCTTGGATATATTTGCATCTCTAGAAAATAAGAACATGATTGAAAAAAAAAATGAATCCAGGAACTGTATTACTAACACATCTGCTGGGAGTAAAGAAGGGTGGAGGGAACTTAACCTTCAGTGAAGAAAATCCTTCTATAAATTCTTTTCTTAGATCCTGTAGGAATTTTCTGACCAATTTTTACTCAGCACATTAAATTCTGTGAAATCTTTTCTACAGTGACCAGCCAGAGTTACCTTTATAAGCATTAACCCTCCCTAACAGGCAATGCTAGTCAGCCAAATCCATGGCCAGTCCTCTAACCTCTCATTCGCAGACACAGGAACATTTTATATAAAGCAGTAGTGGTGGGCAATCCTTTATGTGAATATGAGATTCCTGTTTTGTTTTTCACTTATTTTCTTATTAGTTTCCTATATTATATTCTTAATATCTATTTCTTCTCATCTCTTTACAATGGTCTGAGTTAAAATTTTGCTGTTATATTTTAAAAGTGACCAGTATATTTATTTCAGAGAGAGAGAGGGGAAAAAAATCGAATGGCTGCCTCTTGCATGTGCTGGACTGCTGATCAAAATGGAAACCTAGATACATGGCCTGACAGAATTGAATCCACAATCGGGTACATGCTTCCCTGACTTGGAATTGAATCTACACGTACAAGATGATCCTCCAAAAAACCTGTGTGAGGAAAACCAGTCATTTTTTTAAAAGTTTCATTTCCCACACTAATACACTGTGCTCATTTACACAGTGGTTCTCCAAGAGTGTTATGCAGGCTTCTATGGTTTGGTTATTTTCAGGAGAACCATGTTTGTATAGAAATATTAAGGGATTACCTGCAATGACACAACATTTGCAATCCTATATAATTAAAACCTAATATGCTAAGTGTCCAATCTACTGGTTGGCCATTCAACCAACCAAAGCATAATATGCTAATCATATGCTAAGGCCACTCAACCACTTACTATGACGTGTACTGATAACCAGGATGCAGATGCTAAGACCAATAAATTACCCTGCTGCTGGGGTCCAGCCGATCGGGACTGAGGGAGACAGGCTACACATTCTCTAGAGCCCTCCTGAGGTCCCTCCTCAAGGGGCCAACCTCACATGTCCTTCCCCAGCCCTGATTGTCCACTAGTGGGGTCCCTCGGTCTGGCCTGTACCCTCTCACAATCTGGGACCCCTATGGGGAAGTTAAGAGAGCTGGTTGACTTCAACTGGTGCATGAATTAATTCATCCAGCCTCTGGTTGACTGTATAAAAGCAAGTTATTAACATGGATTTCTAAGCAAGAATCAAGGCAGGAGTACTGCACTGTGTTAATAGTCATTCTGTTCTTCACTGCCACTTGTTGGACAGCAAACCTGTTTTACTTAAGCACATCTTTGATAAAGCCATGACAATGAAAAATATTAAATATTGATCCTTCTGTTTATATTCTGAGTAAGAGATGTATGCATTAAGCATTTCTGCATACTGAAATGTGGTTGTGTTAAGGAAAAGCACCTGAACTTAGTTGTGAGCTGAATGTCCTACTGTTTCATAAAATAACATCTGTATTTGATAGTACAACTGTCATTCTCTCAAAACTAAAAAGTGAGCTGTCACTTCAAGGAAAACAACTTATATATTTCTTGCCAATTGCATAATTTCAGCTATTAAGTTAAAAATTAACATTGGGGGAATCTTGTACTATTTTGATAGTTTAACAGCTTTTCAATACTTAAAGACTTTTCTGGGCAGGATACAAAATTAATGCTAAGAAGTCTGTGGCATTTCTATACACTAATAGTGAAATTACAGAAAGAGAAACTAAAAAATCAATCCCATTTACCATCGCACCAAAAAAATTAAGATACCTAGGAATAAACCTAACTAAAGAGGTAAAAGACCTATATGCAGAAAACTACAGGACACTGAAAAAAGAGATAGAGGAAGATGTTAACAGGTGTAAGAGCATACCATGCTCATGGATTAGGAGAATCAACATCATTAAAATGTCCATGCTACCCAAAGCAATCTACAGATTCAATGCACTACCCATTGAAATACCAATGACATATTTCACAGACCTAGAAAGAATTCTTCATAGATTCATCTGGAACAAAAAAAAAGACCACGAATAGCTACAGCAATTCTGAGAAAGGGGAATAAAGTAGGTGGGATCTCAATACCAGATTTCAAGCTATACTACAAAGCAACTGTTCTCAAAACAGCCTGGTACTGGCACAAGAACAGACATATAGACAAATGGAATAGAATAGAGAACCCAGATATCCACCTAAACCACTATGCTCAACTAATATTTGACAAAGGAGGCATGAACATTCAATGGAGCCAAGATAGCCTCTTCAATAAATGGTGTTGGGAAAATTGGACAGATACATGCAAAAAAATGAAACTGGACCACCAACTTACACCAAATACAAAAATAAACTCAAAATGGATACAGGACTTAAACATTAGAAGGGAAACCATAAAAATACTAGAGGAATCCACAGGCAGCACAATCTCAGATATATGCTGAAAGAACTTCTTCGCTGATACTGCTCCAAAGGCAATTGAAGCTAAAGAAAAAATAAACAAATGGGACTACATCAAAATAAAAAGCTTTTGCACAGCAAAAGAAACCATCAACAAAACAACAAGAAAGATCACTGTATGGGAGAACATATTTGTAAATGTTATCACTGATAAAGGTTTAATCTCCAAAATATACAGCCAACTTATACAACTTAATGAAAGGAAGATAAATGATCCAATTAAAAAAAATGGGCAACGGACCTAAATAGAACCTTTTCGAAAGATGACAGAAGGAAGGCCAAGAGACACATGAAAACATGTTCAAAGTCACTAATCATCCAAGAGATGCAAATCAAAATGACAATGTGATACCATCTTACACCGGTCGGAATGGCAATCATCAACAAATCAACAAACGACAAGTGTTGGTGAGGATGCGGAGAAAAAGGAACCCTTGTGCACTGTTGGTGGGAATGCAGACTGGTGCAGCCACTGTGGAGAATAGTATGGAGTTTCCTCAAAAAACTAAAAATGGATCTCCCATTTGACCCTGTAATCCCACTCTTAGGAATTTATCCTAAGAAATGAAAAACACCAATCAGAAAGGATTTATGCACCCCTATGTTCATAGCAGCACAATTTACAATAGCTACAATTTGGAAACAGCCTAAGTGCCCGTCAGCAGATGAATGGATCAGAAAACTGTGGTACATCTACACAATGGAATTCTATGCTGCCATTAAAAAGAAGGAATTCTTACCATTTTCAGCAACCTGGTTGGAAATGGAGAGCCTTATGCTTAGTGAAATAAGCCAGTCAATGAAGGAGAAGCATCACATGATCTCACTCATTTGTGGATAATAAAGAACATTATAAACTGATGAACAAAAGGATAGATACAGAGGCAGTAAAGCTTCAAACAGACTGTGAAATTACAGCAGGAAGATTAAAGTTAGGTGAGGTAGATAAGAGATCAATTAAGGACTTGTATGCATGCATATAAGCATAACCAATGAACATAGACACTAGGAAGTTGGGGTATGCCTGGGAGGGAGGGGGGGCAATGGCGAGTTATGTATAAAAAATTAATTTAAAAAAATTTTTAAAAAGACTTTTCTGGGAAGACTGGTGGTGATATGATGCTAACTTAAAAAAATGAGTTTTGATACTATATAAAGAAAAGTGACCCAATACTGTCCAAATGACCAATGCAAAATATTCCTACAAAATTATTTATAAATAAATAATTTAGCATACAAAATACATGAATTGGTATTAATTTCACAGCGACCTTAGTACAAGTTCAAGAATAGGATTTAAAATTCCACTGTAACTAATTTAAGAAACCAGCTCCTGTGGATTTCTGGTACAGTATCAAAGAAATCCACAATTATCTGAAGGCTTTAAAATTATGCCCTTTTCCAGCCATAAAGCCAAATGAGGCTAGGTCTTCATATTGTTAACTCAAAACAAATTACTGACATGACTGACATAATCACAACGGATTGAAGAAAGGGTGTATATGAGAATCAGCTGTCTTCCATTAAGCCAGAAATAAAGATTTGTCAAATGTAAATAAATGACACAATTTCCTCTCAACCTTTTTTGTTGTGGTAAATAATTCCCTTTTATAAAGAATTTTGTTAATGCTATGGCTCGATATCAAGGGTGATTCTATCCCCCAGGAAACATTCAGCCATGGTGAAGACATTTTCTGTTGTCACAATGGGGTCTGGGAAGAGGGTGCTATTGGCATCTAGTGAAGAGAGGCCAGGGAATCTGCTAAACATCCTGTAATGCACAAGGCAATCCCCCACAACAAGAAAGTATCCTGCTCAAAATTTCAACAGTGCTATAAAAACCATGTTTCAACATACAAGGGACTTGTTTTAAATTCTCAATGTTAATTGCTGATACAGTAAATATCAATATAACCCACATAAACAAATTTTCTTTGGGATCCTCAATAACTTCAGCATTAAGAGTCCTAAGACAAAAATAAATGATTCACTTCAATAATGTAAAAAAAATACTATAGCTTATTCCAATAATGTCTATAATCAAAACCTAACACTAACTTTATTAGCTAGAACAAAAGAGGTTTCAAAAGTCACCTGTTTTTTATGTGGGAATATATTGCTAACAGGCTGTAGAGAGAAAAAGTAACAACTGATTTTATGTTGGGTCAGAAGATACTTTTTAAAAAGGGGTTGTGGTGGGAAAAGACCTCCCCAGCTGCTCAGTGGCCATGAAATCCTCATTTAGAACAATATCTCATGGGCACTCTTCACCTTGTTGCAGTTCTTTGTCCTTTACCAACATTAGGAAGTCCAAAATGCTAGGGAATATTCTGTTAGAATACATGTTTTGGTGATTACATTTAATATATGAGTTATTATGCACTTGCTCTGTTATCTGTCCTTCTACCCATAGAATCTTTCCTCCTGTACAACTTAGATCTATTTGTACATATGCTTAAATTTAAGCCACACAATAGGTTTTCCACCTGCCCACCCATATTCCATCATTTCCCTAAAGGTAAATGAAATGCTCTCTACCAAACAAAATCATTTAAGATCACTTTGCCTCTTGCCCCCCATTTTCCTCTTCTCAGCATTCTCATTTGCAGGTGCTTCTCCTCCATTCTCTGCCTCCTCTACAATTTCTTTCTTCTCCTTTAAGATCTTAGTGATAATCTCAGACCTGGTGCCTGATATGGTGGGGCATGCTGGTGATCCAATGTGGCAGATTATTTTTTAAAAGCAAGAGTTGGAGGACTTTAGTGAAGAAGCTGTGGGAGTCCGTGGTGGAGGAGGAGGTGTGCAGCAGTGGTGGCTACAGCAAGCAGAGAGGCAGCCACAGGAATTCAAAGATGGCTTTTCAGAGCCACCAGTCTGATTGACACCAGTTTATTAACCTGAGCACTGAAAAGGACAATTAAGTAAAATCACATATGGGTAGCATGCTTTTAGCATAAGGGTCTGTCACTGAGCCCTGGGCAACCTACTGGTACTCACCATTGCAGGGCCATTCTGAGATTAGACTGACAAATAGTGTTGTCCACAAATATTGTTGAGCATAAGCTGTACTTATCCCATCACATAAGGGTAGGATGTTTTAAGCATAAGGGTCTGTCACTGAGACCTAGTCAACCTGTTAGTACTCATCACTGCAGGGTGATTCTGCAATTAGACTGACAAAAAGTGTTGTCTAAAAATATTGTTAAGCATAAACTGTACTTTTCCCTAAAGGACCAGGAGAACCTGAAAGGGAAGGGGAATAAAAGTAAATATCACAGTAAGTTAAAACCTATAACAGTATGTTTTTCCTTGGTTACAGTGTCCAACAATGAAGCATTACAGTTGTTTTCATACTCTATGAACTACTTATTGTGATATCGTGCAGTTGTATGGTAAACCCATTAGATGTTCTAACTTCCAACCAGGAGATTTGAGGAAGGGATTACAAAATTCTGCCCTGGATATAATACCTATAATCCAACTTTGCAAACACCTAAGATAAATTCCCTTTATATTAATATAAAACATTTAAAAGAAGATTTTAATGTTTTTTCCTTAATAAATGAAAAAAAGTTAAGATTTCTATTTCTAGTCTTTATTTTCTGCATTAAAACATAATACCTTCTATCATATGCAAGCAGGTGCATTTTATTGAAGTCCATGAAAGCCAATAAGAAATATTAGTTCAGGAGGCAGTGTGACAAAACACATGTATCTGAGGCAGAGGTGTGTGTGCTGGGCCTGGCCTATGACTAACAAGTTAGGAAACCAGAGGTCTCTCTGGGCTTCAGTTTCCTTACCTAGAGAATTCAAAAGGATTGTTTTAAAATTCTCCCACTTCAAGTGGTGGAATAAGGGCTTGCTACACAGACACGCTTCCAGAACCAAAGTGAAATTATAGCTAAAATAATAATAATAATAATAATAATAATAATAATAATAATAATAGGAGGAGGAGGAGGAGGAGGAAGAGGAGGAGGAGGAGGAGGAAGAAGGAGAACCCATCCTGAAAAATCAACTGAAGACTAGCTGCAGAGAACCCTGATTACCAAGGATGGAAAGAGGAAACCACATAGACACTGGTATGAAGGGCAGAGGCATGGAAGGGCTGAACCAGCTCCCACAGATAGCAACTGAAGTTCCAAAGAGGTATCTCTGTTATGGGTGGGTTGCCATTGAGAACTCGGTCTAAACCCCAAACTGGGCCCCCCAGTAGAGAGCACCAGAACTGAGAAAGGTGCCCACAAAACATCTGGATGTGATAGGCAGCAGGGTTGCTATCTGCCAGGGGGGAGGTGGCTGGAAATGCAAGCACCCACAAAAAGGGCCAACGCACAAAATTTCTAGAGCAGCCACTCAACTTGGGCTCCAGCAGAGGGAGGGCAAAGCGGACTAGAGCTGTGTGAGCAGAAACCATAGTTGGGGGCTCTGTGGTTAGAGCTTGGAAGGCAGGTACCCTGGTTTCCTATGCTGAGTCATACTGCACTCATACTGCAGAGGACATCTTTCTCAGGCTGATCTTTGCTTTCCAGGTATTTTCTGCTTGGAGGGTAAAGGATTGCCCCACCCCAGTGGTCGGCAAACTGAGGCTCTGTTGACTAATGAGTTTGCTGACCACTGGACTAGACTCTCAATTCCAATAATTATAATTTGTTGTTGTTCCTTGTGATTAAGCCCCTAACCCAGGGGTTGGCAAACTCATTAGTAAAGAGAGCGGCAAACCATGGCTCCTGAGCTGCATGTGGCTCAGGACCAAAGTTTTCCGACCACTACCCCACCCTATTGGAAAATCCCTTGACTCAAGCTATAGAGTTTCTGAGGTCCATTAAGAGACTGAGAGTAACAATTAGCCTCCAGGCAGAAGAAATTGTACCACCTTGTTGGAAAACCTCTCATATCACTTGTGATGATTCTTTGAGCCTCCTCAGACTGAATCCAATCAGTCCCCAGAGGCAGTTCTTCGTAGGCTTTGAGTCTTGGCCTGATCTAATACATTAGAAACAACGTTCGACACTGTCCTGTGCTACAGATTGGGTGGCAGCAAATCTACTTAATACACAGACACAAATTCAAATAGGCAGCTAAAATGGGAGACAAAGAAGCAACCCCCAAGTAAAAGAATGAGAGAATTCTCCAAGAGCTAAATTAAATAAAGAGAAGAGAAATTTACCAGGCACAAGAGTTTAGAACAATGATGGCAAAGATGCTCAACAGCGTAAGACAAGATATAGTAACTGTGAAGAATGACATAGCACTAATATAGAGCAGAGTAGAAGAAATACCCAGCAGATTAGGGGGAGCCAAGGATCAGATCAATAAATTAGAAGATAAGGTAGAAAAAAATCACTCAGAGAACTGAAAAACAAACACACACACAAACAAATAATTTAAAAACCAGAGGACAGCTTAAGGGAATTGTGGGACAACATGAAAGGTAATATTTACATAATAGATGGCCAAGAAATATTCCAACAAAATGGACAACCTAGACAAAACTGACATATTCCTAGAAAAATACAATCTTCCAAAACTGTATCAGGAAGAATAAAAATATCTGAATAGACTGATAACTACTGATGAAATTGAAGCAGTAATTTAAAAAATCTTGCAACAAATAAAAGCCCTGGTCAAGAAGGCTTCACAGGAGAGTTTTACCAAACATTCAAAGAAGAAAATTAACCAATCCTCCTCAGACTATTTCAAAAAATTCAACAAAAAATTCATACTCGATGGGCAAAAACTTGCCGGAGCCTGCTGGCAGTCGAACAATACCTGATTGAGGGGGTGAGGATAAGAAAAGACATACAAGAAAAGATGGGGTTGAGAGGACTGAGACTTGAGTATGCAGTGAGACTTGAGTCTGCAGTCCCAAGTTTATTTCCAGCACAGTATTTAAGCACAAGCAGAGGAGGAATTTACACAAATCACACAAATCAGATAAGCGTAGTCACTGAACTTTCTCCTTGTCGCTACATTTCTTTTTTGTGTAAATAATGCCCTGACCATCCTTTATCTGGTATGTGACCTTTAAGATCTTGCACGTAGGCATTTAGCCGAACTGTTTATTAAACTAAAGGGTAAAAGAGCAGAGAGCTATGTCTAGAGTCTGCATTCAGACTCTAGGACCCCCGTATGCCTGGGGCAGCTCCCCACAAAAACTAAAACCATTTACCTTAAGAACAGGAACATGACAGGGATGCCCACTTTCACCATTCCTTTTTATATAGTAAAAGTACTAACCATAGCAGTCAGCAAAGAAGAAGAAATAAAAGGCATCCAAATTGGAAAGGAAGAAATAAAACTGTCATTATTCTCAGATCACATGATATTGTACATAGAAATATGTTGTTCGTTATATTCCACAAATTAGTGAGATCATGTGATATTTACCTTTCTCTGACTGGCTTATTTCGCTTAGCATAATGCTCTCCAGTTCCAGCCATGCTGTTGCAAATGGTAAGAATTCCTTCTTTTTTTACAGCAACATATTATTCCATTGTGTAGATGTACCACTGCTTTATAAGTCACTTATCTATTGATGGGCACTTAGGCTGTTTCCAAATCTTAGCTATTGTAAATTGTGCTGCTATAAACATAGGGGTGCATATAAAATTTCTGATTGGTGTTTCTGTTTTCTTGGGATACATTCCTAGAAGTGGGATTACTGGGTCAATGGGAGTTCCATTTTTAACTTTTTGAGGAAAGTCCATACTGTCTTCCACAGTGTCCTCACCACTCTGCATTCCCAGTAGCAGTGAGAAGGATTCCTTTTCCTCCACATCCTCTTCAGCACTTGTCATTCATTGATTTGTTGATGATAGCCATTATGACAGGTATGAGATGGTACTTCATTGTCGTTTTGATTTGCATCTTTTGGATTATTAGTAACTTTGAGCATGTTTTCATGTCTCTTGGCCTTCTATATGTCCTCTTGCAAAATGTGCCTATGCATGTCCTTTGCCCATTTTTTAGTTGGACTGTTTATATTCCCTTTGTTAAGTTGTATGAGTTCCCTGTAAATGTTGGAGATTAAGCCCCTATCAAAGATAACATTAGCAAATATGTTCTCTCATGTAATGAGCTTTCTTGTTATCTTGTTGATGGTTTCTTTTGCTGTGCAGAAGCTTTTTATTTTGATGTAGTCCTATTTGTTTATTTTTTCCTTAGTTTCTATTGCACTAGGAGCTGTATTGATAAAGATATTGCTACAACATATGTCTGTTATTTTGCAAGGAAGAGGCAGAAAGAGACATCAAGGCACAGAACCCACATAATGTGCTCAGGAGACACGAGTTTAGGAAGAGGGGCAAAAGTGGTGCAGCTAAGAGCGAAAATGCTCACAAGGCCACGTATAAAAGTTTGCATCCATGCTAGGCAGCATGTGCTTTCTCCAGCAGCAGCAATGAAAAGTTTAACCAGGGGAGAGAGACAAGTTTATTTGCATTTCAGAAAGGTCTCTGACATGCCTTGCTAGACTGGACACAGCAATCCTGGTAGTATTCATTACTAAAATGCCAACCATTTGAATGGGCTCTGGGAAGGCTCAAACTGCACCTGTGAGAAGTGTTACACAGCAGCCCGCTCTTATCAGAGTGTGGTCCAAGCCAGTGAGGCTGGTGCATGCTGTGGTCTCTGGGGGACAGAGCCTCCTCCTCATCTTCAGTTCCATCTATAGCTAATAACTTCAATGGCAACTGGGGTGGTTACTGAGTGCACCACACAGAAACTGCTCCCCATTCCTGCTCCAATACCAATGGCTTCATTACATGAGGGTACAGTCCAGTGGTTGGCAAACTCATTAGTCAACAGAGCCAAATATCAATAGTACAATGATTGAAATTTCTTTTGAGAGCTACATTTTTTAAACTTAAATTTCTAATGCCACTTATTCAAAATAGACTCACCGAGGTCGTGGTATTTTGTGGAAGAGCCACACTCAAGGGGCCAAAGAGCCGCATGTGGCTTGTAAGCTGCAGTTTGCCGACCATGGGTATAGTCCAATCAGCTCACCTAGCCTCTAGGCCCCACCTAGCTCTTCCTTTCTCTCCAGCTCTACTCACTATGTTGCAGCCACAGGAGCCTCCCTGCTTTTGTCTGGTATGCCACACTCAGCCCCAGAGCCTTTGTACCTGCCTTTCCCTTGCCTGGATCATTCTACCCCTCCTTCTCACAGCACTGGTTCCTTCTAATTCTTCAGGGCTCAGCTTCATCATTTCCACAAAGAGGTCCTCCCTCATTCAGATGAGTCACTCTGTTATTCTTTATCATAAACCTCTGGGATACTTTGACAATCTATAATCATTTCACCTATTACTATATTTAACCATTTCTTGCCTATCTTCCCTAAAATACTATAGGCAACATGAAGGCAGGGATATGAACTACCTTGTTCACCTTCAAGTCACCTATACTTAGAACTTACCCTGGTACATAATAAGCATTTGATAATTATTTTTGATTAAATGAATGATGCAAAAATAATATCCAGGGTGGAAAACTGCTGAGAATACCTCAATGTAATTATTGCCTCAATGTTCATTACCAGACATACCCAAGGTACAGAAAATGAGAGAGGGAGTGATACAATACCTTACAACGTTATCATCCTATATAATAAAGAGGTAATATGCAAATTGACCCTCACACAAGATGGCCCCCATGTGGTCAAAGATGTAGTCACAAGATGGCTGCCACAAGATGGTCAGCAGGGGAGAGCAGTTGGGGGCAACTATACTGGCAGGGGAGGGCAGTTAGAGTTGACCAGACCAGTAGGGGAGGACAATTGGGGGCAATCAGGCTGGCAGGGGAGCAGTTAGGCATTGATCAGGCTGGCAGAAGAGTTGTTAGGGGGTGATCAAGTTGGCAATCAAGCAAGAAGTTGGGAGCCCGTAGTCCCAGATTGTGAGAGGGATGTCTGACTGCTGGTTTGGGATCAGGCTTAAACAGGCAGTCAGACATCCTCCAAGGGATCCCAGATTGGAGAGAGTGCAGGCTGGGTTGAGGGACACCCTCCAACACATAGTGCATGAATTTCATGCACCAGGCCTCTAGTTTCATTATAATCACCTTTCGAATGAAAGTGGTGAGAATTCCTGTCTCCCAAGTTGGTTGTTAGATTTAAAATAGAGAGGACTGTAGAGGTAGCACAGGCAGGGACATTTTGAAGCTTAGCGTCTTGCCGGGAAGAGTAGGAGGATCACTGTACTCAAACTTTCACCTTGCTGTCAATCTTCCTCTTGTTCTTTGTAATCACATTGTCTAATACAATCCAAATTAGAAAGATATGAGGAAACTTGTTACTACATAGCTTTTTTTCAAAGTTTGATTCATTATTGCTTTATTTATCCAAAGCCCATAACTTGCTCTACTAACAAGACAAAAGATATCCAAAAGCCTAGCAACCCATTTCCCACTTTTATTTTATAAAGGCCCAGTGCATGAAAATTCATGCACTCGGGGGGCAGGGGTTTTCTTCAGCCTGGCCTGTGCACTCTCGCAGTCTGGGACCCCTCGAGGGATGTCTTACCTGCCAGCTTAGGGGATCTGGACTAAGCTGGCAGTCAGACATCCCACTGGCAGCCTGGGAACCCTCGGGAGATGTCCTAAGCTGCATTAGGACATCCTTAGCACTGTGGAGGAGACAGGAGACGCTCCTGCCACCATTGTTGCGCTCGAAGTCAGCCCAATGTGGCTGAGGGGAGCTCCCCCTGTGGGAGTACATTGACCACCAGAGGGCAGCTCCTGCATTGAGCATCTGCCCCCTGGTGATCAGAGTGCATCATAGTGACAGGTCATTCTCAGTGGTTCTGCCATTAGGGTCAATTTCCATATTACTCTTTTATAATATAGGAAGGTGCACCTTTTATTTAATTACTTTTTTACTAGTGGCCCGGTGCACAAAATTCACGCAAAGGGATTGGGGGGATGTCCCTCAGCCCGGCCTGCACCCTCTCCAATCTGGGACCCTTCAAAGGATGTCCTACTGCCTGTTTACAGGGATCAGGCCTCAACCGGCAGTCCAACATCTCTCTCGCAATCCAGGATTGCTGGCTCCTAACTGCTCACCAGCCTGCCTGCCTGATTGCCCCTAACCACTATGCCTGCCATCCTGGTTTCCCCCAAATGTCCCCTTGCTGGCCTGCTCACCCCTACTTTTCCTCCCCACTGGCCTGCTCGTCCCCAAAATGCCCCCCTGTTGGCCTGCTCACTCCAAACTGTCCCCCCTCGCTATCCTGATCACCTCCAACTGACCCCCACTGATGTCCTGCTCGCCCCCAACTGGACCCCTGCTAGTCTGCTTACCCCCAACGGTCTGATCATTCACAACTGCTACCCCATCCTAATTTGATCACCCACAACTGCCCTGCCCTTCAGACACTCAATGCCAAATCTTCTAGCCAGAGATATCCTCGCAAGTTCATATAGGTAAAACCATTTTGGAAATCAGTGAGCTCCTGCATTTTCCATTCTAATTTAGTCATAATGCCTAGGTGCAGCCAGGCAGACCAAGAGATGACCAAAGAACACAGACCTCCTTTGCAAAGTCAGAAGCACTGCTTGGAGTTCACTAAAACGGATCCTGTCAGCATTAATGTGCTGGAAAATTATTTCCTTGTTGGAACCTCAGCTTCCTCTTCTACAAGCTAAGGCCATTGGAATGGATTTCCTATATATCTCTTTCAGAACTAACCTCCAGTGTCCTGCATTGAACATTCATCCAAGTGAAAGCACTGTGTCCGAAGATTCTCCTCGGCCTTCTATTTTAGTTACACTGTAGTTTGTATTTTTGGAAAAGAATGTCTAGTTTGCCTGGGGCCTGTGGACAACCATGGACCATGGGGGAGAATGTGTTAGGGTTGGGGGAGGCCAGGTCCTGGTCCAGTGATCTAGCTATAGCAAGTAACCAGTGGTATGGCTTGATTAATCACTTTGCTGGTCTGAGTGCCATTTTCTTTCACTGTAAAATAAGTCATGGGATACACAAGGATCAATAATCTTAGTTGCCCCTAGACAGAGATTTGTTAGCTGGAGACCGGTTTTAGGTTTCCACGGTACCCTTATACTTTTTGTGTTCTGTGAGTTTTACACACACACTTGAACCACCTTTTCATTAAGCAAATACATATTTAAAAATCTGTAACCTAGAGAGTTGACATATTTCCTTCCATGAGCAAAACCTGCTATTGTATTCCTAGCCCACAATCTATATGCTTTGGAGGGTTTATAGTGCCTCCTTCACTTATCACCGTCATGGTTTTATGAACAAAACTTTAATCTGGCTCTACAGAAAACTAAGTAAAATGACAAAGAAAACAACCCATTCTGATGCAGGTCATTAACAGGCATGAGGAAGTCCAAAGCTGTTCCCCATCTTGCAGCACCCATTCCACAGCTGGCAACACAAAGCATGGTGACACTGCCATGCAACCTCGCCTTCTTAATTGGGAGTGCTCTCACAGGGACAGCCAAGATGTGCCTGGTGAAGGAATGCTGCCGCCACAAAGACAGCCAGGCTGCCAGACAGAATTTTAAATGGCATCACATGGAAATTGTTTTAGTTAATAAATTCCATCCCCAATTTCATTTAATTGGAAATGCCTATTATTTGGAACCTATACACTAATGCCTGGTGATTTCCCACAGGGGTTTGAGCTGTATATTGTGGGAAAATGTAAGATATGTATGTGTCATGTGTGTGTGTGTGTGTGTGTGTATTCTCTCAGATGGGTATATACGAATTAGTATATGGAGGATACAGGAGAAAAAATTATGAAAGTTGGCAGCAACATCTCAGAAGCAAGATTTGCAAAAGATTCTATCTAGATTATAATTTCCCAAGTCTGTCACAGTAAAGTTCCAGAAACATGACAGGAAGATGGCTCCTTCACTATAGGCCAGTGGTTCTCAACCTTCCTAATGCCACGTCCCTTTAATGCAGTTCCTCATGTTGTGGTGATCCCCAACCATAAAATTATTTTCATTATGGTTGGGGGTCACCACAACATGAGGAACTGCATTAAAGGGACGTGGCATTAGGCAGGTTGAGAACCACTGCTATAGGCTGTTTTGGTGACTCCTTTTGATCCCTGACCTCAGAGCATCCTGTGCGCATATATCTTTGAGATTTGAAACCTGAGTGCAGGAGGCTTGCTAGTTGTTCACAATCAGCAATAGCAAAGGGATGTGCAAGATTCCAGGGATAAGTTTTTCTTTTGTTTTTATTGATTTTGAGAGAGAGAAGAGGGGACAGGAATAGAGAGATAGAAACATTGATGAGAGAGGAACATTACTGATCAGCTGTCTCCTACATGCCCTACAATGGAGACTGTGTCCACAACCCAGGCATGTGCCTCAACCGGAATCAAACAGATGCACAACCACTGAATACACTGGCAGGACAAAGTTTTAATTACTTGATGTAGGCAGGAAGAAACCGTTTCAGGGAGGTTGGGCACTCCCCTGTGGTCACACAGCCATCAGGGGCAAGCAGGAACTACAATGCTTTCAATACCTTTGATGGCTCCCAATAGCTTCCCATTTCTGGCAGGTGAACATGTGACGTTTCCTGGTCGGGAAGAGAAGCTGGGCAGCTATTAAAGATAGGGTCTTCCCCAAAGAAACAACCATAGAAACAGCATGCAGTGGAGGGTTTATCTGGGCCGTTCATGGTTTCTGAACTGTGTCTTCTGAATTTTACCCTTTTTTAACAAGTATGAGATTCAGAGAAGGACTGTCTCGCTGTAAACCCTGCTCTCTGAATACATCAAGAAGGCAATCATTTTGCAGCACTGGCAGCTGTACTTACAGCTCTGTGATTTATCCCATCTTTGACCAAGGACAGAGATATGCCAGATGCTCTGCAGAGCCAGACATGGGGGCTGCTCTTCTGTGGAAATGACTAAGCAGCTCTGATTATTTCAATGAACCTCTTGAGTGAAATAACCTTCTCAAAACAGACACAGGATGGGAAGAAGGGATACTACCATCCAGGTAAGAACCCTATCTGGGCCCAGGTGTGTTGAAGGCATGCTCAGTGAGTACAGTGATATCCTAGGCCCTGCGAGGACACTGGTGGGTTTGACACTGCAGTTTCTGGTGCAGCAAGATAAAAGAGGTAGGGCAGATAGCCATATGCCTATCGTGGGCAGTGCCTATCCCAGGAGTGAGGATGTCCTGACTGTTCTGGGTAGCAGGTCTAACCCAGTTACAGACCTACAGTGTATGTGTGTGTGCCTATGGAGGCACTGTGAAGGTAGCAACAGGTCGAGAGGTGGGTCTGTGGGCAGGAGAGAGAAGCTGGGTCAGGAGGGAGAAGCTGGAGCAGGAGGGAGGACAGGGCCACCACACACACACTTCCACCCCCACTCCCCAAGCCCCCGCATCAGGAATCCAGTTTCCTCCAAGGGAACAGGACTACACACTGGGGGCTGGAAAGGAAAGGTGGCCTCTGAGAGAACAGCGCACAACCCTGCCCAGGAGCCCCACTTGCCCAGGTCCACCGAGCCAGTGCACCCATAGATGCAGGACCCATGGCCTCCCCCGAGCCCTATAGCAGATCCACCATCTGGTGCCTCAGCGCTCAAGACAAGGGGTGCAGGACCAGCCTCCCCTCCCCAGCACACCTGACCCGCACAGGCATCACGCCTTTGGACAGAAAGCTTCACTCCCGGGGAGCAACCGAGTCATGGCTTCTGACAAACAGGAGAAAGAAACTCACAGGGGTTCCTGGAGTGAGATCTTCGTCCCTCTACCTGCACTGGTGGTGGGAGCTTCCCTGGAGCTCTGCTTACCTGCAGATCTCCACGGGGCAGGGCGGTCACAGCCACACCCAGGAGCCTTCGGTCCGGAGCAAAGGGAGCACAGGGACAACAGGGCGTCACCACGTACACCAGCCTCCCTGACCAAAGCGCTCCACCCGCACAGCTCCTGCTCAGGGGGTCAAGAGCATGTGCCCAGGGCATCAGACCACATGCCCTGTGTGTCAGAGTGCACGTCCTGTGCGTCAGAGCGCGTGCCCCCAGCATGGAGAGCATGTGCCCTTGACGTCAAGAGCGCATGCCCAGCTCCACACAGCCTCCCCACACCACTCGAGCAGAACAGAGATTGCTTCTACAGGACCACTTTCAGGGCAACAAACCAGAGAGACTGTAGAGAAAGCTGATTAGCCGAGGGAGCTCTCGGGGCCGGGGGCCAGGCCCTTTCTGGGGCGCTGTGGGAAAGGGTGGAAATGGCATGTGTGATGTGGCAGGCTTGAGCCAATCTGGTGGACATTCAAGGGTTAGGGAAGAGAAACAGCGGGAAAGAGCCATGCAGCAGCGTGCGGCAAGTTGTCATGGCTGAAAATTTGCGCCTAGAAAACGGTATTTTGAAGGCTAAGTAGACCAGCTCTAGGTGCCCAGGGCCTCACACATCTGCCAAAGTCAAATGGAAAGCTGGTCAAACCCCACGTGGACAGAGGACCAGGCCATCCAGGTCTGATGTCGATATGTCTAGTCATGTCTTCAGGAAATGTGAACATGGTTCTATATATATATATATATATATATATATATATATATATTATTGATTTTTTTCCAGAGAGGAATAGAGAGTTAGAAACATCGATGAGAGACATCGATCAGCCGCCTCCTGCACCCCCACACTGGGGATGTGCCCGCAACCAAAGATACATGCCCTTGACCAGAATCAAACCTGCGACCTTTCAGTCCGCAGGCCAACGCTCTATCTGCTGATCCAAACCGGTTTCGATGTGAGCGTGGTTCTTACCGAGGAGATGGGACAGTCAGCTTCAACCTCCAGAGAACACAGGGGCGGGGCTGGCCCACCAGGTGTGCACTCACCTGCTGTCCAGCTGGGGCACAACAGCGTCCCCACCTGCCCGCCAGGCTTCCCGATCTGGCCCAGTCCCCCAGCCATCACTTGCCAGCTTTCCTGGAGTGCTGGGACTTCGGGTAGCATCTGAGGGGTTTAACTGGGACCCTGCCCAGTCAGCCTTGTGCTTCGGGAAGACCAGAGCAGGTGAAGTCGAGTCCACAGTGAGGAAGAGGGTCGTAGGCTCAGGGCCTCTGGTCAGTGCGGATTCGGAATTCAGCAAAGGCATCAGACCATGGCTCCCGGGACTGGACATGGTCACTGGGCGGTGGCAGGGTCCCCTTGTGGCTGTGGCTGGGCGCTTTGCTGTTGGGCTCTGCGAGGTCATATGTAAGATGGGAGGAGTCTGGGAGAGGCAGATGTGGCCAGCTATGTACCCCCTTTCTCCAGCTCACAAGCAGATTCCATAGATAACCCCTCTCCCGGATGGAGGTGTGGAGATAGAAGGTGGGTAGGGGCGGCTTCTTCCTTCCTATGTCTGTGTCCACAGGCATCAGTGGAACTTGTCTTGCAGGGAGAAACCAGCAGACACCTGTGGTGACAGGATGTCTGATAATGAGCGCAGGGCCCTGGCTCCCTGAGATCTGGCAGCAGTGTTTGAGGCCCTGCTGAAAAAATAGAAGGGGATAGGAGAGAGTGGGCTGCCAGGTGCTGTAGGGACAGGCGTACACCCACTTTAATAGGCTTTCTTGTCCATCTAAGGAAGGAAGGGTAGGAGAAGGGGCATAGTCTGCAGAAGGAACACATTTTTTTTTTAGGTTACTGGGACCTGGAGGGAAAACCTTAAATGTCTGGTAAATGAAGTCTGATTTTTGTTGGGTGTGTCTCTTGTTAAGTATAGGCATTATTTTACAACAGTGTTGTCTCAAGCTTGTAATGTTACAGAGAACCAGAATAATCAAACAATGCTTGGAGAGTTTGGAGTCACAATTTATTCACCAGTAGACTTAGAGAATATGAATCCAAATTCTAAGCAAGGCTACAAGCAGAACTTCCCTTTTTGTAAAAGAGCTAGCCCTATGTGCACTTATCTCACTGCTGGCCTTGAAAACAACATAGTTCTATCCAATTAAAAAATGCACCTGGCATGGCATTGAAATTATGGGCATATCTAGTCTCTGACCTTCAAGGTCAGACAGCTATGTTTATCTTCCTCCTTATTCAAGCAGGCTAAATCAGGCTAGAAAGCAAAGTTATTTCTTTAAAATAAGAGGCCATCTTAAAACACACACACACACACACACACACAAACAAAAAACAGAGAATTTCAAACAGTAATTTTACAAAATAGGGGTTAGCCTTCTCATCCCTCACCCCTTCTTGTTCCACAAGCTTTTCAGCCTTGTGGTACAATAACCATGGGATGTTACAGTGAACAGGGGTGGTAAAACTCTTTTACTACTTCCTGCTGAAAAGAGATGACGTCCAAGAGGTTAACATCCCGTTTCTTTCTCTTGGAGAGGTCTGTAGGGAATTCCGGCATATAGGACTATTTGAAGTTTAAAGGCATCTAGACAGGATGGACAAAGCAATTTAACAGATTTAGAAGACATGGTCCTAAGGTTATGGCATTAACTGTGGTCCTGTCAATGGAAGGAGCTATTTCCAGACCCTCCCCCCACCTCCCCGTGCAGCCCAGGTCTCATATAACTCCTGCTTATTTTTTAAGCTCAATCAGCTAGTTTCTTGGCCTCTGTGAGAAGGTCTAGTCCTCTTCTATTTTGGAGAGTAATGGCTGCCAGTGAATCAATCTGATCCTGTACTGCAACAATACTTTGAGCTATTTCTTCTAACTGTCAGGAAGATCTTTGGATAGGCTCTGATAGTAGGAGAGGGAAGTTGCCAGTGCCCCTAGTCCAGTGCTAACCCCTGATGTAATGCCAAGTGTTATAAGGAGAGGAATTAGCTGGACTGCTCTTTTAAGAGGGCGAGGGTGAGATTAAGTGTTGGGTAGAGATAAGACTCGGGAGGCTCTCAAGAGTCAGAGTGTAGACCTGAGAGTGGTCGAGATTAAGAGAGTTCAGTAACAGTAAAAGAATTAGCTTTAGCTTCATCTTGTTCCTTTGCTGTGTAGGAAGCAGTGATTTTATCCAGTAAAGGTAGAAGAGTTGTCCTCCTGGGACTAGCCTCGGGTTCCGGCAGCACTCATATAAAGACAAAATGAGAATTATAAGAAAGCTAAAAACCATGCTTATCCATAAATACCAGAGCATTTTGCCTTCAAGAGAAGATAAGAAAGATTAGAGTAAGGAAGAATTCAGCAGGGCATTTCTGAATTCTTTGGAGCAGGTTGATCAGCCAGGTCTATTGTCTTCTTGAGGGTGATCCACAGGGGATGTTTCTGGTCAGAGGTCACCTTCCACTCAGTCTAAGCATCGCTGGCTGGTGGGCTGCTTTCACCTGGGAATAGTTAATCCAGTTGTTTAGTCCTGCAACCTTGAGAGCTGTGGGAGTGGTTAGTATGACTGGATAGGATCCCTTCCAAATTGGCTTAAGAGGCTCTTTTTTCCAGTCATTTACCCAAACCTGGTCTCCAGTTTTATAAGGATGTACAGCTGTTCCTAGAGATATGGGTAGTCGGTCAGTAACCCATCTGTGAACCTCAAAGACAGTTTTTCCAAGTCCTTGTAGCTGCTTCTGGATTTCTAAGTTTCCTATTTCTCCCAAATCTCCCTTTAGTTGAATTAAGGGAGTGGGTCTACCATAGAGAATTTCAAAGGGAGAGAAACCTACCCTGACCCTCTGGGTACAGCGTACCCGCAGGAGTACAATAGGCAAGATATCTGTCCAGGGTAGGGTTGTCTCTTGGCATAGCTTAGCCATAACCTGCTTTAGAGTCTGGTTCATGCACTCTACTTTCCCTGAACTCTGAGGCCTGTAAGCTGTATGTAGGTTCCATCTAATTCCTAAAGCCTTAGCTACCTGTTGTACTATTTCTGCTACAAAGGCTGGGCCATTATCAGACCCTATGGTCAGAACCATTTCATTCCTCGGAATTATGTCCTTAAATAATGCCTTAGTGACTTCTCTTGCATTTTCTGTTAGGTAGTAATGTGCCTAACAAAGCTTCTAGAGCCGTCTTTCTTAAATGAGTAAGTTCATGCTGCTGGAGGACTACCTTATGGGCTAACTGTTCTGGGACATATACCCTATGATCTGGGGATCCACCAACCTTCTTTTGTCCTTTTGCCCCCTTCTTGCTGAGCCCATTCCTCCTCCTCCTGAGTGTACTTTGGAGGTTCAGATAATTCGAGGGCCAACATGATCCGTGCTGGTGCTACTTGTTCTTTGGCAGCCAGCTTTGCTGCGGTGTCAGCACACTGGTTTCCTTCTGACATTGAGTCTTTCCCTTTCTGGTAACCTTTGCAATGAATGACAGCTATTTCTTTAGGCTCCCAAACTGCTTCTAATAACTTTAAAATCTCATTTTGATTTTTTATTCCTTTTTCCTCCCATCATCAGAAGTCCCCTTTCCTTGTATATAGCCCCATGAATATGCAGGTTAGTGAAAGCATAGCGTGAATCAGTGTAGATGTTGGCATGCTTATCCTTACTGAATTCTAAGGCTCTGGCAAGGACCCAAAGTTCTGCCCTCTGCACTGACCATCCTTCAGGCAGGGCTTGTGCTTCAATTGTCTCAAAGTTTGATACCACTGCATACCTGGCTCATCTTTTTCCTTCATTTAAGAAGCTACTGCCATCTGTGAACAATACTAAGTCTGGATTCTTTAGGGTTTTATGTGTTAGATCTGGCCAGCTAGAGTAAACCTCCTTTAGGACTTCCAGGCAATCATGCTCAGGGGCCCCCTTAGCAACAAGTGGAAAGTTGGCAGGGTTAAGAGCTCTCACTGCTTCTAATCATACCCGCGAGTTTTCACTTAACAGTCCTTGGTATTGAGTCATCCAAGCATGACTTTGCAAGTGCTTCCCCCTAGCTTCCATTAGGGTAATAACAGAATGAAGTACTTCTACATTTAAGTTTTGTCCCAGGATAAGCTTATCTGCTTCTTTGACTAATAATGTTGTGACTGCAAGGGCCCTAAGACATTGGGGCCACCCAGAGGCAACTGGGACAATCTGCTTGGAGAGATAGGCTACTGATCTTTGCCAAGGTCCAAATTCCTGGGTTAGAACTCCTAGGTCTACCCCTCTGTTCTCATTGACAAAGAGATTAAAGTCCATGTCACATCTGGTAGCCTTAGTGCTGGGCCTCAGTGAGCTAAATGCTGATGAAGCCTTTGTTCTTCTCAGGGCCCCATACAATGGGTACCTTCTCTTCCCCTTTTAAAGCTTCATAGAGAGGCTTGGGAAAACCCTGGGATCCAGATTTGACAGAACCCTGCTGCTCCCAGGAATTTCCAAATCTGCCGCCAGGTACTAGAAACTGGGATGGCACATACTGCCTGCTTTCTTTCAGTTCCTAGCCTTCCTGTCCCTTGGGTGATTCAGAAGCCTAGAACTTGACTTCTTCTGACAAATCTGTGCCTTTTTCTTGGACACTCTATAACCTGTTTCAGTTAGCAGTTTGAGGAAGGCTTGTGTCCTTTCCCAGCACTGAGCTCGTGTGGAGCTGGCTAGTAGGAGGTCGTCTACATACTGGAGTGGAACACACACCAAGTCCTATCCTGGGAACTTAGATAAATCAGATGCTAGTGCTCCACTAAAGATAGTAGGGGAGTTTTTGAATCCTTGTTGAAGTTTGGACCAGGTGAACTTCTTGGCTCCCATAGTTGGGTTTTCCCACTCAAAAGCAAAAAGGGGCTGGCTGATGGGGGCTCACTGGAGGCAGAAAAAGGCATCTTTCAGATCTAGGCATGGAAACCATTCCACTTCTGATGGAATGAGTCCTTGAAGCATGTAGGGGTTTGGCAGCGCCACATGCAAGGTTATAACAGCCTTATTAATAGCTAATAAATTCTGTACCGGGTGGTAGTCATTAGTTACAGACTTTTTGACAGGCAAGAGGGGAATATTCCATGATGACTTCCATCTTTTAAGGAGTCCCCATTGAAGTAGCCGGTCTAAGAGGACCTGAATTTCTAAGCATGCCTTCCATGGAATTGTATATTGGCAGATTTTGACAGGCTGTGCACCAGGCTTTAAGTCAGTTAGTAACGGGTCATGGTCTTTCACTAGACCAGGGGATTTCCTTCTGCCCAGACCAGCAGAAATTCTCCCCCTAATTCAGGCTCTGAAGGTGAGGCCTTTGACTGAGGGACATAAAGTTTCCATTCTTCCTCCCCGGCTCCAGGGACACTGCTAAGGACAGGTTCATTGGAGAAGTCTCCTCACTTAGGCAAAGCTGTGCTGAGCCATTTGAAGCAAACGTAATTTCTGCCCCCATTTTGGCTAAAAGGTCTCTACCCATCAGAGGAACTAGACAGTCTGGCAAGTACAGGAATTCATGAATTACTTGGTGGCATCAGCGAGGCCGGCAGAATGGTCTACGGGTCTGGTCTCCAGTAGCTCCAATAATGGTAACTTCCTTTCCTGAGAGAGGTGGTACTTTCTGTGTGACTACTGAGTGCTCTGTTCCCATATCAAGCATAAAGTCCACAGTCTGGCTCCCAATTTTCATTCTGACCATGGGATCGTGGGAGATGAAAAGAGCCTGGTCTGTCCTAGTCAGAGTCAACTGCTGCCAGCTCAATACGGTCTGCTTCAGGTAGTTCTGATTGATAGTGACTGGGTGGAAAAGGGGACCCTATTTTCTTGCTCTGCCGATTCGGACATTCATTTTTCCAGTGCCCTGTTTCCTTACACAATAGGCACACTGATCCCGTCTCAGGCTTGCTCTTCCTTTCACTCCTGATCTGTCTTCTTGTTTCTCTTTTTGGGCTGTCTGGGGGTCCAAACCTCTGAAAGCTGCTGCTATTATATTGGCCCTTTTTTGTGTTTTCTTTTCTTCCTCCTTTTTTGTCCTGTCTCGGTTGATGAAAACCTTGTTTATTATCTCTACCAGTTCACCAGCATTTTTTCATGCAAATCCTTCTAGCTTCTGTAATTTTCTCGTGATATCAGGCTGGGTTTGGCCTAAAAAAGCAGCATTTATCATGGTTTGAGTGTCTGGAGCTTTAGGTTAAAGGGAATGTAGATCTGGTATGCCTCACATAGTCTCTTAAAGAAAGCTGCTGGACTTTCCTCAGGCTTCTGGAAAACCTCAGAGATTTTAGCCATATTGGTGAACTTCTTGGCTCCAGCCCTGAGCTCTTGTAGGAATATCTTTCTAGCCAATATCTTTCTAGCCTGGTCTTTCCATCTTCTGAGTTCAGGGACCAATTAGGTTCCTCATCTGGGAGGGCCTCCCTTGACCATCTGTCTGTATATAATGTCCCTGCTGAAACCTGAGTCTGGAGCCACTTCCAAGCTTCTATCATTACTCTCTTGTGCTCATCAGTATGAAAGAATTCAAAAAGGAGCTGCTTGCAGTCCACCCAGGTGGGCTTCTGGGTCTGGAAGATCATTTCTAGGAGATCTACCATGGCCTAAGGTTTTTCAGAATAAGCTGGAGTGTGTTGCTTCCAATTCAGAATGTCACTTGTGGTAAAGGGCTGATAATAATAGACTGGCCTTCCTTCCTGTAAGGTCCCATCTTTACCAAGTACTTGGGCACCCCAAATCTCCCTAAGAGGCATCTGACGTGCCAGCTGTTGTTTGGGCCCTTGATCAGCTGAATGCAAGTGCCGCCCAACCAGCTCTGGAGAGCCTGGTTGAGGGGAGATGAAGGGAGACAGTGTTTCCAGACTTTCTGGACCTTCCAGGCTAGTAGGGGTGAGGAGACACTTGGTGCTGCCTGTGGCTCATATGGAGGTGGTAAAACTGTTGGTATTTCCTCAGTGGGGAGGGAGGTTCTGTAAAATAGGAGATTGAACTTCCTTCTGAGGGACCTGCTTCTGCCCTGCCTGCCTCTTCACTCCTGCTACTAAAACCTTACTCTGTCCCTTCTTACACATGCAGAACCGGAACCAAGGTGGCAAGGTTTGAGCAATTTCTAACCAGTTATCTAGAGAAACTAATCTGGGTGTCCAGGATCTCCTGTGACTACATTCCAGACCGGCCTGACCAATCCTTCATCTAAAGAGCCTTCTGAGGGTCAGCCAACCCTGAAGGCTGGCCATTCCATTTCACAGAATTTCCTCAGTGTTTCAGAATTCATTTTAATTCCATAATCCCCATCAAATCCCTTTTTTAAATTTTTCAACATGCAGTTGAGAACAGTGAGTTTACTCTGTACTGACCCCATGATATCGGTGGCGCGAGACAGACAAGGGAGAAGTGACCTGTTTTCAAGGATCCTCACTCAGATACCTGCCTGGCCACATCCCTTTGGAGCTTAGATTCATCTTAGCTAAAGGTGCACCCATATAAACCCCAGGCCTGGTCACGTCCATATGCGGGTGAGTCACCGTTATGCCATATGATGAATCGTGGAACCGCAGGACTCAATAACCGAAGTCGTGGAGCCACACTCACACACTCACACACTTTCACCAGACATTCACTCAGAGTTTAAACAACAATCCACCCAATACCTGATTCCTGATTAATTTGCCTAAGGAAACTGTATGGCTTTCAGGGAGGTAATCAAGTTCCCCCTTCTACTCACTTGGAGTCAGCTGAACTGTCGGGACCCCTACCTTACCAATTCTGTCGACAGTTCGAGCAGTGTCTGTCCGTTCTCTCCAGATGCTGACTGGGTCCTGGGCTGAGGTCCGGGAGCACCCAGGACCCCCTGGTTTATTCTGCTAATTCAGCAGAGTGGCTCCTCCCAGAGGCCTGTCCAACGTCCCCATACCCCAAACCCAGTCCACTCCCCAGAGGCTAAAAAGCCAAGCATTGGTTGGTGTTCCTGGAATCTCAGGGAACCAACAAGAGTGATCCAAAATGCTATCTAGTGACATTCCTAGGACTTTAGACAATAATATTATTAATAGCAACTAGTTACATCCAGGTTCTAAGAATTTAACTAGATGTTATTTAAAAAACAAACAAACCTGAAGTTCATCAGATCATTTCCCATCCCACTGTGGTCTCCACATTTTTATATATTGCTCATTCTTGTCACCAAAACATACTTACATCTTTATACTGTTGAATATTATTAATCTCTGCTTCCCTGATTTTTTTGAGGTGACCTTTCTCTCCTGCTATCCTTTTAATAAAGAACAACATACCCTCTGGTCCTTTGGGGAGAGGGAGAGTCAACTATTTGACTGAAGAGTTTGTAAATGTATATTTTATAATTATTGTACACATCTATTTCTTCTTGATTTTTTTCTATTCTTCTCCAAAACGTGTACAGTAATTGAAAAATGTATTCATTTCTTCACCCAGTTGCCATCACCAAAGGCATTTGTAGGTTTCCTGCCCTCCTGACAACATTTGACTGTGTTTAGGAATTTCTGTATGGAACCCGAGCCTGGGCCACATGTGTGCGCTGGGAAAGGGGATGGAGGGGCTGCAGGGCAGGGAGGGCTTGCATTCTGACTCTGCCTTCTCTGCAAGGTGGGCACGTGGAGGGAACTCTGCCGTGATTGGCCCCTCGTAACCTGGTGACCACAGAATGTGTTCTGATTGGCTGGGGCCAGCCAGGAGACCAGCCTTCAGTTGAGAAGCAGCTGTGGCAGGCGGTGGAGCTTCGGCTGTGCTCTCTTCTTGCAGTGGTCGTGCTTCTCAGCAGTTGCCTGATCAGCACACCTTTTAACGGAGTGAGACTGCTGGCTGTCCTCACAGACTTGACAACTCAGTGGAGGCAGCAGCGGCTGACAGCTGTGCGGGGGAGCGGGAAGGGGGGCAGCAGGGGTGTGGCCGGGCCCTCAGCCCAGCGGCCACTGGGTTTGCCATTTTGGGGGGAGAGGTTGGGTTGGGGAGACTGTTGAGAGAAGGCAGTGACAGCAGCGAGGAGTAGAGGTTCCTCATGGGGAACAAACTCAGCTGCTGCTGCCTGAAGCCCAATGCCAGCCCCAAAGTGAGCCATGAGTGGGTGAATCCATACCCTGAATCTTATGTCTGTGAGGTAACTCAAGCTGCCCGGGCACATGAAGACTTGGATTTTGTGTTTTGCAAATGCCACCCTGTGCTGCGCCTCAGTGACCTGCAAATGCCCAAAGGTAAGGAGATAGTAGGTGTTCGCTGTGGTCAGTTACACCTCTGGCCTCTGCAGAACCCAGGATCCCTAGACTGGCAGCACCTCAGACTCCTACTTGCCTTTTTTCTGGCATCCCGAACCTTTATTTTGCCCTGTCATGCCTGGCCAGTTTCTTTCCCCGTTCACTACCCAGATGTCCAGTTCTTTCTTCTATATCCAGCTCAGCCTGAGACACTCCAGTTGTCCCTTTCTGTTCATGTCTCTTTTAATGTCTCCTGGGACTCCAGGAAAATTTTGGGGTATATGTTCTCCTTTTTCTCAATGAAAACTTTAACATTCCAACTGCAGAGTTTCCATTCCATCTCCCTATCCTTAACTAGCATTATGGTACTTAGTGTAGGAATTAGGTAGGCCCAGTGATACCCTTGCTCCCACCTGTTAAGATAGTTGATACTCTGGACAGTTCATCTGCAAAGATTTTAGGGTTTATTATGTAAACTCAAAGTCAATAACTGACATAGAACCTATATAGTGTTCTTGCATAGGCTGTTTTCAGTTGCCTGGATAGAAGCTGTTTACTCCTTCTAACTATAATATGAGCACAGAAGGAAATGGTGGGAGAGGGAAATCAAAATTTCTTGAATAATGTGAAACATTACTGCCAATCCTACAGAGAATATTTATTTGTTTGTTTTTTACATATAGGAGCAATTCTGATTACTTTAATATGTCCACGATAACACAAATTTACCTCAGTTGACCTAACAGACTTCCCTGCCATATTGCTTGTTCTAAAGGAGGGGTGGGTTGTTCACAAGTGTGTTGGTCCAAAGTTTTCAAAGAGAACACATACATGTAGACTTGACTTTGTAACAAAGTCTTGACAGTTAAGATGTAAAATTGTGCACAAGAATGTTTGTCTTTATTGTCTCCCCTACTGCCAGTAGATTCCTGTTTAACTGTAAGAATGTTGAGGTAAAAGTTCTAAAGATCAGATGCCTCAAGAGGAGCTTGGGAGTGGAGAAGTGGGAGGAGAGAGGGAGAAGAGAAGATATATGGTACTTGGTTTAAAATAATTCTGGGTAACAATGTAGCTAATGAAGAGTGTGATTTGTGAGGTAGAAAACATACATTTACAAAGATATTAAAGCATTTTGGCTCATTTTTTTTTTCACTTAAATGGCAGAGATTATTTCTTTACTTCATAGAGAAAACATCATAGCTCTTATTCTATTTAAACTCTAGTTGAGCTTTTAATTTCTTTAAAAATTAGAATAATTAAGCCAGGGGATTCACCTGGATAGTGGCTATGTCTTTATAATTGAAAAGTACTCCCTATTCAGAATATTAAAACAGTATGGAAAAGTGAATAAATTATGTGAATTAATGAATTGTACCTTTAAACACAAAACAAGTGAGAACCTGTGAAAATTTCTGTTCACTCTGTTTGGTGCTGTAAGGTGTGCCTCTGAGTGATTTTATAAACCAATTAGTAGATGAGGAGTGTTGGATGAGAGACCAACATAAGACCTTTATATAGTTCTTTTAAGATTTATAACTCACTCCCATGTATAGCCCATTTGGTCCTTCTAACTGCAAACAAGTCCTGTGCATATTCTCCTATTGCTAATGAAAAAAACAAGACTTAGAGATATAAACCAACTGTGTAACCTGCTGCTGAACAGGAGAGGCTGACATGCAGATGATAAATGTGTCAAATTAAATTTGGTGATGCATACAAAGCTTTTTAGAATGAAGCCTATATATTATAAACTCTCCGCAAAGTGAGTGTATATAACTTGCTCTAGTCTTGATTATTTCCATTTGAAATTATTGTGTACAACTCAGAAGCAATAATTACCACTCCATCTATGTCTACGATGACAACAACAAACTGATGAAAAAAATTGATCCAGAGACATAGAAATATGAAACAGCTGATGAATCTCAGAGGGAAGGCTGGAATGAGTGGATGGGTGGATGATAATAGATTATGCAAAGAATTTGTGCGCATATATGCATAACCCATGTACACAGACAATAGGGTGGTGAAGGACTGGGAATGGGAGAGAAGGGGACAATTGCGGAAAATAGGGGACATCTGTAATACTTTGAACAATAAAGATTGAAAAAAACCACTTTGATGAAAGTATAAAAAGTCACTGTCATGAAAGGTTCCCTGTAGATTAAAGCATTGAGCTTTTAGCCTATTCTTATAAATGTGCCATGATGAATAGCCCCAAGTAAGCCATAGCTAAGTAAGTAAGTTCATTTTGTGAATGGAGTTAGAATTAGCCTAATGGTAAAGAACATTTGCCAAATACAGCTCACGTGATTTGGTCATATTTGATATATTAGCAGGTATCTGACAATAATTGGCCACAGTTTGACTTGTTCCTTAACATTGTTTCTGAAATGTGCTGGTAATATTAGCATGAAAGAAAATGACTATTTCTAATTGATAAGTAGACGTGGGGAAACACATACATAATTCATAAATTACTTAGATCCAAGTTAAAAAAAATTCTAAGACATAGCCTGGTTTTAGTGCACATATATAGCAAAATTCTGCAATTTTGAATTTTCCCAGTAGAATTTTTATATTGTTGCCTTTACTAAAATTAAAATTGGCTTATTACCATTACTTAAAAAGTGTCCCCAAAAGTAAGTGATATAAATTGATGTGTAGCTATCTTTTAAATTATGAATTTTTCTACTCAACAAAATTGTATACCTTTTTCTGGGCTTTAGGTTTAATCCCTTCTGACCATCCAAGGGCTGGCACAATTTTCCTGAGGAAATGTCAAATGATTGGTAAGTCAAGATAGGATTTAGGTCACAGGTTTTTGTTTGAACAAATAAAAAACATTTCAGTTGTTTATATATGAGGACTGAATTTGTGATCTTAAATAGTGCTCAAGCAAAGGATGCAATCTCACATTAGAATTTGAAGCTATTCAAACTTTTTCACCTATGTAATGCTGCCAGGGTATGTCAGAGGAGCATAGCCCTATGGATTCCCCAGAAGCTTAGCAAGAGCATGTGCAACTATGTCAATTTCCTGTGTTCTGTTTGTTAGGATAAGAACCCAGAACTGTAGGATTTTAGCGCTTCTACTTGCCTGCTTATTTTCCTTAACGTTATGTTCAGTTGAGTTTACTTGCTTTAAAAGGCACACGGATCAAGTCTTTCTGTTGATTGTGACAACAGAAGTCCAGGCAGGGAAGGGTCCATTTTATTTGAATCCATACAGCTCAATAAAAAGTGGGGCTTTTAACATGCATTTTCATGGCATGTGTGCATGACTATCTGGAGCTGATCATTTTGGTTAGCATTGCTGTATTTCTTAGTTTCTTCCAGAACCATGGGCTGCTCACATGTAGAAAGAGGGTAAGGGAGTAAAGAAAATGCTATCCTGTGCCCCTCTCTGCAGTCCTAAGGAGTGTGTGCCTCCAGTTTTGTATATTAGTAATCTTTCAGGTAATCAGTAACTTGTGTTTTTTCTATGGCATTTGTATCAGTATTGATCAGTTAATTCTTTTTTATTCTTAGTGGGAGGAAAGAGAAAGAACAACGATTTCTACCATGTAAGTAAACAGTTCAAAAGTTATCTAAGAAATTAGTAATTTGAATTAAAAATTATCTGCCATAATTGTTAAAAATTTGTTATGAACCCAGTATCATTAGCATGAACCTTTTTTGGAAGATTTTCTTAATCACTTCTGTTATTTTAATTAACAAATTTACATATTCAGGAAAGTTTTTGGCTTAGTAATGGTCATTTTTTAAGGGGTTCTGACTTCTAAATTAAATGTCAGAAACATGGTTGTGGTATAAAAATCTGCCTTAATTTTTTGCCGTAACTTTTATTTTGTTTTTTAACAAAATTAACAACAACATAATAGCTAAGGCAATTTTTGTTTTATCTATTGACTTATTGTCATAGCAGTTGAAAGCTTAGCTTTCTCCCTCCAGTGTGGTCTTATTTCCCTCCTTCTGTTCTCCCAATATGTATCATGGTTTTTAGTAAATCAGAATCAGTGTTTCTGTTATCATGACTATGCAAATATTTGTTTCTGTTGAGCCATCTAGTTCTCTGGTCGTGCCTTTTTCTTGTATGCCCTTCATTCTTTT
>JAAGEH010002534.1:27834866-27903203 GCA_011751065.1 Lasiurus cinereus
CTTCCTTTCAGGAAGAAAAGGTTCCTGAGGAATTCCTTCATCATAATCCCGATCCTGAATCAATTTACAGATTTATTCGACCTTTTTTCATTGCCTTTAAGGTAACAGCAGGATATGCAATAACAGCTTTGGTAAGATAGTTCTTCTTTCAGAACTTTATTAAGGGAAACCTATTAAAGGAAATAAAGTTCATACATTTGAGCTTAATAATCACTATGATTTAAAATGTCGTTGCTTTTCTCACCACAAAAATGATTGCTATTAAAGGCGGCAGGAGGGTGAGATTGGTAATTTCTCCTTCCAGACCTCAGGAGACATAGGCACACGCAGTGCACACAGGCACACATAGGAGGTGTGCTGATGGGGCAGGATGGGGGCAATAACAGAACCTGCTGGGACCCAGGCAGTGACAGGTTCAGTGTAGGTCCAAGCTGAATCCCAGGCAGCATTCCCCAGGCAGTTGTAATGTGTGTTCCAACTGAGAACTAGAGCCCTAAATTCGCTGTTCCTTGGATGATGGATATTCATCTGTCCTTGCTGTCCTTTTGTGCCTGCCTGTGATGTTGCCAGGATTCTAGTGCCAGTAGGACCTGAAAGGACATTGCTTAGTTGCCTGCTCAGCCACAGCTGTGTAAGGACCTTTGTGTCATTCATCCAGGATTCCTGTGGAAAGAGTGTATCATTTGGAATGAGTAGTCCATTCTAGTGAGGAGGACTGGGGATTGTATCACTCTTCCCTTGGGCAAACCTAAAGGGGAAAGTCTCCTGCTTGGTCTGAGGGAAGAGTAATTAGGTACTTTAGAGAGGTAATCAGAAAGAGCCTCTATAAAGATATGACATCTGACCCCTGACCTGACTGAACTGAGGAAGATGAGCAACTCTGATATATGTGCAGAGGGAACAAGTGCCAGATTCTGAGATGGGAACTTATACTTGGTATTTGAGTAAGATTGAGTTATGGCCAGTGTCAGATGAGGAAAAGAATGTAGCACATGAGGGCCAGGAGGGCACATGCTATCTGATTGGGCCTTTCAGCTTGCAGGCCATGAGAGGAAGTGACATTTTTATTTGTTTGGTGGAAAGCCTTTGGCAGAGTTGAGCAGGGTGGGGAAGTGATCTTGATTAAAAAGACTATCCTAGCTGCTTTGGGGAGAATGACTATAGCTGGGAGTCTGAGTGGAGACCAAGAAATCAGGAGGCAATAACAATGACACAGGTGGGAAGTGACAAATAGACTAGAAAGCGATCTGACTACCAGTGACAGGCAGAGATAACAAGAATTGCTAACAGATTGCAGCAGTTTAACTCAATTGGAAGTCCTTGGCCGAGCACCTAGGCAAATGCAGTGCCCCACATGACATTAGGAAATGTGTGGGGAGTGGGAAGCTGGGGTGAAAAGCTCTGGTTTGTATGTGAAAATGCACCGATGACTTTAGCAGTAGTAGTTTGAGTCGAGTGACAGTGCTAGGGGCAGACTACAATGGGTGAAGAGGAGAGTGGGAGATGAGAAGCAGCATCAGGTCATTCACTGTGAGCAAATAGAGGAAGCATCCTAGGGGTTGTGGAGGATGGAGTGGGTACCACATAAATACATTCATATTGGGGAGAGTTTCTGGGCCACAGGGAAGTGTTTAAAAAGAGGTAATTGTGGGAGATGTTCTTTAGAAGTGGGATGGGATCGATTTCACTGCTAGAAGAGTTTCAGTGAGAAGAGAAATCTCAATTCCAGTGACTCATGAGGGCATGTGGTATAAATGAATAATTAATGGCACTTACCAAGTCTACAGTAAAGATTGCAGGAAGTTGAGTGATTTCCAGTGTTGTATTTGTCTCTAATTATTCCCAGAAAGTTGACAGTTGAACCTTGTAAGGAGGTTCATTCATAGGATATCTGAGAGCATTTAGCTTTGGGAGACTGGTGCAAACTTTCACTAATAGCACATACTGTTCAATAACCATTTGCTTTCTAAAATACAGTTGGGTTTGAAGACCTTGTGAGTTGTCAATCTGAGATTATCTGATAACCTAAGACAGTAAACATACTCTTCTTCAAAGAACCCTTGCCTCTATAATCTTTGCTTAGCTGTTACCTTCACCCAGTTCTTTGTAGAATAGATATGTAATACACGTGAAGAAATCATGAGACCTCAGCAGCTACCTGGCAGGTTTAGAGGAGAACCAGGCAGAAAAAGACTGGCAGCTTTGCTACCACCTGAAACCAACAGAACTGACTAAGCTTCAGGTTGTGTAAGACAGATGAATTTCACAGAATTGTGATGGAATGTGAGGCTTAGGGGACATAAAAGGACTATTTTTGGTGTGCATGTGTGTTTCTTACAAAGGCACTAAGTCCAAGAATACTTGACAGTTGTAGAGACCTGCCTCAGACACACTTGTTTGCACTGCCTATCCTGCTGCACCATACAGCAGCCACTGGGAGAGTTTTTTTCTTAATCCTTACCAGAGGATATGTTTTCCATTTATTTTCAGAAAAAGTAGAAAAGAGAGGGGAGGAAAGGAGAAAGAGAGAGAATCATCAATATGAGAGAGATAAATCTATTGATTGCCTTCCGCATGAGTCCTGACTGGGGCCAAGAGTTGAACCAGAGACTTTTTGGTGAACAGGCTGGAAACTCACCTGGGAAAGTAAGCAATAAAAGTGTCTGATTTGTAACTGTTACTTGGCCTCTGGCTTTGGTTGGCCACGCAGTCTCTCTAGAACCTAAGAATAAAAGGCATGTCAAAAACTGATGAAATATGTCATTCCTGAAAGTTCTTATCACAGCTCTTAAACTGAACTAGAATCAAAGACCAGTGTTCTACTTTGCAGGTTTACATAGAACGACTTTTAATTTATGCTGAAATCGACATTTGCCCATCTAACTGGAAACGCATTTTTGTGGGAGCGATTATTCTGGCCCACAAGTATCTGCATGATCGGGCTATATGGAATTTTCACTTCTCCCCATTGCTAACGGGCATTACAGTCAAGGACTTGTGAGTTTGCAAGGTTTTGATGAAGTTTCTAACCATTTTCCAATACCTTATTTGCTTCCATTAAATTTACAATATAAGAAATATTTTGAAAGGTTACATTGTACAGAACTAGGCATAAAATTACATATATTTTTTTATCCACATTTGCTATAATATTTCATGCTCTTCCTCATTAATTAGTATGCCTTCATGTGTTATTATTGTAATAATCTGTGTGATAATATGGTATATTTGTCTGGTAGCAAACTTTGTAGAAGCTAACATCTAAAAACAGTAATGTAAATAACTTCATGGCTTCTTAACACTGTCTACCAGTTTAGGTCTTTTATTTCCCCCTTTAAAAATTTCATTTATTTTCAATAAGACTTTACATTCAATATTCTAGCTAATAAAAGAGTAATATGCAAATTGACCATCACTCCAACACACAAGATGGCTGCCCCCATGTGGACATAGATGGCCACCACAAGATGACCAGCAAGGGAGGGCAGTTGGGAGGGACCAGGCCTGCAAGGGAGGGCAGCTGGGGACGATCAAGCCTGCAGGAGAGGGTAGTTAGGGGTGACCAGGATGGCAGAAGAGGAAAGTTGGGGGTGACCATGCCTGCAGGGAAGGGCAGTTGTGGGGGACCTAGGCCTGCAGGGGAGGGCAGTCAGGGGTGACCAGGCCTGCAGGGGAGAGAAGTTAGAGGCAATTAGGCTGACAAGGGAGCAGTCAGGCATCAATCAGGCTGGAAGGGGAGTGGTTAGGGGAGCAATAAGAAAGGTAGGAAGGCAAGCAGTTGGGAGCCAGCAGTCCTGGATTGTAAGAGGGATGTCTGACTGCCTGTTTAGGCCCGATCCTACCAGGGGTCCAAATTGGAGAGGGTGCAAGCTGGGCTGAGGGAAACCCCTCCTCCTCATGCACGAGTTTCATGCACTGGGCCTCTAGTCTATATATAAAAGCCTAAGCCCACCACCTAACCAGCTAGTAGTTATGACATGCACTGACCACCAGAGGGCAGATGCTTAACACAAGAGCAGAAACCATAAGCATGGAAACTTGGAATAGACTGATGAATCTCAGAGAGAAGGGGGTAGAGAGAATGGTGGGAAGAGATTAACCAAAGATCTTATATACTTACCAGAGGCCCAGTACACAGAATCATGCACTGGTGGGGTCCCTCGACCTGGGGTGCAAAAGGGACCACAAATTGTTGAACATTAGTGTATTAGCCCAGCTGGGTAGCCTTTATTTGTTTCAAAACTGAACTCAGAGCCAACCTAGTATCTTAGAATGACAATTTTGAAGAGAACCAAGTTGACTAAAATTGTCCAATGGTGGTTTTGTGTTTTCCTTTTTCCTCAGAAATGAGTTGGAAAGGCAATACATCTGTCTACTGCGGTTCCATCTTTATGTTTCTGCCAGTGTCTATGCCCAATACTATTTTGACCTTCGCTCTTTAGCAAGTGACCTTGGACTGCCTATTGCACTTGCTCCTCTTCAAAAAGAAAGAGCACTGAACCTAGAGGTAAGGCTGTGGATTCACAAAGTGGGGTTTGCTGCCAGACAGGAAAACAAATATCTGTGGATAAATCATATTTAAATCATGTAGTATTAAGAAAGTGAAAGCTGTTTTAACTAGCACATTGAATAAGACTTATTAACTCACATCATATTAGTGGTATTTTTTATTGTGTATATAAAAATCACATATTATAAAAATTATATTTTCTGTGACCCTGATTCAGAATAATTTAAATCCATTTTAAACTTTGATGATTTTTTGAAACTGTATTCTATTTTTTAGCCATACATGAATAATTTCTTACAATTACATCACTAATCATATCTACAACCATATTCTACTTCTCACTCCTAATTCAGTTTGTAAATTCATGTATTTTCTGTATCACAGTTCAGTACCTTTAGTTAGTTGGACAAAACTAACCTCAGAGAGTAATACTTAGATTATAGGATATGTACTTCAAACACTGGCTGTAGAAAGAATATGGGTTTTTAATGGCAATTGTAAAGTATGTGCAGCAAAGTAATATTTATGGCTTATGAATTCTGGGGAATATACAACAACTGAAATGGACAGTTTTTGTGGTACATTAATGGTCCTTTAGGATAAGATGTGCTTCTACCTTAATGTGCAAGTGAAATAGTACCTTTATGGTGCTTCAATCACTAGACCTTTCCTACCTTTTAGTAAAATACAGAACATGCCTGCCTCACTAAAATTTGCTTAGAATAAATTCTAACTAATGAAGATTGGATAGAATGTAAATAGCTTAGTAAACAATGACTTTTCCCAACTGTATCTATACTAATAAAAGAGTAATATGCTAATTAGACCAGGAGACCTTCTGGGAGACCTTCCGGACATCCTTCTGGACAAAGCCATGGTGGTGGGGCCAAGGCAGAGGCAGTTAGGAGTGATCAGTCTGGTGGGAAGGTGGGGGGAGGGGGTAGTTAGGGGCTATCAAGCCAGCAAGGGAGGCAGTTGGGGGTGAGGAGGCCAGCAGAGGGGCAATTGGGGGTGAGCAGGCCAGCAGGGGGGCAGTTAGGGATGATCAGGCTAGCAGGCAGAGTGGTTAGGAGAAATTAGGCAGGCAGGCAGGTGAGCAGTTAAGAGCTAGCAATCCCGGATTGTGAGAGGGATGTCCGAATGCTAGTTTAGGATCGGACATCCCCCTAGGAGTCCCAGATTGGAGAGGGTGCAGGCTAGGCTGAGGGACACACCCCTCCCGTGCACAAATTTCATGCACCAGGCCACTAATATTTATTATATTTAAGGAACCATTTGTACAGACAACAGATGATGTTATTGTTAGGAGACTGTCACACCTTTGACATCATTGAAAAAAAAACAAACTTTAAAAAATTCTAAGTTCCCCTTTGTTCTGTCAATCTAATCAGAGTTCCTAAACTACTTAACTTCATGGATGAACATAAAATAGGACCCCAAGGACAAGTAGTAGAGACCACAGCTCTCCAAAGAAGCAGTAACTATAATCCATAATAAGAAGTGGGAATGGGTGGCTTTCTCTGTGAAGGCTGTACCTCTTTTATTTTGAACTAGGGACCAGCCCCATCACCCTGCTGCTGCAGCCACTGCCAGTCACCACAGCCACCAAGGTGGTTTCATCAACACAGACTCTAGTCCCTTCACCATGAAAAAATGACAACTTTCTTTAGGCATTTTCAAGATGTATTTTTCAGAGGATATGACATTTCTTTCTTATTTTTTTATCCTCACCTGAAGGTATGTTTCCATTGACTTTTAGAGAATGTGGAAGAGAAAGGCAAAAACAGAGAGAAACATCAAAATGAGAGGAACATTTCTTAGCCCTCCAGCAGCAGACCTTCATTTTCTTCTCCAGAATTGTGTGGAAAAACCCTAGATCATCTTTTTGGATTCTTATTACCCAAGTTACTAAGAATATTAGAAGTGGCATACAGGGAGCATAGCCAATGAGCAGTCAGAAAAGATGTTTCCTCTGTAGTTCATACCAATTGCCAATAACCTCCAATCTCCGGCTCCGCCCCTACCCAAGCCTGCACAGGCCGAAAGCTTCTGGCCTACGATTTCGGCCTGCACAGGGGACCCCCTAGCTCCCTGCAATCACCGCTCTGCCCCTGCCCCTCAGCTCTGATCATAAGCTTGGCCCTGCCCAGGAGGCCCCTGGCTCACGCCCTTCACAGGCTGCTCAGGGCCCACATATGGCCTATCTCAGAGTGACCTGGGTGCCAGGATGTTTCCAGGACCCAGGCATTGGGTGCCTATATATGCAAATTAACTGCCATCTTTGTTGGGTTAATTTGCATACTCACTCTGATTGGCTATGGACGTAGCAGAGATACGATCAATTTACATGTTTGTCTATTATTAGGTAAGATATCCCTGTGCTCTATCTCATTCTTCCCCTAGGCCATTTCCAGATATTGTGAGAACAAAAACCTGTGCAGGGTGGCCATAAAAAAATCTGGCAGCTGTGATAACCTTACTGAAGTGCAGCATGCTGATGCCATCTTATCTTAAGGAGGAACGAGGGTTGTGACATGACGAGCCCCTCATCTGCAAGGACTGGAGAAGAAGCACTCCTGCTCCAATCCAGCTAAGTTATTTCCTTTTTAAGGGAGATTCAAGGGTATTGACATAATGAGTTTCTCACTTACCAAATCAAGGACTGTTGAAATATAATTTTTCTTGTTCCAGCAACTTTAGTATTTCCTCTTAAAAAAGAAATGAAAGGTTTCAAACCTTACAAGGATCTTTTTTAGCCTGTGCTTTATGAGCCTTAGTATTTTTCATTTCCCTTTTAATTATCAGAGGATATTACATTTGTTTAATTTAGTTTTCATTTTTTGGATAAAAAGGAAATGTCTCTGTTAAACTTTTAAAACGTTCTAGTTAACCTCCAATTTGACATTTTCTTTTGCACTTTGGTACTCTCATTTAAAAGTTTAAAGTACCTATTTCTGTATACTACTGGTATAGTTTCAAATGCTTTAATGTTTATTTTAATAATGTGGGAAATTGATTTTTTTACAATAGAAAAATTCCTTAAATATTTTTTTCCTTCCTAGAGCAAAATGGGTACTTTTATTTTTCTTATTATGTGCTGTTTCCTTTCCTCGTGAACGTTTTGGACGTTGTTACTGTATATGAGTTACTTTAAAGTAATTTTAATTATGAGTTTTCATTTCAGTTTTCCTAACTTTGAAGATTTCTCTTTCTTTATAATTGATGCTAGAGGTAAAGGAAGGGAGAAGGAAAGAGAAAGGAAGAGAAACATAGATATGAGAGAAATATCTATCGGTTGCCTCCCACCTGGGTATGTGCCCTGACTAGTCACTGAATTCTGTACCCTTTGGACACTCCAACCCACTGAGCCATCTAGCCAGGGTGAAGGTTTCTCTTTCAAAGAAATTAAATAACAACTATTCTCATTATAAAAATCATGTATTCTATGCTCTTTAGCCTTTGAAAATTCTTGTGTAACTAGCCTTAAAATTGCCACAATGAACTAGTAAAGTGGAGATTTCTGGTGGTACAGAAGCTGGACACAAAGGATGGCTGTTCTATATTATTTTCCAGGACCTTCTTGCTAGCAGATAGTTCCAAGGGCTTATATTGAATAAGTGACTTACTCTACCTATAATGCATACCATTAGCTATCATGTCTAGAAATTGTTTTTAAAGAAATTAGACAACCAATTTCTAGAAAGTAAATTTTCATTTTTTTGTGATCTACATCTTACTTTCTCTGTAGGGCTGAATGTGATGCACTATTGCCTTCTTGAGCTAAAATGTGTGTGATGTCAGCATTTTCTCTCCTTCCTCTGCAGTTACAATGGCGATTTTAATAGCACATTAGCAAGGAAGAATTTTTAAAATTTGAACAGTTTCATGATGTTTCTTCTTGAGGCTTTTCAAGCATAACCTTTCAAAAAAATTCACATGTTTAGAGTTGATGATACAGTTGAAGGAAGTGAGTAGAAAATATTCACTAGGATGACAGTCAAAAGTGTCAGTAAGTTTGGGTTTAAATATTTTCCAGGTTTTACTGGGTTGCATATAAGTATACTTAATATTTCATTAAAGTTATCAAAATGTTGGCAGGAATAGTTGGAATAATTAAAATTTTTTGTAAAGATTAGGTGCTTAAAGCCAGTCTCTATATTAAAAAGTAAGGAAATAGTAAGATCTTTTATTGTAACTTTTTTTATTAGTATCTTAGTATATACTGCATACTTACTATGGACAGTGCTGTAAGTTCCACAGTGATAGGTTAAAAGACTTCGTAATACATTAAGTTTGCTACTTCAGTAACTAATTTAGGTGCACCTACTACACTGAATTCCCCTTTGAAAAATATAGTTTCATACTTTTTCAGTTTACTTTGCCTCATTTTTAAAGTGGTCATGAATAAAATCAGATTTTAAATTTGTATTATATTGTGGTATACATTTGAAAAGTTTTGTTAACTGAAAATATAAGAATTTATCTTAGATGTCAACAAACAAAGGTGATGAATATACTGAATATACATTAACATTTTTATTCCATGTAACAATCTATTTTACCAGAGTTTATTTTCCCTTCTTTCCAAGCTATGTTCTTTTTCTCAGGTTTTATATGTCCCACCATTCTGCCCTGCTAACCTTTATATCTTGCTTGCCTCCTTTCTCTAAATTGCTCTTGACTTTTATAGTATATACACAGTAAAATTATTTCGATAATCAGGTACAGAAAAACTAATATACTTTGGAAAATGTTAGATAGAATTTTATCTTATCCCAAATGTTTAATTGTGAGATATTTTCCCCAATGTCAGTATTACATCTGTCCTATACTTTTAAAACATCTGGAAACAAGTATGTCTTACCAGAAGCCAAAACTATACACCACACAAGCCAATGAAATTAATGTTTGTATAGAATGTAATACTGACAATGGGGAAATTATCTCACAATTAAACTTTTGGGATAAGATAAAATTCTAGTCAGTGAAAGAAAAATACCACATGATCTCACTCATTTATGGATAATAAAGAACATTATAAACTGATGAACAAAAAGATAGATACAGAGGCAATAAAGCATCAAACAGACAGTCAAATTATAGTGGTAAGGTTAGGGAGAGATGGGATAAATTAGAAATCAACCGAAGGACTTGTATGCATGCATATAAGCATAACCAATGGACACAAGACACTGGGGGTTAGGGCATGCATAGGAATGGGAGGGGGCAATGAGAAGATATGTACACATGTAATACATTAATAAAAATATGGAAAAAAAGAGAAAAAAAAGTATAGGACACATTACAATGATGTGTGAAGTACTATGATTGCCAATACTTTCTCATATCTTAACAACTATCCTAGCACACCTGAACTGAACAGAAGAGTTTGTTATTTATTTACCCTCTATACCAGTGGTTCTCAACCTTCCTAATGCCGCGACCCTTTAAGACAGCTCCTCAAGTGGTGGTGACCACCAATCATAAAATTATTTCCGTTGCTACTTCATAACTGTAATTTTGCTACTGTTATGAACTGTAATGTAAATATCTGATATGCAGGATGTATTTTCATTGTTACAAATTGAACATAATTAAAGCATAGTGATTAATCACAAAAACAATATGTAATTATATATTGTGAAATATTTATTTCTAATTACAAATAAATGAAATTTTGTCTTGAATCGTGGTGTAGCATGGGTAACAGTCTTCATATGACAACAGTAAACTACATTGTTACATTTTGCTACACCGAGGAGCAGTGTGTTGGTTCCTAAGACCATGGGAAATAGGTGTTTTCCAATAGTCTTAGGCTACTCCTGTGAAAGGGTCATTCGACCCCCAAAGGGGTCGCAACCCACAGGTTGAGAACCACTGCTCTATACTCTTAATATATCCATTTTATTAAGATCATTGGCAACTAATATGTTGAAACATAAATTTATATTAAAGTTTAAAGTAAAGTGAGGATTTAAATGGAGTAAGAAGAGGGAAAATTTTAGTTATTTGAAAGTGTTTGCCTCCTACTGTGTGTATCTTGTGTCATTAATTTGCCATGTGTATTGCTAAACAGGGTCTTTGGCTGCCAAAGAGCTTAACTTTGAGCAATTTCATGCATTAATTCAGTAAGTAACCTTGGAACATTTAAAATACTTTGTGGATAGATTGCCATTTTAAGTCTGTTCATACTGGGAAAAGGTACTTAGATTTATACACCTGAAGGTTAATTCGTTTTCAAATTTAAAAATAATATGTCAATGTATAGTTAAATTATTCAAGTTAATAAATTAACTATAAAAATACACTTTTTATAACATCAAAAACTCTTTCATCATTGCAATGAAAAAAAATTATTTTAGTTTACTGTTTCTCTGTCCTGAGTAAGTATAAACATTGCTTAGTAAAATCAATATTTGAATTATTATTTATTTATTGCCAATATATGCTTTCTATACTTTTCATTAAAAGGGCAGTGTTTTCATTTAAACTTTTTATTCCAAAAGAAACAGTCAGGAAAGCTATAGTGATAGAAATATAGTAGTATTTGACTTGAAATGTTAGTTTTTTTTTAAAGGAATAATAGATGTACAACTTATCTTTAGTATTCAGTTATTTGTTAATGATTTTCAGGCTTTAAAAATTCAATTTTTGTTTGTTCTTGAAGTCATCTTAGAAGAGATTCACCTCATTCCTTAAATAAGTGTACAATTATTGAAGAACTTATTGATGCTAGACACTTCACCTAAGAGATGAAGAGATTCCCTACCAGGTAAGCATTCTATCTAATTGGATACATTATATGTATACTAGAGACCCAGCACACGAAATCATCCCTAGGCCTAGCCTGTAATCAGGGCCATCTTCCACCTGCTCACCAGTCCCCAGTCCCATCCCCCCGCCACCCACCCAGTTCCCCATGGTTCCTCACTCACCATGCTGCCATCAGACCCTGTGGGCCAGGGGGAGGGAACAAGAGGTCAGCTGTTCCACCCACTTACCAGTCCCAAGTCCCACCCCACCGCCACCTACCCAGTTCCCCATGGTTCCCTGTTCTCCATGCTGCGATCAGAGCTGGGGGGCCGGGGGAGAGGAGGGATTTGGACTGAGAGGTGGTCAATGCACTTTATAGCAACTGGTCGAGTGGTTGTTCTGGTCGTTAAGCCGTTATAATTGCTAGGCTTTTATTATATAGGACTAGAGGCCTGGTGCATGAAATTCGTGCACAGAGTAGTTGTTCCCTCAGCCCTGCCTGCACCCTGTGCAATTCAGGACCCTACATCTTTTTCTTATCTAGATAACCTCTTCACATTTAAAAAAATTAACTGAAATAACACAATCTCTTTGAACAAATGTCTTTACAATCTGTATTAAGTAGTTTCATAGTATACCATTCTTTTTTAAAAAATATATATTTTATTGATTTTTTACAGAGGGGAAGGGAGAGGGATAGAGAGTCAGAAACATCGATGAGAGAGAGACATCGATCAGCCGCCTCCTGCACGCCCCCCACTGGGGATGTGCCCACAACCAGGATACCTGCCCTTGACCGGAATCGAACCTGGGACCCTTCAGTCCACAGGTCAACATTCTATCCACTGAGCCAAACTGGTTTCTGCAGTATACCATTCTTTTTATTTAACAGCTACTTAGAGTGGATGCAATGTTGTTTTCATTCTTGCATCTGAAATTTTTCTTCTTGCTCTTGTAATAGCAAAGCTTATCCAATTTACATTTGCCCTTCAAGGGCTTATATTTGGTTCACTTTCTAGTTGGCTCCCTGCTTTTTTTTTTTTAAGCAATAAATTTGGATTGTGATAGTAAGCCTCACTTGTAATCAAGCCTATAGGTCTCTTTATCTGAATACAGTGGTACCTCGAGATACGAGTTTAATTTGTTCCGTAACCTTGAGGCATGGAAAACTATGAGACACTTGAGTCGCGGTAAACTGGTGGGGTCATGTGCAGCCGGCCAATCCGCATGATTACTGATATCTCAACTGTTGCTCATATTTCAAAGCAAAAATCGCTTGCTCGACAGCTCGTATCTCAAAAATCTCATTTGTTAGGGCACTCGTATCTCGAGGTACCACTGTATTTCTATAATACCTATCACTTTAGCACACCAGAGATTGTGTTCATTTATAGAAAATAACAATAAATGTCACCTGATCATTTGATCTTCTAGTAATATTTTATAACAAGATGTATTATTCTAATAATTTAACTATTACACAACTGAGGCATACAGAGAAATAAATTACATTGAACAATAAAGAATGACTATATCAAAGCATAGTATACTTAGGGCCTCCCTTGTCCTGTGCCTTAGATATCATAGCACAATACACAGTTCACGTGGGACTCAGTTTCCTTTCAAATAGGAAGGGATGCCATACTCATGAAGCAGCTACTTCCACACATATTTTTTTTAATTCATGTCACATACTCTACAATTGTTGAAAAATCATTCAAGCAATTGCTTCTGTTTATCTCTGTATTGTTGCCTTACATTCTGATGTTATTACTGCGCTTTTATCATTCACTCACTCTAATAAGATTGTGAATTTTTTAAGGGCAGAGATCATGACTTGAGCTTGTGTTTCTCTGTCCTGGTGCCTAGATAAATACTCAAATTCCTTCCAGTCCAAATGACTGTATTGAGAGAGGCCCACCATTGCTGGAGACTTCTAATCTTTATTTAAGGGGCCTCACTTGTTCGGTACCTTTACAGAGGGGTGAGTAGGGGCTAAGGGAATTTGAGGAAACCCAGACAATTCTTCTCCTAAAAGATTTTGCTAAGCTGGCGCCCAGGACCACCTGGCATTTGTCCAATTAAAACCCAGACACACAACAATAATAAAGGCACTGGTCTCCTATTGCTAATGCGTGAGGATCAAACTCTGGCCTGTAGGAACTCACCTACCGCAGTCAGGACCAGGCTGCTGGGTAGACCAGGGCTGGTGCTCCTAACTCTGGGGAGAGGGAGATTTCCCATGGCTGCAGGCTAGAGGCCCTGGACTCTGTACCACGCCCCCAACAGGTCCCTAGCGCAGGTTGGTCAGCTGAGCTGCTTCTTCGCCTGGGATTTCAGGGGACCGCTTGGCCAGGCTCTGCCTGTCCGGTAGGTCCCATTATAGCAGGGCGGCTTGGCCTGGTCTCTTCACACCCTGATTGCAGGACAGCTTTGCCCTGTGATCGTAGGGTGGCCTGGACCAGAGCAGGCAGCTCCGGGTGTTGCCCTCACCACCTGCCAGGTCCCCAACTGTGGCTTGGATCCTGCAATCAGCATAGGGTGCTGCCTGTGCTGCCTGTGTGTGTAAATTTACCCTCCATCTTTGCTGAGTTAATTTGCATATCACCCCTGATTGGTTGTGGGTGTAGAGGAGGTATGGTCAATTAGCATTTGTCTCTTTTATTAGTGTAGATAGTGTCAACTGTCAGCAATAGCTTTTGTTTTTAATGGCTAAATTTGTATTTGAAAATTTGAAACACAAAAATCTCTCTGGATAGGTACATTTTAATGTATAAAACAATTTAAGATTTTTCCCATCTTTGGATATAGTAAACATCATGATGGTACTCATACTAATTTCTTTTCACCCCCTAGAAAAAAATCATTCAGTTTACCCACATGAGAAGACACTGTTATGCCACAGTATTCGGTGTGGGGAAACACACGTGGAGCATTGCTTTTCCTGAATTCTGTGTTATTAACAGTGGTTTGTGTAAGAAGATGCTTCTGCTGGCTTTTATTAGTTTGAGTTTAGTATATTTTTCCTCAAACATGTACTCTTGATGTTGTTATTAAATCTCAGAATAAAATTCTCATCTAATAATAATTCCCTTTTCTCACCAGTCATGTGTTATTTAACCACTCTGAAACTTACTTTCACCCCTGCTCTTCCAGACCACAGGGGTTATCAATAACATGCTAATTATGAAATGATCTTAGTTCTTCTGAATTTTACTTTCTTTGCTCTGCAATGTCTGGCAATTGACACCTTAACCCCTTCTGGAAGCTCTCTTTAAACCACCATTCCCTTTCTTACCAGATGTGATAAATCATTGCACTAAGTTCTCTTTCTATAATGTCTCATAATTACATTTTTGTTTATATCTTTCTTTCCATCTTTACCTTTTTTCTCCTGGTTCTTTGTTTTCTCCTCTAAGCTTTGATATTCCATAAATTTCAGTCCCCGGGTTCTAGATTCTGCTTCTGTTATAGACATTGATTCTCTCAACTAACCTCGAGGTGTTTAATCTAATATGTACAGTACCAAGTGCCAATCTCATATCTTTAGTGGCCTGTTAGTCTCAGTTGTCTTACTAGACTTGCCTTGCTGAAATCAGACTTCTTTCACTTGACAAAGACTTATTGACCCTATATTAGGCCCTGGGCTGCTAATGTGGGATAGAACTGTATTTAATGGTTCCTCTTCAGCATTGTAAACAACATTTGATAATTAATGATCACTTTCATTATGGCAGCATTTCTTGGTGTGTGTGGTTTTTTGTTGAATGCACAAAGCAAATGGGAAAATAGTAAAGGTATACCTCAGTTTAGTTGTTGAAATCAAGGGGGACTTTATATAGCAGGGATCATTTGATGGATGAAGAGAAGTTTTCTAGACAGAAAAGCTGTGGGAAGATTTCCCAAGCAGTGGGAATAGCAAGTATAAAGATATAATCAATGGGGATGTAATGTGTTTGGAGAAACATATACCAGCTTTTACTGCAGCATAGTATACCAGAAAGGCACCTGTATGAGATAAGACTAGGCTATTATACAAATAAGGTTTAGAATATGAAGGTCCTTGTATATTATGCAAAAATACGTTAGATTTCATGTTGCCAAAATTAGAATAAAATAAGAATTAGGATTCAAAACCATGTATTTGGCTTCATTTTACCACGTTTTTCCCTTTATGGCTTTTTTTTTATTAATTTTTTATACATATCTTCCCATTGCCCCCCTCCCTCCCAGGCATACCCCAACCCCCCAGTGTCTATGTTCATTGGTTATGATTATATGCATAGATACAAGTCCTTTGATTGATCTCTTATTTACCTCACCTAACTTTAATCATCCTGCTGTAGTTTCACAGTCTGTTTGAAGCTTTACTGTCTCTGTATCTATCCTTTTGTTCATCAGTTTATAATGTTCTTTATTATCCTCCAATGAGTGCGATCATGTGATGCTTCTCCTTCATTGACTGGCTTATTTCACTAAGCATAAGGCTCTCCAGTTCCAACCAGGTTGCTGCAAATGGTAAGAATTCCTTCTTTTTAATGGCAGCATAGAATTCCATTGTGTAGATGTACCACAGTTTTCTGATCCACTCATCTGCTGACGGGCACCTAGGCTGTTTCCAAATTGTGGCAACAAGAAAGATCAATGCATGGGAGAACATATTTGCAAATGCTATCACTGATAAAGGTTTAATCTCCAAAATCTACAACCAACTTATACAACTTAATAAAAGGAAGATGAAGGATCCAATAAAAAAATGGGCAATGGACCTAAATAGAACCTTTTCAAAAGACGACAGAAGGAAAGCCAAGAGACACATGAAAACATGTTCAAAGTCACTAATCATCCGAGAGATGCAAATCAAAACGACAATGCGATACCATCTTACACCTGTCAGAATGGCAATCATCAACAAATCAACAAACGACAAGTGTTGGCGAGGATGCGGAGAAAAAGGAACCCTTGTGCACTGTTGGTGGGAATGCAGACTGGTGCAGCCACTGTGGAGAACAGTATGGAGTTTCCTCAAAAAACTAAAAATGGATCTCCCATTTGACCCTGTAATCCCACTCTTAGGAATTTATCCTAAGAAATTACAAACACCAATCAGAAAGGATTTATGCACCCCTATGTTCATAGCCGCACAATTTACAATAGCCTTTATGGCTTTTTTTAGGGGAAGAGAAGATAGCAGGGAAAGCTGAAAATTGAGGAAAAGGAAAGCAATCTGATATGTTTATTGAATAAATGATTGTAGATATTTCTTATTTGGGAATGGTTGGGAAGGTAGATGCTGTGAATTAGAACAATCAAACTGAATTTCCGTATTAGGATATTATTTTGGGAAAGAATTTCAAATGTAGTTTTCATCAGAAGAGTTAATAATCACTGATGTTATGGTATACAAACACCATAAAAATTTTTGAAATCATGTGTATATATATCAGACAATTAAAGTCATCATTATAATATTAACAGCTAAGCACTTGATCTTACTTGAGAACCAGGAAAGGAGTTGGGGATGCTTGGTAGATCAGCCTTTGGAGGAAGTAGCTATGCAGGGCAGAGAGGGCCTGAACTCTGGAGCTGAGAGCAGTAATTGTTATGGAGCAAAGCAGGGTAGAAACAGTCCTTAACTCTTAAGTGTTGCCTGTTCTTATTTGATACATGAATATACTATGTTGTTGAGTCCTGTGAATGTTAAATTAATTTAACTTTTAATTTTTAAACTTTTGGATTATAAATTGAGAGCTTAAGGTAAAGAGGTGACAGTGGACACCAAAGGATCAGGAAGGATAAAAGGTAGCAGTCAGATTAACTGGATGAGAAATAAGGGTCAAAAGAAAGGTCATTGAAACCTGGAGTGAAGCAGTTGCAGGAGCCTGAGACAGGGTGTTTCATAGTGTCTACAAGGGGACAAGTGGAAAGCCAGGCCTCTGGCCCTAGAATGGTTGGCACAGTCACTCCTGGAGTTTACTTTTTCTGCAACCATAGTTCCTTGGAGGCCAGAAGACATTAGCTAGCTATGCACCAGCAAAGCATTATATGTTGTGATTTGGGGTTTGGTTTGATTGTTGGTTTTGGGTTGATTTCAGAGAGAAATAATTTTTTGACCAGGCCCCATGGACTGATTTCCCCAACTCTGGATGCTCAGGCCTCAAGCGAGAGGAACCAGCCTCTGAAGGCTCCACCCTGTGGTAGCCCCCACATTCCAACCTGGAACTCTGAGACAGTGGAGCCCCAGGAAAAAAAACATATTGGCCATTCCAGGTGCAGTCTGGTCAAGGGATGAAGAGAGCAGGGGCCCAGGTCTTCTATGGAAAGTTACCTCAGCACCTGCTCTAAGGCTGGGGGCTTTGCCACCACTAAGAAAGCCACCAGCAGCCTTGCCAAAAGACAGCCAGCTATATGGACATGCACGTGGCAGGAGACCCTGTCTTCCATGGGGCCAGACATGAGAGCCACAGACAGGTCCCATGGGTGTAAGTGGTGCTTGGGATGCCCTGGTGCAGTGCAGTGGGGAGTAGTAACTGGCTGATGACAGACCAAAAGGTTTTTCAGGCCGGGCCCCTTCAACCCTAACTGTAAGACCCTTTGCTTCCTTTGGTTATAATAAGGCTAGATAGGCCTGAACTAAAGAAATAAAGCCTAAAAGGAAAGACAAAACTCTCCTTTTCCCGACAGGGTGAGCACAAAGCCCACTTTTCAGTCATCGGAGTGACTGCACTACTTGATCTGCCCCTTGGAGTCAAGCTGCCCGTGATCCCAAGAAGCCATAATTTATACCATACGACGAAATTAAGTGAAAAGGTAATTTTTGCCTTGATGTTGGTTGTCTTTGCCAATTTCTACTTGCTTTGAAAGTCAGGTGCTCATTATACAAGTCCACTAACAGAATTTGCATTAACATTAACAGAAGGAAAAAAAAATCAAGCCCACATCTAATCCAAGGTATTGTTTGGGATTCATGCCAAGCACTTTGATCTAGTATGCTTTCACAGAATCATGGGATGGATAGGTGTTATTCTTAGTTCTCTCTTAAATTTTGGTAACAACTTTTTTTGGTAACTTTTTTTGGTAACAACACAAGATATACTGATTTAGTGAGGTTTTATTTACTTAGAAATAAAATGTTTGGCTCAAAGGTAGAAAATTAATGTTGCTGGCTGATATTTAATTATTTCATGATTTTAACCAATAAATTGTTACACAACCTTCTCTATGGTTATGTTTTGAGAGAAATTCCATCTTCTACACAACAGTGAGGATAAAATAGAATTCAAATGAGTTGACCTGCTTCAGTACTATAACTTCACTTTACTGAAAGAAGGCTCTGCCTCCTGGAAGACACTCCATGATTTCCCCCAACCTCCCTGTCCCAGTCTTTACTCCCCACCTAGAACCTCCACTTCCTCCACTTGGGGTCTTTCATACCTCTTCTCACACACCATGGTAATGCTTCTGTGCTTTTCCTCACCTTCCCCCAAACCTGGCATACCCTTCCCTCTTCTCAGTCTATGAACTTCAGCCACGTTTCAAGATTTTTTTTCTGAACTGTCATAGCCAACAGTAGCTTATATTTTCTTAGAATTTGCATTGCTCTTGGTTTGTATAATTTTACTCAATACTACAATTCTATAATTACAGTTTTATAACTTAAATCATACTGGATTATGGTGTGTACTTCCCTCAAATCCTTTCTTGTTTACAATCCTCAATACTACACACACTGTCACACCTCCCCAATCCTTGACTCAATCACTAACATTGAAGGAGTTTCACTACATTTTTTTGAATGGTTTCTTTCATTAATATCGCAAAACATTCTACAAAGAAGAATTTCAAGTAATCCTCTACCCTTCTACTCTCTGTGATGTCATAAATGAGTAGGGCCCCTTGATATTTGATACTTGCCTAGTAAACATGATTTCTTAAAGCAAGTTTTGCACCTGGGAAATATTTGTTTTTATAAATCTGGTCTACTAGGGCAAGCGATTAAAAACATACCTGCCTCCCACAATTTAACTGGGTCACATTCACAGACACAAGCTTTCCTACAGGTTTGTGTGCTTGCCACATAAACCTATACTGCATCTTTTTTGTGTCTAAACTTAGCCCTGTCTTTCTTTTGCCTGCTTCCTCAAGTATATTGTTTACTGTGAATTTGACATGCTTGGGTATTTCTATTTTCTGTCAAATATTAATTTGCTTATAACTACCTTTAAAAATATGTTCACCCTATTCTTATCACTTTTATTCCCCTCTCCCCCCACCAAATTGTCTTCATTTAATTATAATTAGGCACCAAGCTATTTCATTGAAAACTGAATTTGTGAGAGCTTTATTTTTCTTTCCATTAAAGCTCCTCAATGAAGTAATGCTTTATATTTTCACTTTCAGTTTTTTTTTTTTTTTGAAGGCAATCAAAGCAATTGAAATGACAACAATAGGTTTACCCTGGCTCCAATGAATGGAATGTTTAAAAGGTATTCTGTGTTTATATGTCAAGTAGCCCAGATTTGATCTTGAGAAATGCCTCATCACAGCCTAAAATCAATATCTAAAAGAAGTCAACTGCTAAATGTCAACCTGTAAAAGAAACAGTCAGACCAGTCCTGGACTCATGACTGTAGGTTGCTTCATATCTGGTGTCACTGAATTCAAGACATTGTCCCATATAATTCCTTTCTCTTCCTTCTCAGGAAAGCACTGGCAATTAAGGAATGATCACACTTTATGACTTAGGTCTCTTGGAAGGGATTAAAGCCTGGTGTTAAGCCTGAGAACAGAAACTTTCCAAGGAAGCTTTAAATGGAAATGAAAGCTAGCATCCTATCAGTTCCTACCAATCTGCCCCTTTCTCCAAATATAAAGCATACTTCCACCTACATTAAGGGAGTTCCTTGAAGATCCCACCCTTCCAGGCAGCTTAGTGTTCAGAACATGACTGACTTGGCTGCTGCGAGACAGAACAACACAGGTCCCTGCAGACAGGTCAGGACTATGGCGTCTTGTACATTGAATTGGGGGCCTGCAAATGGCAGATGTTCTCAGGTTTGCCACATCCCACACATTCCAGGCACCTTTCACTTAGACCAGTTCCTGCTTTGATGTTACTTTAGACTAAAACTTCTGTTTTCCTGAGCAAAAACACATAAATGAAAAGAAAATAATGTAATGGCATTAGGACAAAGTCCATACATACTTCAGTCCTCTATTTTTTCCTTTTCACAGGTTCTCATTAAGGTAGTAACACCATCCTGTTAATGAAAATGGACTAAGATCTCACACCAAGAAAAAACAAACAAACAAAAAAACCACCACTTTGGTAATATTTTAATTTACAAATGAAATTAAATAACTGAGCTGGTTTCTCTAAGGTATCACATATAGAAACATGTCTATTAGCTGATCTTTTTCTTCTTTCATAGCTAAGGCTATTGCAGAAGGTTGTATTTTGTTTTTCACATATGATGAAATCTCAGTTCCTGTCAAAACCTTTATAACTGGTTCTTCAATACATTGAACTTTATAATTCAGAACTTGAATTTTTTCCTGACTGTAGTATTCAGAGATTGCAGGGTTCTTGTATTAGATAAGACCCTAAGGTACAATAACTAATCCATCTTTAACATCTGGGTTTTACTTCTATCTTTTAGACAAACTTGTTTCTATGCATCTTGGAAAAAGATTTCCCATTTTCTTCATTTTTCAGATAGTTGAAATAACATAGTCATAATTGATATTATCTCTCTATAATTTGAATGCAGTGCCTTGACATGGCAGGGGCAAAAGGGAAATGAAGAAACTTAGCATTAGCATTATCCATTAAAACACATCTTTTTCTACTCTCTTTCCTTTTCTTTCTTCCTTTCTTCTGTGGGTCAAGGCTAGAGACTGATAGAGATCAGTGGAAGAATGAGTGAGGGTGGGATTTTAGAATAATTCAGGTCAATGGGGGGGGAAAGTAGGAATAAGCAATTAGCAATATACAATCCAAGGATTATTTATGCTGGTTTTCGCCCTTTCACTTTCTTGCATGCTTTATTTTGAGTGAAAAATCTGGTCATTTGAATAGGTTAGTATTTAAAAATAAAATTCACTAAGTTTATGTTTGTGGTCTTTTTAAATCAATTTGCAGCTTTTTTTACCTTCTTATGACTGATAACCAGAACAGAGAGCCAAGGTTTTTTCCCTGGGTTCCTATCTTGAGAATTCGAAGAATAAAATTGTGAACCCGAAGTAAAAGCATGGAAAATTTATTGAGATTCCCCACATAGGGAGGGACCCAATAATGGGTTTCCACTGAAGTCCTGTCATCTAGGGGTATATATTTGCTACAAGCCTGCCCTGTATCTACCAGTTTCGCCACCTCATTGATTCTCTCAGTTGTTCTTGCCCAGCAAAGGACCTGAACTTTTCCTATGGGTAAGTTCACCTTATTGCTGTAGCCCCTTCCTAGGTTTACAAACCTCCTGTTCTGAGTCTAAAAAACATTGTTGTTTCTGCATGGTTGACTGTGATTAGGCTTGCTAAAATCGCTCTGTCTGCCCCTGCCTATGTTCCACCTGCCTTTGTTTTCCACTGGACATTTGCCTTGTCTGCCTACATATCAAGATAACACCTCACATTATGGCTTTAACTTGACTGATCCTGATTGTCAGCATTTGGACAAGCAATATATTCATCTCCAGGATCCACAGTTTAGAGCAACCATTCACACAGAGATTTCTGGAGGAAATTAAAGGAAGGAGGCTACATCACCAGCAAAAAAGTAGGTTTAAGATTACTTCCTTTTAATCATTGAAGACTTCCAACACTTGAGATAAGCTGGCTTCTATCACCACTGGGGTGGGGCTGTGGTTTCACCTTTAACTCAATCATGAGAGATACTTAATGAGAAATTCTATAAATTACTAATTTTTTTGAGTCAAGGGAAATCAGACAACAGTTTATAAATGATACTACACCCACATTTTTTTAATTTTTAATGTCAAAATCTGATTACCAAACAATTTGAGGATATAAAGATAATTTCCCAACTATAGCATAGTTCTCTTTCTGTGTTTCCAATAGTTCTGGGCTGAGAGAAACCAAGATGGTGGCATAGGTTAACACCTAAACTGCTGCTTCACACAAAAATATCAAAACTACAACCAAAAGACAAAACAGACACCATCCAGAACCACAGGAAAGCTGACTGAGTGGAAATTCTATACCTAGAGGGAAAGAGGAAAGCACATTAAGAATCAGAGGAGCTGAAAAAGGCTGAGGTACGGAGATGCAGCGCATGGAGAGAACAGGCAGCAGAGTGAGCAGCTGGCTTCCTAAAGCGGGAGAGAGATGGGAAGCTCCTGACTGCACTGAACTCCAGTTCTGAATGAGTTTTGGGGAACCCAAATGCATTCTGAGAGAAACTGGACTGTCAAGGAAAAGAGAAAGTGCACTGAGACTCAGGGGAGCTGCGGAAACAGAGGTCTGGAGGCACATGCACGCAGAGAGGACTGACTGCTGAATGCACAGGCGGCTGAGTGTGCAGCTGGCTTTCTAAATTGAGAGGAAGGGAGACGGAAGCTCCCAAATGCACTGAACTCTAGTTCTGAGCAAGATACTAGGAACCCAGACTCATTCAAGGAGAAACTGGACTGTCTGGCAGCAGGTGAACTCGAGGGCAGCTCTCTCTCAGAGGTGCTTATAGCAATTACTGAGGGACACTGAGACACAGGGGCCACATAGGGCAGGGCTAATGGGAAGCCAAGGCTGTCTGCCCTGCCCTGAGACTCCACTCCATTCAAGCTAAGCACAGAGGCTTTTGCAATCTTGCAAGTCTTGTCCCATAAGAGTATCTCCAGCACAGAAGTTCTCCTAGTATAGACACAGCTGATCCTCACAGCCAGTTGTCTTGGAGGTCAATTTTCCCCATTGATACCAACAACAATCAAGACTTAACTACAACAAGGCTGTACACACAGTCCACAAAAGGCTGCACCAAGAGTGTCCACCTCAGGTAACTGGGGAGGCTGAGCCACTGGGCCCTATAGGACACCTCATACACAAAGCTACTTACCAACTCAGGGAAACATTGAAAATGCGGAGACAAAGAAACATCAAAAAAGAAAGAAATGGAGGAAAGCAAATGATTGGATATAGAGTTCAAAACTACGGTTATAAGGTTTTTCAAGAATTTCCTAGAAAAGACCTATAAATTTAGCAAGACCCTCAAGGATATGAAAAAGGACCAACTAGAAATTAAACCTACACTGACTGAAATGAAAAATATTATACAGAGACCTAACAGCAGATTAGAGGAGCACAAGAATCAATTTGAAGATTTGAAATACAGAGAAGCAGAAAACAATTGAAAAAGAAAAAAGAATCCAAACATTTGAAGATAGGGTAAGGAGCCTCTGGGACAACTTCAAGCATACCAACATCAAAATTATGGGGGTGCCAGAAGAGAGAGAGCAAGATACTGAAAACCTACTTGAAGAAATAATGACCAAAAGTTTCCCTCACTTGATGAAAGAAATAGACTTACAAGTTCAGGAAGCACACAGAACCCCAAACAAAAGGAATCCAAAGAGGACCACACCAAGACACATCATAATTAAAATAACAAGAGCAAAAAAACAAAAAGAGAATATTAAAAGCAGTAAGAGAAAAACAGTTAATTACCTACAAGGGAGCACCCATGCAATTGTCCACTGATTTCTCAACAGAAACTATGCAGACCAGACGGGAGTAGCAAGAAATATTCAAAATGATGAGTAGCAAGAACCTACAATCTCTACCCAGAAAAGCTATCATTCAGAATTGAAGGGCAAATAAAGAGCTTCACAGACAAGAAAAAGCTAAAAGAGTTCATCAACACCAAACCAGTATTATATGAAATGCTGATATTCTTTAAGAAGAGGAAGAAGAAGAAAAAGGTAAGGATAAAAAATTATGAACAACAAAATACATATCTATCAACAAGTGAATCTAACAATCAAGTGAATAAAAAATTGTTGGACAGAATAAACTGGTGAATATAATAGAATCAGGAGCATAGAAAGGGAGTGGACTGACAATTCTCAGGGAGAAAAGGATATGGAGGATGTGGGAAGAGACTGGACAAAAATCAGACACCTATGGATAAGGACAGTGTGAAGGGAGGTAAGGGCAGAGGGTGGGGTTGGAACCAGATGGAGGGGAACTATGGGGGGGAAAAAGAGGAATAATTGTAATAATCTGAACAAGAAAGATTTATTAAATTTAAAAAAATAGATCTGTATGCTTGTCAAGGATTATGTCCTATAAAAGTTTTAAAAACTTGAGGCAAAATAAAGATAGCAATGTTAGTCAGATAGAATCTTGAGAGAACATAAGAATAGTCTTGTATTCTAATTTGTATATTGAATATTATTATTACATTCATATTTTATTTTAATAACTCCAGTAATGTGTACTAAATTCATAAATTAAATTTTAAAATGTAATGATTTCCATAGAAATGTCCTGTTTAACAGTTGTAGAAAGAGACTTCTTACAAAATGATTAGGTATTTGCTATGATTTTTAAATATTTATATTTTTTGTTGTTTTGTTTTTCTAGATTGTCTGTAACATGAGAATATTTAATAAGTACAGGCATTATGAGTTTAAAGTTAGAGTTTGAAAAGAACTACATAAAAGAACAAGTAAGTTAAATACTTAAATTTGTTTTCTTACATACGGTTTGGTTTAGAAGAAAGGTTTATTTATATGAAAAGGATTTTCTTATAATATTTTTACCTTTGATTATGACAAACTAAATGTTTTTTCCAAATGTACATTTAGAACAGGAATAAAGAATAATTTGAGGTTGCTTTATTGGGCCAAGAAAGGGAAGGGACAGGTCATCTATATGTCAGAATAGTTAGTATCCTATCTAAGAAAAGAGTAATATGCAAATTGACCATCACTACAACACACAAGATGGCTGCCCCCATATGGTCAAAGATGGCTGCCCCCATGTGGACACAAGATGGCCACCACAAGATGGCCAGCAGGGGAAGGTAGTTGTGGTTGATCAGGCCAGAGGGGAGGGCAGTTAGGAGTGACCAGGACTGCAGGGGAAGGCAGCTGGGGCAACCATGCCAGCAGGGGAGGACAATTGGGGGTGACGAGGTCTGCAGGGGAGGGAAGTTAGGGGGGGACCAGGTCTGCAGGAGAGGGCAGTTAGGGGTAACTGAGCCAGCAGGGGAGGGCAGTTGTTGGGGACCCAGGCCTGCAGTGTGGGACAGTTAGGGGTGACAAGGCCTGCAGGGGAGGACAGTTGGGGGTAACCAGGTTGGCAGGGGAGGGCAGTTAGGGGCAACCAGACTGGCAAAGGAGGGCAGTTAGGGGTCACCTGGTCAGCAAGGGAGCAGTTAAGTGTCGATCAGGCTGGCAAGGAGTGGTTAGGGGATGATCAGGCTGACAGGCAGAAGCAGTTAGGGGAAATCAGGCAGGCAGGCAGGCAGGCGAGTTGTTGGGAGCCAGCAGTCCTGGATTGTGAGAGGGATATCGGCTGCCCGTTTAGGCCCAATCCCACCGGGCAGCTGGACATCCCTCAAGAGGTCCCAGATTGGAGAGGGTGCAGGCTGAGCTGAGGGACACACCCCCGATGCATGAATTTTGTGCACTGGGCCTCTAGTAAATTACTAATTAAATTGCTACTCCAGTGTGTTCCTTCTGTCTGAGTTGGGACCAATAGGAAGAGTCTATTGTGGCAGAAATATTCTGAAGCTGGAACCTAAAATAGATTGAATAACAGGAGAGGAAACGTGTGAATACTTATAATGTCCTGTGGGTGACTCAAGAACATGTACACTGTGTCTTTGTATTCATGCCCGTGCAGCTGTATTCACCCAGTACAAAATTCCCTTATGAAGGTAAAGTAGAATGATTGGGTGTAGAGAGAGTGGGTACAAATAGTGACTTTCTTTCAATTTTTTATTTTTGAAATAATAGTTTTATTGGTTTTTTATAACCAGTAAAGATATAAAGAGAGGAAAGGAAACAGTGATGTGAGAGTGCAAGATCAATCCTTTGCCTCCTGCATGTCCTCTACTGAGAATGGAGCCCACAACCCCAGAACATCCTGAATGAAAATCAAACCAGCAACATCTTTAGGCACAGACAATGCCCAATCAACAAGCTATATAGGCTTAGCTCCTTTTCACGTTTGACTCAGTGTTAGTGTGTGTGTCATGCACACTCATATCCATAAGAGATTTCAAGTTTTAGGGTTCAGAGGGTTGAATAAAAATTAGGTATATATATATGTGTACATTTACACATTTATGTTCTAAGGTTGAGATAGTGGTATAGAAATGAGGATAAGTTACCTATAACTTTAAATGTTGAACATTTCCCCCAGTTCCCACTCTGTGTCTAGAATTTCCCTTGCCCTTCTTTTATACTTTAATTTATTTTTTTCAGAATAGTTGGACATGTACAATGAGATATATATCTTTTATTTTCAGAGAGAGAAATTTTTACTTTGGTTAAGTTACCATAGATTCAAAATAGATTTAAATGCAGTTAAACAGATTTAGTTATTTAGAAAGTACAGGAAGTTTACTAAACAGTAAATATAAAAAGGCATATCAAGAGAACAGTTTTATTTCAGTAAATTTAAAATATGTTTCTATACATATGTATAGAAACATATACAGAAATATAAGCAAATATATGATCCACATTTTTTAAAAATAGGAAATGCTTGCAAAACAATCTACAAGAAAACAGTCAAATATCTGGACTTTCTGATAGTGCACAGTTCCAAATTGATCATTATGGGAGGAAATCAAATCTTTTAAGGACCAGCAGTGACTAATAAGGACCAGGTGAGAGTGAAGTGAATGCATATTTTATGTATAGATTGTGGACTTACATAAACTGAAATTATACTAGAAAGATTTGGAGTTAGGAATTATTTCATGTACTAGACACTCTTTTAACTCCACTACTGCCCTCAGTAGAGAGAGGAAGGGAGATCAAGAAGTACAGAAATTGGGAACTTGGATGCCAAGAGAAGGAAGAGAAATTTCTACCAGAGATTACAAGATTTCTGGGAGTCCAAGAGGTTATCCAAACTGAAAACTAAAAGATGAATCTGAATCAAATTTATTCCTGTAAATGGAAAGGGAAGAAAATTATCTTTTAGCACAGGCATCTAGCGGTAGCTTTCAATTATTCTTTAAGTGCTAACAGGATTAAATTTGAGCAAGTTCCTACAAAGTTAAAAATAGAGGTTTGATTATATCTAATGCCAATATAGAGATGCATTGTCCATAAAAGAAAATGTGTAAGCTCTTCAGATATTACCTGCTCATGTTCAGCGATTACCATTTTGTGCTCAAGCCCATATCTTAGGAAATGAAGGGATATCATAATTTTTCCCCTGCTCGACCTCCATTATGGTGAGGGATTGGGCTGCACAGCCTGACTTTTATATTCTGTGGGTCCATTTTGTAGTAGTTCCATAAACATACTGACATAACAGAGACCCAGACTATATAGATAGAAGATTTGTTGAAGGCTCTGTAAGTCACAGGGCACCCTGGATATGTATTTTTCTTCAGAAATTCAAACTTCTTTTTCTAGATTTGCAATAAAATTTTCAGACACTCCAGCCTTCTTTGCAAACACATCCCTAAGCCCACTGTGTTATGAATGATTCCTGTTCACAGTGTTTGGAAGGAATTTGCTCCACATTTTACCACTGTCTTGGCTATAAGAACAGATACTGACACAGTAGGGAGATCTGTATGACCAAGCATGTGAGAGCTGGCTTACAAGTCCTTGAGCAGAACTGAAAGAAAAAACTGTAAAATTCCTGTAGTTTAAGAAGTAAAAATTGAGCAAGGAGGTTGTTTTGGCATTTCAATGCAGCTGATGCCACTGGAAGGGAAACACCCAGTTCACCTTCACCTACATTTGCACTTTATTTAGATATTCAGATAGGGCAAGTAGGAAATTAGACCACAATGAGCACACAGGAAAAGAGCAGCGCCTCCTCTGGATGAACAAAAAAAGATGCCAGCAGGAACAAACATGAAGAAAATTTAGTCTTCCTAAACTGTGAAGAAGTAAGATACATTTAATATATGAGAAAACTTGTGTGCAGGGTTTTATTTGTAATTAATTTTAGCTCTCTATCATACTTCTTGAAGTTATTTCAGGTCTCAATAATTTACCCACATTAACCTTTCTTCACAAGCTGTTACATAAAATAATGAGGCTGACACCACAAACTATATACACTGAGTAGCCGGATTATTATGATCTTTGAACTCATAATAATTTCTCCACTCAGTGTATATCCTATATAATAAAAGACTAATATGCAAATTGTCCCCTCGACCAGGAGTCAGGCAAGCCAGCCAACTGTTCATGTCCCCTCCCCTGGCCAGGTGGGACGGACCCCACCCATGCACGAATTCATGCACCGGGTCTCTAATACATAAACACACACACACACACACACACACACACACACGCACACATGCACACACACACATACACTGAGTGGCCAGATTACTCTGCATTCAGAGATCATAATAATCTGGCCACTTACTGTATATGAGTCAATAGCTGCTCTTAAAGAGAGGATTATGGAAGTACTAGACACCATTTAACTCTCTGATTGCCCTCAGTGTGAAGGGGGTACCTTTTTAAATTTAGTTTTAGTAAAAGATAGCCATGCCATAAATAACCATGCCTGCATTCCTAGTAGGAGTGCAGGAAGGAATGAAGCCATTCAAAAGCTATGTATGACTTTCCCTACACTTGACCTGGTTTCTGTTAGGTTCTTGAATTGTACTAATTTGCTTGTTGATGATGAACAAAATACAAGGGGTTACTTTAAACTAAGTAACACTGTGCTCTCCAGGAATGGAAGACAAATGAGGTGTTGCTCTGACAGAGATTGTAGGTGTTCACAGGGAAGCTGAGATAGAGGAATAATGGAGCAGAAGCAGAAGAGAGAGTAACAAGCAGGTAGAGTTAATTTTCACCTCTAATCTGGGCTGTTAGAAGAGAAACTTTTGCTAGTTTGGATTTTCAAAAGTATCCTATACTGGAAGACAGCTCCCAGGAATGATATGCATTACACAAAACTGAAAGGTATGACAATTTTAACTGTTTGGGCTATATTATATGCTGACTGTAATATAAAAAGTACTGCCCTATTATTTGATGTAATTACTTTTCACATTATCTCACACTATAAACTGTACTTGTAATTCCCATAGAAAAAAAAATCATGTAACTGAATTTTTTCTTAGAATCAGAATTTCTATTGAAAAGTCCTCATTTTACCCCCTAGTTAATTTTTTAGTATTTTTAATTTCAGATAATATATAATACTAGAGGCCTGTTGCACGAAGAGATTCGTGTAATAGTCCTTCCTTCCTTTGGCTTCCAGCACCAGTTTTCCTCGGCTCCTGGGAGCCAGGCCTTCGCTCTGTCCAGAGTCTGCCTTCTTCGTCTTTGCTGCAGACTCAGGCCCCAGTCTGCCATCTTTGTCTTCACTGCAGACTCCAGAATTTGCAGCCTTGTCTTCACTGCCTCATGCTGCTCCTGTAGGTCCTTTGCCACCCCACCCTCCCTCTTACAGCGAGTGTCCTGCCCCACCTGGCTGCTCTGTGCCTGGAGCAGCTGAACGGCAGCCATCTTTGGGCTTCTACTTTGCATACTCAATTCTGATTGGCTGTGAGTGTAGCAGAGGTTGGGTAAATTTACCTGTTTATTATTATGTAAGATTTTATGATTTAGAGTCAAAATCTGTGTAAAGAGAAAGAGAAATAATTTGTAACTTCAGTGTATGTACCTATTAGTTTATAGGTATACACACACATTTGTATAATATTCTATCAATATGTATATATTCCAATAAATAAATTCATGTTATTATACCTCATAGGCTGTTTTATACATTGCTTTTTAAAATAACATTGACAGCTTGCCATATCAAGAAATTTTGGTCTAAACTTATAAATAATCATCTTAAGTCAATTATTTTTTACAAGTTTAAGACTAAGTTTAAGAATTACATACTTTGGTTATATTGATATATACTGCCATATCACAATTTTATTAATATTCAAAAATCAAATATGTTTGACAATCTTTTAATTACATTTCTGTCTCATGTGTTTTAGTATTTATTATTAAGAGTTCACTACTCAGACAGCAAGTTCAGCTAATTTCAATTTATTTTAATTACTAGAGGCCTGGTGCATGCATGAAATTTGTGCTGGGTAGGGTCCCTAGGCCTGGCCAGCAATCAGAGCCAATCAGGTTCCCTACCTCCCCACCTCCTTGCCTCTTCCTTTCCTCGCTCCCTAAGCACCCCACCCCTGCTGGTCACCTGCAGTGTTCCACACCACCTGCTTGTGGTCTGCGCACATCATAGCGAGCAATTGCATTCCCAGTCTCCTGGTTGAACTCTCGAGGGGACAATTTGCATATTAGCCTTTTATCATATAGGATTATTTTGTAATATTATACCCCATTTTTATGACTGGGAGTTCTCTCCAAGTTGGCTTTTATTTAGTTATTCATTTTTCTTCTAGATACCTCTGGAAATATTGCTGTTTTCCCCTTAATTTTTCCGTGATGCCAATTTATCTTCAATGAGTCCTAACCAATGTTAATGGCAACCATTACAATGAATAAATTCTGGCATGGGGAGTGCCCATTAGACATGACACCTGATGGAAGGCATGAAACACCACAGGCTGCTTAAGGTGTGTTAACAGCAGAGCCATTTGAAGTATTGACATTTCCATTGGAGTTATTCGAAATTGTCTTTTTTACATCATGTTTTATTATAAGAATCTTTGAATTCATTTGTATCTGTTTATCAATATTTTTATATATTTTCTTTCAGATTTGACATTCTGTATATTTTTACTCCAAATAATGGACTTAAATTAGACTTACAAAACAAAAATCTCTAAAATGTTTTTGGGTTTGCATCTTTGTCAAAAGTAAGTATTTTTTTAACTCTTTTTTTCCTCTGTGACTTGCTTGTCTAATTTACTGTCTTGATTATTAGAGTTTTAATAATCCTTTAGATAAGTAGTACTAGCTTTTCAAGTTAGGTTTTCCTTTTTAAAGTTGTCTTGACTAATCAAAGCCTTTTGACATATTCATAGACATTTTAGAATTAGCGTGTCAATTTCTACCAAAAAATCTTGCTGAGATTTTTATTGGAATTGTGTTCACTCAATAGGTCAGTTTAGGAACAATTTCTTGTTAATACTGAGTTTTCCAACCCATGAACCAAATATCTCTCTCCATTTATTTGAGTATCCTTTGCTTTTCTTATCAATGGTATAAGTTTGCAGTGTACAAATCTTATAGATATTTTGATATATTCATTCCTAGGTATTTAATAATTCTTAATATTAATATTTGTATTTTTTTCACATTAGATGTTAGTATATAGAAGATCAATGTGATATTCCTCTTATATCCTGCATCATTAAAAGTTGTTTATTAGTTCTAGTACTTCCAGATATTCTATACAAATGATCAGGCGGTCTGTAAATAAGGGAGTTTTATTTCTTCTCTTCAAATTCTCTACTCTTTGTATTTCTTTTCTTGCCTGATTGCATGGACTAGAACCTCAAATATAATGTAGAATGGAAGTGAAGGTGATACATATTATTATTAATTAGAGGCCCGGTGCATGAAAATTCATGCACTGGAGTGGGGTCCTTCAGCCTGGCCTGCCCCCTCTCACAGTCCAGGAGCCCTCAGGGGCAGGAGGTGACCTGGTGATCAGGGGAATACTGGAATACTGCCCCATCACACCTCTGATGCTGACACTGCCGGCAGCACAAGTCTCAGTCGGCCCTGGTTACCTGAGCCTCGAACGTTCCTGGGAAGCTGGGCAGCCACCACCCAAGGTTTGCCTGTGCCTCAGGCCAGCCCTGGGACGCTGGGGGCTGAGGGGATTAGACACTGCCATTTTGTGGCTGTGGGCACCACCATCTTTGAAGATGTGGCAGTCAATTGGCATATTTCCTCCTTATTGGCTGTGGGCACCATCATTAAGGGTGGGGCAGTCAATTAGCATATTCACTCCTTATTGGCTTTTGGGCACTGCCATCTTTGCAACGGTGTGAGAGTAAATTAGCATATTTCTTCATTATTAGATAGGATATGTCTACACATATATTAGGCTGCTTGGTGTTGTGCACATCTAACTGATAATCTTCATTTTGTCATTTTGTTTCTCTTAGTTTTTTCTTTTTGATGGTTTCTGTTCCTCAACAAGAATGAATTAATCTTTTCTTTTGAATTGTCTACTATGCCTTTAATGCATCCATTGTATTACTACCTCACACATTTAAAAAGTTGAGATTAGTTGCTTTTTTCTTTCATATCTCTTCTTTGCCTTATGAATATGTGGAATGCAATTATGTTATCTATGTTACTTTTATTTAATTCTAACATTTGTGTCATTTCTGGGTCAATTTTAACTAATTTAGTCATTTTATGGGCCCTATTTCCCTCCTTCTTTATATTCTCACTAGAAGCCCAGTGCACAACATTCGAGCATAGGCAGGGGGTGGTTCCCTAAGCACAATCTGCACCCTCTCCAATCTGGGACCCCTTGAGGGATGTCTGACTGCCCATTTAGTCCTGATCCTACCAGGATTAAATGGACAGTCGGACATCCCTCTCAAAATCCAGGATGGCTGGCTCCCAACCATTCATCTGCCTGCCTGCTTGATTGCCTCTAACTGCTTCTGCCTACCAGCCTGATCACCCCCTAACCACTCCCCTGCCTGCCTGATCAACGCCAAACTGATACCCTGCTGGCCCAATTGCCTCTAACTTCCCTCCCCTGCAGGCCTGGTCCCCACAAAACTGCCCTCCCCTACAAGCCTGGGTCCTCCCAGCTGTCATCCCCTGTAGTCCTGATCACCCCCAACTGCCCTCCCTTGCCAGCCTGGTCCCTCCCAATTGCCCTTCCCTGCACACCTGGTCTTTCCAGGACAACTATGGAATAAGAAGCCTTTGCTGATCTGAAACTGGACTAGTTTTCTGAATATGTATAGTGAAGTAAATTTCATCTATGTGTAAACATGTATATTCATCAGGCTTGACCACAAATGGAAGTTTACCCCTTAATACAACACTCTCACATTTGTATTCAGATAACTTATTAGCCCCAGGACAGGAATGACTATTCATTTTCTAATATACTATCCCAGGGGTCGGCAAACTGCGGCTCTGTTGACTAGTGATTTTGCCGACCACTGTACTATCCAATATAATAAAAGCCTAATTTGCTAAGTGTCTAGTGGGCTGTTCAACAAATCTAAGTGTAATATGCTAATGATATGCTAAGACTGCTCAACTGCTCACTATGATATGCATTGACCACCAGGGGGCAGATGTTCCACCCAGTAGGTTAGCTTGTTGCTGGAGTCTGGCTGATCAGAACTGAACAAGATGGCCTGAACACACCCTGGAGCCCTCCTGCAGTCCCTCTCTGTCCCTGGTTGGGTCCCTCAGCCTGGCCTGCACCCTCTCACAATCAGGCTGAGGGACCCCACCCTGAGTGCACAACTTCACGCATAGGGCCTCTAGTCTATATCATAAAAGACCTGTAGTCATGATGCTGTAACAGCGCCATGATCAAACAAATGAGCAGTGGTTTTCGCAGCAGGTAGTGCAGGGTGCTGGCAGCATCTGCAGCACATGCGAGGCATCAGCAACATCCCCGGAGCATGTGAGGTATTGGCAGCATCTGCAGAGCATGTGAAGTGTCACGGGGCAGGGTGCCAGCAGTGTCTGAAGAGCATACAAGGCGTTGGGGTGGCGCACATGGTCCTGATGGCAGGCTAGGCTTAGGAGACCCTACATGCACATGATTTAATCATCACGGGGCCTCTAGTCATATTATAAATATTTACATTTCTATATAGCAAGTTGATACTAACCAATATATTTTCTTTAATTTTTTTAGAAACAACCCAATTAGAAGGAAAAATTATCATTTTTTTAAAAAGCAACAAAATGCCTTCACAAGAGATGAGATGGGGAAAAAATGCATCTGATTACAGAGGACAAGATTGAACACAGTGTGAATGCAAGATTTTTAAAAGTTGAAGTGGTTCTGTGGAAAGTACTCTTCTATGTATTTACACTAAAATTCTTTTGTGAAACTTTGCTTACACTTGCACTATTTGCTTTGTACTGGCACAGTTTTAGGTATTTCCCTATTATAGTTCAAGGTGAAAAGTAAACATATGTATAAAAAAAGCAAAATAGCCGACACTGGTTTGGCTCAGTGGATAGAGCGTCGGCCTGTGGACTGAAAGGTCCCAGGTTCAATTCCGGTCAAGGGCATGTACATTGGTTGCAGACACATCCCCAGAAGGGGGCGTGCAGGAGGCAGCTGATCGATGTCTCTCTCTCATCAATGTTTCTAACTTTCTATCCCTCTCCCTTCCTCTCTGTGAAAAATCAATAAAATATATTTTTTTAAAAAAAAGCAAAATAATCTTACCAAGTGGTTCCATAGACAAGCTTACGTATCTTGCAGTTCTAATCAATTTTCCTAAACTTAAAATAATCTATTTTTTGCTACTGAAAGTAGAAAAAGTTGTGTGTAATATAATGGCTATTATATACCAATGTAGTTTTCTGCAATGTTGCCAGCCATCCTATCTAATAGACAAAATATGCAAATTAACCATCACTCCATAACAAAGATGGCAGGGCCCAGTCTCCTCATCCTTGCCAGAGTTATCTTTTTAGTCCTTACCACAGTGAGGGACAAGCAGGCCCCAAAGAAAGCAGATAGCAAGGCCCTTTTAGTCCCTAGCCACAGAAGTGAGCCAGAGAGTAGACAGGCAGGCAGAGAGCAGAGAACCACAATGAGCAGGCTTAAGCTGTCCATAGGACTCTCTTGAGGGCTCCCAGATTGGAGAGGGTGCAGATCGGGCTGAGGGACTCAACCCCCACCCTCACATCCCACCATGCATGAATTTCATGCACTGGACCTCTAGTAAAGAATAATAGACAATACCAGAGAAAAACAAAGGGAAGAAGGAAGGGAGGAGTTAGAGAAGGAAGGAAATTAAGAATCATGGGAAAAAAATAAGGACATGAAGAAAGTTTAAAGGAGGAACATCAAGTCATGACTTTGCTATGCCTGATCTCTACCAGTTTTCTTTTTACAATCAAATCTTGATTCTCAAAAATCTCCCATCTCAAGCAATTCATTTCTTGACAGAGTTGTTCACAGAAAAATTGTCTCCTCAACCAGGAGTTCAACCACCCATATCCCCGCCCCCTCGTCAGATCGGCTGGACCCCATCCATGCATGAATTCATGCACCGGGCCTCTAATATATATATATTTATATATATATACATATATCTCAGAGATCATAATAATCTGGCCAATCGGTGTATATAGATAAATATTAGAGGCCTGGTGCTCAAAATTTGTACATAGGAGGAGGGATGTCCCTCAGCCCAGCCTGCACCCTCTCCAATATGGAACCATTTGAGGGATGTCCCACCCTCATTTAGGCCAGATTCCACCCTTAGTAAAGACAATACTGGTATTGGGCCTAAATGGGTGGTCGGACATCCCTCTCACAATCCAGGACTGCTGGCTCCCAACTGCTTGCCTGCCTCTGTCTGATTGCCTCTAACTGCTTTGCCTACCAGCCTGATCACCCTCTAACCACTCCCCTGCCAGTCTGATCAACACCTAACTGGTCTCCGGCTGGCCCAATTGCCCCTAAATGCCCTCCACTATCACTCTGGTCACCCCTCACTGTCTTCCCCTGATGGCCTGGGCACCCCTAACTGCCCTCTCTACTGGCCTGATCGCCCACAGCTGTCCTTCCCTGCAGGCCTGGTTCCCCCCCAACTGCCCTCCCCTGCAGTCCTGGTCACCCCTAACTGCCTTCCCTGCTTGCCTGATTGCCCACAACTGTTTTCTCCTGCAGGCCTGGTCTTCCCCAACTGCCCTTCCCTGCAGGCCTGGGTCCCCCGCAACTTCCCTTTCTTGCTGGCCTGTTCTCCCCCAACTGCCCTCCTCTGCTGACCCACTCACCCCAAACTGCCTTTCCTGCTGGCATGATCACCTACAACTGTCCTCCTCTGTAGGCTTGAGTCCCCCCCGCCCAACTGCCCTCATTGGCCTGGTCCCCTCTCAACTGCCCTACACTGCAGATCTGCCCCCCAACAGCCCTCCACTGCAGGCCTGGTCCCCTCTCCATCTACCCTCCCCTGCAGATCTTCCCCCTCAACTGTCCTCTCCTGCTGACATGGTAACCCCTAACTGCCCTCCCCTGCAGGCCTGGTCCCCCTCCACCAGCCCTCCTTTGCTGGCCTGGTCTCCCCCAACTGCCCTCCTCTGCTGGCCCTAACTACCGACAACTTTCCTCTGCTGCAAAACATCTTGTGGTGACCATCTTGTGTTCACATGGGGGCAGCCTAGGCCTCCATTCAATGCTAAAAAGTTTCAATTATAGAAGATAAATTCCAACAAAAATGGCAGCAGCCACAGAGATGGAGAGAGCAGGAGGCTAGGGTTGCTCTGGTGATGAAGGAAGCCAAGCTTTCCATAGCCCTGGCCTGCCTTGGCCTTTGCTTAAGACTACAAAATTTCAATTATAGATGATAATTAAATCCCAACAGAAATGGCTGCTGCCATGGAGTGAGCAGGAGGCTTGGATACACTCCAGGCTACAAAGTTTCAATGTGTAGAAGATAAACAAATCCCAGATACCAGGGTCTCCGCTTGGGCCGCTGAGGGGCATGGCCAGTCTGCAAACCACCACAGGCCCCTCACCCAGGTCACCCTATGCCCCAAGGAAACCCCCACCCTGATCTGGGACACTCTTCAAGGCAAACCAGCTAGCCCTCACCCATGCACCAGGCCTCTATCCTATCTAATAAAATAGTAGTATACAGCCGTTTGCCTCAGTGGATAGTCCCAGGTTCAATTCCAGTCAAGGTCATGTATCTTGGTTGCAGGCATATTTCCAAGTAGGGGACATGCAGGAGGCGGCTGATCAATGTCTTTCTTTCATCAATGTTTCTAACTCTCCCTCTCCCTTCCTCTCTGTAAAAAAATCAATAAAATATATATTTTTTTAAAAAGAGTAATATGCAGATTGACCATCATTCCAACACATAAGATGGCTACCCCCATGTGGTCAAAGATTTTGCCCCCATGTGGACACAAGATGGCCACCACAAGATGGCCAGCAGGGGAGGGCAGTTGTGAGGAACCAGGCCCACGAGGGAGGTGATCAAGTTGGGGGGTGATCAGTTGGGGATGATCAAGCTGCAGGGGAAGGCATTTAGGGGTGACCAGGCCCATAGAGGAGGGAACCTGGGGGAAACCAGGCCTGCAGAGAAGAACAGTTTGGAGGAGGGGAACCAGACTTGCAGGGGAGGGCAGTTAGAGGCAATCAGGCTGGCAAGAGAGCAGTTAAGCATCAATCAGGCTGACAGGGGAGTGGTTAGGGGGTGATAAGGCTGGCAGGCAGAAGAAATTATAGGCAATCAGGAAAGCAGGAAGGCATGCAGTTTGGAGCCAGGAGTCCTGGATTGTGAAAGGGATGTCTGGCTGCCCATTTAGGCCAGATCCTACTAAGGCAGTTGGACATCACTCAAGGGTTCCCATATTGGAGAGGGTGCAGGTTAGACTGAGAGACATCTCCTGCCCCCCATGCACAAATTTCATGCACTGGGCCTCTAGTAACATTATAATAGGGGATTTTATCAAATAATTTTAATTAATAATATAAATTAAAATTTCATGGCCAGAATGTAAAATATGTAGACCTATTTTAATAATCCATGACTAAGTAGGATCAGGAAAACATGATCATGTTCCATGCAGTAATCCTCAAAACATATATCCATCCTATCTGTCCCACTAGTCTTATTTCTAGGTGAAAGCCTACCTATGTTACTCCAGGAAATTACTAACTACAGTGGTACCTCGAGATACGAGTGCCCTAACATACGAGATTTTTGACATACAAGCCGTAGATGGAGCGATCTTTGCTTTGAAATATGAGCAACATTTGAGATAGGAGTAATCGCACGGATCGGCCAGCTGCACACGACCCACCAGTTTACTGCGACTCGAGCGTCTCATAGTTTCCCATGCCTCAAGGTTACGAAAGGAATTAAACTCATATCTCAAGGTACCACTGTAATCTCCATTGGCTCTTAATTTAACCCATTTCAAAACCATTTTTTGAACTGCTGCCTAACGATACTTTTTATTTAAACTCTCCATTGATGGTTTCTTTCCCTGGCCTCACATTCATCACTGTCTAGAGTCCATACCAAATCTAATTTTTTGCTTTATTGCATATATCTCTTTGAAGAAGGCAGCTATGATCTAAGCCAGTGGTCAGCAAACTCAACAGAGCCAAATATCAACAGTACAATGATTGAAATTTCTTTTGAGAACCAAAAATTTTAAACTTAAACTTCTAACGCCACTTCTTCAAAATAGACTTGCCCAAGCCATGGTATTTTGTGGAAGAGCCACACTCAAGGGGCCAAAGAGCCGCATGTGGCTTGTGAACCAGTTTGCCGACCACTGATCTAAGCGATACATATATAGACTCTTGAGCCAAACCTCTGAAGTCCGAGTCCTGCTTCGCCATTTTCCAAACATGTAAATAGCTTGGATTAATAACCTCTCTAAGCCACAGTTCCATCATTTGAAAACAAATAAATAATTCCTATAAAGTGTTTAAAAGTTCTAGCCTATAGTAAGTACTCAATTTATTTCATTGTCCAATCAAGTGAGACTACTGACCATTCCTAAAACACAAATTACCTTCCATGCTTCTGTGCTGCTCTCGTAATTTTCTCAGCCTGGACTGACGTGCTCACTGGCCACCTGTCCAAATTTTACAATCCTTTAAGCTCCACTGTAGGTGAAACTCCATAAAGTTCTATGTAATAAACATAACTGGAACATCCCTCTCCTTTGAACCCTATTTAATGAGAAAGTACTTTGTGTCATTATTTTTTATTTTTTATATGTTGAAAGGCCACTGTTTTTTTTTTATTTATTTTGAATTGATCTTAGCAAGAGGTAGGGAGGGAGAGAGAGAGAAACATCGATGTGAGAAATGGTGTGCCGTGACTGGGGATTGAACCTACAACCTAGATATGTTCGCTGACTAGGAATCAAATATGCCACCTTTTGGTATGACACTCCAACTTCTGAGCAACCCTAGCCAGGGCTACTTTGTGTCATTCTTGATACACTAACTACATACTTCACACTGCTTTAATCACCCATAATATTGTAACCTTTATGTTTCCCAAGGCATCTGTTCTGTATATAGATATGTACGTATAGACTAACTAGGGCCTAGTACACCAATTCATGCACCTTGAAAGGAACAGAGGTGGGCAACAAGGGCAGGTCTTGGCCCATTCTCCACATCCCTGCCTGGCTCCTCCTGCTACAGCCCCCAGTCCCCTGTCTGCCAGCAGCCTCCTCCCCCACTGCCACTCCCACACACTGACTGCACCAGCCCCTCTTGCACCCGCTGATAGCACAGAGCAATTAGGGCTGGCAGCAGGTGTGAGCACTGGGCGGGACCATGGCTAGCAGGAGCAAAAGATTTCCATTAACCACCAGAGGTTTGCCCCATGACAGTGAGTGGCGCCTCACCTTGGTCTGGCACCCTGCTCACCTGCTCCACCATCCCACTGTGGCCAATGCCCACCATGTTCCATGTGTGCCCCCTGGTAGTCAGCCCTTTTCATAGCAACCAGTTTTTTGGTTGTTCTGCCTTTCGGTCTATTTGCATATTAGCCTTTTATTATATAGGATGATGTGTTTGCTGAATGAACTGATACAATCTATCAGCTCATTGAGATAATGACACAATGTCATGCCTCAGAAATCACTTTAATAACTATATACATTTCTTACTCTTTAACTATTCACTTTCTCATTAAATAGGAAAACCAGTTTCATGTAGAAATTTTTAAATATTTCATACCTCAAATCCCCCTCTTTTGAAAAAGTAGAAGTCTGGAAGGTAATGTGGGCAATTGAAACAAGAGTGTTAGCTTTGATTCACATTCTTTTTTCCTTTTATAAAATATTCTTGATGTTAAAATAAGTAAAAGTAAATACCTTGTGAAATTCAAATATTAATTATTTATTATTTGTTTTAATATGAATTTTTAACATTAAAAATCAATTTTTTAAGGTTCAGTGTCACAGATTTTTTTTTACAGTGTAAAATTTTTATATTTAGAATTAGGCAGTTGTTCGCAGTTTACATGATTCTAATTTTGTTGGCAACATCCAAAGCATCATAGGTAGGAACCAATGGAACATGTGCCTTCCTCTCACATCAGGCCTGATCAGGGTGTTGACTTTGGTCACATCAGTGTCGTAGAGTGTGGGAACCTCTTTCATGTCCCGCATGATTCAGGGTTCCCATTCAGGGTTCGGGTTCTGGAGGAGGCCGCACGCAAATGAAAAGAGAGACTAGAAAAGTATTAATTTGGCGATACTGGGGGGTCAGGATGGAGCCTTCCTCTAGTGGAAAGACTACCCTTTGCTTTGGCCTTGCTATCCCTTTTATTAAGACTATGGGATGCACCTTTAGCCTTTAGGCAGGAAATTCCAATAACAGAAATTTACATAAGACAAACAGGTAGAGGCTGCTTCAGCTAACAATGTTTCAACTAAACAGTGAGTGATTAGCTCTGACCTTTCAGAGCAATTAAGGTTGACCATCCTTCTGGTCTCCTGCCCACATCTTTCTATTAGTGAGACAATGTTTGGTTTCTGGCATAGAGCTTCCTCATAGCCTGTTTGATTTGGTACTTGTTGGCCTTGACATCCACAATGAACACCAATGTATTAATGTCTTCTATATTCTTCATGGATGACTCGGTAGTCAGGGGGAATTTGATGATGGCATAGTGGGCAAGCTTATTTCTCATGGGTATGCTCTTCTGAGGATATTTAGGCTGCCTCCGGAGCCTTAGTGTCTTTGACCGATGGAAGGTGCGTGACGTGTGGACCTTCTTTTTGTGGCTGTGGATGTCTTTCAACACTGCTTTCTTTGCTTTCAAAGCCTTTGCTTTGGCTTCAGCTTTGAGAGGGGGAGGGGCTTCTTAGCTTCCAGTGCCATCTTTGTAAAAAGCCACAGATTTTTTTTAATGTGCACTTTAATAAGTATAAAGTATATAAACAATAAGGTAAGTTTGTGGAGAAGCTGACCAATATACATAAATTAAGAAATGCAAGTGTCTTAAATTTTCTATATTTCTTTTTGTTTTACAGAATATTAAAGTTGTTTAATATATAAGTTCTCATTTTGGAAATCCTTTATGGTAAAGACTATTCTTTTGTTTGATAACAAACAGCAGCTGCAGTGTCAATGATTATTCTGGACCTCCACGTTGGATGTATTCAACTTCTTAAGACACAAGTTTCCTTCTATATTTCTGAGATAATGCTCTTATTATTTCTGCAGTGTCTAGTGGACTCTGATTCATCAGCCAACCTGAAATTCACTTCCCTTAGAATGCTGTGAAATTGAAGAAGAGTAAGATAGTAGTCCTTCTGATTTCACAACTTCTGACACAGTGGGTTGAGGACTGTCTCTGTCAGGGAACCTTATTAGGAGTGTATGGTGCCTTCCTGAGCAACCTGCTAGTCACACCATCTTGCTGCCCATTCTGACCTGAGAGGTCAGGGGCAGCTTCCTCAGTGGCAGATTTTCAAGCACTTTTAAACACTGAAATACTTTAAGTAATGGTAAATTTAGCAATGTTAGAATTATATAAAAATTCATATTTACATGCCACTTTCTTTTACTAAATGAAATGCATATGGATAGGAAAGTTCTGAAACAGAATTTCATTTTAATTTTCTGGCTTCCAGAAAGTACTTAGTTTCTCAGTTTCACAATTCCCTCACTATAGTGGATTATATAATCACATAATGGGGAAAAAATCATCAGATTCTTTTACAAGTTGCCAGATTTACAGTCAGGATTATGTCAATTCTTTTGTTAGTAGAATAAACATTAGAAAAGAAAACAATAAATTTTAATTCTCTCACAAATATGCATTGAATGATCTAAATAGTCACATTTATAAATAGTCACATTTCAAACATATCTGGGGGAGACTGCACCATCTTCCAGGAGAAAGTTGATGTCTATCGCGGCCTGTAAAACTAGATGCAACACCCACTGAATAGCTGGGGGACCCAGAACACCGCTCTCCAATCGGCACAAACACTCAGATTCAGAGGAGCTCCACAGGCCACATGGAAAGGTCAGATTTCGCCTGGGATAGGGTGAGGTCCCTGGTCTTGCAAAATAGAGACGTGCACACTGTGGGAACTAGACTCGGGGAAAGCTGCACCTAGAGAAATTCATGGATGTGGGGCAGGGCATGATCCCTGAATGTGGAAGGGGGCCCTCAGAGCTATTAACAGAGGGGAGCTCTAGAAATCAACACATTTTGATCTGAGGCAGAAGGACGACAGCCTGGGAGTTATTAAAGTGTCCTGGTTCTCAAACAAGAGCGGGGAAGTGGGAGTGCACAGACCCTGGCTTCTGATTGCTAAGCCCAATACATAAGATCATGCAATTGGAGCCATCCTAAGAGATGGCAGGGGAAAGTTGTTTTTCTGGAACCTGGGGATCAGAGCACGGAATAACTATCAGAGAATCAACTTTGGGGCAACCCACCCCCACAAAATGGTATTGAGTACACAGAGTAGCAGGACCTAAGCACAGCCTACAGAGGTCCTATGCTTAGTCTCAGAGGTCAATTCCAAAACACTGCCACCCAGCGGATGACTCACAAATTGACTCTCACATCACAAAAGAATAAAGAGATTAAGAAACACCTCAGCAGTGGAACACAGGGAACTGCAATACCCTCCCGACTGGGAAACAGGAGTGCCAAACAGAACAATAGTAGAAGTGAATGACCTCCACTACTGCCCATTCTATTTTTTTTTATTTTTTTTTTATTTTTTTGCATATTTTAATTAAAAAACTATATTTTCTATTTTCCTCAATTGCTTTTACCTTTTTAATTATTACATTTTTATTTTCAACTAGTATTATTAATACTACTATTTTACCTTTTTGAAAAAAAGAAGTATTTTATTTTCTCTTTATTTTACTTTGGGATTACAGTTCTACATTCTATTTTCATCTTTCCTTTAGCATAATTTTATTCTATCTCAACTCTACCTTTATGCAAACACTCTTTCTAATTTTCCCATTTTGTTGCCTTGTTTCTTTTTCCCTTTTCCAACTTTAGATTCTCCCTATTTCTTCTTTTTATCTGGTTAAAAATTTCACCCCACTTATATATCTAATTTCGAATCTCCTACTCCAAGTCAATACAAACCTCTCTCTTCTCTGTCTTCACTATCCAAAAAATTGTTTTTCTCTATCTCCTTTTGTTGTTGTTTGCCTGAAGGTGATTATATCAATTTTTTATACTTTTTTGTGAGACTGTTTTTGCTTCTTCAATTTGTTTTATTTTGCTTTTTGTTTGCTTTGTTTTGATTTTTTTTTTACCTCTGTTTTCCAGCACCTTCCTTGATATTAGTTGTTATTTGTAGTTTGTATTAATCTCCAGGTATTTCTTGCCAGCATTTGTTGGGATTAGTGGCTGTTCTATTAGAGTTTTCTCCTCACATATATAATTTGTTCCCTTTTTCTTTCTTATTCTCTGTCTTTACTCTCTTACTTTTTTTTCTTTCTCTTTTCTTCTTCTTCTTCTTTTTTTTCTCTCTTTTTTTCTCCCTTCTCCCAATGTCATTTTGGCACTTCTTTCTTCTCTTTTTTCCTCATTTCTGTCTTCTTCTTTATCTACTTACCCCTAATTTGTTTTTCATTGGTGCTCACCTTATTTGTGGTTATTAACATCGTGAATACTTTTCTGTTAAGTGCCCTATGTGTTGTACCTGGTCGTGTTGTATTTTGTGCCTTTAAATCAATGTAGGAGAAAGAACTACATAATCAGACACCCAGAGAAGAAAGACCATGGGCAGATGAATAAACAGCCTGCATATGAAAGAAAAACAGGTATCACTAGAAAAGGAAGTAAACAAAATAGAAGCAGAAATAAACCTGTGGGAGAAAGAGTTAAGAGAAATGGTCATAAAGTGGCTGAAAAGAATGGAAGACAAAATTGACAATATAAGTAAGAGCCAAGAGGAAATGAAGAACAACCAAGAGGAAATAAAGAGTAATCAAGAAGAAATGAAAAATGACATCACTGCTGTAAAGAACTCAATTAGAAAGCATCAAAAGTAGACTAGGAGAAGCAGAGGACCACATCAGTGAGCTAAAAGACAAAGTAGGATAAAATACCCAAGTACAGCAGCTTCTAGAAAAAAAACAAAAAAACAAAAAAGCAAGAGGAGAGCCTAAGGAAACTTTGGGATAACACAAAACAAAACAACATGCGCATAATTGGGGTCCCAGAAAGAGTGGAAACTGAGCAAAGAATAAAAAACCTGTTTGAAGAAATAATGACAGAAAACTTCCCTGATATAGGGAAGGAAAAAAACCACACAAATCCAAGAAGCTCACACAGTCCCAAGCAAAATAAACCCCAAAAGACCAACGCCAAGGCACATTATAATTAAATTGGCAAACACCAACGACAAAGTAAGAATCTTAAAAGCAACCAGAGAGATACAGAAAGTTACTTACAAAGGAACCTCCATAAAACTAGCAACTAATTTCTCAACAGAAACTCATCAGGCCAGAAGGAAATGCAATGAAATATACAAAGTCATGCAAAGGAAGGGTATGAATCCAAGAATACTGTACTCAGCAAAGCTTTTAATCAAAATTTAAGGAGAAATCAGAAGCTTTACAAACAAAAAAAAAGACTAAGGGAATTTATTACCACCAAACCAGCAATGCAAGAAATCTTAAAGGGTCTGATGTAAAAAAAAAAGAAAAAAATAGGAAACGAAGAAGAAACACAGGGGTAAGAATAAAAACGGCAAGTGATAATTACCTATCAATAATAACTTTAAATGTAAATGGATTAAATGCTCCAATCAAAAGACATAGGGTAAAGGACTGAATAAGAAAACATGACCCATATATCTGCTGTCTACAAGAAACCCACCTCAGAAAAAGGGATGTACACAGACTGAGGGTGAAGGGATGGAAGATGGTGTTTCAGGCAAATGGAAATGAAAAAAAAAAGGTGGGGTAGCGATACTTATATCTGACAAATTAGATCTCAAAGTGAAGGACATAATGAGAAATACGGAAGGCCATTTCATAATACTAAAGGGAACAATCCAAAAAGAAGAAATAACTTTGGTAAAAATATACACACCCAATATAAGAACACATAAATACATTAAAAAAAAAACTCCTGGAAGATATTAAGGGAGAGATTGACAGCAATAAAATCATACTATGGGACTTTAATACCCCACTATCACCACAAGACAAATCCTCTAAACAAAAAATCAGCAAAGAAACATCAATCCAAAATGACTCACTAGAACAGATGGAATTAATTGACATTTTCAGAATATTTCACCCCAAAGCCACAGAATATACGTTCTTTTCCATTACACATGGGTCATTATCAAATATAGATCATATGTTGGGTCATAGGAAAAGTCTCTTCAAATTCAAGAAGATAGAAATCAATCATATCAAGCATTTTCTCAGATCACAGTGGCATAAAACTGGAAATCAACTACAATAAAAACAATCCAAAGAAATCAAACACATGGAGACTAAACAGCATGCTATTAAACAATGACTCGGTAACCAGAGAGATCAAGGAAGAAATAAAAAACATCATGGCAACAAATGACAATGAAAACACAACAATAAAAAAATCTATGGGACACAGTGAAAGCAATCTTGAGAGGGAAGTTCATAGCTCTACAAGCCTACTGCAAAAAACAGGAAACAATGGTAATAAATTACCTAACCCTACAACTCAAAGAGCTAGAACGAGAGCAACAAGAAAAGCCCAGTGTAAGCAGAAGGAAGAAAATAGTAAAGATCAGAACAGAGATAAACAACATGGAGACCAAAGAAACAATTCAAAAGATCAACAAAACCAAGAGCTGGTTCTTTGAAATGATAAACAAGATTGATGGACCTCTAGCCAGGTTCACCAAGAAGCAAAGAGAGAAGACCCAAATAAGCAAAATCAAAAATGAAAGAAGAAAAATAACAACAGATCCCACCGAAATACAAAGGATTCTTAAAAAATGCTATGAACAACTCTATTCAAACAAACTGGACAACCAGCAAGAAATGGACATATTCCTAGAAAAATATAACCTTCCAAAACTCAATCAGGAAGAATCTAAACATCTCAATAGACCAATAACTATGGAAGAAATTGAAGCAGTCATCAAAAAGCTTCCAGCAAACAAAAGCTGAGGACCAGATGGCTACACAGGAGAGTTTTATGAAACATTCAAGGTTAAATTAAAACCTATCCTCCTCAGACTATTCAAAAATATTCAAGAAGAAGGAATGCTTCCAAACACCTTCTGTGAAACCAGTGTCAACCTTATACCAAAACCATATAAAGACAACACAATGAAAGAGAATTACAGGCCAATATCTCTCATGAACATAGGTGCCAAAATCCTCAACCAAATTCTAGCAAATCAGATCCAGAAAGATCATTCACCGTGACCAAGTAGAATTTATTCCAGGAATGCAAGGATGGTATAATATCCACAAATCAATAAAGATGATACATCTCATAAACAAATTGAGAGATAAAAATCACATAGTCATATCAATTGATGCAGAAAAAGCATTTGACAAAATCCAACACCCTTTCTTGATAAAAACTCTCAGAAGGTGGGAATAGAAGGATCATACCTCAACATCATAAAAGCCATATATGATAAACCCACACCTAACATCATACTCAATGGGCAAAAACTAAAACCATTTCCCCTAAGAACAGGAACAAGATAGGGATACCCACTCTCATCACTCCTGTTCGACATAGTACTGGAAGGATTAGCCATTGCAATTAGACAAGAAGAAGAAATAAAAGGCATCCAAATTGGAAAAGATGAAGTAAAGCTGTCCTTATTTGTAGATGACATGATACTGTACATAAAATACCTGAAGGACTCCATCCAAAATCTAATAGACTTAATAAATGAATTCGGCAATGTAGCAGAATACAAAATTAATGCCCAGAAATCCATGGCATTCCTATACACTAATAGTGAAATTACAAAAAGAGAGACTAAAAAAGCAATCCCATTACCATAGCACCAAAATAAATTAAGATACCTAGGAATAAATCTAACTAAGGAGGTAAAAGACCTATAGGCAGAAAACTACAGGACACTGAAAAAAGAGATAGAGGAAGATGTAAACAGATGGAAGAGCATACCATCCTTATGGATTGGGAAAATCAACATCAACATCCATACGACCCAAAGCAATCTATAGATTCAATGCACTACTCATTAAAATACCAACGACATATTTCACAGACCTAGAAATAACTCTCCAAAGATTCATCTGGAACAAAGAAAGACCCCGAACAGCCACAGCAATCCTGAGAAAGAAGAAGAAAGTAAGTGGAATCACAATACCAGATTTCAAGCTATATTACAAAGCAACTGTTCTCAAGAACAGATATATAGACCAATGGAATAGAATAGAGAATTCAGATATCCACCCAAACCACTATGTTCAATTAATATTTGACAAAGGAGGCATGAACATACAATGGAATCAAGACAGCCTCTTCAATAAATTGTATTGAGAAAATTGGATAGATACATGCAAAAAAATGAAACTAGACCACCAACTTACACCATATACAAAAATAAACTCCAAATTGATACAGGACTTAAACATAAGACGGGAAACCATAAAAATACTAAAGGAATCCACAGGCAGCACAATCTCAGACATATGCTGATACTGCTCCAAGGGCAATGGAAGCTAAAGAAAAAATAAACAAATAGGATTACATCAAAATAAAAAGCTTTTGCACAGCAAAAGAAACGAACAAAATAAGAAATCCCACTGTATGAAAGAACATATTCGCAAATGTTATCACTGATAAAGGTTTAATCTCTGACATTTATAGGGAACTCATCCAACTTAATAAAAGAAAGGTAAATGATCCAATAAAAAAATGGGCAATGGACCTAAATAGAATCTTTTTGAAAGACAACAGAAGGAAGGCCAAGAGACACATGAAAACATGCTCAAAGTCATTAATTATCTGAGAGATGCAAATCAAAACGACAATGCAATACCATCTCACACATGTCAGAATGGCAATCATCAACAAATCAAAGAGGGAGGGCTCTAGGACATGTCTGGCCCATCTTGCTCAGTCCTGATTGGTGGGACCCCAGCAGCAAGCTAACCTACCAGTCGAAGCATCTGCCCCCTGGTAGTCAGACTGCCAGTGTTGGTGAGGATGCAAAGAAAAAGGAACCCTCGTGCACTGCTGGTGGGGATGCAGACTGGTGCAGCCACTGTGGAGAACAGTATGGAGTTTCCTCAAAAAACTAAAAATGAACTCCCATTTGACCCAGCAATTCCACTCTTAGGAATATATCCTAAGAAACTAGAAACACCAATCAGAAAGGATTTATGCACCCTATCTTCATAGCAACACAATTTACAATAGCTATAATTTGGAAACAATCTAGGTGCCTGTCATCAGATGAGTGGATCTGAAAACTCATGGTACATCTACACAATGGAATTCTATGCTGCCATAAAAAAGAAGGAATTCTTACCATTTGCAGCAACCTGGATGGAAGCAGAGAGCCTTATGCTAAGTGAAATAAGCCAGTCAATGAAGGAGAAACACCACATGATCTCACTCATTCGTGAATAATAAAGAACATTATAAACTGATGAACAAAAAAGATAGATACAGCCCAGACCAGTTTGGCTCAGTGGATAGAGCGTCGGCTTGCGGACTGAAAGGTCCCAGGTTCGATTCCGGTTGGAGGCATGTACCTTGCTTGCGGGCACATCTCCACTGTGGAGTGTGCAGGAAGCAGCTGATCGATGTCTCTCATCTATGTTTCTGACTTTCTATCTCTCTCCCTTCCTCTCTGTAAATAATCAATAAAATATATTTAAAAAAAAAAAAAAGGATAGATACAGAGGCAGTAAAGCATCAAACAGATTGTCAAATTATAGCAGGAAGATTAAGGAGAGGTGGAGTAGATAAGAGATGGACCAAAGGACTTTTATGCAGCATATAAGCATAACCAATGAACACAAGACACTAGGGGGTTAGGTAGGGTATGCCTGGGAGGGGGGGGCAATGGGAAGATATGTATACATGTAACACATTAATTAAAAAAATATGAGTTTCAATGGGTAACTCTATTAAAAATTTCTTTTGCATAAAAATAAACAAACAAAGAAACAAACAAACATATTTGGGACCTGCTTAATGTTATGCTTCTATGTTATGTTTTGGATAAGCTGGGAGTCCATGTTTAATTATCAATAAAATATACTAAGTAATAAGTGCATTGTTCTAATGATTGTCATAGCACAATAATATATTGTGTAATAGCTCACTTATACAAAATGAATTATTGCATTTCATAGAAAGTAAGATATTAATATTTAAACAAAATGAATTTTTATAAAAGGACATTGTCTATCTTCAATATTAATCATTTTAAAGGTAGAGATCATATTTCAAAACTCTCCTCTAATTAATTATTAATTAACTAGAGGCCCAAAGCATTCATGCACCAGTGGCATCCTTCTAGGTGGCCTGCAGGAATTGGGCCGAAACCCACAGTCCAATGCCACCTGCAGTTCCTACCTGCCACTCTTGCTCATCCCGGGCCCACTGTGCCTGCTGTAGGCTTGCGCCCAATCAGTCCCTATTGGGAGAGGCTCATGCTGCTGCAGCAGTGCTCACTAGTCATGAGCCCTGTGTCTGGTGCCCTCCTGAGGGATCGGGCTGAAACCAGCTCTCCGACATCCCACAAGGGGTCCTGGATTTCGAGAGGGCACAGGCCTGGCTGAGAGACCCCACCAGTGCACAATAGGGCCTGGGAGGGACTGAGAGAGGGCTCTAGGACATGTCCGGCCCATCTTGCTCAGTCCTGATTGGTGGGACCCCAGCAGCAAGCTAACCTACCAGTTGAAGCATCTGCCCCCTGGTAGTCAGTACACATCATATCGAGCAGTTAAGCAGCTTTAGGATATCATTAGCATATTATGCTTTAATTGGTTGTTCAGTTTTTCTGCTGGTCGGTCTATTTGCATATTATGCTTTTATTATATAGGATTATTATATAGGACTAAAGGCCCAGTGCATGGATTTGTGCAACATTGGGGTTCCTCAGCCTCGCCTGTGTCCTCTCAGATTGGGATGAAACTGGCAGTCTGACATCCCCCAAGGGATGTAGTAGTGTGAGAAGCAGCAAGTGGACGGGGAGGAGCCCATGCTGCTCTACTCATCTGGGCCCCACTGCACCTGCCACCTCAGCCACTCAGTAAGCTCTCTGAGTGGCACTCTTCTGTGGGAGCACACTGACCACCAGGAGGCAGCTCCTGCATTGAGCATCTGCCCCCCCTGCACAAAATTCGTGCATGGGTAGGGAGTGTCCCTTAGTCTGGCCTGAACCCCTCCAATCTGGGACCCCTCAGGGGATGTTCGACTACCAGACATCCCTCTTGCAATCTGGAACTTCTGGCTCCTATCTGCTCACCTGCCTGCCTGCCTGATCTCCTCTAACCACTCTGCCTGCTGGCCTGTTCACCCCAACTGCCAACCCCACACAAACCAGCCTAATCACCCCCAACTGCCCTCCCCTCCTGACCTGATCACCCCTAACTGCCTCTGCCTCGGCCCTGCAACCATGGCTTTGTCCAGAAGGACATCCAGAAAGTCTCTTGGTCTAATTAGCATAATACCTTTTTTCGTATAGATAAGCAAAGGCAACACCATTCCCAAAACTCTGTAACAATACTTTAGTCAAATGTGAGATATGTAAGCAACATATTTTCATTCAATTTTGTCAAATATTACATAAATTAAGCATCATATGATTGAAGGATAATACCTATTATATAATAATTGTTTCTTTATATGATGACTTTAAAAATGTACTAATTCACTCAAAAAACTAAATATCTATTCTAGAACTTTTTCTAAGGTTAGTATTAGGAAATGATAACTTAAAAATTTAAGTGATTTACCAAGCCAAAAAACTGATTCACGTAAGTGATATTATTATTTCATTATGACTGGGACTAGAAAATCAGCAGTGAGCCGAAACCGGTTTGGCTCAATGGATAGACCATTGGTCTGCAGATTGAAAGGTCCCAGGTTCAATTCCGGTCAAGGGCATGTACTTTAGTTGCGGGCATGTCCCCAGTAGGGGACAGGTGGGAGGCAGCTGACGATCTCTCTTCTGGAGAGAGATCTAACTTTCTATCCCCTCTCTCTTCCTCTCTGTAAAAAATCAATAAAATATTTTTTTTTTAATTCAAGAGTGAAATATATAGAAGAATAAATATATACTAGTGGCCTGATACATGAATGAAGATTAGTGCAAGAATGGATCTTTTTTTCCCCTGGCTGCCAGCACTGCTTCACTCTGGCCTGAGCCACCTTTCTGCCTTTCCACACTGCCCAGAGGTCCAGAGCATGTGTCCTGCCCCATCCCAGGTCCACATGGTGCCTTCATATGCAAATTAACCAGCTATCTTGGTTGGGTTAATTTGCATACTCCTGATTGCCTGGTGGGCATTGTGAAGGTACAGTCAATTAGCATGTTACTCTTTTATTAGATAGATATCAAAAATATAGGTAAAAGTAATACCTTTTACAAATAGTATTTACAAAGACTTTTTATAATGCTAAATATTAAACACCAAGAAATGGTGTCAAGGAAGATTTGAAAGTTTTTCTGAATAATTTTATCAATAAGAGAGAATACCCCAAATCTAGAGAGATGGCAACATATGACCAAGTGCCACCTCCCTTACCTCCTCCCTGACCTGCTGACACTCAACAAAACAGATAAATTTTATTTTTAGAAAACTTAAATATATGCTGAAACTAAACAATGATGACAATCTCCTAAGGCAGTGGTTGGCTCATGAGCCACGGTTTGCCGCTCTGTTAACTAATGAGTTTGACGACCACTGGGACCAATGAGGGGCTTAATCACAAGGAACAACAACAGCCTGTAATTATTGGAATCGAGTCTAGGTCAGTGGTCGACATACTCATTAGTCAATAGAGCATGCGAACTGCGGCTCATGAGCCACAGTTTGTCAACCACTGTCCTAAGGTAACCAGAAATGAATATAAGCAATTAATTAAATTATGGCAACTAGAAATTCCCATTTCTAAAGCAGAATCATGGGATTAAAAATGTCAATAGAGTAAGTGGATGCTGCATGGACATGCTCCCAGGAACAAAGCAGAATTACAACTAAAATACAAAAAAAAAAAAATCCTGAACAATCAACAGAAGACTTGCTGGAGAGAACCCTGATACCTGAGGACCAAAAGTGGAGACCACATAGAGACCAATAAGAGGGGCGGAGACACTAAAGGGCTGGCTGGTGCCCATATACAGCAATTGAAGTTCCACTGAGATCTCTGGGGTCTAATTTCTAAGCTAGGACCCCTAGCAGAGACCACCAGAACTGAGAAGGGTACCCACATAACATCTGGCTGTGAAAAGCAGCCCAGTTGCCATCTGCCAGAGAGAGAGGACTCAAAATCTAGGCACCCTCTTGAAGGGCCAATGCACAAAATTCCCTGTGGAGCCACCCACCCTGTGCTCTGGCAGAAGGAGAGCAGAATGGACTGGAGCTATGTGAGCAGAAACCAGGATTGGATGCTCAAAGGTTAAAGCTCATAAGGCATACACCCCAGTTTCCTGTGCTGAGTCATTCCCTCATGCCATGGAAGACATCTTACGAATACAGGCAGTTGCTATACAGGTGGCTTTGCCTGGGTGGAGGATTGGAAAACACCTTGCCCCACAATGTGAAGTTCCTGAGGCCACTTAATAGACTAAAAATGACAACTAGCCTCCAGGACAAAGCAACTGCCACACCCTGTTTAAAACAAAAAAAAAAAAAACTTGCCACACCTGAAAATGATTGCTTGAGGGCAATTCAAATAAGAATCCCATCATTCTGTAGGCAGAGGCAGTTCCTGGAGGCTTTGAGTCTTTGTCTGATCTAATGAGTCAGAAACAGAGTCTAATATAGACCAAACCCAAACAGGTAGCCAAAATGAGGGATAAAGAAACAACCCCTAAATGAAAGAACAAGAGAATTCTCCAGAAGAAGAGAGAGATGGAATAGAGATAAGAAATTTATCTAAAACAGAGTTCACAGTAATGGTGGTAAAGATGCTCAACAGCATGAGAAAAGATATAGTAATTATGAAATAGAAATAAAGAATGATATAGCACAAATAAAGAACACATTAGAAGCAATACACAGCACATTAAGGAAAGCAAGGACCAAATCACTGAATTAGAAGACAGTGTTGAAAAAAATCAATCAGAGACCCAAATATTAAAAAAAAAATTGAAAAACAGGAAGACAGCTTAAGGAAGCTGTGGGATGATGGGAAACATAACAATATTCTAATAGTAAGTGTGCCAGAAGAGTCAGAAAGGGAGAAAGAGATGGAGAGTGTGTTTGAAGAAATAATGGCAGAAAACTTCCCTAACCTGGTAAAGGAAAAAGTCACACAAGTTCAAGAGGCACAGGGAACCCCAAGCAAGAAGAACCCAAACAGGCCCACATCCTATATAATAAAGATAAATATACAAATTGACCATCACTCCAACATACAAGATGGTCGCCCCTATGTGGTCAAAGATGGCTGCCACAAGATGGCCAGCAGGAGAGGGCAGTTGGGGGAAACCAGGCCTGCAGGGGAGGGCAGTTGGGGGTGACCAGGCTGGCAAGAGAAGGCAGTTAGGGGCAACCAGGCTGGCAAAGGAGGGAAGTTAGGGGGGACTGGGCCAGCAAGGGAGGGTAGTTGGGGGCAATAAGGCCTTCAGAGGAGGGCATTTGGGGGTGTCCAACCAGCAGAGGAGGGCAGTTGGGGGGACCAGGCCTGCAGGAGAGGGCAGTTGGGGGCGACTGGGCCAGCAGGGGAGGGAAATTAGGAGTGACCAGACTTGCAAGGGAGGGCAGTTAGGAGTGACCAGGCCTTCACAGAGGACAGATGGGGCAACCAGGCTGGCAGGGGAGGGCAGTTGGGAGTGACCAAGTTGGCAAGGGAGGGCAGTTAGGGGTGAGCAGGCCAGCAGGGGAGGGCAGGTAGAGGCAATGAAGCTGGCAGGGGAGCAGTTAGGCATCAATCAGGCTGGCAGGGGAGTGGTTGGGGGAGGATAAGGCTGGCAGGCAGAAGCAGTTAGGGGCAATTAGGCAGGTAGGCAGGTGAGAGGTTGGGAAACAGCAGGCCTGGATTGTGATAGGGATGTCTGGCTGCCCATTTAGGCCCAATCCCACTGGACATCCCTTAAGGGGTCTCAGATTGGAGAGGGTGCTGGGTGGGCTGATGGACTCACACTCCTGTGCATGAATTTCATGCACCAAGCCTCCAGTCATAATTAAATTGCCAAAAAGTAAATACAGAGAGACAATCTTGAAGGCAGCAAGAGAAAAGCAAACTGTTAACTACTAAGGAGCTCCCATAAGGCTGATACCTGATTTCTCATCAGAAACTCTAAAGGCCAGAAGAGAATGGCATGAAGTACTCAAGGTCATGGAAAGCAAGGATCTGAAACAAAGATTACTACATACAACTAGGCTATCATTCAAAATAGACCATCAAATAAAGAGTTTTCTGGACAAAGGCTAAAGGAGAATATCATTATCAAGCAACCATTACAAGAAATAATAAAGGAACTGCTGTAATGAGAAGAAGGAACAGAAAGAGAAACCTGGGCATACAGAATTAAAATGGCAATAAATAAGTACCTATCAACAATAACCCTAAATGTAAATGGATTAAAGGCTCAATCAAAAGGCATAGAGTAGCTGAATAGATATGAAAACATGACCCAACCATATGCTATCTACAGGAGATTCACTTCAGACCAAAAGACACACACAGAATGAGAGTGAAGGTATGAAAAAATATTTTCCATGCAAATAGAAAAGAAAAAAAAAACTGGAATACCAAGTCTCATGTCCCAAAAAATAGACTTCCAAATGAACACCATCATTAGAGACAACAAAGGTCACTGCATAATACTAAAGGGATCAATCCAATAAGAAGATAGAATCCTGCCCTAGCTGGTTTGACTTAATGGATAGAGCATTGGCCTGCAGATTGAAGGGTCCCAGATTTGATTCCGGTCAAGGGCACATGCCCAGGTTGTAGGCTTGATTCCTATTTGGAGGCGTGAGAGAGAAATAGAAACATCTCTCTCTTCATTGATGTTTCTATCTCTCTCTCTTCTTTCTCTCTTCCTTTCTGAAATCACTAAACATACATTTTTTTAAAAAATTATAATCTGAGAGCATAATCTCAATTCTTTGAGGTTCTGTTTCCCGGCATATGTCGACAGTTTGGCTCAAATAAACTCACAAAAATTCTTTACAGGTTTCACTGTTCTTTGTTTTTGTTTTTTTTGTTTTTTTACGTTAACATTACTTGGTGTAGTCATGGTAGGATTCCAAAGAGAACTCATCCAGGATTATCCCTTGGACTTGGACTCAGTGCTAAGATCCAGCAAAGGGCCCATTGAGCCCCCAGGTTCTCCACCCATTTGGTGAACGTGGGTGAGTAGTCTCTTGGATCCAGGACCTTCCCTTACTTTGGTAGACTTTATTTGAGCTGTGTTTTAAAATCCTTGAGGTGGAACCAGGGTTGACAGAACCCAGTCTAAAGCGGGACTGGAGGACAAAAGGGGTGGCTGGTTTTTATTTTGTTTTTGGTTTACTTGTTGGTTTGTTTTAAATATATATATTTATTGTTTAAAGTATTACAAATAGTAGTACATATGTCTCCTTTTTTTTCCCTGTTGACCTCCCCCAGCCTTCCCCACTCCCTAGTACATGCCCTCACCTGTCCCCCCCACCCCCACCCCAATGTCCTGTATCCATTGGCTATGCTTACATACATGCATACAAGTCCTTCGGTTGATCTCTTACAGTTGTGGGGAGGGGGCCCCACAACCTCCCCTGCCTTCCCATGGTAGTATGACAGTCTGTTCATTGCTTCTTTGCCTCTGTATCTGTTTCCCCAAGCACCCCCCACCCCCCGATTTTTTTCTTTAAAAACATCTTGCCTCTGTAGGCTAGAAATAAGCTTTTCAATTGGAATTGCTGAAAGTCTGGACAAAAATAACCTTCGCTGTATAAATGAGCTGAACTCATCCAGCTCCTAAGATAAAGGGGCAACATTTTTTTTTTCAAGAATAGTCCAATTCTGAGGTGTTCTTAAGTGACAAAGAATCTTTGTGGAGATGTCAGAAATGCAGGAGCCCCATCTGGAAGTCCCAATGCAACTGTTAACTAAATGGCTTATCTAGGAGGCCACCATAAGGCTTGGTCTGCCCGGGCTCCAAACCTTTCCTGTGGTTTTAGACAGCTGGTAGAAAAACTGAGGCCACATTCAACCCACTACATAACATGTCTATATCAGACTACAGCTATCCAAAAATAAAAAATAAAAATTAACATGGGAAATTGTGCCTCCAAGGCCAGACCCTCTCAAGACTTTAGTCCTTATTTAATACTCCTGATAAGAAGCCTTTACATGTAAATACTTGACAAAAATAAGAAGATTTAACTAGAAAATATTAACTGAGGAATGGCCAAAAATGCAGTTTATTTGGGATACCTATGTTAATATTTTGCATGCAGAAAGTAGAAAATGCCAGCTCTGAAACTAAACTGAATGAGTATATAGGAAGCATATCTTGATTTGGAAATTAGAAGCCTCTAAGGAAAAGTATAGAAAAAAAATTTCTTCCAATAAGATGGAAATTAATAAAAAAAATTTTTGTAGAGACTGTCTCAGAACTATTCTGAAGTTAATAAATGTCTACAACCCATTTTTTGAATAGTCCATTGGGAATATACTGAAATTCTAGAGAGGGGCAGTTCCCGAACCAGGGACAAAAGACACTACTTCGGTAATTTTAATGCTGGACATTCTCTGGTGTAAACTTTTAGTGTGTTTCCTACACACCTGTATAAAAGTGTTGATGTTTTTGTGTCTCTTTGTTGTTTAATTTGTTGAAAGAAGAGGCAAATCCCATTCTGGGGAAGCCTAGTTATGTGTGGTGGGGTTGAAAGCATGAGAGATTGCAAGAATGTCCCAGCAGCTACCAAGAATTCTTAATCTTGGGGACTCTTCTTGCTCTTCCTCTCAGGGTTCAGCCTCCAAAAACAGCTAGTGAGATTTCTGTCTGTCTGCAATATAATTATGGCTGTCTATCTTTTAGGGATTTCGGTTTGCTCTGTCCTTGTTTATTGTGAGAATAAACAAATCATTTCTTTCAAAGAAGAGCTTAGACAGCCTCCATTTTTGGAGTTGGCCACATGGCTTGCTGCTCCCCTGAGGGCCAACCCCTCGCTTTTGAATAAGCTAATCTGAAAAGACTGTGCGCCTGAGCTCCAATAAGAGCAAGGGCCAGGTCACATGCATTGTTAAGGTACTCTGCTTCAGAAAGGAACTTGCAAATATTCTGAGCCAGGTTCAAACAGGAAACTTGAGTAGTGGGGAGTGGGGGAGGGGTAGCATGTGTCCAATTAGGGACACTGGCAAGCCAAGTGTCACCATTCCCTCCCTGTAGGGGCATCTGCCAGTGATACTCCGAGTACTTGCATTTCACATATTGGGAGTTAATGAATTATTTTCAATGCTCAATACACTGCTTGCAATAAGCCATGTGCCTCATTTTAAAATCTTACATATTATTCTTTATATGTTGAAATTATAATTGAATCTAAAGGTATACAAATTTTATATTATTCTCTATGTCATTTTACAGGGATTATTACTTACCAAGAAGTTGTTGTCTTGGGATGTTATATTTTACAGAAAAGCAATTTTTTTTATCAAATCTATAACCATGCCACTTTTAAATTGTTGTTATTTGTGGACAGTTTTATTCTGATGCGTTTGTAGGTATATTATATGTCTAGAAAAATCCATGAAAAGGACTCAGACTTAATCTAACTTGCAGGCTTCTAAGCAGGTCATATTTTGAACTGGATGAAGATTTATAGAACTTCAAGGAATAACTGAATTCAAAAACTACTGGCAAATAATCAGGATAAACAAAAACAACTATGGGACTAAATGAATTGAGGATATTCTTATGATTCTGTTTAAAATATTGTTGACTTTTGCCGAAACTGGTTTGGCTCAGTAGATAGAGTGTTGGTCTGCAGACTGAAAGGTCCTAGGTTCGATTTGGTGGAGGGCATGTATCTTGGTTGCGGGCACATCCCCAATAGGGGACGTGCAAGAGGCAGCTGATCGATGTCTCTCTCTCATTGATGTTTCTAACTCTCTATCCATCTCCCTTCCTCTCTGTAAAAAATCAATAAAATATATTGAAAAAAAAAAGAAAAGAAAGTCTCCTCCATGTACAAAAGAAAAAAAGTCATTTAAAATATTGTTGACTTTTAAATCTTTTGTTTCCCGAATATAGGAAAAAGTAAAGAGCAGACATTCTGCATTGTAGGAACTAACAAATTGGTAACAGATTTATTTCATAGTGCGCTCCTGGGACACGAAGATTTCAAAGATCATGGCTTACAAGCAGAATATTTGGTGTATTGGAAAAGACACCAAATAAAAGACTCTCTCCAACTTCGTTGGAGGGGACCTTACCAGGTATTACTAACTAATCCATGTGCAGCTGAACTTAAAGGAGTTAACTCATAGATTCACATTTCTCATTTTAAAAAAAGCACCTGACTGTGAATGGACATCTACTCCCATCTCTGACACCATCTCCCTCTGCAGCGAAGATCAAAGACTTTTCAAGGATGAGAAGTCACTGACTACAGAGGCAGATAGCTATCCCAAGATGAGGTCAACAAGGCCTGTATGATCACAAAATCATATTACTTGTTTTTATATCATCTGATTGAATGTACATAAAATGATTTTCATATTATTATTATCCTTATGGTTCCCTAGTGGAAACAATATCTACCTCCCCAGACCTATTCCTTTATTAGCTAAGAAAAATTTAACTTGGATACCTGCTAATCTTTCCCATCTACTACACAATGATGTTCTGATTATCAGGAATGATAATGAAATTAATGCTTTGTTAGCCACACATTGGTCTTCTACTATCAATATAAGCTTTGGTTTTGGTTTTTCCTGGCTATATCTATTATAAAAGACCCACCTTAAGCAAATACCTCCAAGAATACCTCTCTGATAATTCTACTGGTAGAATTGTATATGGATATAATCTGGATGAATATTATATAGCTATAGAGATGGATGATGAATAGCTAAGAAAAACACTTGGATATGATGGCAAAAGGCTTGCAGCAGCCTGTCCTATCTGTCATAGCATATCATGTCCTCAGACTCACCAACCATGCTCTTGTGGCTGGATGTCTGTGAAATAAAGAAATTAATGGGTCCCCATTTCAAAAATTATTGGGATCACTTGGTAAGTCTGTCACTAGCCCACGTCCTTGCATCCTGGATGCTTATGGGAAGCCCTACGGAATACTCAAACTCTAGCTCATTTGGGGATCACCTCCACCCATTTAACTATGGCATGGAAAACTCAACATTTTTGGCTTTACTCAGTATATCCTAACTGCTCCCAAGCCATAGCTACCCAATGGCAACAACATTTCTGGTGGATCCAACATTGTTCCTCCTAAAAGAAGAAAAAGGGGAATATTTGGAGGAGTGGAGGTTGGCCTTGGTATCCTGGGACAAGCTGAATTTGCAGCTAATGAAGAATGCCATTCATTAGAAAAGGATTTTTTTCTCAAATAGGTCATATAGAGGGAATGCTGTTTCAGGAAGAAGGAAAAAGGGGGTGAAGCAGCATGGGAAGACAATAAAGCCTTAGTTTCATGGATAGAACAGACTCAACAGACCATAAAAACTCATGCACAAACCCAACAATGGGAACATGCCTGTGCCCTAACTCATCTGGGCCTATTGTCTATGCTGATGCAAGGAATCTGAAGTAGCTATGAAACAATAGCCAAATATAATGGCTGCAGAAGCCCAGGCCAGACACTTATGGAACTCATGTGGTTCCCCAGGAATTTGGAAAGTTTTGAATGGGAAATGCAATCTATGACATTGTGTTTAAAAAGCCTAGGTGCCAGTTAAATCCTAAACTTAAATTCCCAGTAGTTCAACTGGGACCATTCTCAATAATACTAGAATGCTTCCAATGATAACTAGATGGGCCATATTTAAAAATAATAAACAATGTGAACCCATCTCACTGTCTGTGAAAATTGGAAAGGTGAATAGTTATGCTCCCAATCCATATGGAATACTGAATTCACCCAGACCTGGCCTATTGTATCTACCCCAAAAATAACAGTATAGTATATGGGAAAGGGGCATTTTTGCTGGGAAGGGTTAAAAGCAATTTTTACTATATCACCAAGTTTACATTAAATAATACTAGAATATGGTATAATACTGAAATTATAGACAGAATGACTTTACCTGATGTTCATAAAATCTGTGATAATATTGATACTGAAAAAACAATGTATTGGGAAATTGAACTCCTCCCCATGAAGCCATTTCTGTGGGAACTAACTGGCCAGCAGAAAATTAGAGCTTCTAGATAATGAAATAGTAGAGAGTCTTAATTTCATCTGGCCAAACATATCATAAGGTACAACTGACAGTGGATGAAGGAGGAAAACATGTAATTAGCTTAATAAAAAATTAAGATAATACGTGTAAAGCGTTTTTCGGTTGGCCGGGATGCTTGTTCCCCTCAGACTTTTCCTTGGTTAGTATTAGACATTTTCTGTTCCTAATCAATGTTATTGGTTTAGTACTGTTACTTTTGTTCATGATATGTAAATGTTATATTAGATGCAGGAAAGCAAAACGTAAGACAAACAGCAAAAAGACTCGGTTCATGGTGGCTCAAAAATTAGAAATGACACAGAATACTTTTTAACAACACATAAAGTATCTGACTGCCTCCCACTTACCTGCCCTTATTGAATAATAATAATTTAACCTTAAATGCCAGCTAAGGTTATGGTCTTGCACCATTCCCAGTGGTCCACCTGTTCAGCAAGACATGCTGACACTGAAACATCCTAGGACTGCTGGCTTCCAACCACTCACCTGCCTGCCTGCCTAACCACTCCCCTGCTATCCTCATCAATGCCTAACTGCTCCCCTGACAACCAAATTCCCACAACTTCCCTCCCCTGCTGACCCAATAACCCTCAACTGTCCTCCCCTGCCAACCCAGTCACCCCCAACTGTCCTTTCCTTCTGGCCTAGTCCCCCCTAATTGCCATCCCCTTCAGGCTGGTTCCCCCCCACACTTGCCCTCCTCTAATGGCCTGGTTGCCCCTAACTGCCCTCCCTTGCTGGTATGATTGCACACAACTACCCTCCCCTGCCAGCCATCTTGTGGCGGCCATCTTTGACCTCATGAGAGCAGCCATCTTGTGCAAGGGCATGAGGGTCAATTTGCATATTACTTCTTTATTATATAGGATTATTATATAGGATGGCTGTGTTCCTTCTTCCCTTTCTATTTCTTCTTTTTACAGTAGACCCTTTAGAATTTCTTGCATTGCAGGTTTGGCATGGTAATAATAAATTCCTTTAGGCATTTTTTGTTGTTGAAGCTCTTGATTTCACCCTCAACTTTGATTGGTAGCCTTGCTGAGTACAGTATTCTTGGATTCAGACCCTTGCTTTGCATGACTTTGTATATTTCATTCCCTTCCCTTCTGGGCCTGATGTGTTTCTGTTAAGAAATCAGTCGATAGTTTGATGAGAGATCCCTTGTAGGTAATTTTCTGTCTCTCTCTGGCAGCCTTTAAAATTCTTACTTTGTCATTGGTGTTTGCCAATTCTATATATAAAAAGGCAGTGACCATGATGATCAAACCGACCATTCGACTGGTCGCTGTGAGGTGCATTGAGCACCTCTCAATCCTTTCCCGCCCCCCGGACCACAGTCTCTGATCATAGCATGGTGAACAGGGAACCACAGTGAACAGAGCAGCAGGGTGGGACTCTTGAGCAGGTGGAATGGTGACCTCTTGGTCCCTTCCCCTGGCCACAGGATCCATGGAACTGGAGCCATGCTGTGATCAGTGAACCATGGGAAACTGAGGTGAGTGGCAGTAGGGTGGGACTGGTGAGCTGCCTGGAACAGTGACCTCTTGGACCTTCCCTCTGGCCACAGGCTCCAGGGAACTGGAGCCATGCGGTGATCAAGGAACCATGGGGAACTGAGAAGAGTGGCAGCAGATGGAACTGGCAAGCCAGGCAGAATGGTCAACCTCTTGGTCCCTCTCCCAGCCCTCAGGCTCCAATTGCAGCTTGGCAAATGAGGAACCACACCAAACCCAGGTGAGTGGCAGCGGGGTGAGGAGTGGGCAGACCAGCAACATCTTGGTTCCTCCTTCCGCCACAAGATCCAGAGAACCAGAGCCATGCTGTGATCAGGGAACCACAGGGAACTGATGTGAGTGGCAGCAGGGTGGGACTGGTGAGCCATGTGGAACAGTCAACTTCCTGGTCCCTCTCCTGGCCCTCAGGCTCCAATTGCTGTTTGGCAAACAGGGAACCACAGCAAACCCAGATGAGTGGCAGCAGGGCAGGGAAAGGGCAGAACAGCAACCACTTGGTCCCTCCCCCTCGCCCACAGGCTCTCAGGAACCAGAACCATGCTGCAATGGGGAACCACAGAAAATCAAGAGGAGGTAGTGGGGAGAATTTCCTAGGGACTCTAGCTGCACATGATTTCATGTGCGCTGGGTTTCTAATTTAATTACAATGTGTTTTGGTGTCAGCTTTTTGGGTGTATCTTCTTTGGAACTCTGTGAGCTTCTTGGACTTGTGTGAGTGTTTTTCTTCCCAATATCAGAGAAGTTTTCTGTCATTATTTCTTCAAACATGTTTTATACTCCTTGTTCAGTTTCCTCTCCTTCTGGTACCGCTATTATGCAGATGTTGTTTTGTTTTGTGTTGTCCCAAAGTTCTTTTAGGCTTTCCTCCTGTTTTTTAAGTGTTATTTTTTCCAGTGTGGCTCTTCTTGGGTATTTTTCCTACCTTGTCTTCTAGTTCACTGATGCAGTTCTCTACTTCTAGTCTACTGATGATGCTTTCTATTGTATTCTTTATTGCAACAATGTCATTTTTCATTTCTTCTTGGTTCTTCATTTCCTCTTAGTTCTTACACATATTTTAAAATTTATCATCTTTTCCAATGTCCTAATGACCATTGCTCTGAATTCTTCTCTGACATATTGTTTGCTTCCATTTTGTTTACTTCCTTTTCTGGTGATTCCTCCTTTTCTGTTGAAAGTATTACAAGTGCCCCCATAAACCTGGTTCCCACTCCACCAAAGGCCCTCACCACCACATTGTCTGTGTCATAGGTAAGATTTTTGGTTAATTTATTTTCGCCCTCCCCACCGCCTCACCCCCCAAACACACACCCTTCCCTCTGAGATTTGTTAGTCTGTTCCATGTTTCCATGCCTCTGATTTTATTTTATTCATCAGTTTATTTTGTTCATTAGATTTCTTGTTCGCTTATTTTGATTTTTAGATTTAATTATTGATAGATAAGTATTTGTTGCCATTTTATTGTTTATATTTTTTATCTTTTTTTTTTCCTCTTCTTAAATAATACCCTTCAACATTTCATGTAGTATTAGTTTGGTGGTGATGAACTCCTTTAGCTTTTTCTTATCTATGAAGCTCTTTATCTGACCCTCAGTTCTAAATGAGGGCTGGATGGAGTAATCTTGGTTGAATATTTCTTGCTACTCCCTCTGGTCTGTAAAATTTCTGTTGAGAAATCAGATGACTGTAGCATGGGCACTCCCCTGTAAGTAACTAACTGCTTTTCTCTGCTGCTTTTAAGATGCTCTCTTTGTCTAACCCTTGGCATTTTAATTATGATGTGTCTTAGTATGGGCTCTTTGGGTTCCTCTTGTTTGAGATTCTTTGCGCTTCCTGAACTTGTAAATCTATTTCACTGGGCTGGGGAAGTTTTTGATCATTATTTCCTCAAATAGGTTTCTAATATCTTTCTGTTTTCTCCTTCTAACATCCCAATAATGTGAATGTTGGTACATGTGAAGTTGTCCCAGAGGTTTCTTACAGTATCTTCATTTTTTTAAAATCGGTTTTGCTCTTCTGCTTAGATGTTTTTTGCTTCATCATATTCCAAATTGTTGATTTGATTCTTGGAATCTTCTCTTCTACTGTAGAATCCCTGAAAATTGTTTATTTGATTCTTGGAATCTTCTCTTCTACTGTAGAATCCCTGAAAATTATTCTTTATTTCAGTTAATGATGCTTAATTTCTGACTAGTCCTTTTCTGTCTTTGACATTCTTGCTAAGAACCTCGAAAGTCTTACTAAGTCCCTTGAAGCTCTCATGAAGATCCTTGAGTAACGTTATAACCATGGTTTTGAACTCTGTATTCAGTAATTTACTTGATTCCATTTATTTCATCTGTGACATGTTTCTTTGTCTATGCATTTTGGCTGCTTCCCTGTGTTTGTTTATGTATTAGGTAGAGATGCTATGTCTTCTGGAATTGGTAGAATGGCCTTGTGTAGTAGGTGTTCTATGAAGCCCAGTGGCTCAGCCTCCCTCGATCACCTGTGTGGGCAGTGTGTACAGTCTTGTTGTAGTTAAGCATTGATTACTGTTGGCATTACTGGGAGGAGTTGATGTCAATTGTCTGTAAGCAAAGGTTAACTTCAGAGCCCTCTTTACATGGATATAATGAAAGGTAGTCCAGTTGAAGTAGCTTTCAGGCCCCTTCTTAGTCTCATATGTGTGAATCAGAAGCATGGCAGGGAGAGTGAGTGAGCTCTTTCATGTGTCAAAATAGAACAGGCAATAAATAATTTGCTTAATCAGCCAACAGGCTTGAAGCCAAAGCTACAAAAAATAAATAAATCAATAATGGAGGCAAGGTCCCGTTCTAGAGAAGTTCATATACTAATGTGGAAGTAGAGCATAAATAAATCTTTGCTGTTCTATGTGATAAATAAGTAAAATAAAGACATGCACAAAATGCCATGGAATCCCAAAAGAGACTGGGTCCTTGAAGAATTTGAGATAGGAAAGCTGTGTAGCCATATACCTCTCTGGCAGCACTATGGAAGAGTAGAAACCAGGAGACCAAAGGGGACGCTCTGACACAGCCCAAACCAGAGCAGTTGAGGAAAGGAGGTAAGTCAGGGGCAGTAGAAACAGGAATAAAGAGATGGGATCCTTCCAGAGAGTAATTTTTCTCAATAATATATCAGATAATGCTCATCCTAGATAAAGTACATTTGTGACCTTCTGGTAGCTAATCCCCCAATGGAAGTATTTGTGTTGTATATGTGTTTTTGTATAGTTCACCACTGTTCTAAAGATAACTCTGTCTCAGATACTGTTATTTTTCAAGTGTGTAATTGAAAAAGCATAAAAATGTTATTTTAATACACCTTTGTATCCGAAGTTTGTGTTCTGAGCTAAGGCCATAAACATACTATAGCATTCATTTCCAGTCAACATTGTCTGGTCATAATGGTGGTTTAACCTATTGTCCTTAATGCTTAATAAATCATCAGAATGGATTGAAACAGAGTTTTAGGTTCTACTTTCTGCTCCATCTCTAATGAGATCTGAGATGTTAAACTTCTCAGTTACTCCCTCTATGCCCTGGTTTTCCCATTGATGAAGTAATTTTAGGGTTTGTCCCAATTCTAACCTGCTGTGTCATCCAGCACATTTATTTAGCCTTTCTTCTCCTTTGTCTGGTGGAATTAGTCGATTCAGTAAGTGCCCTATATCTGCTTACTGCCCTACATCTACCATTGTGTGCAAGATTGATAGTGAACTCTTTGTGTTCAAGAATGTTTCATAATTACTATTCATGAAAATCTTCAATAATTTAGTTATTGTAGCTATAGAAAGCCCAACACTTCATCATAAAGAAATTAGTTAATATCTCTGTTTTGCAAAATACTGTCTTTGTGTGTCCACATATACTCTCAAAGTAAAAAAAAAATAGTTTAATCAATAAGCCATTTAATTATTTATGGACTAATATTTAGATTTTGTTTTTAAAGAATACTTTACTGAACTGAATTTGAACAAAATAATCTATATATATAAAAGCCAGAGGGACTATGATGATGGAACGACTGCAGTGACTGGAACAACCAATTTCTATGACGCATACTGACACAGAGGGCAGACACTCAATGCAGGGGCTGCCCCCAGCCCACAAGCCTCAGTCGCCAATGGGGCCTGTGAACCAACCTCTCAGTCCCTCCCCCTGGCCAGCAGGCCTTGATCACCTGATTGGGGCTGGATCCCTGGGCTAGGATGGGGGACTGAGGGTGGGTGGTGGCAGACACGGCCCCTTTCCCAGGGGGGCTGAGGGCCAGATCCCTCTTTTGGGCCAATGAACAACCTCCTGTGTCCCTGCCCCATCCCTCCCCTCACCTAGAAAGCCCCTATTGGCCCACAACCTACTCTCTGTGGTGGTGGCTGGCCCTTCCTGTTGGCCCATCTCCTGTTCCCTCTCCCTTTCCCCCCACTGGCAGGCCTCTATCACCTAATCAGAGCTGGGCCTCAGGCTGGGATGGGGAACCAGGGTTGGGTAGCAGTGGATTGGGGCAGCGAGGGAGGAGAGGGGAACTAAGAAGGAGAGAAACCTGATCAGCTCTGATCACTGGCCAGGCCTAGGGACTCCACCCATGCATGAATTTTGTGCACCTGGCCTCTAGTAAAAACAATTAAAATTATCATTTTTCAAATTACTATGAGAAGCAAAAACTTAAATAATGCTGCCCAACCTCAAAAATGAATTTAAGCATATCTCATCTTACTGCACTTTGATTTGCTGGTATTGGTTTTCACAGATATTACTTTTTGTTTTTGTTTTTTGTTTTTTACAAATCTAAGATTAGTGGCATCCCTGCAGCAAGCAAGTCTCTTGGCACTATTTTTTTTAACATACTCAGACAATGGTTAGCATTCTTAACAATAAAATATTCTTAACAATAAAATATTTTTAAAGTATGTATATTGTTTTTAAAGACATATGCTATTTACACTTTATAGACTGCAGTATAGTGTAAACATAACTTTTACATGCACTAGGAAACCAAAAATTCATGTGGTTTTCTTTATTGTGGTGGCCTGGAACCCAATATACAATATCTTCAAGGTATGACTGCATAAGAAAATTTGTCATCTATATTATGAAAGGCCTGTGGCCATCATACCCTAATGCAGAACAACCAAACAACTGGTCACCAGGGGCTGACACAGCTTGTGTGGGGCTGGCAGGGCTTGTGCAGGGTGGGCTTGGGGTACTGCAGCTCACACAGGGAGAGCCCGAGGTTCCGCCAGTGAGGTGGGTCTGGGTCTCACACAATTTTGCATGCTAGACCTCTAGTAACATGATAAAAAGCAAGAAGAATGCTTGTATTAACACATACCGTACCTACTCAAACATACCTAGCTTTATATAGGAAATTTGTAGGATAGGTACATTATTATTCACCAAACTCCATCCCAAGGCTTAGAAACATAATAGAAAGCTTTCCCCCTTTTGGTTTATGTTTTGGTAATTATTTAAACCCATTAACTACCAAGACTACACATAAAAATGCCAAATTCTGCCCTAACTGGTTTGGCTCAGTGGATAGAACATCTGCCTGTGGACTGAAGGGTCCCAGGTTCAATTCCATTCATTCTCAGGTTGTGGGATTGATCCCCAGCACTGGGCAGGCAGGAGGCAGCCAGTCAATGATTCTCTCTCATCATTGATGTTTCT
>JAAGEH010002534.1:27903603-27947095 GCA_011751065.1 Lasiurus cinereus
TTTTAAATTCTGGATGCAGGAACCAAACTAAGAAACCTAATACCATATATGCCAGATTGCACTTTAGGTTTATAATGTTTATGTCAAATTAAACCAGAAGTTCTTCTTTTCCTTTATGGTATTAGGTTTCTTAGTTTGGTTCCTGCATCCAGAATTTAAAAATAAATAAATAAGAAATTACATTTCAACAATATTATAAACATCTCCCCCCCAGTAATGAATATTCACCAAGACTGTGGATTTTAGAGAAAATGTCCTATCACTTTCCTCTGGGATTTGAAGGGAGTAAATAGCTTTCATTCTATTTGTTGTGCCTTCTCCTAATTCAGCTAAATAACCTGGCAACATGGGTAAAGATCTGGTTTATTTTTCAGTAATTAAAAAGAACAATAAAAAGAATGTTTAAGGTTTCTGACTCCAATCCTGAATGCAGTGGATGGATGAAAAATGAAATTAGATTACCAATTGCAGAACAGGAACTTCTAGGATCCAAAGTACATGAGGAGTTGTTTGGGGCTTAGAAATTCATTATTTTTATGCTAGAAATGGTTCATTCTAACAACTGTCCTTGAATATTATCATTGAATTTGGGTGAAGAGAGAAGGGGGAAATCACGTAGAACATGTGAATAACTGGGAATGTTGTTTGAAATGTGACCTTTATCCTCATAGGATTTTTTTTGACTGGAAAGAGAGCACTTTGCAAGCCATGGGACCCCAAAATCTTATCAAGATCTGACATCAGTTTTCAGAAAATACAGATGTAGAAGAGCAAGGTGAACAACCTGGGACTCAATCAACAGTAAAAACCAAACTGTGGGAAACTCTAAAGGACAAGCCATTCAGTTTTTTAGTAAAGGAGAGAGAAAATAAATGGCAAAGAAATCCGTATTTTAAAAGACATTTAAAAGATATACCAACAATTGCAATTTGGGATCATGATTTAAATCATAAAAATGCTATGAGACAGTTGTGAACATGTGTACCCTTACTGATTACTTTATTAATAAGGACTGACTATTAATTATTTTTGTGTGATCATGTTATTGCCATTATTTAAAAGAAAAAATTCTTATCTTTCAGATTAAGATCCTAGAATAACAAGATATACTTCCAAGAATCTGAGAGAGAGGGCAGTGTGTGGGCAAATAGACATGTATGATTCAAGAAGGCCATGAATTAATAATTGTTAAAACTAAATGCTAAGAACATAAAAGTTCATTATTTCTGTTTTCTCTATTTCTGTATATATTTGAAATTTCAATAACAAAAAGTTGTGTTTTTTTTTAAGTGGGGGTATGTTGACAGTCTTGGTAGGTTAACAAGCAACCGAAGTTCTTAAATATAGAGATTTGAAGTCAAGTGGAATCTACGCATGCCTACCACCATACGGTTCCACTTCTTGGTGTTTAGAAAATTGAAGTTCTGAGAGGTTGAGTGACACTCTGAAAGATTGTCAAATTCTCCAGCTATGGCTTTCTAATATTTTAAAATTATCAATGCCTATAAGAAATAACACAAGCTACATTTAATGAGGAATTGGGAAGATAAACTGGATGCCATGACTATAGATATAGGTTATTATGTTTTGTTGTTTTTATGAAATACCAAAGATGCATTCAATAAACAGTTTATAGGAATATCTCACACAAACAACTGTAGTGGAAAATTGGAAGTGATATAAATATTCATCAGTGGAAGAATGATAATGCACTCAATGTTCAAATGTAAAAATGAATAAACTAGATATAAATGTGGGTAGTTTTCCAAAACATAATGTTGAATGGGGAAAAAAAGCAAGTACAAAAGAGCGAAGTCAGGCCCTGGCTGGTGTGGTTCCGTGGTTAGAGTGTCAGCCTGCACACCAAAGTGTCACTAGTTCAAGGAGTCTAGGACACATACCTGGGTTGCAGGTTCGATCCCAGGTCCCTGTTGGGCACGGGCAGGAGGCAACCAATAGATGTATCTCTCTTCTCACATCAATGTTTCTGCTTCCCTCTCTTCCCTCCCTTCTATTCTCTCTAAAAAATTAATGGGAAAAAATATTCTTGAATAAAAATTAAAAACAAAAGAACAAAGTTAGTAGGATAGATGACAAAGACATGAACAGAAAACTGAACTTGAAATTTTAGGGAGTGAGAATAATTAATGCAAATAGGAATAATGCATATGTTGTTCAAGTGTACCTGTGATCTTTTTTCTAAAGCTTCTATGTTTGTTAGATTAGCTATACTTTTTGGTAGCCCTGAAATATATATCTAAAACCCTAATATGCAAATAAACTGAACAGTGGAATAACCAAATAGCCAAACAACTGGTCACTGATGTGTGCTGACCACCAGGAGATGCACACAGAACATGGCAAATGTTAGCAGCAGGCGATAGAGCGTAGAACATGGTGAGCATCAGCTGCAGTAGGATGGTGGAGCAGATGAGTGGGTCCTTCAGACCAAGTCAGGACTCCAGTCACTGTCATCAGTCACTGAAAATTTTTTGCTCTCGTGTACTGTCATCCTGCCCAGTGCTCACACTTGTTGCCGGCGCCAGCCCTGCTTACACCCTCTAGGCTCCATCAGTGGGTGCGAGTGGCTGCTGCTTGCCCCAATCATCCCTAAGGACTTCTCCACCTCCCCCTGCTTCTAAGGGGTAATGGGGCAGCCACCTCTCGCACCGCTGCTGACACCGGAGCCATCACTCGCCTGCTGCTGGTGCCCAGTACCAGTCCCAATCCTTTCGTGCCATCAGTGGGTGTGAGCAGCTGCTTCCAGCCCTGATCATCCCTGAGGACTTCTCCACCTTTCCCTGCTCCTGAGGGGCGATTAGGGCAGCAGTCACCACTTGCACCCACTGATGCCACTGGCCCCAATCACTCCATACCATTAGCACATGGGAACAGTGGCAACAGGAGTGATAGCAGGGTTGCCAGCACACAAGGGACCTGGATCCATGGCAGGAGAAGCCGGGCAGGGGATGGAGGATGGGCCAAGATCTGCCCCTGTGCGCACTGCAGCCTCATGGCCTACAGATCCTTTCAAGATGCATGAATTCATGCACTGGACTGTTAGTTTTAATACTAAGACAAAAAAATTGAACAAGATGCCTATTAGCCAACTTCAGTAACAGGCCTGGGAATGGCAGGAAAGATGCTGTAGTCAGCCAACTTGTCACACATTTGTTCACTTATCAGATAGAGTTTATCCTACTTGTTAGTGTGAGTGACATTTTAAAAATTGAAAGGCTGTTTTCTGGGAGGCAAAACTCAATTTTCAGAGTAACATGACTTCTCTGGACTTCATTGTTTTTCGTTTGAAAAAAAAATAGTAAAGGATTTGTGAGAGGATTCATCTACTTATCTAGATTTTAAGACCTGGAGAGAAAGTATTAGGAGAATACATTCAGAATCTCAGATGACAGGTATTAAAGATAAATACCCAAGTAATTGATGTTTAGACAATATCTCTGTTTACTCAAGACACAGAATTTTTAAAGGACTTTTTAAAAATGAGACTTAGAATCTCAGTTGGTATCTAGTTAGAACTAGATTAAGTGATCTGGGTTTTCCTCTTAACCACTGTACCAAGATTGCCAGTTTCTGATGAGGGTCCTAGAAAGCAGCAACTCCGAAAACTGACTGAAAAGACAATGTAGCAACGCCATCTACTGAGCCCTTGATAACTTTACACAGAAACTTGGGAACTGTCCCAAGATATAGAAAAAATAGGTTGAAGTGAAGCATTTATAATAATAAAAGCATAATATGTTAATTAGACTAAACTTCCTTCCAGACAACCTTCTGGACAAAGTCAGGGCTGTGAGGGAAGCCTGGGTCCCAGGTGCCAGAGCCAACAGCTGGGGGAAAGAAGGCCTACTATTGCACGAATTTTGTGCATCAGGCCTCTAGTAAATTATGAAAGTACAATGCCTCAGGAAAACTTTGTAATTGACATGTTTATTTTATCCTTTAATACTAATGAAAGTAATAAAGTAGAACATGTAACACAGCAATGCTGTAGAAGTATTTCAAACGATAAGGTTTGGTTTTGTTGTTTACGAATTACTGTACTATATTATTATTCACAAAAAGACAGCCTTAATTTGTCTTTTACTTCAGAATGGTGGAGCATAAAGTGGGATTTAGGGTGCTAGAGAGGGGTGTACTTGAAAAAGCTTAACAATCAGTCTTCTGAGGCACCAAAGACATTGCTATACTGCTGTTATAATTTAACTGTTTTAAAAGTTCTTCTGCCTTGGCTAGAGTTTCTCAGTGGTTAGAGCATCAGCCTTTGTGCCAAAGGGTTTCTTTCGAGTTTGATTCCCAGTCAGGGACACATACCTGACTTGGGAGTTCAGTCCCTGACCCGGTTGGGGCACCTACAAGAGGCAACCAATCAATGTGTCTTTCTCACATCTCTCTCTCTCTCTTTCTCTCTCTCTCTCTCTCTCTCTTCCTCTCTTCCTCTCTCTCTTCCTCTCTCTCTCTCTATCTCTCTCTCTATCTCTATCTCTCTCTCCTTTCCCTCTCTCTCTCTTTCTCCACCCCCCTTACTCTCAATTTAAAAAATATCAATGGAAAAATCTCCTCGAGTGAGGATTAACAAAAAATAAATTAAAAATTCTTGTTTTGCTAATCGACTGAACACACTAACAGCTATCATTTCTTGTTTTGTGTTTGCACAGAAAATTAGAAATTTTAAAATGAATAAAATTAATTTGCAGTGGTCATTTGATCTTCATATAAAGTCATGCTTCATGGAGTGACATGTAAATGCACCTTTTGTGGCTGCTTACAATCCTCCTCAAATCCCTACCACTTTAATATGTATGCAGACATTTCTTCAGTCAATTTGTTCTGTGATCAGTGATATCACCCTGTGATGGATAGTTGATGTCAACAGATATTTTTTTAAAATAATACATTTATCATCACCTTCCTTGAGAAACAGAAACAGTTCCTAATTGTTTTAATTAAATATGCACTTTCATTTTTTTTAGCTCATTGCTCTCAAGGAAATTTATTGTGAAATTTAAAAAGCGTTACCAAATAATGGCATGATTAATGAACAATTGTAGATTTACACCATATAATAGATAACAAAACTACCATGGTAAGAGCATTGACACTACTCTCAATTCACTCCTTAACTAGGACAGCTCAGCTTCTATTTTCTGTATTTCAAATACTCCTAAATATTGTTTCTCAACTTTCCCACTGATCACACCAGCTGGCAGTTTATGGGCTTCATGCTTTTCACAGGAGAATGGCACAATTTGGCTGGTTTTATACCAAATGGCCAGAAGGAGACACTTGGACAACTAAACATAAGTTTTTGTCAAGAACTTCTTCTACAATAATTCAAGACAAAGAAGAATATTTATTTTTAAAACACTGCATGGTGTCCATCAAAGGAAAAGTTTAGTTATGTGCCATCTGGAGAGAGTTGGTGAAAGAAGTGTGTTATCTATGGTGCGTTTAAGATTTAACAACGTGTTAAAGTGTAAGCTCTATTATTTATACATCTCATACTACTAGGCAAATCCTGGCAGGAGTTGGAAGAAGAAAATCCACTAAATCTTTCCTGTCTTATTTTAATGCATCTATTAAACAAAATTTTGTTTCAAAATGAAAAAGTCTAGTACAAATGTTAACCTAAAAAGCATTTTGAGAAAATATGCACAAGCCAAAACTGCTCAGGGAAAATCAGGACCTGGTTGCCTAGTCATAGGGAATGTCCATGTTTCACTTTAGAAGATACTGGCAATTTCCCAAAGTGGTTGTTGGAATTTACACCCCCACCAATAGCATCTGAGAGTTAGAATTACTCCACTTCCTCACCAACATTTGACACTATTTGTATTTTAAATTTTGACCGTTTTGACACATATACAATGCCACTACATTGTATTTCTAATTGTATTTTACCTGCTTAATAATAAGATTGACCATTTGGATATACTTTTTTTTTTTTGAGATGCCTTCTCAAGCCCATTTGCCATTGGGTTGTATATGTATGTGTATTTTCCTTACTGATTTGTAGTAGTTATTAATATGCTAGAGACCCAGTGCATGGATTTGTGCACCAGTGGGGTCCCTCAGCCTGACCTCTGAGAGTTGGGCTGAAACCGGCTCTCTGACACCACCAAAAGGTTCCAGATTGCGAGAGGGTGGTTCTCAGGTGACATACCTCAGAATTGGGCTTCCTCTGCTCTAGTTCTGGTGTGTCACCTGAGAACCACAGCTGCCAAGTCTGAGCATCTGCCCTGTGGTGGTCATTGCGCATCATAGCTACCAGTTGGATGGTCAAATGGTCTGATGGTCACTTAGGTATATATAATAAAAATAATAAAGTAGAACATGTAACACAGCATGTTCTATGTTATTATGTGTTGTAACCATTGTATATGACTCTCTGATTGTCTTTGGGACTCTAAATGATTTCTTTTGGTGAACAAAAGTTCTTAATTTTAATTGTAGTCCAATTTTCTATTTAAGAAATCATTTCTTATATGAAGATCAGGAAGATATTACCCTATGTTATTCCTAAAGTTTATTTTTTAACCTGTCATAATTAGGTATACAATACTATTCAATTGAACTTGGAATACTTAATAAGGAAGAAGGATGCTTTTATTTTTCCCATATTGCTATCCACTTGATCAAGCATCATTTTTTCAGAAGATCGTGCTTTTTCTTCTATGTTTCAGTAGAGATTCTGCCATAAATTGGGTACTTATGAAACTGTATGTTTGAGCTATTTCTGAATTCTCTATTTCATTCCACTAATCTGCTTGACTTTCTTTATGCCAGTACTGCCCCCTGTCTTAGAACTATAACCTTATAGTAAATTTGTTTCTGGTGGTAAATGTTAATCATGTACTGCTATTTAAAGACTGGTTTGGCTATTCTAGCTTCTTTATATTTCCATATAAATTTTAGATTCAGTTTGTCTGTTTTCACTAGAAACTAACACACTCAGCTTGAATTTTAATTGTGTTGCATTGCATCTATGGATCAATTTGGGATGAATTGACAACAATATTGAGTCTTCAAGCCATGAATGTGGCATATTCTTTAACTTCTTTCAGCAATGCTCAGTAGTTTTCAGGGCAGACATTACACCCATCTTTTAGATATGTTACTATATATTTTACATTTTTCATGTTATTATAAATTCCATTTTAAATTTCATTTTCTTAATTGCTAACATATAGAAACACAATTGATAATTATATTCTGAACTTGTATCCAGGAGCCTGTTAAATTAACATAAGACCAAAATTCATATGTTGAAGCTCAACCTCCAGTACCTGAGAATATGATTTTATTTGGAGATAGGGTCTTAAAAGAGGTAACTAAGTTAAAATAAGGCTGTTAAGGTGGACGCTAATCCAATCTGATAGGCATCCACATTAGAAGAGATTAGAATATACAATGAGATGCTGGGAGTCAGGGACTCCCATACACAGCGGGACAACCATGTGAAGAGGCAGTAAGAGGACAGCCATTTGCAAGCCAAAAAGAGAGGCCTCAGTGGACTAGACCTGATGACACCCTTGCTTGGACTTCTAGCTTCTAGAACTGTGAGAGAATAAATTTCTGTTGTGCAGGCTGAAGCAGACTAATACAGAGGAAGTCCCTGGTTAAAGCTCATTAAACGAGGAGGGGGTTCAGAGAGGGGGTCCAGGGGGCTGCTGGAAGTGTCACTGACCCTGAAGAAGCCACAGAAGCTCCACCTTTCTCCATGACTTACCTGTGCATCTCTTCCATTTGGCTGCTCCAGAGTTATACCTTTTAGAATAAATCAGTGATCTACTAAGTAAAATGTGTTTCTGCTTTCTGTGAGCCACTCTAGCAAATTAATCCCAAAGAGGAGGTGGTAGGAACCTCCACTTTATCACCAGTGAGAAACACAGGTGACAACCTGAAGTTGTGACTAGAATCTAAAATGGGGGGATGGGAAGGGGGGGCAGTCTTGTAGGACTGAGTCCTTACTTGTGAGATCTGACCCTATCTTCAGGTAGATACTGTCAGGATTGAGGCGAATTGCAATTGGTGTCCAAGAATTATTGGATGGAGGGTAAATTCTTTGTTTATGTCCCTTCTTTATGTCCCATTGTTGAAGACAGTACTATTTAGAAAGTGAAAATTTCAAGAAAAGCCAGATTTAGGGGATGATAATATGAACTGCCAAGACAACAATCATGTGTTTTTTGGTTTGTGTTTTCTTTTCTTTTTTCAATAAATCTTAATTGTTCAGGTTATTACCATTGTTCCTCTTTTTTCTCCCCATAGCTCCCCTCCATTTGGTTCCCACCTCACCCCATGCCCTTTCCTCCCCAATCCCCACTATTCTTATCCATGGGTATAAGATTTTTGTCCAATTTCTTCCCTTACCCCCACACTCCTTTCCCCCCAAGAATTGTCAGTCCACTCTCTTTCTATGCCCTTTATTCTATTATATTCACCAGTTTATTCTGTTCATCAGATATTTTGCTCACTTGATTTTTAGACTTACTTGTTGATAGATTATATATTAGTGGTTCATAATTTTTATCTTTACTTTTTGCTTCTTCTTCCCCTTCTTAAAGAATACCCTTCAGCATTTTATATAATACTGATTTGGTAGTGATGAACTCTTTTAGCTTTTTATTATCTCTCAAGCTCTTTATCTGACCTTCAATTTTAAATGAGAGCTTTGCTGGATAGAGTAATCTTGGTTGTAGGTTCTTGCTGTTCATCACTTTGAGTATTTCTTGCCACTTCCTTCTGGCCTCATAGTTTCTGTTGAGAAATCAGCTGACAGTTATATATGTACTTTCTTATAGGTATCTAACTGTTTTTCTCTTGCTGCTTTTAAGATTCTCTCTTTGTTTTTTTGACCTTGACATTTTAATTATGATGTGTCTTGGTGTAATCCTCTTTGTATTCCTCTTGTTTGGGGTTGTAGGAAGCTGTTATAGGCTTAAGTCTCGGACTGACCTGCTGGCTTGATCTTGTGACTGCTCCCTAGACCTTTCCTGGGCTGTGGGAGGTGCAGCAAGTGCTGCGAAAACAAGTGAAACTTACAAGAACATTGTAAATTACCTTGTTTACCTCTGACTATCAAATAAAGCATCAGCTTGCAGTCTGGATCTGTCCTGTGGTCTTAGTCATGCACAGAAGATCCACCTAGACCCAGCTTATTCTCTTTGTCAGTCTTTTATTCATCCTTCACCAGGCCTCCCTCAGGCTCGCCAAAACCTTGGCTGCGCTGGCGCTGCACAGTGGTTTTCTGTGCTTCCTGGACTTGTAAGTCTATTTCTTCCACCAGGTAGAGAAGTTTTCTGTCATTATTTCTTCAAATATATTTTCAATATCTTGCTCTTTCTCTTCTTCTGGCACCCCCTTAACTTGGGTGTTGATACACTTGAAATTGTCTCAGAGGCTCCTTACATTATCTTCATAGTTGGAATTCTTTTTGCTTTTTGCTTTTCTGGTTGGGTGTTTTTTGCTTCTTCCTATTTCAAATATTTGACTTGATTCTTAGGATCCTCTACTCTGTTATTGGATCTCTGTATATTATTATGTATTCAGTCAATGTATGCTTAATTTCTCATTGGTCCTTTTTCATATCCTTGAGGGTCTTACTAAATTTATCAGCAGTTTCTAGAAGATTCTTGAGTAACATTATAACCATAGTTTTGAACTCTATGTCCACTAGTTTGCTTTCCTCCATTTTTTTCATTTGTGACATGCTTCTTTGGGTGCTTCCCTGTGTTGAAAGAGTGGCCTTGTGTGCTAGGTGTCCTATAGAGCCCAGTGGCTCAGCCTCTCCAATTACCAGAGGTGGCCACTCTTGGTGAACCCCTTTGTGGGCTGTGTGCATAGTCTTATTGTAGTTAAGCCTTGATTTCTGTTGGTATGACTGGGAAGAATTGACCTCTAGGCCAGTTGGCTATGAGTTGTGTCTACAATGGGAGAACTGCTGTACCGGACACATCCTTATGGGGCAGGATTTGCTTCAATGGTGCTTTGGTGATCACTGAGTCTCCCCCTTGAGTGTGACACTTTTGGGTTGTAATCTGGTATGGTCTCACACTGACCACTGGGTATACTGGCTCTTGAATCTCCAAGGAGGTGCAAAGTCAGCCACTGCCTGCCACCCCCCAGCAAAAGCTACAGAGAGATCTGCAGATTCCTCCTCTTTGTTAGGATTTGGAAGTGCCCAGATTATGTGCAGCTGTGAAGCAATGCAGGCTTCTGCTGAGGGCCTTAGGCCTTCTTTTGGAGACTTTGGAGCTCTCTGACTCAGCTGCAGTTTGTTATGTTTTAGGTTGCAAAAGGACAGGCCATTCATACACAAAAGCCACTGCACACAGCTTGGGTGAAGTTGTAAATTGGGTAGTGCAGGATCTCAGGGAATCACCAAGGTGGAGCAAACAGCAATGGCTGCCAGTCAGCCCTGACTCTGAGAGGTTCCCGGATCTCTGTGTCCCATAGCCCCATGCAGGAACAATGATCTCTGAAAGAAAACTGCCCTTGAATTTTGGGCCAACGCCAGACAGTCCAGTTTCTCCCCATATGAGTTTGAGTCCCCAGAGTCTCACCCGGAACTAGAGTTCAGAGCAATTAGGAGCTTGTATCTCCCTCCCAATTGAAAGAAACAACAGCACACTCAATTGCCAGCCCATTTCATGAGCGCCTCTGTACCTTCACACTTCCACACCTCAGCACCTCCTACTAGTCTCAATGTACTTTTTTCTTCCTTTCTAGTTGTAGAACTTCCATTCAACCAGCTTTCCTGTGGTTCTGGATGATATTTGTTTTGTCTTTTAGTTGGAGTTTTGATGTGGTTGGGAGAGGCAGCAAGTACAGGTGTTTACCTATGATGCCATCTTGGTTGTTTTCTTTTTTTGTTACTCCTCACCCAAGGATATTTTTTCCATCTATCTCTAGAGAGAATGAGAGAGAGAGAGAGAGATCACTTGCTTCCTGCACTCAGGACTGAACCTGCAACTCTTTACATGTACTTGATCTCAAACCAAATCTGTGACCCTTGGTGTTCAAGCTGACACTCTCACCACTATCACACCAGCATTTCTTTCTCTTATTCACAAATTACCATTCATGTGGGTGAATCAAATAGTTGTTTTGATTTCATATAAAAAGAAGTGAAAGTAAATATTGAGTCATCTAACAACATAATTAATGTAATGCTGTATTTTAGAATTAAATTAAGTGTTTTAAAATGGAGTAACTTATTGGTAAGAGGAAAATCCATGCTTTACTTTAGAAAATGACAAGGAATTTTCTGTAATAAAGATTATGTTTCAAGGAACATGTTGAATTCTTAAAGTCCAAAAATATGTCTGGGATTTTACAGTTTTCTGAAGATGAAGCCTACAAGTCTAGGGCAGGTACTGCACTCTTCCTTAATATTTAGATGCCAAAAAAGGAAGGGGCCCAGCAGTTATCCCCCTCCCACTGGAATAAGAAATCATTCTAATATTAACAAATAATTTTGCTAGCAATAGACTCTCTAAAGCAAATAAAAATGGTTTACATAAGGAGGGCCATCAAAAGAAATGGATTCATTCAAGAGAAATCATTATGAATTTCAGCAAACACTGTAACTTATTAGCCAAGTCCGGCAAGAAATATAAACAATATTTTCCATTTCAGAGAAATATGTCTTAATCCAATGATTATTCAAGACACAAAACTGGGCAACTCTTCAATATTTTGTTTTATAGAGGGTAGCATAAGGGGAATTCCATTTAGAAACCTAGCCAAAAGACTAGCGATCACAGCTCCTGGCATTTCAATTAAATGTTTTAAGCCATCACAGGAATAATTTGGGATACTAGAAAGAGGAAGTTTATGCACCTGGAGAAGACTACATAAAACTGGAGAACTTAATGATCCTGTGTGTGCCATCCTCAATTCCTTAAATTTGGTTTTCTCAAGAACCCTGTCAGTTTGTAGTTGGGAGAGGCTGGGTGTACAGGGAAATCTAAATCCACCTTACCAGCCCTTTCAACTCCCTGAGAACTAGAACATTGTCTAGTTCAACTCAAGGACTCCCCTTAATAGGTCTTTAAGATGTTCTTATTTAATTTGGCCTGGCTGGTTTGGCTCAGTGGATAGAGTGTCAGCCTGTGGAGTGAAGTGTCCCAGGTTCAATTCTGGTTAGGGCACATGCCCGGGTTGTGGGCTCAATCCCCAGTGGGCGGTCTGCAGAAGGCAGCTAATTGATTATTCTCTCTCATCATTGATATTTCTATCTCTTTCCCTCTCCCTTCCTCTCTGAAATCAATAAAAATATATTATAAAAAAAGAAAAATATACTTATTTAATTAAATTACATTGAATCAAATGGTGTTTACCAAAGCTTTCATTTATAAAGGATAGAAATTAATAATTACTTTCTGTAGTGGTTTTTTTATTTTTTCCATCAAATTGGGAAGTTTTTTTTGCATATTCTTTTACTCCTTTCCTCTACCACGAACCAACATCTTGAGGGAAAAGAACCTGTATCATTTGTCTTCTTATGTGACTCTAGCATAGCAAAAGTTCAATACTGCTTTTAAGTGAATGAGCGTAATGAATATTGCTATAAATTCCTTTTTGCTAGACATGATTACTTTATATTGCAGAAATTTAATTTAAAAGAAATAGTGGCTCAGGAACATGAAAAAATAAAACCTAAAATAAGGAATGGGATAATAATAAGTAGACAAAATAAACTAAATATGCATGTTTTAGCTCTGTCTAATACAAATTTAAAATCTGAAACAGATATTCTGGATCAACAAAAATGCAAAGGACCAATAGGATAATATCAATAATCAATAAAGTATGTGCATCAACATAGGGTCCACGTTCCATGAGTTTTAGTATTAGTAGGAGAAACCATAAACCAGATAGAGAATGCATTTAAATTCTAAATGCAAAACAAATTGCAAAGATAAGCAGTGACAAAAGGGACAAAAAGTGAAAATAATCTTGCTCTAACTGCCACCCTAATCCCAACAGTTTGTTTTCATCACTGACTCCTGAATTTCCATCAACTTAGGAAAGATAATAAGAAATATTTTCTTAAAGTTCTTAGCCCATTCAGGGTATGTGGACACTGAAGCCATATGTTTCCTTGATACCTGTTTCACTGATAACAGGTGACCCAGAGCAGAGAAGACAAATGGCAAACAGGAACTCATCCAGGGCAAGAAGTCAGGTCACAATCTCCCTCTTCCCTGTTCCCAGACCCTGCAGTGTTGTGTAACCACAGAGAAAGTGTCCATGACAAAAGGCATTTGTCTTTTTTATTGTTTTAATTTTATTATCAATGTGTTATGTGTGTACATATCTTCCCATACCCTCCCTCTATTCCCATGCATGCCCTAACCTCCAGTGTCTTGTGTCCATTGATTTTGCTTATATGCATGCATATAAGTCCTTCGGTTGATTCTTATCTACCCCACCTCTCCCTAGCCTTCCCACTGTAGTTTGACAGTCTGTTTGATGCTTTACTACCTTTGTATCTATATTTTTGTTCATCAATTTATAATGTTCTTTATTATCCATAAATGAGTGAAATCATGTGGTATTTTTCTTTCATTAATTGGCTTATTTCACTTAGCATGATGGTCTCCAGTTTGATCCAAGTTGCTGTAAATGGTAAGAATTCCTTCTTTTTTATGACAGCATAGTATTCTATTGTGTAAATTTACCATAGATTTCTCATCCAGTCATTTGATGACTGTTATCTAGGCTGTTTCCAAATTTTACCTATTGTAAATTATGCTGCTATGAACATAGGGGAGCATATATCCTTCCTGATGGGTATTTCTAGTTTCTTAAGATATATTCCTAGAAGTGGGATTACTGGGTCCAATGGGAGTTCCATTTTTAATTTTTAGAGGAAACTCCATGCTGTTCTCCACAGTGGCTGCACCAGTCTGCATTCCCACCAGCAGTGCAAAAGAGATCCTTTTTCTCCACATCCTTGCCAACCCTTGTCATTTGTTGATTTGTTGATGATTGCCATTCTGACAGGTGTGAGATGGTATCGCATTGGCGTTTTAATTTGCATCTCTCAGATAATTAATGACTTTGAGCATTTTTTCATGTGTCTCTTGGCCTTCCTTCTGTCTTCTTTTGAAAAGATTCTGTGTAGGTCTGTTGCCCATTTTTTTTTATTGGATCATTTATCTTCCTTTTATTCAGTTGTATAAGTTGTCTGAAGATTTTGGAGATTAAATCTTTATCAGTGATAACATTTGCAAATATGTTCTCCCATACAGTGGGCTTTCTTATTGTTTTGTTGATGGTTTATTTTGCTGTGAAAAAGCTTTTTATTTTTATGTAGTCCTATTTGTTTATTTTCTCTTTAGCTTCCATTGCCCTAGGAGCAGTATCAGTGAAGTTCCTTCAACATATATCTGAGATTTTGCTGCCTGTGGATTCCTCTAGTATTTTTATGGTTTCCCCTCTTATGTTTAACTCTTGTATACATTTTGAGTTTGTTTTTGTGTATGGTGTAAGTTTCATTTTTTTGCATGTATCTGTCCAGTTTTCCCAACACCATTTATCGAAGAGACTGTCTTGAATCCATTGTATGTTCATGCCTCTTTTGTCAAATATTAATTGAGCATAGTGGTTTGGGTTGATATCTGGATCCTCTATTCTATTCCATTAGTCTATATGTCTGTTCTTGTGCCAATACCAGGCAGTTTTGAGAACAGTGGCTTTGTAATACAATTCTTCTTTCTCAGGATTGCTGTGGCTATTAGGGGTCTTTTTTTGTTCCAGATGAATCTTTGGAGAGTTCGTTCCAGGTCTGTAAAATATGCCATTGGTCTTTTAATGGGGAGTGCATTGAATCTACAGATTGCTTTGGGTAGCATGCACATTTTAATGATGTTGATTCTCCCAATCCATGAGCATGGTATGATCTTCCATCTGTTTACGTCTTTCTCTATCTCCTTTTTCAGAGTCCTGTAGTTTTCTATATATAGGTCTTTTACCTCCTTAGTTAAGTTTATTCCTAGGTATCTTAATTTTTTTGGTGCAATGGTAAACGGGTTGCTTTTTTAGTCTCTCTTTCTGTAAGTTCACTATTAATATATAGAAATGCCATAGATTTCTGGGCATTAATTTTGTATCCTGCTACATTGCCGAATTCATTTATTAAGTCTATTAGTTTTGGGATGGAGTCTTTCGGGTTTTTTATGCACAGTATCATGTCATCTACAAATAAGGACAGCTTTACTTCTTCCTTTCCAATTTGGATGCCTTTTATTTCTTGTCTAATTTCAATGGCCAATACTTCCAGTACTATGTCCAACAGAAATGGTGAGAATGAGCATCCCTGTCTTGTTTCTTTTTTAGAATAAATAGTTTTAGTTTTTGCCCATTGAGTACGAGGTTAGCTGTGGATTTATCATATATGGCTCTTATTATTTTGAGGTATGATCCTTCTGTGCCCACCTTGTTGAGAGTTTTTATCAAGAAAGGGTGTTGGATTTTGTCAAATACTTTTTCTGCATTAATAGATATGACCATGTAATTTTTATCCCTCAATTAGTTTATGTGATGTATCACATTTATTGATTTGTGCATATTGTACCATCCTTGCATTCCTGGGATAAATCCTTCCTGGTCATGATGTATGATCTTTCTGAGGTACTGCTGGATCCGATTTGTTAGAATTTTGTTGAGGATTTTGGCATCTATGTTCATGAGGGATATTGGCCTGTAATTCTCTCTCATTGTATTGTCTTTCATTGGTTTTGGTATAAGGGTGACGCTTGCTTCAGAAAAGGTGTTTGGAAGTGTTCCCTCCTCTTGAATTTTTTTGAATAGTCTGAGGAGCATAGGTTTTAATTCTTCCTTGAATGTTTGATAAAACTCCCCTGTGTAGCCATCTGGCCCTGGGCTTTTGTTTGTTGGAAGTTTTTTGATGACTGCTTCAATTTCTTCCATAGTTATTGGTCTATTGAGATGTTTAGATTCTTCTTGATTGAGTTTTGGAAGGTTATATTTTTCTAGGAATATGTCCATTTCTTCCAGATTATCCAGTTTGCTGGAATAAAGTTGTTCATAGTATTTTTTAACAATCATTTGTATTTGGGCAGGGTCTGTTGTTATTTCTCTTCTTTCATTTCTGATTTTGTTTATTTGAATCCTCTCTCTTTGCTTCTTGGTAAGTCTAACTAGAGGTTCATCAATCTTGTTTATCCTTTCAAAGAACCAGCTCTTGGTTTTGTTGATCTTTATATTGTTTCTTTAGTCTCTATATCATTTATCTCTGCTCTGATCTTTACTATTTTCTTTCTTCTGCTTACACTGGGCTTTTCTTGTTGTTCTCCTTCTAGCTCTTTGAGTTGTAGGGTTAGGTAATATATTGCCATTGTTTCTTATTTTTTGCAGTAGGCTTGTAGAGCTATGAACTTCCCTCTCAAGATTGCTTTCACTGTGTCCCATAGATTTTTTATTGTTGTGTTTTCATTGTCATTTGTTGCCATGATGTTTTTCATTTCTTCCTTGATCTCTCAGGTAACCCATTCATTGTTTAATAGCATGCTGTTTAATCTCCATGTGTTTGATTTCTTTGGATTGTTTTTATTGTAGTTGATTTCCAGTTTTATGCCACTGTGATGTAAGAAGATGCTTAATATGATTTCTATCTTCTTGAATTTGAAGAGCCTTTCCTATGACACAACATATGGTCTATCTTTGAAAATGACTCATGTGCACTTGAGAGGAATGTATGTTCTGTGGCTTTGGGGTGAAATGTTCTGAAGATGTTAATTAATTCCATCTGGTCTAGTGAGTCATTTAGGATTGATGTTTCTTTGCTGAAATTTTTTTAGAGGATTTGTCCAATTGTGATAGTGGGGTATGAAAGTCTCCTACTATGATTGTATTGCTGTCAATTTCTCCCTTGATATCATCCCAGAGTTTTTTTGTGTGTGTGTTTGGGTGCTCCTGTATTGGGTTCACATATGTTTACCAGAGTTATTTCTTCTTGTTGGATTGCTACCTGTAGTATTATGAAGTGGCCTTCCTTATCTCTTGTTATGTCCTTCACTTCGAGATCTACTTTGTCAGATACAAGTATTGCTACCCCAGCTTTTTTTTTTTCATTTCCATTTGCCTGAAAAACTGTTTTCCATACCTTCATCCTAAGTCTGTGTACGTCTTTTTTTCTGAGGTGGGTTTCTTGTAGACAGCAGATACATGGATCATGTTTTCTTATCCAATCCATTAACCTATATCTTTTGATTGGACCATTTAATCTTACATTTAAAGTTATTATTGATAGGTTCTTATTTGTCACCATTTTTATTCTTTACCCCTGTATTTCTTCTTCACTTCCTATGTCTTTCTTTCTTTCTTTTTTTTTTTTTTTTTTTTTTTTTTTTTTTTTTTTTACAGCAGACCCTTTAGCATTTCTTGCATTGCTGGTTTGGTGATAATAAATTCCCTTAGTCTTTTTTTGTCTGTGAAGCTCCTGATTTCATCTTCAATTTTAATTGATAGCCTTGCTGGGTACAGTATTCTTAAATTCAGACCCTTCCTTTGCATGACTTTGTATATTTCTTTCCATTTCCTTCTGGCCTGATGAGTTTCTATTGAGAAATCAGTCGCTAGTCTGATGGAGGTTCCTTTGTAGCTAACTTTCTGTCTCTCTCTGGCCGCTTTTCAGATTCTTATTTTGTCTTTGGTGTTTGCTAATTTAATTATAATGTTTCTTGGTGTCTGTCTTTTGGGGTTCATTTTGCTTGGGACTCTAGGAGCTTCTTGGACTTGTGTGGGTTTTTTCTTCCCTCTATCAAGGAAATTTTCTGTCATTATTTCTTCAAACAGGTTTTCTATTCCTTGCTCAGTTTCCACTCTATATGCGGATGTTGTTTTGTTTTGTGTTATCCCAAAGTTCCCTTAGGCTCTCCTCTTGCATTTTAATTTTTTTTCTAGAAGCTGCTGTACTTGGGTATTTTTTCCTAACTTGTCTTCTAACTCACTGATGTGGTCCTCTGCTTCTTCTAGTCTATTTTTGATGCTTTCTATTGAGTTCTTTTCAGCAGTGATGTCATTTTTCATTTTCTCTTGGTTCTTACTCATATTGTTGAATTTTTCTTCATTCTTTTCAGCTACCTTATGACCATTTCTCTGAATTCTTTCTCTAGGAGGTTGCTTCCCTTCATTTTGTTTACTTCCTTTTCTGGTGATGCCTGTTTGTCTTTCATATGCAAGCTGTTTCTTTGTCTGCCCGTGGTCTCTCTTCTTTGGGTGTCTGGTTATGTAGTTATCTCTCTCCTTTCCGTATGACGTGTGGAACTCCTCTGACTCTGAGCATTTGCTCTGATTGGGAACTGGTGTTCTGGGGCTTGGAGCTATTCAGTGGGTGTTGCAGCTGTAGATTTTCAGGCTTCTGTAAACATCCACTTTCCCCTTCAAGATGATGTGGTCTCCACCTCTGAGCTGGCAGCTCAGGCAGGGAACCCAGCAGCAGTGGGGGCTGCCCAGTCAGGGGAGCCCATCCAGCAGTCCCCACCTTCTCCTGGAGTATAGTTTCCCTTAAATCACCAACAAACACACCCTGTGCTAACCTCAGCTGTTCTCTCTGTCTGCTCAGGGAGAAGGCTGGGGACACTTCTGTCTATTCCACCACCAAGAAAAGGCATTGTCTTGGCAGGAGCAATAGTGAGGAAAGAGGACTATGTAAGAGGGGAGGGTAGCTCTATTGGAAGTCTAGAAAGCCACGGGGCAGAAATTTTCCTCTAAAAAGGCATAGCAAAAACAAGTGGAATTCCACAACCCATTTTGATACCCAAGAGACCACAATATGAGACTTCATTTTAAAAGCAGATTAACTTGCTCAAAAGGATTAGGTCTTCTAATGTAGTCATAATAACCTTGACTAATACAAACACATATGGTTTTTTTAAATATTGTTAAATGTAAAAATGAATTCATGCTTAATGATCTTTGTGAATTTTCACTTAATGCAATATTACTAAGATTTAACCACATTATTACCTGTTTTTATAGTAGTTCATTTTGACTACCTTTTGTATGGGGGCTGCCTTTTTCTGGCCCTGACTGTGGCTCACCATTTCCGAAGGAAGGAAGGAAGGAAGGAAGGAAGGAAGGAAGGAAGGAAGGGAGGGAGGAAGGAAGGGAGGAAGAGAGGGAGGGAGAGAGGGAGGAAGGGAGGAAGGAAGGGAGGAAGAGAGGGAGGGAGAAAACTAAAACTAAGACAAGCTTAGATGAGACAAGTGAGTGCCCTGCCCCCAGAGCCTCCAGGCCTCCTGCACCAGCCCTCCACCCCCACCTGAGCTGCACCTGCAGGCCATCTTAGGACAGAGGTGCCCAGCCTGCCCATGGAGATGTGGAGATTGTGACTATTCTTTCTGCCTTTTGTAAAGTGATTGCCATCCTTGATACTTCACTGCAGTTTTGTTCACTGGAATCCAAGAAATGGGGGACAGGGGTGTTCCACCCAGGAAAGTGCCTAACCATTTTTTTTTAAGAAGGAAAAACAAAAAATGTTTGAAGAAAGTAAAAACAAGAAATGAATATCCATTCTGTGCATATGCTACAATTTATTCTTCCTTTCTCCTGTTGATGGGCACTTTGGTTGATTCCAGATGTTTGAAATAAAAATTATTTTTTAATTAAAATATTAAAATATTAAATATTTTTCTCTCCCACCACTCAGAGATAGTTACTACTAACATTTTAATATGTATTCTTTTAAGACCTTGCTATATAATTTTTATACAGTTAGGATTTTATTTTATAAATATTGATTTGTAATGTCAAACTGCTTTCCTAAAAAATAGATCTAATTTATATCTCTGTGATCAGAGAATGAGAGTGCCCATCCATTCAAGCCCCAGACTTAAAAGGATTATCTTTATTTTAAATATATGACAAGTTGATCAGCAAAGGCCTCACCTTATTTTCTATTTGCATTTCTTTAGCATTAGTAAGTAAACATTGTTCCCAAGTAACTTTAAATTTAATTTCCCCCAAACACAGGAACCATAAAGAAAAAGCCATCAACTTTGCTTTTAGATCAGTATCGGTTTTAATGGGATATTTGTATACCTCTCAATCATTGTGTTAGTTTGAACAGATTTCATGAACAATATAAGTTCAGTTCAGCATTTTAATGCTATACAAATAATGGAAACAGTGGGCCTAATTATGGACTTATGCCTATATCACTTTTTTCCCACTATTTTTGCTGGCAAATCACATTTTATGATTGTGAAAAGAATTACCTGTGGAAACACCTTGCTTTTAATCATGTCATTCAAACTTATTCACGGCCCTAACTGGTTTTGCTCACTGGATAGAGCATTGGCCCATGGACTGAAGAATCCTGGGTTCGATTCATATCACGGGCACATACCTCACTTACAAACTCCATTCCAGGCCCCGGTTGGGGCACATGCAGGAGGCGGCCAATCCAGGTGTCTCTCTCACAGATGTTTCTCTCTCTGTGTCTTTCCCTTCCACTCTCTAAAAATCAGTGGAGAATATTCTTGGGTGAGGATTAACAAAACAAATAAATAAACAAAGTCTATCCAGAAAGTAAAAATTTTATTACCACATTAATATTATTGTTACAGAATTTACCAGGTGGTCAGAAAATATAGGAGCACTGGGAGATTCAGGAAAACCCCTTTGTTTTCAGATGTACTAGTACAATGACTCAGGGGATTAGTTCTCCAAATCCTAAGTGAGTCAATATGGAAGAAGCCTGCCCTTTATATTATTAGGCTTCTGGAATTTTTGAGGGCCTTGCAGCCTCGCCCCCACATGTCTTATTTCCCCTTCATTATCATTTCAGTAGTTTTACTGAGTGTAAATATAAATAAAACATTACCCACACTCACCACCAAGAGACCATGTAATGTTTTTTTTTTTATATATTTCCTTCTTTTCTAAATAGTTTTCCATAGTTAAAATGTTTAGAACTCAGGACTGATGGGGATATAGAAACCAGCTTTAGCCATGCAGAAATATTAATATTTGTGTAAATAAATTGATTAAATTTTTGTCTTATGACTTTAGAGTTTTACCACATCTGCAGAAAGCCCTTTCCCTCCACCTTTTACCCTCCCAAGATTAAAAATGCAACTATTTTTTCTTTTAATACTTTTATGGTTTATTTTTAAATTTATTTTTATTGTTGAGCATATTATAGATATCCCCCTTTTTCCCTCTTTTGCCTCGTCTAGCCAGTTCCTACTCCACCCCAGATCTTCACCACACTATATTCTGTGTCCATGAGTTATTCATATATGCATATAAATTCTTTGGTTAATCTCTTATCTTCCCCCCTCCCTCCTTCCTTTTGAGATCTGTCAGTCTATTCCATGCTTCCATGCCTCTGGACTTATTTTGTTCGTCAATTTATTTTGTTCACTAGATTCTACATATGAGTGAGATCATGTGATACTTGTCTTTCTCTAACAATAGTCTTTAGCTTCCTCCATGCTATCACAGTAGGTAACAGATGCATCTTCTTTTTAGAACCACATAGTATTCCATTGTGTAAATGTACCACAGCTTTTTGTCCAATCACGATGGGCTCTTGCATCTACTGATGGGCACTTGGACTGTTTCTAAATCTTAGCTATTGTAAATTATGCTGCTATGAACATAAGAATGTATTTCAGGATTCTGAGGATATATTCCCAGAATTCTACATTATTTTTTTTTTTGTTATTAATCCTCATCTGAGGAATTTTTTTTCATTGCTTTTTTGAGAGTGGAAGGGAGTGATGGATGGGGATAGGAGAGAGAAAGAAAGACATCAATGTGAAAGAGACACATCAATTGGTTGCCTCCCCATGAGCTCCTACCAGGGCCAGGGATCAAACCAGCAACACAGGTATGTGCCCTTGATCAGAAATCAAACCAAACCCCTTTAGTGGGCAGGCAAATGCTCTAAACATTGAGAACACTGGCCAGGGCTCTATGGTTTCTTTAAAAACAAACAAACAAACAAACATATTTATACTGATTTCAGAGAGGAAAGGAGAGGGAGAGAGAAATAGAAGTTCTACAACTAGAAGGAAAGAAAGGGGCTCACAGAGACCCAGAGGAGCTGGACACGCATGGAGAGAGCAGGTGCTGGAGAACCTGGCTGGCTTTCTCTGGCCGGAGGGAGACGGAGACTCTCAATGGCATTGAACCCCTTATCCTATGACACTAAACCCCAGATCCAGCCGAAACTTATATGTGGGGAGTTTGGACTGTGAAAAGGGAGAAGTGCATGGAAACTTAGGGGAGTCGCAAAAGATCAGACGTCTGGTGACGCACACGGCATCGCACGCAGAGGACCGAATGCTGATTGTGATACTGGCTTTAATGAGTGGGGTGGAGACAGACCCTCCAAACTGTGCCACGTCTAACTCCACTAAACTCCTGTTTTGGGCAAAACCCTGGGGACCCAGACTCATATGGTCCCGGAGCGCATGGGAGTTAGAGGGGCAGCAGTTTAGAGGACTGCGAACATGCACGTGCACAAGGACTGCTCCAGCAATTACCCAGTCAGGTGAGACTCAGGGGCTGTGGACGGTGAGGTCGACTGGAAGGCAAGGCGGTCCCTTAACCCCTGAGACTCCACCCCTCCCAAGCTCAACAGAGAGGCTTTTGCAGTTTTGCAAGTCTGATATCATAAGGCTGAATCCAACACAGAAGTTCTCCCAGCATAGTGAAAATGCTGAGACAAGGAAAGGGATCACAAACAAAAGAAATGGAGGAAAACAAACGAGTGGATATAGAGTTCAAAACCACACTTATAATGTTTTTCAAGAATATCCTAGAAAAGTTGGATAAAGTTAGCAAGACCCAAGAGAAGATGAAAAAGAACCAACTGGAGATGAAAAAGAACCAACTAGATATGGAAAAGGACCAGCTGGAAATTAAACATACACTGACTGAAATAAAAAATATTATACAGAGACCTGACAGAAGACTAGAGGAACACAAGAATCAAGTAAAAAATTTGAAATATAAACAAGCAGAACACACTCAACTGGAAAAGCAAGAAGAGAAAAGAATCCAAAAATGTGAAGATAATGTAAGGAGCCTCTGGGACAGCTTCAAGCATACCAACATCAGAATTATGGGGGTGCCAGAAGAAGTGAGAGAGCAAGATACTGAAAATCCACTTAAAGAAATAATGACTGAAAACTTCTCACATCTGGTAAAAGAAATGGACTTTCAAATCCAGGAAGCACACAGAACCCCATATAAAAGGAATCCAAAAAGGACCACACCAAGACACATCATAATTAAAATACCAAGAGCAAAAGACAAAGAGAGAATATTAAAAGCAGCAAGAGAAAAACAGTAATTTACCTGCAAGGGAACACCCATATGACTGTCAGCTGATTTCTCAACAGATACAATGCAGGCCAGACGGGAGTGGCAAGAAATATTCAACGTGATGAATAGCAAGAACCTACAACTAATCTATCCAGCAAAGTTATCATTCAGAATTGAAGGGCAGATAAAGAGCTTCACAGAGAAGAAAAAGCTAAAGGAGTTCATCAACTCCAAACCAGTATTATATGAAATGCTGAAAGGTACTCTTTTAGAAGAGGAAGAAGAAAAAGGTAAAAGATAAAAAATTGTAAAGAACAAATACATATCTATCAACAAGTGAATCTAAAAATTAAGGGAATTAAAAATTTGATCAACAGAATAAACTGGTGAATATAATAGAATCAGGAGCACAGAAAGGGATGGACTGATAATTCTCAGGGGGAAATGGGTGAGAGGTGTACAGGGAGAGACTGGACAAAAATCATACACCTATGGATGAGGTCAATGGGAGGGAGGTAAGGACAGAGGGAAGGGTGGGAGCCAGGTGGAGAGGAGCTATGGAGGGGAAAAAAGAGAAACAAATGTAATAATCTGAATAATAAATATTTAATTAAAAAATAAAATAAAAATAAAAAAAGGCACATCAAGTAGCCTGCCCTGTGGGAGCAGCTCATGCTGTGCCTGGGACCCAGTGCATTTATTCATCAGAGGGAAGGAGCAGCCACAAGCCTGCTTGGCCACCAAGGCACACACAACCATGCCACTCATATGTTGATCCCCACCCTCCTGTGTGTATTCTTAATCTCCACACTCAGAGGAGAGTGTAGTGTCATTAATTGGTCCCTTCAACCTCATTTGTAGCAATAACTCACAGTTGAAAGCATCATAGAACATATGAACAGAATGTTTCACAACGGGTGGAGCATAAAGAAAGAGAGCTGTGACAATCAGAAAAATTGTCTTCTGGCAAATTCTTGTGGCTTTCTCTGGCGGGGCCCAGAAAAACTGCTTTATGGTAGTCCTGTTCCTTGCTCCTTCCCTCGTTTTCCCCTCCTCCCCCAGATATACAAGGAATCTCTAAATTCTGGATATGATCATTTCTCCCTGGGACATGTGGAAAGGAAAACAAATGTCAGATTTTAAAATGTATTTGTACATTTAAAAAAAATTAACACAACTTTTCTGATCATTGCAAAAAAGGCAAAAATTAAATAGGCCTTTGTTTCTAACATTGAAGATGAACTGGTGGCCAACTGGCCTCTACCTCCAGAATCAGCATGGAATACTCTTCCAGCTGGAGCCTGGTCACTGGCTTCGATGGCAGGGGAAGGCTCACTGGAGCAGGGAATGCAGGAATTGGGTTGACAGAGTGTTACTGGGCTTAGCATCTGTTAAGGGCAGGGAGCAAAGTCCGGCAGAATGTGTGAGTCCAGCCTCTCGGAAAATGTGGTTATTGAAGAGAATTTGGACAAAATACATTGAGGTGGTGGCTGGTGTATATATGCAAAAAAATAAAATACGTGAAAATGAAGTAGAAAACCTAGGTAAGTTTAGGACCTTAGGGTGACTAAGTTTCTGTACATAGCTTCTTATACTCCTTTGAGAACATAACTCTTCACAGGGGCAATACTGCCTTCAAGATAGGGGACAGAGATTGGTTCTTGAGGATCCAAAAGAATCATACTCCTTTTATGATTAAAGCAGATGTATGTAAAGTACACAAAGAGATACGCAATATATCTGTGGAATTAAAACATCATGGTTGGGCTCTTTAGGAAAATATGTCTAAAAAGGCTCTTTATGGAATGCTAATGAAAAATAGATTGAGAAATGCTTTAGAATGACTTAAGTATTATCTTTGTATGCTTTTTAAAAATCATGGAAATGGCATTGTTGCATTTTCTTATTATAAAAAGAATACATTCCCTTTAGAAAAACAAACATGAAAGGGAAAGACTGGCACTTCCTCTCCCAGGAGCATGCCTATGCCTTCCTTTGCTCTCAGGCATGCATCTCCTAAACCCTAAGGATCCACAGGAGACTGCAACCAAGGGAGCAATGGACAGTGGCAGTTGGTCCGTGGCTAACCCCTGAGTCAGTCTCCAAGGCCCCCTTTTTCTGACTTTCCTGTGAACTAAAGCCAACTGGCCTTGGCTCATTTCTCTCCTATAGCATTTTTAGAGACCCAAAGCGGCCCAGCCTGGGCTCCCCTGTTGCTTCTTCTACTGACCCAGTTTTAATAAACATGCTCTCAAAATAAATTAAATAAACAAATAAATAAAAGATTGCTAAAAGTTCCACCATCCAGAGATCACTAATACACATTTAGGGTGTGTATATATGTACACATACACACAAACACAATTTTTCTATAGCTATTTTTATACTTAGCAAGATGGAATTACACAATATTTACTATTTTATAAATTTTTTCCACTTAATATTAGTTAGCTTTCTGTGCAAAAGATAAATTACAACATAGTTTTAATGCCTGCATGTTATCCCATGATATAGTTATATCTATACTAATGAAAGAGAAACATGCAAATTGACTGTCCTTCTGATACACCCATCAGCCTAACAGGAGCAAGTATGCAAATTAACTCAACAAGGCTGGTGGTTAATTTGCCTATGCAGGCTCGGAGGGAAGACTGAGGACAACATAGAAGGAAGCTAACCACTACAGAAGGGAGTGAAGTGATGGAAAAGGAAGTGAGACAGCGGAGATGGGAGCGAAGCTCACTTTGTCAGGTTTCGCTCTTCTCTGCTTCTCTCTGGCCACAGGAAGCCCTATTCTTGCAGGAATCTTCCTGCAATGGGCATCTACTTATAATATATTTAATCATTCTCAGTTGATAAAACTTCATGTTACAACAATGTTTGTAACAGTAAGCTTTGTACAGTCAACACTGCTGTGCTGAATATCCTGTACTTTTATTATTTTTGAAGATTAATTTCTGAGAGAGTAAGAGTTAAAGTCTATGTACTTTCTTTGAAGCATTGATGCATGTACCAAGCTATATGTATCTCTTTACATCAATAAATAGATTTCCGTCATCGTATTAATGTCTTCATAATATTCCATGGTATTAAATATCATCATTTATTTAACCAACATAATATTTAAATCATTGCCAATTTTTCTTCTTTGCTATTTTAAGCAATCCTGTAAAATACCATCCTGGACTTGACTGATTATTTTCACAAGAAATATTCCTGAGAGGACTTAGTGGATCAAGAGTAAATTAAGAAACAGACACATACAACTTTTTAACATCCTTAAAATGCTGTTCCAGTTTACACTCCCTTTGAAGGTAATGAGCCATTCACAAGTCACAGCATTTCTGACCTCCTCATTCCTTATGTCTCTTACAGGATTGGCCTTCGGATCCCCTCTGAAGACCACCTGCTTCGTATTCTGCTTCCTCGTGGATCTTTCAAGAAGGCAAAAGTTTATTCCACTGCTGATGCCTGAAGTTTCTGCCATTTCCAGTGTTAGCAACAGGTGTCAAGGGGGAAGCCTGTAGCTACTCTCCATAAAGATGTGTCAGAGGAGAAACCAAGATGGTGGCATAGGTGAACACCTAAGCTGCTGCATCACACAACAATTTCAAAACTACAACTAAAAGACAGAACGGACATCATCCAGAACCACAGGAAAGCTGGCTGAGTGGAAATTCTACAACTAGAAGGAAAGAGAGGGGCACATGGAGACTCAGAAGAGCTGCAAAAAGTTGAGATATGGAGACACATGCACGAGAGGACGGGCGGCTGAGTGCCTGGCTGGTTTTCTCTAGTGAGAGGGAGACAGAAACTTCTGACTTCCCTGAACCCCAGTTATGGACAAGACCCTGGGGTCCCAGATGCATCTGGACTGTTGGGAAAAGAGAAGAGCGTAAGGAAACTCAGGGGAGCTGTGAAAGGCAGAGGTTTGGAAGCACGCACACAAGTGCACACAGACGACTGCAGCAATTACCACGGGACACTGAGACCCAGGGGTCTCATAGGGCAGGGCTGACGAGAAGCCAAGGCTGTCTGCTCAGCCCTGAGACTCCACCCCATATAAGCCAAGCACAGAGGCTTTTGCAATTTTGCAAGTCTTGTCTCACAAGGCTGTCTCCAGCACAGAAGTTCACCCAACATAGACAGAGCTGATCCTCACAGCAAATTGGCCTGGAGGACAATTCCCACTAGTGATACCAATAACAATCAAGACTTAACTACCACAAGGCTGTACACACAGTCCACAAAGGAGTGCACCAAGAGTGTCTACCTCAGGTAACTGGGGAGACTAAGCCACTGGGCCATATAGGACACCTAGCACACAAAGTTACTCTACCAACTCAGGGAAGCAGTGAAAATGTGGAGACAAAGAAGCAGATCACAAACAAAAGAAATGGAGGAAAACAAATGACTGGAGAGTGGGGTGGGAACCGTGTGGAGGGGATAATGGGGGGTAGAGGAAGGAGGAACAATTGTAATAAAATGTGTCAGAAAATAAAGTATGGGCAGTTTTCAAACTAGCTACTTGGTCTGCTATTACTTTGGTTGATTTGTTTTAATTTTTTGCTTTGGACCTGCCAGAATGTGAATCATGTGTTATACATCACCTATTGACACAGGATTTGGGATGTTATCTCTGGCCAATGTCTTTAATCCTGATCCCAGACTATTCACTTGTTTGCTTTTGCTTTTGTTCAACAGTGAAACCATTAGGGGCAAGGCATCCCAAATATGAACCTCCAGAGTCTGTAAAAGCCTGGTAAGTCTTCCTATTGTCCAAAATGCAGATTAAATCACACTACAAGTCACATCATTCTGTTATGGAAACGAATGCTGGATTGTTTGTTTTTTATTTTTGTCTAGGGGTCCAGTGCATGAATTCATGCAACTTGAAAGGAACTGTGGGCCTCCAGGCTGGGGTGGGCACAGGGACAGGTCTCAGCCCCTCCTCTGCATCCCCCCTGGCCTCTGTTGCCACAGCTCCTAGTCCCCTCTCTGCTGACAGCTCCCAGGTGCTGATGGCACAGGCCCCACTTGTACCCACTGATGGTATGGAGTGATTAAGGCAGGCGCCAGCAGTGGGTGCAAGCAGTGGCTACTGCCCTGATTGCCCGTCAGGAGCAGAGGGAGGTGGAGAAGCCCTCAGGGAGATTGGGGCCGCAGCTGCTCGCACCTGCTGACAGTGCTGAGTGATTAGAACTGGTGCCAGGCGCCAGCAGCAGGGCCAGCGCTGCCAGTGGGTATGAGCGCTGGGTGGGACCATAGTACATGGGAGCAAAGAACTTTCAGTAACCACCAGAGGCTCTCCCCAATGACAGCGACCAGTGCCCCACCTTGGTGTGATGCCCCCACTCACCTGTTCCACCATCCCGCCATGGCCAACGCCCGCCATGTTCTGTGCTCTCCTGCCTGCTGTCATGTTCCATATGCGCCCCCTGGTGGTCAGTGCACATGATAGCAACTGGTTGTTCGGTTGTTTGGTTGTTCTGCCATTTGGCCTATTTGCATACTAAGGATTTATAGATATAGATTTTTACATGTCCTCCCCCCTCTATTTCCTACTCCTCTCACCCAGTGACAACCTGAGGAATGAGAAGTGAGGCTATTCGCCCTGGGCCAGAGGGTTTGAATGCCTGAGGGTGGTATAAGGAAGCTGGTGACAGAAGCTATGATGGAGGCATCACCTGGGCAAGAAAAACATGAGTTTCAGAAACAACTCTGCTTCCAGGCCACCAAACAAGGAGTCAAAATATATATCAGCATTCATTGACTCCAGAATCTCTTCTCCTGTCCTCTCAAAATCACACTTCAGGTTATATCATTTTATTAATGAATGAATATAGGAATCATGGGTTGTTGTTTTTTTCATAATTTTTAAAAAATGGTGCTAAAATACAAATTACATAAAATTTACCATCTTAGCCATTTTTAAGTGTACAGATCATTGGCATTAAGCACATTCACCTTCTTGTGCTACAATCACCACAGAACTTGATTCATCTTAAAAGACTGATAATCTGTACCTGTTGACCAATAAGTCCCATTTCCCCTCCCTGTAACTCCTGAGTTTTGGCCTGAGCAACTGGAGGGATGGTGGTACCCTCCCTTCTCCTACACTTATCACTCATCATTTGATGACATCCTGTTTGCTTGACCACACTCTCTTTCAATGCTTATTTTCACCTTATACTACAAACAGTGTAGGTTGGCACCTGGTGGTGTGTGACAGCCACCTAAAGACGGCCCATGGTGATTTTAGTTTTAGAATTTTCCTGAGTCCAACTCCAGGGTGCTGGTGTTTTTAATTCTATCAGTGACCAATGTTTAGGGTCATCTACTATAAGTTGAGCACCTACTCCTCAACTTTACTCTAAAAATCATAACCCCATGGATATGACTCCATGAGGACAAGGTCAAATTCAAAATATTAAGGAGTTGACTGTCATTATCATCATTTGTTTAGAGCTTTCAGGTTATAAAGTACTTTATTTTCATATGTAGTCACATTCATCACCCCCCACAACTTGTGATTTTCATCTGGTTTTACAGACTGAGGAAAGTGAGTCTGAAAGAGAAAGTAACTTGGCACAAGTTATGCCAATAGGGTGAAGTTCTTTTTTTCTTTTCTTTATTGATTAAGTTATTACACATGTGTCTTTATTCCCCTTTGACCACCCCCCCACTCATGTTATCACCACCTTGGTGTCTGTGTCCATTGGTTATGCTTATATGCATGCATACAAGTCCTTGATTGATTTCTTCCCCTTATCCCTACCCTCCCATACCTTCCCTCTGAGGTTTGAGCATCTGATTGATGCTTCTCTATCTCTGGATCTGTTTTTGAGGAAACTCCATACTGTTCTCCACAGTGGCTGAACCAGTCTGCATTCCCACCAGCAGTACGCAAGGGTTCTTTTTTCTCAGGGTGAAGTTCTTGAAGCTATAGGAAATCCTAAGTGTTGTAATGACTTCCTTGAAAAAGAATTCCCAATGTACCAGTGAAGCTTTGGCTTCTATTCAGTTTGGTTGGGGGAGGTCTAAACCTAAATTTCTTGTCTCAAGTCTATTTATTTAGTAATTTGAATTACTGCAATCTCAAAAAGTTGCTTAAAATTTTTGTTTCTATTTATTGTTTTCCTTCTCTTTTCATAACTCAGTATGCATTTTCATCTTCATTCCTATGCATAAGTGTAACTGCTTTTAGGTCAGCTACAGAAATGCTCTTCTTCCTCCTAAATGATCCCAGTGCCACCAGGCCTTCTCCAGTGTACCTGCATCTTTCTGTGTTACTGGCACAGCAATACATTATTAAAGTGGGAAAATCAGTTTGTCCTTGTTCTTCTTCCACTTTTCCTCCAGCCCCATTCTCTTTATAACCACCCCCCTTGCAGCTCACAGGACCTCAGCACACATGGATATTTTAGGGCCAAGTTAAATTTATAGGAAACATTTTGTTTTTATGCCTCTTCACTTAATCCGTCTTTTAACATGACCGGGCTCAACATGAAGATTTTTTTCCGGGGTTTACTCCTCACCACTGGACCCCAGAGTTCTTTGCGGGGCCCTGGCTGCAGCAGCTCCTCAGCCATGAGGCCTCCCTTGTCTTTCACAGCACAGATGGTGTGCTCGGTGGGGGAGGCACCAAGCAGATGTGAGCCGCTCTCTTCAAGTTGTGTGGGAGAGGCACAGGGCCTGGGCTCTGGGAAAGCAGAAAAGGACCCGCTTCCTAATCCCAGCCTCTTCACATCTTGCAAAGGGCAATCTTGCTCTCACAACAAACAGCAGTGTTGAAAATGGCATGTGATGTATGGGATTCTAGAAAGTGGTGAAAAGAGGTGGCCTCTCCTTGCTTCACGCTCAGCTCGTCCATCATTACGTTTGGGAGATTCAGTGGTGGGGAGAAGGGCCTTGGCTCTTTGGGAAACTCTGTGGAAATCTTCCATCCACTTTCGCACTGAATCTTTTTTAAGTGCACTTTGTTTCTTTGTTTCTTAAAGGAGTTGTCTTCAACTCTGTGGCTTAGGGAGGAAGCCTTCTCTTTTTCATGTCCCTTCTCCTTCTCTCCCTCACCTCATCCTCTACTTTCTCCACACAATACCTTTCTCCGCATTTTTTTTTCAGTCTTCAAAGTTCTCTGACATGTATTATTAACTTGTCACCAAAAGTATTTTGGTACACCTACCTGCAAATTCACCTGTAACCATAATGTCATGTTATGTGATGAATTCTATAGGTAACTGATCCCAACAGTTTTTCATCCCCTGCCTACCAGAGGCCAAAGCATAATAGTATTAGCATAAAAGACTTTGGAAGGCCAATGGATTTTGATATTCAGCAGGGCTGCAATCAGCACAAGTTTGCTCCTCCGGTGATTGCGATGGCTCAAGGCAATTTCCTGATCTGATCATCTTTACATTGTATACCAAACTTTACCTTTGATCTGCCTGTATGCATTGCTAAAGGGTAAGTGTGTCTTCACCGTGGATAAAAAGCAAGTGGACCCAGAATTATGGTGCCACTTCATGAAAGAGGTTTTCACCTGCCCCCCCCCCAAAACACACACACCATGCCTTCAAAATTCATATTTCTTGTATAGTGTATTCACTGTGTGTCTCAGACCTCCTGCAAGTCATCCTGAACTTGAAATGCAGGTCATGGCCTTGCCCCTTCCCGCAAGCATGAGATGAGAACCACAAGCGATTAAATTTATGACTTTGCTTTTCTTCAGTGCCAAACACTGAGTCCTTGTATAACTCCATTCTTCTCATGTTCCTGACTCTTTGTTGATTAGCTCTTCCTTCCCCTGTAATAGAAGCTTTGGAGATGGGAAAAATAGCAGTTTCCTGTTCCGCTAGCACTGTTTATTATGTTTAATTAACTCCTCTATGGTGATTTCTGTTCTTGTTGGCCAAGATAAAATTCATATGCAAAAATTTAGTCTTCAGCAGTGGTTAAATTCTAAACTATTCACCAAATTAGGTCTGGCCTTTGTGATTCACCCCAGGAAACGACTGCCACAGCCTTTCAGCTACCCCCAAGGTGGTGGGATTGTGAATACTTGCTCACCAAAGACATTTAAGTTTCCACCATGGAAGAGAAAAGGCAGACCTGTCTCCATCAATGTCTGTGACTAACAAAGAGAGAAAATTATGGTATAGGCAAAGTAAGTTTCAAAACATAATAAAAATTTAGGGTCCAATGCACAAAGAATTAATAGGATTTTAGGGACTTTCTTTTCCTTTTTTTTTTTCTTTATTCATTAAGGTATTACATATGTAACCTTATTCCCCTATTGTCCCCCTCCCCCTGCTCATGCCCACACCTCCCTGGTGTCTGTGTCCATTGGTTATGCTTATATGAATGCATATAAATCTTTTGTTTGATCTCTAGCCCTTACCTACACCCTCTCCTACCTTCCCTCTGAGGTTTGAAGGTCTAATCGATGCTTCTCTCTCTCTGGATCTGTTTTTATTCATCAGTTTGTTGTTCATTATATTCCACAAATTAGTGAGATCATGTGAAATTTATCTTTCTCCAACAGACTTATTTTGCTTAGCATAATGCTCGCCAGCTCCATCCTTGCTGCTGCAAATGGTAAGAATTCCTTCTTTTTTACCACAGCATAGTATTTCATTGTGTAGATGTACCACAGTTTTCTAATCACTCATCTGCTGATGGGCACTTAGGTTGTTTCCAAATCTTAGCTACTGTGAATTGTGCTGATATGAATAAAGGGATGCATATATCCTTTCTGGTTGGTGTTTCTAGTTTCTTGGGATATATTCCTAGAAGTGGGGGGATCACTGGGTAGGGACTTTTTTCACTCAGTATGAAGATTTAAAGAAATGATTGACCAACCAGCATGTCCAGAGTTTCTGGTTTGCTCCTGTGTATCTCTCAGATGCTCAGCCACATGTGAAATATTCTGAAGGTGCCTTTCTAAAAGACGCTGGTCTTCCAGAAGGTTTTCCTTCTCTGTGAAAACAGCCCCAGTCACAGGCATCAGGAAGGTAGGCAGATGCCACCTCATCCTGCAGACAGCATCCAGAACCAGAAATCAGAGCCATCTACTGTCTCAGTTCAGCTGGTTGAGGCAGATTCTTTTGGTTGTAAATTCAGAAAGCCCAATTCAAGATTGCTAAAGGAGAAGAAGAGTTTATTAGTTTAACAGGTGAAAGTTCCAGGGAGAGCTAGCTTCAGTTACTGACTGGATTCAAGGGCACGTCTCACTCTATCTCTTAGTTCTGCTTTGCTCTGTTTTGACTCCATTCTTAGCTTCTTGCCTCATGGGGGCAAGATCGCTGCCAGAAATTGGTGGCTTTTATCTTCTTCTCTCATTAGTTCCAATTGGAAAAGCCACCTCTCTCTCAAGAGTTTCAAACCTTTAAAAAGTTCTGGAATTAAATCATGTGTTTAGCAAAGTACTGATTTGGGAGTGAGTGAAGGGAAAGTCTCTAGGTTGTGAGATTTTTAGTCTGTATGATGCTTTTGGGAAGTTTGGGGTGTTATTGTTTATGTTACTACAGGATGCTTTCTCACCAGGATTCCTGAGAATCAGCTGTCAGTGTGTGCCAAGTTGGGTGACTTTAGGTTGGCCCCTTATTGTGCTATAATTTTCTGCTTTCTTATTTGTGAAACAGAGAGGATGGACACATTATTTCAAATTCCTTTGAGTTCTAGCATTCCATTTCTACTAATGCATTTCATATTTTAAAATGCAGAAAAGGCACTGGAACCATTGTGAAGGGGCTACTGAGTGTTTTCAGTTATCCTTGAACTTAGATCTGGGGTGACAGCCATGCTCCATCCAATCACTAGGTTCTAGGGCCCTGCAGCGATGTGGTAAACTGGCAATCGGAATCTATGCCTCCTCCTCCTCCTGGTACACTATCATAAACTCCTGAAGTTGGATTTTTTTAAAAATGACATCTCTAGACGTCCCTGCACCCAGGCTTCTGGATGAATTAGGTTCTGCTTATTAGTTGCTCTTGATAGAGATTTTGGAAGCAAAAGTGAGACAAGGTTGTCTTCCTGTTACTGGTCTGGGCTGTTTCTGCAGGGGCATCTTCCCTGTATCAAGGAAGGAGAAGGCAGAAGGGCAGGGAGACACCCTGCTGCCTTCTCCCTGGACCCAGCAACAGTGCAGGTTCCTGAATGCAGCCTCTGCACTGCAGCTTCTATCCCTCACTTTCCTGACTGGGATGGAGGATGCAGCTCCCCAGGCATAGTGCTGCTCTGGAGGCTTGTCCTGGTGGCCCAACCTGGAGGCCCTTTTCTAGCCTGGTCACAGATATCATGAGCCCCTCATTCCTTGTAAAACATCTGGCTAGAAAGCTAGAGAGATTTCTCTTTCCATCAACTGAGCCCTTATTGGTGGATCCTCTAACCTATGTTCACATAAAGGAAATGCTTATTAAAGTTTTTAATTTATTATATATTTATTCCAAATCATTAGAAGACCCATAGTTCCCGAGTGTATTACTGAGAGAGAAAGAGAGGGAGAGAGGGAGAGAAGGAAAGAGGGAAAGAGAGAGAGAGAGAGAGAGAGAGAGATCATAAGGGATTGCCACATAGTTATGCAAGCAAAGATCTGCTGTCTGGAAGCTGGAGTAACTGGTGATGTAGGTCAGTCCAAACCTGAAGGCCTGAGAACCAGGGACCCAAGGCCCAAGAACCAGCAGCACTGATTACTGAAGGCAGGAAACAATGGGTGGCCCAGCTCAAGCCAAGAGCAAATTTGCCTTTCCTCTACCATTTTTGTTCTATTTGGGCTCCCAAAGAATCGATGATGTCCACCCACATCGTTGAGGGTCATCTTCTTTACTCGTGCTAATCCCTGCCTTCAGAAACACACTCACAGACATACCCAGAAATAATACATTATCGCCTTTCTGGGCATCCCTTGGCCCAGTCAAAAGTTGTCATATAAAACTAACCATCCCATCAAGAAATAGACCTCTCTACATAAAGAATCTCTCTTCCTCGACCCAACCCATTAGTCTTAGGACTAAATATTCCTCTAACAAAAGTATAAATAGGGCTTAGGCATACTAAGATTGGAACTATTTGCCCTACATTCAGACACAGTACTGGGCAGAGGAGTTAACCAGAATGTATAACATTAAGTGAGTAATGCCATTGACTACAAATCCACATTTGAGACACAAAATTCTTTTGTGAAACCAAGGACTCATATCTATACTAACAAAAGGGTAATATACTAATTAGACCGGATAGACCAGACGTCCTTCTGGACAAAGCCACAATGGCTGTGAGGGCTGAGGAGGGCCAGCAGCCCCAGCAGTTGGCAGTGGCAGCAGCAGCAGGATGATGGAGACGGCACCTTCCCTGATTGGTCCAGTCGCCTCCCTCAGAGGGAGGCCAGACTGTGGGGGGCAGGCCTATGCCATCAGTAAGACATCCCCTGAGGACTCCCAGAGTGTGCACGATTTTTTGTGTACGGGACTTCTAGTTTAGACATAAAACCAGATCTTCCAAGGATTACAAAGGAATGATTTTCCTAGCCTCTTCACTTTTTGAAGAAAAAAGTGAAGAAAAGTCCTGGTTTTTACCCAGGACTTCCCCACCAGAAAAGTTAGGAGTTTGAGCTGATTTTTATTTGTTTGTTGTTGTTTTTGGAGATGGGGGGTGGGCTGTCATTTTTTAAATTTATTTTTTTCGAAGATTTCAGAAGAATACAACTATAAAATATTTGCTAAAATTTTCATGAAACTTTATACACCTGTGGATTTCCTTTTGTTTACAAAACAGTGAGAAGAGAACCCCAACAGCCAATGCAGTCTAGGTAAAGACTCTTCAGAGAAGAATTTCAGACACCTATAGGGCAACACAGTCCATTCAACCTTTTCATTTTATATAGAAACTGGTCTCCTAAGGACGTGTGCATTCAAAATGGATGCATCTAAGCCCATTGTACTATTTGCCCAGACAAATCACCTCCTCACTCCCATTTCCAAGTTTATAGAGCTTGTAATGAGGGGGACTATTAGGAGAAATCCTTGTTTAATAATTAAGCAGGATTAAAAGAAATGTCCTGGCAGCAGATGGCTTTGGATCAAGTGCCTCAGAAGTAAACAAAGAGGAAATGAATGGAAAGGAAAAGAAAAGAATAAGAAAGTGCCATTCAAAGAGTTAGGGCCTCCAGCACCAGGAAGCTGTTCTACCTTTTCAGTTGCAGAACTGCCACAAAACAAGAGTTCAATTAATGCTCCACTTTCTGTGTGTGTGTGTGTGTGTGTGTTGTCTTTTTTCCTATTTCCCCCCAACTCTTTTTCTCTGAAGAAAAAAGAAAGAGCACACACACACACACACACACACAACAGCAAGCAAACCAAACTTTCTATTTTCTGCCTAACTGGATTGATGTTCTCTTTGAACTCTCTGAAGGCAGATTCAGCAGTCACAAATAAACATTTCTTCCTGTTAGAATGTGGAGGTCACTTTCCCATTCTCCTTGAGTTTTCCTTGTTCATGACAATAATTCAGTGGCCAGCAAAGAGTTGTGCTAGAAACTTCCCCCTTGCTCTAATGGAACAGGCCTAAAATACATCTCTGAGCAACTGGATTCTTGGTGAACCACTAGCCTAGCTACTGAGTATTCTTTCCAACAGCCGGATTTGAGATGTGTTCTGGATGCCTATAGTCACCATGGGGCATGCAAAGGAGCATAGCCACACAAGGGGATCTGAAATTACACTACCGTAGAGTCACTTTTGTGGCTAATGTACACTTGCAATGTCTCACATGAAGCTGACATCAGACCTTCATTCACTCAACTGTTAATAAGATACTGCTTGGGGCTGAGAACCTTTATGAGCGAAAGGAGATTGAAAGGGAGAAAGAAGAAGAAAACGAAGGATGTCTTTGGAAGAAGGATCCTGTAGGAAAGTCATAGAGATTGACCTACGGGTGCTGAGTCACAAATAGAGGAGAAAGTGCTGGAGTATCAGGGTAAAAGATACACAGCAATTCCTTTTTAATGATTTATTTACCATCTTCTTTTTCTTTTTCAAATGGATGGCAAACGGGGTTCTGAAAAAATGCTGAGCCCTTATCATTTCTATCTATGGCTACATTTTATCTAACTTTAGTAAAAGCAGCAGCTAACAGAGTGGGAATGTCAGTAACACTTCCTGATCTGTACAAACCTCATAAAAAGTTTGTTGTTCACAGGCAACTTTTTAGGGAGGGGAGTGGGGACAAGAGGAGAGAGGGTCACAGGAAGGAAAATGCCTTTTGAAATAAATTCAGACAATTAAAATTCCACCACATGGGCACCAACCTCAGGAAAGATTTCAATAGAATAAATAATCTTGAGCTCAGAAACCTTGACGCAGAGCCTGTGAAATCAAGGTCTGGAAAATTCAGACAGGAAAAGTTCTATATATGGCACCACTGCTTTTGGCAGGGAGCTTGTAAATTAAAATCAAATGCTGCATGGACAGGCAACTTCTAAGCAATTTCAAATACACTCATAATTCATCTCTAGTCAAATGGTGAGATGTTCATAAAAACAACAGGAAAAGTTCTTGAAGGAAAGAGCACTTCTAACTTCCATTGTTCTGCAGACACTCCCACTCAGGCAGCGATTTCCCTCCACAGTTACTAAGTGGGAGTCTGTTTACGGAACCCCAGAAAAGGTAAGCCATATTCTTTTATCCTGTGAAGAAGTGTGATTATTTAATTATTATGTAACTGGACAGATTATATGAAAGTACACTTTGTGTGATTTGGCAGAAGTTGTGCTTTCTTAGCCTCTCATCCAAAAAACTAGGAAACAAATGCACTTGGGGTCCCAGCTCTCCTCTTGGCATTGAGACTGGCTTGCAGGTTGAGGACGCACTGTGCAAAGTACTCAATTTGTTTCTGTGTCTAAATAGGCATCTGCAAAATAAGGAAGGGGTTTTGAAACTATTTATACATGTCTGGATGTTGCTATAAAGGTATCTAAACTTTCCCTAAACAGCTATGTCATTCACAAAAATTCTGTGACACACAATAATAGCAACCATTAACCAGAGTATCTATAAATCAATGGTTGTGACCCAAACTGGATCAGACCAATCATTTAATGTTTACTAAGGCTATGCCCACTTGTATAAATTTTAGAACTTCAGATTAGGGTCACAAACACCAGTGTTTTAGGTGAACAGTAAAGCTTATAAAAAGTGATACAGAGCAGGGTTTTATGTGTGGTGTTTTTTTTAATTTTGAAATAATTATGACGTTACTAAATATAGTAAGAGAGGTCCCTAATACCCTGCACCCAACTCCTCCGAATGATAACATTTTATTTATTTATTTTTAAAATATATTTTATTGATTTTTTACAGAGAGGAAGGGAGAGGGATAGAGAGTTAGAAACATCAACAAGAGATGTTGCCCGGTTAGGGCAGCATTTTATATATTATCAAAGCCAAGAAACTGGCATAGGCACGATCCCTTTCACTAGATACTATTAACTGAATCCGACCTTACAGGGATTAGAACAGGTTTAAAACCATTTGAACACAGCGGGAGGTAACTTGAATCATTTGCATAAATTTATCTTTAGGGTAACATGGTATAGAAAATTGAGGCGACTGCATCAGACCTAGATATTTGGGCAAATTATTTTTTTCACTAAGCCTCAGTTTGATCATCTGTAGGATAGAAATAATAATACAACCCAAGTAAATTGGACACATTTACAGTCCAGTGAGAGTGGCATATTTTAGGACCCCAACTATAATATGTCCTTCATTCCCTCATGAGATCTTAGGCTTCTGTTCTCAGGATTTTGTAGGAGTCCCCAGGTGATCTCAAAATCAACCTGGTTCTTGACACACACACCGCTCTCATCCCCACCTCCCCACCCCCAGGCCTCCTCAGGCTGCTCCCATTTCTTGACAAAGTACATCCTCAAAATATTTGAAGCATGAAGTTTCAACTCCCATATGCACTTAATGCCTCCTCTCTTAAAAGCAGCTCCCTTAGGCCAACAAAGTGACTTGAAAACTTTGGGACCGCCCTTCTCCATGAAGCCCTCCTTCACCCAGTCATCTAGCTCGCCAGGACTCGGATGCAGCTGGCACCTGAGCTGCAATTGAGGGCTGAGCTGGACTATCATCCCGTTCACTTCCCTCCCCTGGCTCTGACACTGAAAGGAGGAGGAATCAGGTAGTTCCTAATTGTGGGTTTTCTTCCCGCCCTCCTGACTACTGGCTACCACGTGCAGGTGTGCCATTTGCAGTGATTGTAGCATTAGTAGTGTTGACAATGAAACCCACATGGCCTTCTTCACCTCCTATTTTTTATTGCATCTCACAGATTTGTCTATTATAAGTCAACTGGGCAAGTTCTACCCTTCATTCTCTTTTAGGTATAGTGCCTGCCATGTCTTAATGCCTGATTAATAAAAGTACAGTACTAACCCTTCTCTGGCGGGCAGCACTGGGCAGATGGTAGATCTGGTTCAGATTTCTTTAGGGCCTTGGTCCCTTGCAGAGGTCCTGGGGTTAATGCAGTTCTGGTTGGAGATGGAGTAGAGAGAGTCAAGGGCATCGTGAGGATTGTGAAAGAATGCACAGATAAGAGCAAGTTGAGAGAATGGGAAGTTGGAGGAGGAGGTGAGTGTGCCTCTGCTCAAGCCTGAGGTGTTTGTGAAGAGCTTCACCCTTGGGACCAACCTGTTTTATTTGCACCTTAGCTCTGCCACTAACCAACTGTGTGCTAATGACGAATTCCTTAACCCTCCTTAGACTCTATTTTCTCATCTATATAAATGGGGCTAACAATACCTACCTCTTAAATGATATTATAGTGAAGATAAAGTATCTAGGGCCTTAGTCAAGGCACATTTCCTGCCCACTCTAACCTTCCAGAAATATCTAAGCACAATTCAGCCTAGAGATGTTCATCTATCAACTCAGAGAGAGGGCCTAAGGACAGTTTATACAGGTGGAGTGTCAAACCTAGCCTGGGGGCATAGGTGGACTGGGACAAGAATGGCTGCGGGATGGCATTACACTGAGGAAACCGAGGCAGGTCGCACCCCGAGACCCTCAGTTAACGAAGTTGTGAAGGCCTCAGACTTGAGCGGCGGAGAACGGGGGGTGCGGGCTGTACGGGCACCAGCAACAGCCCCGATCGATCGAGGGAGCACGGCGGTGCCAGAGGAGCCGGCTCCCGGCGCACGATCTTCCCGCGGCGCGGCCGCCGCCAGGTGGCACCAGGACCCGGGAACCGGCCGCCGCCCGCGGGCGGGGCAGGGCGCGGAGGGGTTAACGGGTGGGCGGGGCCGCGGCGCCGGCGCTGCGGGGAACCCACCGGGGTGCGCGGAGGCGGGAGCGACCGGGGCTGCGGAGCTGGGCGCCGCGCCGAGCGGGGGCGCGGCCAATTGGACGGCGGGCCCGGCGCGCGCAGGCTGGCGACATGGAGGCAGGCGCGGCCGCCCGCCGCCCCTGACGCGCCGCTCCGTCCCGGGGGTCGGCGAGGCCGAGCCGGCGGCGGCCCTGGCGCGGAGATGGGCAGGTCGGCGGCGCTCCTGCTCTGCCTGCTGGGCTGCCACGTCTGGAAGGCGGTGACCAAGACGCTGCGGGATCCGGGCTCGGGAGCCCAAGGTGGGTGCGCGGCGGCCGGCGGCGGGCTTTTGTGTGGGCCCCGGCCTGCCGCAGAGGCGGCGGCTGGAGGCGCCGCGCCGCATTGTGTCGCGGGCAGGGGAGCCGGGCCTGCAGCCCCCGCGCTGCGCTCCGGAGGGGACGGCGCCGCCCGGGGACGCCTGGGGCCTGGAGCCCGAGCTCCCGAGTGGCCGGGCACAGGTGGGGGTGTGAGCGGCACCGGCTTTGCTGCTTCGGGTGGCGCGCTCGGGTGCGTCCGAAGCTCTGTTTCTTTATGCCTTGACACGGACACGCGGCCCCATCCCCTCCTTCGCCCTGGCGACAGGGGCAGCCTCCGGTCGCGCCGTCCACTCGCCGCTCCGGGCTTGGGTGCTAGAAACCCGGACGCGAAGGCAGCTGCGCTCGCCCCTTTTGTTGCGGTGGCGAGGGCATGGCCGCTGCCCGGGGATGCCCCCTGCGACTTGGGACTCCAAGGTCCGAGGCTGCTGCCAGCCACTGGCCTGCCGCAGTTCGGGAAAGTTTGGGGGGTGTCCTCCGCCTCCCTGCCCAACGTCTTCTCCAGGCCCCGGTGGATTTTCTCACCGGCCCGGGAACCGCTCCCGAAAGGGGAGGAAGAATTGGAACTGGGAGACCCTGAGCACCTAAAACAACAACAACCATTTCCAGGTCTGTCTGTCGCCAGCTCCTGCCTTTTGTCTAATCTTTGGCCTCTGCAAATTTGCTCTCCAGCCCTGAAAGTAATGCGGTCGCCTCTGAGAAAGGCCACGAGCCTGTCTTTTGTCTTTAAAATACAAATTTTTTTCTTTTGAGGGGGGAAGAGCCCCGAAGCCTCCTTTGCACGCATTGGTGCTTCTCTGTTGCCAGCCTTCTCAAAAGGGTGAGTGAGGCCGCCGCAGAGGATCATCTGCAGGACACCGCTGCCCGCCTCCCCGGCCTCTCAGATCTCTCGCAAGGACCCGGCGCCCCAGCTCCTTGCCATGTCCTTTCCTTGCAGAAAGGTGTGTGAACTGTGAAGTCAGTCCTGTCCTGCCGACAGGATGAACCCAGATCTCTCCATCCAGTGTCCTCTTGCTCAGACGCTGCCTTACCCCATCCCCATGCTAACTCTCTTCCTGTGTAACAAATATCGGAGCAAAGAATTTGGATGGCCATTCACGCCTGATGTTGTGACAGAGAGGAAGGTTCTACCACAGGCTGCTGCTGGGTTTAGTTTGTTACCTACATGTGGAATTAAAGGTTTTCATGTCCATCGCTTGCTGTACCATTTGCCAGTACCTCTTTCATGCATTGCTTTTGCTATAGCTACGATATAATGTGACAATTATGAATTGCGTATACAATTGTAGTGTATATTATGGAAGGGGAGCATTGATACAGTACAAAAAGAGTCATGCCTCTTCCTATAGGAAATGAATGTTTAGGACATTAGATCATTGGTGTTCAGTTGTAGCTTCTTAATACCCTACCGCTCTTTGAATCATCTATTTTAATGAATGATATTTGCATTTCAAGGAGGCCATTAATTCCAAAGAAGGCGTTGAATTTTTTGTTTTGCACTTGAAATGTAATATGTGGAAACATTAAGTTCATGCACTTGTAAAATAGGGGAAGGCTTGGTTGGCCTCAACTGGGGGGGAAAAAGTCTTGATAAAACCTACTAGGTGTAGGTTGAAGACCATCATTTAACAGAGATTTTACTGATAAAAATTAGATCATGTAACAACTCTCAGAAATGGAATGTTCTGTGAAGTGGAAGAGAAATGATCAACCTGTGAGGATATTTATGCCATGGCTAAGAGAATCTTAGTCTATGGCAGTGGTTCTCAACCTTTCTAATGCTGCGACCCTTTAATACAGTTCCTCATGTTGTGGTGACCCCCAACCATAAAATTATTATTTTTTTTTACATTTTTTTTATTAATTTTTTATACATATCTCCCCATTGCCCCCTCTCCCTCCCAGGCATACCCCAGCCCCCCAGTGTCTATGTTCATTGGTTATGATTATATGCATAGATACAAGTCCTTTGATTGATCTCTTATCTACCTCACCTAACTTTAATCTTCCTGCTATAATTTCACAGTCTGTTCGAAGCTTTACTGTCTCTGTATCTATCCTTTTGTTCATTAGTTTATAATGTTCTTTATTATCCCCCAATGAATGCGATCATGTGATGCTTCTCCTTCATTGACTGGCTTATTTCACTAAGCATAAGGCTCTCCAGTTCCAACCAGGTTGCTGCAAATGGTAAGAATTCCTTCTTTTTAATGGCTGCATAGAATTCCATTGTGTAGATGTACCACAGTTTTCTGATCCACTCATCTGCTGACGGGCACCTAGGCTGTTTCCAAATTGTGGCTATTGTAAATTGTGCTGCTATGAACATAGGGGTGCACATAAAATTATTTTTGTTGCAACTTCATAACTGTAATTTTGCTGCTGTTAATGAATTGTAATATAAATATCTGTGTTTTCCGATGGTCTTAGGCTCTACAGGAGCGATTCTCAATGGGTCGCAACCCCACAGGTTGAGAACCGCT
>JAAGEH010002534.1:27947105-27967220 GCA_011751065.1 Lasiurus cinereus
GCTGCTGTAGAGCCAAAGACCATCGGAAAACACATATATTTACATTAGGATTCATTAACAGTAGCAAAATTACAGTTACGAAGTAGCACTGAAAATAATTTTATGGTTGGAGGTCACCACAACATGAGGAACTGTATTAAAGGGTCGTGGTATTAAAAAGATTGAGAACCACTGGTCTCTGGGGTGGTTGAGTTGGATATTTTTCCACCTAGATTACTTCCTTGATTGGATAAGAATGGCTTTTTAAAGAGTTGAGCCCAGGAGCTATAACCGAAGTTGGGTCTCACTACCTGGCTTCTGGATTTTGAGCTAGCATCATTTTTATGGGAATGGACAATATCTCCTTGGACATTCTAAGGTCTCTTTCACCCCACTGAGTTCTTCAAGCCATCTTGACCCTTACCTTTTAACATAGTTTTTAAATTCATGTTTTCTCTACTCTTCTGGATCACATACTGGTACACAATGAAGATAATTGCCGCATCTGATTTCACTTTGCCTTTCCCACAACAGTTTGTAGATTGTTTTATACATGATCAGTGCTGCATTGATGAAGGTTTGAAGACAGCTAGTCTATAAACTATAGTGCAGCAATTTTCAACTGTTATCATCTCAAGGCACACATAAACTAATTACAAAATTCTGTGGCACAGAATTGCTATTGTGAAAATCGCTGTTGTAGGCAACATGCAGTCATCATTGTTAACACGCATTTTTAGAAGAAAACTTCAATTGTTACCTTCTCTGAAATCTAATTTGTAGGAGTTTTACTAACTTTCATTGTTGAAATTTACTTGAATCGTTGTTGAAACTTTAATATGAGCTGTATACACACAGATATTGTATACCAACAGGACTTAGAAATTACTTGGGAAAATCTTAGAGTCTTGGAACACACACCTCATCTACTACAGTATTCTAATTAGATTCTTGGGACTAAATGACACCTTTATTAAGTGCATCTTTAATATGTTCTGAGGAAATTAACATCTTGTAAAACTTCTTGGCACAATTTTGCTATTTATCTATTCAAGATAAGATTTTTAGCTTCAGATTCTCTCTTCTTACTGTATTGCCTCGAATCAGCAAAGAGATTTCAAAGGCAACAGTTAGTTGTCACAACAGTGAGGCTTTGCTAATCACAAATTTGAACTAGTTCTAGAATATGATTGCATATTTTTATTGTTTCATCTTATTTGCTCTAAAGTGTCTATAGTATCATTTTTAATGTTACAGAAGCTGTTATTCTGAAGTATTGGCTAATTTTGCCTTTCTCCATCTCTTACAAACTGCATTGCGGCTGGCTTGATAGAGAGGACTGTCCTTGAAGAGCAGTGAACTGTGCAGATGGGCTCTTTAGGGATGTATGTTTGAAGGCCAGCACTTTTATGCATAAAAGAGGTCAGAGCTGGGTTAAGGAGTTCAGGCTTAGCCTTCTACTGTATGATCTTGACATTACTGCTCATTATCTAATTTTGCAATGATATGCTAACTTTTTGTTCACCTCAGAGAAGCTACAATCTGTCATAACATTTGAAGTGAATGGTTGGCTATCTCTTCTCTCTGAGAGGTCTGTTCTTTGCTAACCTCAAATTTGAGTTTTTAGAGCACGGTCATCAGTTGAAAGACCATGAAGCGACATAAGATATCAGGAGGAACCTATGAATATATTACTTGACATGGCAAAGGTACTTGACTTAAGAATCATGGATAGTCTGGGTTATCAGTTGGATCCAATTTGATCACAAGGATCCTCAAAAGGGAGAGGTGGAGTCTGAGAGAGACTGAGGGTGCTACATTGATGGCTGTGAAGGTGGAGGAGGGGCTGTGAGCCAAGGAATGCAGGCGGCCTCTAAAAGCCAGAAAAGGCAAGGAGTCTCCAGAGGAAAGAAATGCTGCCTTGCCGACATCTTCCCTTTAGCCCACTTACACTGATTTTGGGCTTCTGACCTCTAGAACTGTAAAATGATAAATCCATGTAGTTTTAAGACACTGAATTGTGGTAATTTGTTATAGGAAACTAATACAAACTCTAATCCTCAAGAATTATGAAAGAGCTGCACCTGTATAGTCAGGGTAATGGTGTAATGCAGACTACTTGGTCCAAGCCACTAAATGTAACAGAGAAATGCATGAAGTTTTTGCATCTGTTTAACAAAATGTGGCCAAATTGGAGCCATGTTGGGGATCCTTGAGGACTACCTCCGGGACCCTTACTACAACCACCAAAATAACTGATTTTTCCCCTGATGAGATCAGTTGAGATGTCACTTTTATTTGTAAGCAAGGTGCATGAGTCCTCTGTGTTCCTTCCAGAGTTGGGATTGTTCACAGCTGAAGAAAGAACATGTAGCCACAAGCCATTCTAGCAGAAATCTTGCTTGCTTTTCAGCTTTGTTCTAATTATTATTGAAAGATATCTATTGGTAATAAACGAGGTAAAAGAAAATTGTGATTGAATTATAGGCCCCAATGCCTTCACACAGTGAAACAGTAGGGTCCCCCTTCCAACCTGAAATGGCCTTTCTCCCATGTTGTTTCAGAGTCTCAGCACAGCCCTTCTCATATTTCTCTGCCTCTCTTCAGCAAATGAGTCCAGCCAACTCTGGGCCTGGATCACATGAACAATTGAGGACACCCTGGTACAGGCAGAGGGCAGAGGCAGCGTAAACACCTGGATTATCCTTGACACTACACCTGAGAGGGAATACAGGAAGTGTGAAACTACTGTACTTCTCTTGTGAATTTTCCATCTCAACTGGGAGCAAAGGGATTAAGTTCAGTGTAGTCCTGAGAAGGAAGACATATGACATTTGGCAGGTCCCATAGCAGCTGAAGGGGGTCACTGGCAACTTAGTGTGGAATTCAAACCTTATGGGCTGGGAAAAGGATAAGGATAATGAAGTGTCCTGGCTCAAGTCTCCTCCCAAGGAAATGAATTCAAGAATGTAGAGAAGTTTGAATCTTCTTGATTTTAGGGCTTTGGCCAAGAGGCAAGTAAATAATGGAGAAAGGGAAGGGACCACTCAGTTATTTTAAGGCCGAAGACCTTACTACTTGTTAATGTATTATACTTATCTTCCCATCATATCTCATCTACATTCATTCATTTAGTTCTCTTCATTTTCACTACTTTGCATACCTTCATCCTAGAGGGTCCCTGTTTTAGTCCTTTCAGTCCAACTCCTCCCTCTTCAAACACCATTTTAGTCATGTTTCTTTCCTACAGAAACACTAGTATTTTCATGTTGCCCAAAGTATGTCTAATTACTAAGTCTGGCCTTTACAGTCTCCCTGCTTTTTCCAACTTGATCTTCTTCACCAGTTTGATTCTTCACTAGTTTGAATGGTTTTCTCCAGCTGGAATGTACCACTCGTTGCCCCCTGGATGGCTGGTGTACATCCTCACTTTCCTTCACTGCAGCTATACTCTCTTTTCTGCTCTTGAAATCCTAAGTACAGTATTAAGTATCTGCTATATGAATAAAGTATGCTACTTATTAGACAAAAAAGGGTGATGCGGAGGGGGGTCAGTATATTTTTGTGAAAGCTTGATTATTTAGAGGTTTTTACCCTTTGATATTTTACAATCTAATTGGAAAAGAAATGGAAAAATAAATTCATAAAGTTAAGGGCATTAAGATACTTTTAAAGTCATTAGGCATGAGTTTCCTGAGTAAGATAAAACCAACTAACACTAAATAATGACTAAAAATACAGCTATTAGTTGTCTGTAATGTTTATTTATCCATAGTCAGACACAGGAAGTTTTATTTCCTAGAATGCTCCTAATTATTGTAAGAAAACTCCTTTTAATGATCAGATATTTAAGCAGTTGACTGCATATATTGGAAAATATTGTTTCTATAAAGGTTTCCAATGTCATATGATGCTCTGAATAAGATAATTACAGAAACAATTGTTTAAAGCTCATATTACTTAAATTGCATCAGGAGAGAAGATAATCAAATATGGCCCTCGCCAGGTGGCTCAGTTGGTTGGAGCATCATCCCATACACCAAAAAGGTTGCAGGTTCAATTCCCAGTCTAGGCACATACCTAGGTTGTGTGTTCTACCTCGTTCGGGGCATGTATGTTTCTCTCTCACACATCGATTTCTCTAACTCTCTAAACATATCTTCAGATAAAGATTAAAGAAAAAAATGACCAAATATAGATTTAATATGTTCATCAAATATTTCACGTTCTTAATTTTATGTAAAACAAATAAACACATATTCAAATATTTTCCTGGAAAATGGCATAGGAAAAGCTGGCTTAGGAAAAGAAAGCTTGGAAGTTAGTATTGAGTTTATAAAAGATTGGTTTGTTTTATTTTACCCTGAACCCCACATAGAAAAGCATGAGTTTATGAAGACAACTATCCAAGTCAGATGAACATTTTATTTGCTTGAACTTACTTTTTTAATGCAGTTTTGATAGAGGTGAACTAAAGACAACAAAACTATCCTCAAACAGTAAGGTGAATCAGATTAGTATGACTTCTGATTTCAAAACATAATTGGTAGCAGAGTCTCAATGGATGAAGTTCACTCTCTTCCTCTCCATGCTATTGAGATTAGGGTGTGGTTTTGGTTTGTTTCCTTAGTACCAGTTATAGCTTATATCTCTCCTCTTGGAGAGAAGGTTAGCACAATAAAAGTACTTTGTAATGGAAATTTATTTTAGCAGAAATAATTAAAGCACGTGTAACTTAGATCTTAATATTTTGTTAATATTTCATTTCTTAATTTCATTGTGTGATTATGATCAGGCTAATAACTTATAGTTTATTAATAGTATTAGTGATTTGGATGAGTACATTTCTGGGAAATTGATTATACTTTCTAATGAAACAAAGGTGAAAAGGGGGTGTTTTAGTCCATTCAGGCTGCTGTAACAGAATACCAGAGACTGGGTGACTTATAATTAACAAAAATTTATTCCTCACAGTTTTGAAAGCTGGGATGTCCAAGATCAAAGCACTGGCAGATTTGGTGTCTGATCAGGGTGGTTAATAGATAGCCATCTTTTTTATATGTTCTCACATAGTAGAAGTGTTTTCATATGTGGTCACTAATTCCATTCGTATGGTCTCCACCCTCACATAATCACCTCACAAGGCATCACTTTCAAATATAATAACATTAAGGATTAGGTTTCAACACACAAATTTTGGGGAACACAAGCATCCAATCTGTTGCAAAATTTGGGTTAAAAATAAAACCTCCGTGGGCAGTTTAGATGGTAAACTCCAAGAATGCGTTCAGGTTATCAAAATTTCAAGATAGAAAGGAAGTGGGCGGGGGGAGGAGATAGTAACCGAAGGACTTGTATGCATGCATATAAGCATAACCAGTGGATGCAAGACACTGGGGGAAGGGGAGTCCTGGGGAAGGTCAATGGGGAAAAAAGGAGATGTGTTCTACTCTTTGTAATACTTTAAGCAATAAAATAAATAAAATAATAAAATATAGAAAGGAAGAAATCTAATTAAAAAAAAAAGACTTGGATCTTCTAGGTGACTACAAGATTAAGTAAAAAGTGAGTAGAAAGTATGACTTGGTTACCAACACTGCCAGAGTGATCTTGGGATGCCCTGTAAATGCCGAGTTTCTAGAAACCAGATTAGGACATAATTCTGTTGTGTCATGTGTTGATGGGACCATACCTGAAGGATTGTATTTGATCCTAGATGCCATGTTTAAGATTGATTGAACCTCCACAGCACATTCAAAGGAGAGCTTGAAATCAGGTCACATGGCTTTGTCATTATATATGTCATATGATTGTCCACCCATGACATTAGTGTGTACTGGGCTGACCACATCCATGACATTAGTGTGGTCATACAGCCCTCTGACAGAAGCTGCTCCTCGTTAGCAATCACAGGCTCAGCCCCAGAAGAGCTGAACTAAATTGATTGGTTGGAGGAGCATCAGGCATGTTGTTAAAAGCAAGGCAGATCGAAAGGGTCTTATTTAGGAAAGATAGCCATCCTAGAGAATGTGTGATTTAGAACAAAAAAGATGCAGGGAGACCATTTAGGGATCCCAAATATTTTAAAGATTATTGCATTAGTTCTCTATTGCTGCCGTCACAGATTATCCGAAATATAACCGCTGGAAACAGCACTCATTACTACCCCAGTTTCCATGGGTGGGAAGTTTGAGCACAGCACGGCTCAGGTCTCTGCTTAGGATCTGTCTCACAAGGCCAACATCAAAGCATCAGTAGGGCCATGCTCCTTTTTGAAGTCTCTGGGAAGATTCACTTCCAAACTCATTCAAATTGTCAAAATGTATTTCCTTGTGGCTAGAGGTCCGAGGTCCCTGTTTCATTGCTGGCTGTGGGAGCCTTTCGCTCCTCAGGGGCACCTGTATACTTTGTCACTTTGCCAAGACAGCAGCATCAGGTCCAGTCCTCATATAGCACATCTCTTGGCTTGTCTCTCTGACCACAACCAGAGAAAGTTCTTTGCATTTAAGGGCGAAAGTGATTGGTTTGAGCCTTGTGGACAATCCCAAAAAATCTCCCTCTTACACTCTATGACCTTAGTTAACCTCTGCAGGCCCTTTTATCACTTAATGTAACACATTGGCAGGTTTCAGAAGTGAGGGTGTGGGTGTCTTTAGGGGATTCATTCTGCCATAATGTGGAGGGTGGGTCAGTCAAGCTTCAGTGGGTTGAGAGGTGGGCAAAGTGGATCTCCCACCATAAGGGAGGTTGAGGAGAATAGGGAAGAGGACTGCAGAGGGTCCTTTCAGTGAGTCTGGAGAAGGGTTTGGATGAGTGATTTCCGTGTCCCTTCCTGCCCTGAGACTTTAGATGGGCAACTCTATGGACTAAGTTCTAAATTCAGTGGATCCATATGCAAAGGAAACCTGAAGCAGCTTATTTGATACTAAATGCTGTATCTAAAGTGTTCCTGAGTTTTTGTATTTTGATCCTGAAAACCTGGAAGTAAGGTTTATTTTGGTAACTAATATACTAAACTAGTGACCTGGTGCACAAAATTCATGCACATTAAAAGGGGATTAATTAGAGGAAATAATTTAATATTGCTGTTTGCCCTTTCTCTGTAATAGAAGTGTCAGAGATGAAAAAAAAATTAGTAAAATGTATATGAAAATCTTCCCCTGTCAGAGTCTGGGGCACACCACTGGACCCAGAGTCAATTCCTTGCCCTCTCACATGCACTTCCAAATTGCGTGAGACCCAGACCCGGCCACCCCCCCAACTCCCATTGGGCTAGATCCAGATCTGGCCAGTCCCACTCTTGTCAAGCCTTCCAGGCAGGGGGCGTAACCTCAGGTCCCCTGGCCCGGTGCTGGGACAGGGGGCATGGCCTGAGGTCCCCCTGCCCAGATCAGGGCTGGGGAAGGAGGGACATGCCTTGAAGTCCTCAGTCAAGCCCCACTAGGTGGGGGAGACAGCCTTAGATCCCCTGTCAAGCCCCACTGGGTGGAAGGCATGGCCTGAGGTCCCCCATCAAGCCCCGCCAGGCGGGAGGGTGCAGCCTCAGGTCCCCCACCAAGCCCCACGGGGCAGGGGAACAGCCTGAATTCCCCCAACCCAGCAAGTGGGGCATGGCTTGAGGTCCCCTGTCAAGCCCAGCCAGGCAGGGGGGCACAGCCTCAGGTCCCCTGGCCCAGTGCTGGGGCATGGGGCATGGCCTGAGGTCCCCTGTCAAGCCCCACCAGGTGGGGGGTGTGGTCTGAGATCCCCCAGCCTGGTGCCAGAGTTGGGGGGTGCAGCCTGAAGTCCCCTGTTAAGCCCCCACCTGATGGGGGGTGCGGCTTGACATCCCCTGGCCCGGCGCTGGGGTGGGGGAGCAGCCTGAGGTCTCCTAGCCCAGTACCAGGACTGGAAACACACCTTGAGGTCCCCCATAAAGCCTCATCAGGCGGGAGGCGTGGTCTCAAGCCCCCTAGCCTGGCACTGGGGTGGGAGGGTGTGGCCTGAGGTCCCCTGTGGAGCCTCACGGGTGCCCGTGATGGGTGGGAGCGTGTAGCCTCAGGTCCCTGCTGACTGCTGGTTAAGGCTCCTTATGGGAACTTGTCCTCAGCTGTGGGTGCAGCCATCTTTGTGATGGAGTGATGATCAATTAGCATATCCCCTCTTTATTAGATAGGATTCTTTGAATAATAAATATTTAGGTATCTATGCTATCCTTAATGTTAAATCAGTGTAATTAATAGTAACAGGCACTCTCAGCTTCATTCACCTAGATAAAAAGAAATAATAATGATTAGCAAACACGTATAGGGTCTTACTGCATGCGAGTCACAATGCGAAGGACCTGAGTGGGTTCCCTTATTTAATCTTCACATCAATCCTGTGGGTGTAAATATCAGTCTCACATTATAGAAGAGGAATTTGAGGCCCAGAGGAGTTATGTCACTTTTTTTTTAATGCAGATAGACAAAAGTACCCCGTGTGCGGTCCCTTTTGCCTTTTCCATAAACCATGGAAAACAACCTGAACAGTCATTTACTGCACAGCTCCAGAGAACCAAGTTCTGGGCTTGATGCCGTGTGGGATTCAGATGTGGAGAAGTGATAAGAAATTCACACAAATAACTCTAATGAGCTCTTGAGGGAGGTCTGGTGGAGAAGGGTGGAATTTAGGGTTACACCCAGTTGGGAGTGGGGGAATCTTCTGGGTTGTGTTTCAAGTCTGTTAGCATTTGCTTATATAACAAGAGAAACTTGTTAGAGCCCATCACTTGGAGAGGTGGGCTAAGGAAAGATGTGGTTATTTGTAAAACAGTCCTTTAGGTGTGTTTGGATTTGTAATGCCTGATGAGATGCCCTTGTTCTCCTTTGGCATCAAGTGAGGGCTTTATTGACTGTGAAGTAGGTGTACGTGTTTTCATTTGGTATGTGAACTTACTTGCAAAACTTTAATCTTTTTCATCAAAAAGAAGAAAAGCTTTTTAGTTTCTTTTTGATTATGCAATGATCTCGAAAATAAAGGTTTAAATGATGCTGTTTTAGGACTATAACAGATTACTTTTAACTTATTTTGTGAAAATGATTGGCCATATTAGAAAGAAGGGGGAAAGAATTTTACAGCGAGTACCCATATTCACCACTTACATTATACAACTAACATTTTACTTGCTTCATTTCTTGCCTATAATTTGTTCATTCTTTTGTCTAGTCATTAATTCATCTTATTTGTTGATGCATTTTAAAGTACATCTCAGCTGTCAGTGGTCTTTCCTCGAAATACTGTAGCATGCATGTCGTTCATTAGTGTTCCAGGTATTTATGATTTCTTTTCTCATAGGGTAATTTACATATGAGGAAGCACACCTCTTGTGTTGACAAACGCATACATCTGTGCAAGCCCAAATGCCATCATGAAACAGTATTATCATCCTTTCAGAAAGTTCCTTATGTCCCTTCTCAGTAAATCTCTGCCTTATCCCTAGGGGAAACTGCTCCGATTTTTTCCACCATAGATTACCTTTATGCCTATTCTAAAACTTCATATAAATACAGTATGTACTCTGACTTCTCTTAGTCACCATGTCTTTTGAAATCCATCCGTTTGTTGCTTTTATCAAGAGATTGTTTCTTCTTATTGATTAATAGGATTATTCTGTATGACTGTTCTACAGTTTGTTTATCCATTTTCCTATTGATAGACACAAGTTTCTCTGTAAATATAGATGCTATGAACATTTTTATGTAGTTCTGTGAACATATGTCGTCGTTGTTCTTGGGAAAATGCGAAGGAGAGGAATTTTGGGGTTATAGAATAGGTGAATGTTTAATTTTATAAGAAACTGCTAGCCCTTTTTCTAAATTGGTTGTATCTTTCTTTCACAAACACATGCGTGCATGCACACACAGAGACACACATGAAATGTGTAAGAATTTCTATTGCTCCACATTCTCACCAACATTTGGTAGTGTTAATATTTTTAACTTTAGCCATTTTGGTGGGCAGATAGATAGGTAGACAGACAGTATAGCACATACATTTATTTTCTAGCTATAAATGGCTCTAGTGTTTGAAGAGTATTGGAATACTTTTAGAAATTAAAATTAAGATTTTATCATATTTATTTTTTAAACTGTTTTAATGTAGAATTTTTTAATTTTTTGATGTTTATTAAAATTACTCACATAGCCCAACCAGTGATGCTCAGTGGTTGAGCATCGACGTATGAACAAGGAGGTCACGGTTTGATTCCCAGTCAGGGCATATGCCCTGGTTGGGGGCTCGACCTGCAGCAGGGGATATGCAGGAAGCAACCAATCAATGTCTCTCTCTCATCATTGATGTATCTCTATCTCTCCCTCTCTCTTCCTCTCAGAAATCAATAAAAATATATTTAAAAAATCAGTCATAACCTTGGAGGGAAGATAGGGGAGGGGAGGGGTAAGGGGGAGAGATCAACCAAAGGACTTGTATGCATGCATATGGGCCTAACCAATGGACACAGACAACAGGGGGGTGAGTGCATCAGTGGGAGGGATAGGAGCTAAGGGGGGATTAAGGATACAAATGTAATACCTTAATCAATAAAGAAATTTTAAAAATTAATAAATAAATCCTCTGTGTACTCACTTAAAAAAAAATCAGTCACAGCCAAATTTTCTTAGTGAATATCCAGACTGATCAGATAGAACCATTTTAGCACATCCCTACCAAAGAAGCCATGGTGGGTTTGTCCGTGTGCACGCCATGTATATGTGTCTAGGTGGAGAAGGGATGGGAAAGAGAAAATAAAACTAACCCTTCTAGAGTTAATATTTGCATATTGTTGATGCATCTATTCTCCTCCTAAAAGAAACCAAAATGTGTATATGCCAATTGAAAGGTACAACAGTCATGCATTCAAACAAGTGCCACAATCTCTTAACCATTTGTGCACCATAAGCGTCGATAGATGCAAATGGCAGACCTTTCTTAATTAAATTCAAAATTTCCTGGCAGTTAACTGGTTAATGACTAAGCAGCTTCTTCAAGTTACTTGGGACACTTCATTAACCTGTTTGAGTCATTCTGAATTGAGTTGATTCCTCAAAATATTCTAATAGTCTTTTTTTAAAAGTCAAGATAAAGTTCTAAAGATATCAGAGAATCCAAGATGGCGGCATAGGTAAACACCTACACTGCTGCCTCGCACAACAATTTCAAAACTACAACTAAAAGACAGAATGGACATCATCCAGAACCACAGGAAAGCTGGCTGAGTGGAAGTTCTACAGCTAGAGGAAAGGAGAGGGGCTCATGGAGACCCAGAGGAGCTGCAAAAAGCTGAGGTACGGAGACACGCTTGTGGAGAGAGCGGGTGCCGGAATACCTGGCTGGTTTTCTCTGGCAGGAGGGAAACGGAGACTCTCAAAGGCATTGAACCCCTTATCTTATGACACTAAACCGCAGATCCAGCCGAAACTCATATGGGGCGAGTTTGGACTGTGAAAAGGGAGAGGTGCACGGAAATTTAGGGGAGTCACAAAAGATCAGAGGCCTGCTGGCACGCACGGCACTGCAGCACGCACGGCACTGCGCAGAGGACAGATTGCTGATTGTGCCTCTGGCTTTCGCGAGTGGGCAGGAGACAGACCCTCCCAACTGTGCCATTTCTGACTCCACTAAGCCCCTGTTTCTGGTGAAACCCTGGGGACCTAGACTCGTGTGGTCCTGGAGCGCAGGGGAGCCGGAAAGGCAGCGGTCTAGAGGCACTGCGGGCGCACACGCACAAGGACTGCTCCAGCGATTACCCAGTCACGCAAGACTCAGGGGCCGTGGAGGGCAGGGCCCACTGGAAGGCAAGGCGGTCCCCTAAGCCCTGAGACTCCACCCATCCCAGGCTCAACAGAGGCTTCTTCGGTTTTGCAAGTCTGGTATCATAAGGTTGAATCCAACGCAGAAGTTCTCCCGGCATAGTGAAAATGCTGAGACAAGGGAAGGGATCACAAACAAAAGAAATGGAGGTAAACAAATGACTGGATATAGAGTTCAAAACCACGCTTATAAGGTTTTTCAAGAATATGCTAGAAAAGTTGGATAAATTTAGTGAGACCCAAGAGGAGATGAAAAAGAACTAACTAGAGACACTGACTGAAATAAAAAATATTATAGAGAGTCCTAACAGCAGACTAGAGGAAGGCAAGAATCAAGTCAAAAATTTGAAATATAAAGAAGCAGACAACATTCAACTGGAAAAGCAAGAAGAGAAAAGAATCCAAAAATGTGAAGATAATGTAAGGAGCCTCTGGGACAGCTTCAAGCGTACCAACATCAGAATTGTGAGGGTGCCAGAAGAAGAGAGAGAGCAAGATACTCAAAACCTATTTAAAGAAATAATGACTGAAAACTTCCCACATCTGGTCAAAGAAATAGACTTACAAGTCCAGGAAGCACACAGAACCCCAAAGAAAAGGAATCCAAAGAGGACCACACCAAGACACATCATAATTAAAATACCAAGAGCAAAAGACAAAGAGAATATTAAAAGCAGCAAGAGAAAAAAAGTTGATTACCTACAAGGGAGAACCCATACAACTGTCAGCTGATTTCTCAACAGAAACGATGCAGGCCAGACGGGAGTGGCAAGAAATATTCAACGTGATGAATAGCAAGAACCTACAACCAAAAATAATCTATCCAGCAAAGCTATCATTCAGAATTAAAGGGCAGATAAAGAGCTTCACAGATAAGAAAAAGCTAAAGGAGTTCATCAACTCCAAACCAGTATTATATGAAATGCTAAAAGGTAGTCTTTTAGAAAAGGAAGAAGAAAAAGGTAAAAGCCAAAAAATTATGAACAACAAATATCTATCAACAAGTGAATCTAAAAATTAAGGGAATTAAAAATTTGATCAACAGAATAAACTGGTGAATATAATAGAATCAGGAGCACAGAAAGGGAGTGGACTGATAATTCTCAGGGGGAAAGGGGTGAGGGATGTACAGGGAGAGACTGGACAAAAATCATACACCTATGGATGAGGTCAATAGGAGGGAGGGAAGGGCTGAGGGAAGGGTGGGAGCTGGGTGGAGGGATGCTATGGAGGGGGAAAAAGAGAAACAAATGTAATCTGAATAATAAAGTTTTAATTTAAAAAAAAGTTCTAAAGATATCAATTACAGAAGTTAGAAAATTCAAATCTGCATTGAGTTCTTTGAGATTTACAAAACTCCCCTAAAGACTGGATACTCCATTTAGAAATTTAGACAATATATATATGATTGTTTCCTAAATTCCTCTGCCTATGCCTTTGATTTATGGGCTGTTGGCAAGTTTTATCCATAGGTCTGTTACTAGAGCAGCAAGCAGTACCTGGTGTAGAACAAAAGCTGATGACATGAGAGTATTTCTGATTTGTCAGTGGTGCTGTTGCAGCTGGAGCCTGTGTCCGCTCCATTTCTCTATCTGAGGTGCAGGTGGAGAACGAACTAGTCTATTAACAGCGCTTCCCAGGCCTCTTTCTTGTAGGGAGACAGTTTCCAGGCCCTTTGTCTCTGAAGGTCACTGCCCTCTACTTTTTATGCTGAGCCCCTAGCACCATTTTAGAGTGTGGAGCAGAACTGTGAGCACCATAGCAGGGTGTGCCCTTGCTGTTGTGTCCTGGTGGGCGAGATATGTCCCTGCCATCAAGGTGTCTCCGTCCGCCTCAGTTCCCTTCTACTGTCCTGCTCAGAAGGCACACGCCCATGCTGCCCCAGAAGTGGCTTTAGGAGGGCAAGGTTGGGTGTAGCTATCTTATTCCTTCTGAGTTGCCATGTGACTATGTTAAAAATAAACATTTGGTATTTCAAATAAATGTGCCTGTCCCTGTGTTCATTACATGGAACTGAACCACATCTGGGTGTTCCAGTCAGGTCCTCTCTTTTCAGTTCTGTTTCTTCTCTCCTGTGGCCTTTTCAGTTTCCCTTTGGTATATACCGTTGCCCTTTTAGTGTCCTTGCCCTTTTAGTTGAGGTCCTTCTTAAAAAATACATATACATATCCTATATAGTAAAGAGGCAATATGCAAATTGACCATCATGCCCTCGCACAAATGGCTGCGCCCAGGTCATCACAAGATGGCCACCACACAATGGCTGGAAGGGGAGGGCAATTGTGGGTGTTCAGGCCAGAAGGGGAGGGCAGTTGGGAGCGACCAGGCTGGCAGGGGAGTAGTTAGGGTCTGATCAAGCTGGCAGGCAGGCAAGCAATTGGGAGCCAGCAGTCCCAGATATTGAGAGGGATGTCTGACTGCTAGTTTAGGCCCAATCTCACAGGTGGTCAGACATTCCCTGGGGTCCCAGATTGGAGAGGGTGCAGGTTGGGCTGAGAGGCACCCCCACACCCCGGTGCACGAATTTCGTGCACCAAGGCTCTCATACACACACACGCACACAAGCACACACATTGATTTTAGTGAGAGAAAAAGGGAGAGAGAGAGAAACATCTATGGGGTGCCTCCTGCACGCCGCCTACAAGAGATCAAGCCCGCAACCCTCTCCTACCTCCCCACGCCCCTCGTGTGCTCTAACTGGGAATTGAACCAGTGATCTCTCCATGAATGGGATGATGTCCAACCAACTGAGTCACATTGGCCAGAGCTTTTGTGGAGGTGCTCTTCCCAAGCCCTTTACTGGCCTTCCTTGGACTTTTATACAGACAGCATTTACAGTAAGGGTATATATAGCCCTTCTATTATTTATATTAAAACAGAGATTTTATTAAAGGAGAGGATTTTTTTTTCAAACTTAGAATTCTATTTTATTGTTCGATGCTCATGAGAAACATTTGTTCAGCCTGATTCCAGAAGGCGGATTCTTAGAGCCCTACATTTATTTGGTATTTAATGTGATAGAAAGTCATCCTCACCCAACCATGCAGCTCAGTGGTTGAGCGTCAACCTATGAACCAGGAGATCACAGTTCGATTCCCAGTTGGGGCACATGCCCAGGTTGTGTGCTTAATACAACAGTGTGAGTTGTGCAGGAGGCAGCCGATCAATGCTTCTCTTTCATCACTGATGTTTCAATCTCTCTCCCCCTCTCCCTCTCTGAAATCAATAAAAATACATATTTTAAAAAAGAAAACCTATTGCTAATTTTAAGCTAGGAAAATAGAATAGCATTAGATAAATGCAAATCTATTATTCCAAGTATTGTAATACAGATAGATTCTGCTTCTAAAGGATGACATAAACGATATTACTTGTGTTTAATATCATTTCATTATTTAACATATTTTCATCTAAGCAGAGGTTGGAGGTGATTGGTTTTTAGATGCCTCCTCTGGAACATGGGATTCCGTTTTTTGCTTGGCTGATGGCTCTCTTTGTTACCTACCATCTGCTGCACATGTATAGATGTGTGAAAAAGCATATGGGAAAGGGATAGAAAAATTAACGCACTCAACCAGTGAGGGTGGCGGACACGGGTCTGCAGTCTGGTCAAGTTTACAGCCATCTGCTGGAACCCAGGGAGCCTTTTAGAAGGGGGCTTCGCTCTCTAGGCTCTGCATGCAGACCCTCTCACTCTTCGGATTGTCCAGATGTTACCACCTTGGCTGCAGTGAAATTAAGTTTCTCCTTCCTACACCACTCACTGGGCACACAGGGCACATGCTTGATGCAAAGTTGTATGGATCCACTTTTTCTTTAGTATAAATGTAAAGACTACCTAATGAAATTAAACTCAGAAAGTGTTCCTTTAGCTCAGTGGTTGGCAAACTAAGGCTCACAAGCCGGGTTTGCTGCTCTGTTAACTAATGAGTTTGCCGACCACTGCTTTAGCTCACTCACCTCGTGGCAGAGCAAATTGTTAAACTGGCTTTTAATACACACTTCATATTTTCTTAAAATGGATTCTTGTAACTTCGTTTTTGATTGGAGTTAACACTGATAAAAGGCTCCTATAGTATATATTTCCCTGATACTGTTTGAAATAGTTTATGTGTGTGTTTTTTCCATTTGAACTTCCTTTTCCTCTTCAAACTTAAAAATAAAGGCATTGCCTGTAATGATTTTTCTTTCAGTGTCTTGATGGAAATCTATGCAATATCAATTAAATATTGAACTTATGCCTCTAAAATAAATACATGTTAAAGTACTACAAAAAGCTGAGTAAACTTGAGAAAGGAATTACTACCTTTTGGATCAGGGGTGTAGTTTATGTGCAGGTGTTAGATTATATATCTCATATCTTCCCATTTCTAAATGTGTAATCCTTCCACAGATGTGTACAGGAGAGCATGGACTGGCAAGATGTAAAGTTAGACACTTCCTAACCTTATCTTCCTGTTAGTTGCTTCATGACTGTTCCACCCACCCACCCACCTATCTACTCATCCATCCAACAGAGACTCTGCTTTCCTTACCTTTCACCCCTGAAATATTTATATTATTATCTTAAATTTGTATGATCCATTATAAGTTGTCTAGTGCTTTCATACCCACTATTTGTTTTGCTCCTCATAATCTTGAGAGATATTCAGAAGAAATTCTTCTTTGTACATGAAAAGAAAGTGGCTTGAAGTCATGTGCTAGTATACCATGGAGGGGGGAACCCCACACACATCCTTCTCTCCTTTTAGTGTGTCTCTCTCTCGGTGGCTCTAGGCAGTCAGACTCACTGTCTCAATCGTGATTTCTGCACAGGGACTCCTATTGGAGCCATGCTGCCCACCAGGCATGACTCACATGTTTATCAGTCACTTCTTCTGGTTCCAAGTTATGGGGATCCAAAGATAATTAAGACCCAGTCCCTGCTTTTCAGGAACCCAAGCTCCTATGGAGGAAGCACAGATAAACAAAAATCACTATCAAACATAAGATGTCGGGGTGCAGAGGAGGGAATGACTAACTTGACGGTGAGGGAGGTTTCATGGGATGGCTTTCAAGCTTGGATTGCAGGCTGAGAATCGTGTGGAAATGGGAAGGAAAGGGCTCTCTGAGCTACACCACAATCCTTACGAATTATAGCTGTTGGGAGGAACAAGAGCTCTTTGGGGTGGGGGCCGGGGTGGCAGCAAAATTATCAGTGGAGTTGCTGAGCTTGCTAATAACTCATGTCTCAGACCAGGGACATGAGTAGTGGTGTAATTCTAAGTCTGTGAACCAGTTGCCATGTCTGACCTACCTTCCTCTCTCAAATTACGGTAAATCCTCTTTTCCCATTTATTCTGCTTGGTTGGTTAATCTTCAACCAACAGTTCCAACATCAAAGGACCGGGCCTTTCCAGCATAACCTTCCTCCACCCCAGCCTCCTCTGCTAATTTCATGTCATTTATTTAGAACACAATTAGTCGTCTTTGTGACTGATCTTTACTGTCTTTCCTCATTCTTGTTCTTGCTTTTTTAGTTGGGCTAATGGGGGTGTCCACAGCTACCAAAAGGATACAGAAAATTCAGTCTCTGTAAAGTCCATTCAGCAGCAGAAGAAAGAGACATTAAAAATAACCACTTATACCCAATCTTGGGAGATTATATATATATATGGCTGTTGAATACAGTGTTTATTTGTCCAAGTCCTCAAGGTGTCTTCAGGATGAGGAAGTGGATATTAATTCATGTAGTGATGGGGAAGAGGTCCCTCCAGTGGTCTTCATGGGAGCCATGGCTGAGACCTATCGGGTGGAGAGTAACTTTTTGGCAATCAGGAATGGGTTGGAGGCTCCTGCCTATGCAAGAATTGAAAGGGAAGGGGTAGAGTGTTATAGCATGAACCTGGGTTTACATGCTACTTAGTCACCTATTCATCTATGTTTTTTAACCCTTTCCTATTGTTTATCAAACAATATAAAATAGATCCATGATCCCCACTCTTCAGAAGTTTACAGTGTAGTGGCTGCAGTTATCTACCCAGTTAGCGAGACTGCTGTTCCACCTGGAAATTTGTGTAGCATATGGATGTAAGCCTGTTGTGGAACACCTGTTCATAGCATGGCTATGCATACAGCCTTATTCTGTGCACCGTGGCACCAGCCTTGGCCCCTTCTGTGTGGTTCTGACCACATGTCATTTTTCTAGGTAATGCTTTCAGTGACTTCCTAGCTCACTGTGAAACACTGTTTTGCTACCTAGTCAATTCACAGTGTTCACAAAACAATAACAATATATAATAGGATTAAGATTCACAGATAAAGAAAAGGAAAACTGCTCTGTTTCTCTAGTGCAGTGGTTCTCAACCTTTCTAATGCCTCGACCCTTTAATACAGTTCCTCCTGTTGTGATGACCCCCAACCATAAAATTATTTTTGTTGTGAATTGTTGCCTAAGACCATCGGAAAACACAGATATTTACATTATGATGCATTAACAGTAGCAAAATTACAGTTATGAAGTCACAACGAAAATAATTTTATGGTTGGGGGTCATCACAACATGAGGAACTGTATTAAAGGGTCGCGGTATTAGAAAGGTTGAGAACCACTGCACTAGAGAAAAGGTAAGTAAAATTAAAAAATGTTAAAAATGAAATGTAATATAATGAAAGCAGTACTTGATAACTTGCCTAGCCTTCCTGTTACCTCTGGTTGTGGGGCGACCCTACAGAAGGCCAGCTGATCTTGCTCTCCTAACCACTGCTTCCCAAACTTTAATATGGATACAAACCACTTTTAGATTCTGGTTCAGTGGATCTGGTGTGGCCTCTAAGATGCTGCAGCTCTTACCATGCTAGTGGTCGTTGGTCGGTGGGCCATACTGTTTCAAGTCTTTCTATCTCCACACACATCAGAGACCGGGGAGCTGTCCATCAGATCGAGCTGCTTGCATACACCTTATGCTGTGCTGCCACCACTCCTGCCAACAGGTAAAGAGCTGCTACTTTCTCCTTATATTTTTAACTTGAGAAAGCTACCTCAAGAATTTATTCTTACCTTAGTCAAAGGCTAGCTTTAAGAGTGGTGGCTGGATTAGTACATTTATGTGTTGTATGTAAGGGAGATTGCTTGTCTTTTTCTAGGTAAGTGTTCGCTTGGTTGCACATTTATATAATGAGAATATTTATTGTGTATATAAAACTGTTCATAGCTCTCAATGATCCTCATTGTGGACTTTTGGTTTCATTATCTTTAATCTGCCCATTGGCCATATCCAGTCACACTGTGTATTTCTGACCCAAAAAATTATTTCAGGGAGCAACAGGAATACCAAAACTGTCCTGGCTCAGTTTGCACTTGATATTGAACTACTTCCTTACACTATTTCTTTTTAAATGGAGTATGACTATTATAAACTTCAAAGCATGCATGTTTTTTTTTTCAGTTTTATGTTAGTGTGGTTTTTAATATTGTGCAAATGGTATCTTGAATAAGTAATTTATCGCTTGCTTTATGGGGATTGTTTAAATCAGGGGTGGGGAATGTCTGGCCCACGAACTGTAGAAAGTCTGAGAAATCATTTGGTCTGGCCCCACCAGGGCATTAGAGTCGAATTAATTAAATGTTTGAGCAAATATAGCAGGCTAATTTTTAAATTAATAATTTTGTATGTCCCTTGAATGATGTTCTAAATATCCAAATGGTCCTTGGCAGTAAAAAGGTTCCCCACCCCTGGTTTAAACAATCCCCATAAAGAAATAATAATTGACTATTGTTACTCAGAGATGTAGAGTCCCATATTTTTTTAAGGAGGAATGAGTTGCTTTATTCAAAAGACATGGTTTGTCAAACTCATAGACACAGACAACAGAATAGTGGTTACCAAAGGGGGAGGAGCAAGAAGAGGGCAAAAGGGGTCAAATATATGGTGACGGAGGGGGCTAGGCTTTGGGTGCTGAGTGCATAATGCAACAAACAGTTGATGTATGATAGAATTGAATGCCTGAAACGTATACACTGTTGCCCCAATAAATTTAATTTAAAAAAATTTTAGCTGAAAGGGGTTTGGCTCAGTGGATAGAGCGTCGGCCTGCGGACTGAAAGGTTCAATTTCGGTCAAGGACAATGTACCTTGGTTGCGGGCACATCCCCAGTAGGGGGCGTGCAGGAGGCAGCTGATCGATGTTTCTAACTCTCTATCCCTCTCTCTTCCTCTCTGTAAAAAATCAATAAAATATATTTTTTAAAAATTTAAGGAGTAAATATTAACAAATAGAATAATATTTTTATTTATTATTTCTTTAATATATTTTATTTTATTTTATTT
>JAAGEH010002534.1:27972220-27995177 GCA_011751065.1 Lasiurus cinereus
CAGCTTTCCTGTGGTTCTGGATGATGTCTGTTCTGTCTTTTAGTTGTAGTTTTGAAATTGTTGTGCGAGGCAGCAGTGTAGGTGTTTACCTATGCCACCATCTTGGATTCCCCCAGAATAATATTTTTAAAGTGAAGATACACCATCCTTAAGACATTAAAAATAAACACACCAAACCATAGCTTTGCACCACACCCAGATAACAGTGGCTCTGCCCAGAGCTGCCTTTTCTCCCGTGTCCCTGGGAAGGTGAGCCAGGCACCACCAAGGCAGCAGAATTCCTGAGTGACTTGTAATTTATCTCCCTGGAGATTCCTGGCTGCCTGCCGAGTCCACAAGACCTTCGAGGAACCAGCAGAATAGTGATCTGTGTGAGCACATGTCTTTCTAGTTCTTGGCAATTCCTGTTTTTGTTTTGTGTTTTAAATGAATGAAGTGGCGTTAAGTCCCCCAGTCCCTTACCTCTTGCAATGTTCATCTCCTTGAATTTGGAAGCAGCAGCACTCACCCAGGTAACAGCCAGGGCTCTCGGGAGTGGTCCTGAGACCCAGCTGGGCTGTGTCTTGTTTGTACTGTAGGGAATATGGGGCTCATGAAGGGAATACGAGGGAGAGGAGGTTGAGAAAAGACATCCCCTACTCCTGGGGCAACTTTTAGTCTGAGATGTGCAGTCAGTGTCTCCCTGCTGTGGCTCCATGTCTTCGTCTTACATGTCTTAAGGCCTCTCCCACCATAAGGACATACCTGTGAAATGGCACCTCTTTGGCCCCATAGCTCCCTCAAACAATTCATTTCTTCCATTCATCACCAGAAAAGCAGCCGTCCACACTCATCTCTCCACTCATCCCCCAGTTCACCCCTTAATGCTCTGCTTTCTCTTTCCTTTGATATCTAGAACATCATTCATGGGCTATTCACAATTATCAGCTTAAAAATTAGCCTGTTATATTTGGTCAATCATTTAATGAACTCACCCCTAATGCCGTGGCAGGGCCAGACCAAATGTTTTCTCGGGCTTTATACAGCCCGTGGGCCGGACGTTCCCCACCCCTAATCTAAAGCATCAGGCATCAGTGCCTTTCAGGAGCCATCTCTGGTCCCCCAGTTCCTTCTCAGGTCTGAGTGCATACCTTTGCAAATACTGATTGAGTGCTTCCATGTTCTAGGTACTGCTCTAGCTGCTGGGATGCAGCAGAAAAGTTGTCTAAATACTTCCTCCTTGTGTTGAGAGGTGTACCCACCCATAATCCAGCTGCCTCTCCTTGAGACCAGAGCTGCTTCTCACTCTGCTGGTCTTTAGCCAGTGTTTGCTGAGAGCACATCCAGTTGTCCCCCTTTCTACTCTGTGTCTTTCCTCCCTCGCTCTCAGGAGCAAAAACAGGAAATAGAACTTCATAATTACTAGATGAGCTGGATACAATTTCATCCCTGTTTTTGCTTTCTGCATAGAGTTTCTTGAAATTTTGGGAGTTGTGATGTAAAATGTGAGTTGAATGCTTTCTTTGTTGGATGAATTTGCTCAGCTGTGGCTAGCTAACAAGGCAGTTCCCCTCTGCTGTGTCCTTTGTTCAGAGCTGAAGGACTCCGTTCTTTGAAAAGTCACTAGAAGAAAGGGACATTCTGCTTTTATCTTATTCTAGGTGGTGCCTGTGTCTATGAATGCCAAAGCATGTTGTTGGGGACAAACACAAGGTTTTCAAATGTTCTTATCTCGGAATACCACCATCCCTTTCTCCAGAAACAAAACAAACACAAAGCGACAAAGCTAGATCATTTATTTGGGGGCTAATACTGGCAGAGTTGCCAGATGAAATACAGGTCACTCAATGGAGTGACACCTCCGATAATCCATGAGTACACCTCCAGTATATGTGTGCCCAGTATCACACAAGACATATTTACACTTAAAAATTGTTTATTGTCCCTCTGAAATTCAAACGTCACTGGCGTCCTGCATTTTTATTTGCTAAGTCTGGCAACCCTTATTTCAGCAGAAGGCAGTTGTGGGAGGAACCATTTTTAACTCTCATTTTTGCTCATAGTAATGTGTTAGATGAACACCCCCATAGTTGGTGGAAGCTGCTGCCTTTGCCAACTTTAATATCAACCCCACTTTTAGAAGGTTTAGCAACCTAAACTAGAGGAACAGTGAGGAGAAGGCCGCACTTCCTCCTTCATTGCATCTCCTTCAACCCGGAGGTGTGACTCTTAGTGTTACAGGGTTGCTTGGTTGGGAAAACTAGATCACAGATGGCAACCCATCTTCCATCCCTGAGGTTCTTCGCCTGTTATAGAAGTGGAAGTGTCTGATTTGGAAATACATTCAGTTCAGTTCAGCAATAATTTTTTACGGATTCCATTTGTAATGTAGATTGTGGAAAATTGTCAGGCTCCCAGTCTTGGGAGAAACAAAAGCATTCCCAGTAGGGCTCAGCCCTAGGTGGACATTATAATAAGTCGGGAGCACATTAAAGCCCTACTGATGCTCAGGATATACCCAGAGATTCTAATTCAAGGGTCTGGTGGGGCCTGAACATGCCTAACGTTTCCAGAGCTCTCCCTCTGGTTCTGGTCTGCAGCTGGAATTGAGCCCGGTGGAGTGTCAGCATCATGTGCTGTCTTGAAGTATTCTGAGTGCCAGTGCAGAGGAGGAATGGGGAGTGACAGAGTCTTTGCTTATGGAGTAATCACATGCAGGTTTAATTCTGGGCCATGACTCACAGGAGGGGCTTCCAAGCTCTTCCAGGAGTGGCCCACGAGATTAGAAACTCATGTGTATGCCGAACTGCATTTTCCAAATCATTGAGGAGTGGGATGGGTGAGGGTCAGTCGAGGTATACTGGAATGCCTCCAATTAGGGGTGAAATTTTATGGGAGTGGTATTCATATTTATTTTCCATTTATCATTAATTCGTCATGCAGTGCATTTGTTGTTGTGACTTTAGTAGTGTTAACCTGAGAGAGTTAAAATGACATATGAAATGGAGCATAATTAAATGTAAGAACTGATTGATAGAAGCCTGTCACACTGCCACTTGCTGATAGTTGTACAGCAAATGGTAGCATCAGGCTATGATTAGACCTCTTCCAATCGGTGCCATGTCATCAGGTTAGTTAATTTGTCCTGGTGCTACAAGTTTTGAGGGGTGACCCCCAGAGTGGAGTGGGCTCTTTTGGCATGTAGATCTCTCCTAAGGCGTGTAGCCCCAGTCAGGGTGTCTCAAATGGCATCAGAATCTCCTTCCTCTTGCTCTGGAATGCTGCCTATACATACAGAACCCTGGGTGGTGCCTGGAGCTAGGGAAATGGTTCTCTGGGTATGGGCCTGTGAATACAGGAACTAACCCCTGGGACTGAATACTGGGGTCCAGGGTTAGTCTGAGCAGCGTTTTAATAGGGGCATACTCCAAAGTCTGGACTGGGGTAGAGGCCAATCTTCCTGATTACAACTGTTTTATTTTTACGGACGCCCTCTGTTTGGGATAGTGGTGTCTGACCTCTTCGCCTCCGCAGAAGGGTCCCTTTAACCCTGTGAAATATTTAATTTCTCTTGGGTTATCTCCAGTTCTGCATATGGCTGATGACTTGAGCATAGTTTGTCTTTTTGCTCGAATGCAATGGAATAACCTTCCCCTCTTTGATATTTTCTCCCTATTGCTTTGAAGGCAGATAGGTCTTGTTTTTGTTTTTGTTTTTGTTTTTCCTTGGCATATTGGGACAATCTCTAGTCTAACCAATTGAACTACCCAGCCAGGGCTGGTTTTTTTTTAAAACTATGAGCAGAGTTTTCCACATTTAGTTTGTAAGTAATTCCTGTATCTTATAAATCTTCATTAATGCAGAGTCGAGCTAAACACAGAACAGTGGCTATTGCCAGTAATTGAAAAAAATTGTAAGGAAATTCTTGAATAAAGTTTTTCAAATGTATCTTCTGAAGCCTGTTGATTTTTTGCTAATTTGAATTTTATGATGATTTAGAGAATGGCCTCTAAAGTATATCTTTCTGTCACCTGAACAAGGACTTACAGATTAGTACTGTAAGCTGGCAGTTCTCAAATAGGACTTTTTGTGAGCTAAGCTGAAGTGTTTTGATATAAAACATAGAACAGTTGGGGTTTTCCCCAATTTGTACTAGAAAATAGAATTTAATTTTTTCCCTTCAGTATATTTTCTAGCACATCCATGCTGCTGTTCTCTATTAGAAATTTTTATAAGATGAATTCTGTCTTACCCCAGGTTGTAAACTTATTTTAAGCTTGACACCTAGACATCAGTGAAATTTCATTATTACTTCTTAGGTGTTCTGCTACCTGAAAAGTTTTCAACCTAAGCAGAACTGCAGATTTAAGAGTATTGGACTTTATTTTTGAGAGACTTTATTTACACTGAAAATATTAGGATGGCTATGAATTAGACTCCGCCCCTCTTCTCCATCTCACAGTCTTTCCTTGTTATTCTAGCCCCATCTCAGTTGCCACCACTTCTGAATGGCAGCCTCTGTTGGCTCACTTAGCACTTGGTACAAACCTCCATTATGTCACCTCCATGTTTAATAGGTGGGTGCCCCTTGCTGCTCAGTTCTCACTACTCAGATATCTTCACTATCAAAACTTGTGGAAATGTTTATCCTAAATTCACTGTCCAGGCTGAAAACCCACTTACTGCATACATTACCATGCCCTCAGTCTATGTGAGAGGCTGTAGAGTGGGCTGCCAGTCCTAGCCATTCTCCTGATAGGATACCAGCCCAAGGTGCTTACATGCGTTACGTGTGGTTTGCTGGTTGGAGGTTGAGGATAAAAGCAAGGATGGGCACTCACAGGGGCAGTGGGCCTTTGGCCTGGAGGGCTCAGCGTTCTGCAACACGTAGGACTTTACATGATTACTGTAGCAAGAAGTTCAGTGTTGTAAGCATGAGCCTGGTATGTGAGGGAAACCTTCAGAGTTATGAGTGAGGCCTGTGTCCACATTAATGCCTCTGTCCTCCATCGCCTTTGCACACACACAGGAAACAACAGAAATCCTTCCTGCCTCTTTCTACAGGTTCATGCTTAGTATCCAGGGGCCCACATGATGTGAAAGAGTGAGTGATTGAGTGATTGGAGAGACAGACAAATCTACGCAGAAGAATTCCAAATAACTGATGTCAATACTCTGCCCTCCAGGAGTGGGGAGGCAGTCTCTAGCCTCTTAGGTGTGTGCCATGCACAGAGAACTTCCTTTTGAAGAGCACAGTGTGGGAAAGGGAAAAAGTAACTTTACAGGGAAAGAAACCAGACAAACAGGCAGGTGCCCAAAATCAACATCAACATGACAGTAATAAGCCATGTCAAAAGTATGTGCCTTTATTATGATGGGATGAGAATGGCACTTTACCTCTGGGTCTTCCTCCACAAACTCATGACCTAGTCTAACCATGAGAAAAATACCAGAAAGTAACCAAATCGTGTGACATTCTACAAAATACCTGACCGGTACTCCTCAAGAATGTCAAGGTTACCAAGAAGAAGGGAAGTCTGAGAAACTGACAGTCAGGAGGAGACCACGGAGACAATGTGATATGGTGCCCTGGAAGGGATCCTGGAACAGGAAACTGACATTTGGGGAACAACTAAGGAAATCTAACTAAAGTATGGGCTTTAGTTAATAATAATGTATTAATATTGGTTCATTAATTAAAACAAATGTATCATTCAACCATAAAATATTAATAATTGGGGAAACTGGTTGAGAGGTATTGAGAACTCTCAATACTATCTTCAGTTTTTCTGTAAATCTAAAACTCTTCTAAAATTAAATGTTTATTTAAAAATAAAATAATCTCAAGAAAGAAGGTAACTGTTGGTGCTGGGAATGGAAGTATTTTAGGAGGTGATACATATTAACTAAAAATACAAGTTTTATAGAAGAAAATATATGCCATATTTGAATCTGGTGCTCTTAATACTGTGAGAATATATTTCTCACAAATGTTACTGGTCTCCTTTATTTGGATTTCAGATAAAATGTAAATGAAGTATTGGATCTGTGTTGTGAATTTACTTATGTGCATTAACAAGTATACTAAAGGCAAAAGATATCGAAACATTATTTAGTCATGACTACAGAAGAAAAGCAGTGTCACAATGACTTTGCTAATTGCTGTTTATTAATTGTCATTCATTTTTTTAGTCTGATACACATAGTAAGGATTGTTTATTTTTATACATATTGTGAAGGAACATACAAAATAGTGTCTTTTCTCCTCAACTGTCCTAGAACTGAATTAAAACAAGTTGAAATTCTCTAGTGTTTTGAGAGATACCCGTTTTAAGAATATAGAACTATTAACATTTCTCCTGTACTAAGTTTAGTGCTTGAATATGTGAGATCCAGGTGAGCACTTAGTTTCTATAGCTCTGAAATGTTCATGAGTAGATCCTACTCCTCTAAACAGACCTCAGGGTTAACTCCAAACTGAGTATTTCAACAAGGATGTCTAATTGAACTGTTTATGTGGAATGCCTGCTGAGAACAAGGTTTTGTTTTTTAAGAAGTTTATTTAAAACAATGATAAATAAACCATAAAAACCTTGAAAGAGGTTGTGTTTTCCCGCCCCCCTACTGCTAATGAAAGTGCTTCCCCTCTCCCATTTTCCAGAGCCTTTGATATATTTATAGGAAAGATATACTCTAGTACCCTGTTCATTTGAAGCCACCAAAACAAGATCCAGTGTGTTAACTCTCTGTGGTTTAGGAATACAGAAAAGTGTGTGGTTCTAGTATGAAGCTAGAGATAAATGTCATTTGCTCACATTGTTCATTTATTTATTGAAAAGAGCAAGGGGAGAAACATTGATTAGTTCCATTTATTTTATGTATACATTAGTTGTTCCTTATGTATGCCCTGCCAGAGATTGAACCTGCAACCTTGGTGTATCAGGATGACGCTCTAAGCTGCTGAGCTACCTAGCCAGGGCCTCAATGGTTCACATTTCTTCCAAAGGAGTTCATCCAATTATTTCTACTCTTGACTCCTTGAAACATGGACCTGAATTTTTTTGTATAGAGAGGGCATCAAGTAATCTCACCAAAGAAAGAGTAGCTTTATCAGATAACTTGGGGTCATGGTAAGAGATGAAAGTTAAGTTTATTACTAGTCAACATGTACTGTGTTAAGCATATTACATGTAACTTTTCACTTTAAACACTGATAAAAGTCCACACTGTCCCCTCCTCTTTCACAGTGCTGTGCTGTTGACTTGTGTATAAATCAAAGACTTCTCTGGTGTCACCCTTAAGGACCTCTGACACCAGACACTGTATTAATTTTCCTATTGCTGAGTGTAGATCTGAGGCAACTGTGAAGATTAAAACAATTTCTCTCCTTCACCAATCCAGGTAAAGAATGAAAGCTTAAACACATCAGAAACTTGAGTCTTGGTGAAAGATAAAAATGAACCTAACTCTTTTTATCAGTCTTAGGAATTTATTCCTACTTCCTCCTATACTTTTTAAACTATCTTAGTGTAAGAGGTGAAACTTACATTTTTGCATGTCCTGAATCAGAGTTTACAGAATCCCAGTGCACCTTGCAAGGCACTCTGGGAAGCTGTTTGCTGGCAGTGGTTCTGAGTTCTGCAGCCTTATAGGAACAGTTCTGTGGCAGAAAGTATATTCAGGCATTTTCGGAAGGAAGGCAGTTCATTCAACAGTGTTTTAGGATCACAGATGATATGGTAGAAACAGCTTTGGACTTGTGCTAAGACCTGTGTTTCCCGGCTCAACGTAGGTGCCACCTTTCAGAAAATTACCTCTGTTTAGCCAGGTCCCCCAGATGTATTGGTGCACCTCTTTCCTTCAGCCCCAATAGCTGTCCATGTCCTATGAACACAGTTAAGAAATACCATTTTGAGGACTTGAAATTTTACTTTTGTTTGGCCTCTTTAAATATACCTTGAGTGTTCCTTTAATGCACTGTTGCACTTGGTTAATTTGTTAACTATTCCAGTAGATAATAAACAGAAGTAAGGTTAATAACTTTAGTAGTTAACCACCAAATGTTCATTCATTGGAATTTGTAAGAATCACTTACTTAAGGTTTATCAAATGCTAGCTCCAGACCGCCTGCTTCCTACCTAAAACAGTGCTGAGGAGGCATTGACCAGGCACTAAACATCATGCAAGTAGATGATTGTGTCTCCTTTTTTATCACAGAACCAAGTTCTAAAATCCAAGTTGGAGGATATTTTTCCATTGTCCTAGAGCTGTATTTCTCATTAAAAAGGGGGAGGGACTATGGAAAAGCTTTACTGCAGTTAAACTGAAACCTTAGTCTTGCTGAGGCCAGAATAATGCAGCTGCGACATTTTGGGTGAGTTCTTCCATGTGCCCATTTTTAGGGTTGGGAACCCTGGCAAATCAGAAGCTGCAGATCTAGGAGGAGGGACCTTCCTTAGATGAGGGGCTTTGGAATCTAGGAGGCAGCTTTGAAAACCTGGGCTAGCTGTTCTGGTGAGAAGCTAGTGATGAAACCTGGAGGATTGACAGGTTTCCCAGAGAGTGGGGAACAGTGACCTGTTAGGCAGATTAGCTGTATGAAGAGCAGGAGAGAGAGATTTAAAAGCATGAGCGGCCGCAGATCCTGAACTCCAGGGTGGGGAGCCCTGGAAGGGAGTTGCTGCCTAGAGTAGACAGAGTTCTCCTGGAGCCGATATGGGGATTACGGGCTGTAAAGAGTGTGCTGGGGGCTGTTGGAGGAGATTTAAATGCTACTTGTCCAGCTTGTCTGATGGGGTGGTTGTGATGGTAAAATGGAAAATGTATAGTGTGTGAGCCCTGCGGTTGGTGCTGTGCTGAGGATGTCAGGGAAGGTGACATCAGTTTGCTTAAAACATCCCTTAATAGGTTCTGTCCATTTGTTTTTTAACCATAAATGCCATAAGATTGTGAAGTGGTTCCAAACTGTTCTTTTCCTACCCAGACCCAGACAGATTGGCTTCAGACTACCCTTCCTGAGGTGAGCTTGGAAGAAACCTTTGTGAAGGGGACCGAGGAGAAGACAGATAGGTCACAGGGATAACTGAACAGCAGTGGGAGTGCTCCATCCACTGCTCTCGGAGCAGCGAGTCCCTGGGTCCTGATTTGTACTAGGAAGGCTACGTGTATGAGTTACTTAGTGACCTTAGTTCATTCAGGCTGGTTAGATCTGTCTAGCATATGAAGACTTTATATTTGTGTCATCACTTCATGCAATAAGATTGGAAAACCACTTAGATGTCATACAAAAGAGAGCTCTGTTGCGAGCAGCCTCAGACCAGAACCTGCTCGTCTGTGGAGGGACATAGCCCTGTCCCTACTGGAGCCCAGCCAGCACCAAGAGCATGAAGCTCTCCGCTTCAAAAGAATGAGAAGGAACCACTTGGCATCATCGAAACTGAGGAAATTCCAAGAAAACCACATATTTTCTCTCATGTCCTAGAAAGGAAAACATCAATCAATGTTTGGTTATACCATCTCTAAGAAGTTGAGCTTAAAATACAAATGCCTCAAAATGCTATTAGTAGTTTTTAGGTATGCCAGATAATACTTGAGCTCTTGAATTTTAACTGTTTTTAAAAATATAAAAATCAGTGCTGTAATCAGCATTTATTTTACTTTTGAGTGTGTGATATTCTAGACACCAACAAGCCTTGTGCCCTGGAACTGGGAATAGGACGAAGGAATATGTTTCTAGGGCTAACACAAGATTTTTTGGTGTCTCTACTCACTGGCATAGGCACGAGATACTTCCAAGCCATTGAGTTAGAAGACCTTGGTCTTGAGGACAGTAGTCTGTTTTTGGAGGCTTAGCATCTTCATCTTTGACAGGAGCCCCACAGTGCCTCCCAGTCAGAGTGTCATTTTTATGTCCCAGTAAGGCCATGCATGTGAAACAGGCTGCAGGGGAGAAGGCCAATAAAATGCCTGAGGCTGGCATTTACCTATGTGCCAAGGGAATGAACTGAAAAGCTTTTGGCTGCTGCACTGCTCTTGTTTTATTATTAGGGTGATCTTATTAATAATGACTGAAAGAAGTTTCTGTGCTAATCTGTGGAATCTGAATAACTGTTTACTCCCTTCCCATAGAAGCTTTTTGCTTTTTCTCTTTCACTTCCATTTACCCATTCCATGGCTTCAAGAAATGGCTTGTGTACCTTTAGAAATATTGGGGAATTATGATTTTTATAATATAGTAATATAACTCAGCTGGAGGAGAATGAAGCTTATTGTTTATACCAACCATTTCAGGTGAAAAATGTGTACCAACTGAATTATAGACGATGTTCAGGAAGTTGCAATGCCATCCTATAAATAGAGAAATCATTGTCTTAAAGGCATCCTTCAAGAGAACTCCAGATTGCAAGTAAAAAGCAACACAACCCAAGGCTAGTTTAAACAATAAAGGGAGCATTGGTTTATGAAACTAAAAAACCAAAAGGCACACGCTTGGTATGGCTTGGCAATGCCACTAGGGGGTCTTGATTTCTTTCCTCTGTCTGCTTTGCTTTCCATGGTGTCAACTTGATTCTAAGGATCTCCCCTGTGGTCCTAAAATAGCTCCCAGTAGGTCATAGGGCCACATGCACCCCTGTTCCCAGCATCCCCCCAAAAAGCTCTGCCATTTGTTCTCCCTGGATCTGCTCAGATCATGTGCCTGGGACAGAAATCACAGAGGCCAAGGAGAATGGGCTGTGCTAATTGACGTAACCTATATCATGGATGCCACTCTTAGGGCCAAGTAGAAACCCCACTGGAAATCGGGGACTCTCAATCAACTGCAGTCTTCATCCGCTCATTATGGCTGGTTGATCAGGACTCCTATTATTAAAGTCTTAGTAATTTGAGTAAGTATACATATTTTAAACTCATAAATGAACACTTTAAAACACACACACACACACACACACACACACACACACACACACACAACCTGTGCTCTGATTTTGGATTGCCCTGCTCCCTTGGATTGAGATTCTCAGCCTTCTTTCCCGTCACTGAACTTGAGGCTTCCTTCCACCTGGAACCACAGTGGTGTCTTTGGGTCCCAGTAACTAACTTGGTTTTACCAAGGCTCCTTGTTGGTGGCGTGACCAGGGGTGGATTACTCAACCTCAGAGCCATGGGTTCTTTGTGTAATTGGCCTTCTTTAAAGATTGTGTTGACTGTTTACTGAGGTGCTGTTACATGTTGAAAGGAGCAGCTCAGTGATGGACTCATGGTTTCTCTCCTTCACCCTGACAGCGAGGCCCCATCTGAAGGTGCCCTGGGGATACCTGCAGTTCCTGGATATTAGAACTTGGGGAGGAGGTGCTTGCCAGGGCCTGAGCTCTTTGAACACCGGGTTGCCAAATCTAGAGGCTAGATAGGGATTACCGACAGAAGTTGGTGAGGAAATGAAGGAAGCCGATGAAAGAAGAGTAATGGCCTAAACCAGGTGAAGCAGCCAGGCTCCTGCGGACAGTATGCAGCACACGGAAGCCAGGCTCCCGCCACTCCTCTGCCATGAGAAGGTACAGTCCCATGAGCAGCAGCTTCAACAGTTTGAGGGCCATCAGTGTTTCTGTGCTCACAGGATTAAACTCCAAGTTACCTGCCTACTTTTGTTCAGAATAGCTCAGTTCCTTATGAAAACCAGTAATTTAATATTTAGTTTTTATTTTTAAATATGTTTTTATTGAATTTCTTTTTAAGGAGAGGGAGAGAAAGATAGAAACATCAAAGAGAGAGAACATTGATTGGCTGCTTCCTGCAAGCTCCTCACCAGGGATCAAGCCTGAAACCCAGGCATGTGCCCTGATTGGGAATCGAACCAGTAACCTCTTGGTGCATGGTCAATACTCAGTCAGTAAGCTACACAGGCTGGGCTTATATTTATTTTTTTTAATATTTTTCTTAAGTGCAAAAGTACTGGTAGGTTTAAGTGTGTACACATTGTTATCCCTATCTAGGCTGTTCTAAGTCAAGTTACCAAGAGAGGGGGAAGGGCCACTCAGGTCATGGTTGCTCTCCTCACAGAAATAAAAGCAGTGGCTAGGACCCCGTAGGCACATAGCACTGTCTGAGCACTGTGTGTGCATTGACTTGTTGCTCCCCTAACACCTGTGCAGTTGTGGCCTGGGAAGGACAGGTAGCTTACCCCATTTATGCTATGCTACTTCCTAGTGATTTTATCTCAGTTAATGTTTTTTTAAGGGATTGACTGCTTCTTCTGAAACTTAGAGCTTACATTGACTTTTGGTTGGTACTTCATGGGAGGGGCGGGGAGAGGAGAGAGGAGAGAGATGATTAATCATTTCAGACATATTTGTTGCTGTATTTTAGTGGTGAAAAACCACCACATGTGGTTGTGCCCTCCTGGACCAAAAATACAAGAATAGAAGGAAGCACTCACTCCCACCAGAGGCAGTCATTTGAGACTTATTTTTAATTATGTATTGAGCCTTCTTTAACAAACCAAATGTGAATGAAATGGCATGTGATGGAGGCAGGGAGAAGATAGGTCAGTCCAGTTGATTTGTTCCACTTACTAAATAGCACATAAAATAGAGGAATCTAAACTTGCCCAGCAGATAAATTAGATGGTAATTGGCTGCCGTGGAAAATGATTTTTTTAACTAAACAATTCATCATAGATTTCCTAATCCTGGGCATCCTTCAAGCATCTGTGATGGGATTTGGCCTAGATATGTTTCATCTGTGGTGTAGTTACAAGTAGGGTCTGAAATGAAATTGGGGAAAAGTGACTCTGAGAAGATAGAGCAATGGACTGTCAGAGCAATTCCTCTTTTCTTTCTGGGACTCATCTTCCCTGGGTCAGAGTGAAGCACTTTCACTTACAGCATGTGCACACAGCATCTGCCCCCTCAGTCTGATTGGCGCAGAAGCCAAGCCCTGCCACAGACGAAAGTGAGCATGTCATTTGGAGACAAAGAAAAGAAATGGACACACATTCTGGGACAGAGCCAGTTTTATCGGCTAGTTTTACTTGATGGCTCCCACCAAACATAGTAAGCTTTTGGAAACCTGAGTTCCAGCACAATGTAAAAAACTGTGCCATAGACTCTTAAGTGTTTGGGGTACACATGTTGGGGCAGAAGAGCCTGGGAAGGGGACAGAGAGAAAAGGGGGAAACCTGAAATGGAGGAGGGAGGGGAGCTCCTTGGGAGGAATGGGAGTGAGCTGACTGGGTGGAAAACTTCGGGGTCTACCAGTCCAAGGAAGCAGTTTAGACTCCGTGCAGTAGGCCAGTTAGCTGCTGCGGGGTCCTGAGCAGAAAGATGAGCTGGTGAGATCTCTTTTAAAAACGGGCATTTTTTTAATCTTATAAAGTGGACAGTAACCCTTTGTTTCCCCAGTGGTGGATTTGGATGTTACAAGCATTCCACCCTTGCCAGATCTAGTGTGTCCCCACATGGGACCTGGGATTGGTGCCTGTGGCTGGCTGGTCACAGCCTGCAGCCCCCAGCTCCCAGCCCATTGTGCAGTGCTGGCTTGGGAGCTCAGGGCTAGTTTAGAAAATTCTATTCTCAAACTGTTTTCGCCAGTTGAATTTGTTTGTAATTGGTTGTTTTTAATTAAATATTGCATAAACCACATACGTGTGAAAAGAAAGCTATCGCTTTGTGAGGCTGAGTTGAAGTTTTGGAGAGATTCAGTAAAGGCTTGCCACTGAACAAAGGTTTGGGTGTAACAACTGTGACAGGATTAGAAGGGGGCAGTCCTTAAAAGCTAGACGGATTCTGCACCCGATGGCTTTTCAAGTGTCTTTAAAAGTTTTCTATCCGCTTATAGAGAAACAATGCTCTCAGGGTACATACATTTTGCAAGAAAGGTAATGTGGGACTCTGCCAGCCATCAGGAGAGGAGGAAAGGAGTGGAGAGAGCATCTTATTATTTGGTTTTAACCAATTTATTACTAGTAGTCATTGATCATTCGACAGATGTGTTATGTGATGTGCTTCTAACTTTTCTCAAGTCTTGTCACTTCCATGGCTTTTCCATTTTGGTCCATGTCCTTGGATGCAGGGCAAGTGCTGGATGGAGGCATCAGTACAGATGTTTTTACTCAGAAGTAATTAGAAATATAAAGGTCTGCACTTGGTTTGGGTTGGCCTGCCTGTAAGTGTTATATCCATGACTAAATTGTAGTTCCTATCATGACATCAAGCATATAAATGGGCTGATTTGGGTTCTTTCTGTTCTCTTTCTCTCTGGACTCTTTTTTTTTTTCCCTCACCCTTGCCTCTAAGTATTTAATAGACTCTGGTGGTTAAATAGATTTTAAGATGGTCGATAAAAAAACCTCTTAACCATTCCTTGGGTAAATGTGTGTAATATAAGTAAAACTGCAACTGAAAACAAACAGTAACTCTCATCAGGGTGTGCATGGTAGTGGGTCATGCATGAGCCAAAGGTTGGCTGGGTTAATGCCACAGAAATGCTTTAGTGCAGTGCAGAAATTGCTAGTTGCCAGGAAAATATGGTTCAAATCTGTAATAGTGACAACACAGTATATTGTGCTGCAGGAATCCTATATAATAAAACCCTAATATGCAAATCGACCAAATGGCTGAACAGTTAGAATGAGCAGTCACTATGATGTGCACTGACCACCAGGGGGTAGACTCTCAATGCAGGAACTGCCTCCTAGTGGTCAGTGTGCTCCCACAGGGGGAGCGCTGCTCAGCCAGAAGCCAGGCTCATGGCTGGTGAGCACAGTAGCAGTGGCAGAAACCTCTCCTGCCCCCACTGCAGGGGGGCGGTAAGGAGCAAGGGACCCCATACTGCAAGAGCCCCAAACTGTGAGAGGAATGTTTGACTGCCAGCTTAGGCCCAAGGGGGCTTCAGACTGTGAGAGGGCTCAGGCCAGGCTGAGGAGCCTCACTTCCCACCCCCACCCTTCAGTGCACAAATTTTGTGCACCAGGCCTCTAGTAAACTATATTTGATTACAATATGTAGAGCATGTTTCCCCCAAAGAAGAAAGAGGATGGACCTCTTAAAGAATGTGCCATTTGAGGGCTGGGGAAGGATTTACATGTCTTTGGGGTCTACCATTCATGCCCTGCTTGGGGTGGACTCCTCTGCTAAAATAACTTTGCATGGAAGATGCAAAGGAAGTTGAGTCTCAGGCATGTGACAATAGATGCCTAGGTGTTAAATTCCCTGTTAATCTGACATTATGTCTTTCAGTTTCAAATCTGACACATTTTGAGATGAAGATTAACAATCAGATTTATCTTGCTGTCATTCACTTTGCCATTTATTTATGAATTTCAAGAATTCTAGCTTGATAGCACTCTTGAAAAATTGGTTAACCACCACCCTGTGTGTGTTTTAAATGGTTTATGCTCTCTGTGGACTTTTTCACCATTTTATTTTTAGTAGTACTACTGGAAGTGGAAGCTTTTTCTGACATGTGCATGATTATTACTTCTAAATGCTTTGCATTAAATTCAAGGATCTTTTAAATTGTTGAGACTAGATTAGGTTCTGTATCACCCTGGAATCCTACTACCATGTTCTTTGCTCCCAACTGTATTACTTCCCACTTACTTTGAGTAAAATCACAACAGAGGGCAGACCATATCAGAGTCTCTTTCACAAGACAGTTCTATTGTGGAGGTGTATGTATTGGGTTAAGTTAGCCCAGTTGTCGGCAAACTGTTGCTCATGAACCACAGTTTGCCACTCTTGTTGACTAATGAGTTTGCCGACCACTGGGATAGGGGCTTAATCACAAGGAACAACAACAGCCTGTAATTATTGGAATCAAGAGTCTAGGGCAGTGGTCAGCAAACTCATTAGTCAACATAGCAGCAGACCGGGGCTCCCGAGCCTCATGTGGTTCGGGAGCCGCAGTTTACCGACCACTGAGTTAGCCTAATGCCATTGTGCATTTGAATCCTATAGTTAGCTCTCCTTTATTTCATTCTATATGTCCCACTAAGTAAATTTCTGCTTATTAGTTGGCTTCTTGGGTTGCTATACTTTCCAGAGAGAACATACTGGTTATCTGATGAGAAGATTGTCATTGTAAGGAGAGGTATATGTTTCATTGCTGATTAAGACTTTGGTGTTTTGTTTTTATGAGTCAGTCTCTATCAGCCTGTTATTGGCAGCCTCTCTGGGGACAAGATTTCCATCAGGGCTGAAGACCAGCCCCAGACACTGGAGATGAATTGACCAGAATTGGCCCCACTCTGGGGGAACACTTGGTGGACACTTGCTACTTCTGGAAGAGCTGTCCCATCCTGTAGCTTTTCATTTGAAATATTAACAGTTACTGTTAAGCACATGTGGTAATAGCGACTGTGGGTGTCAAGTAGGGATCAGTGCATTTGAATGAGTATAGTATCCTAATAGAGCTAACTGAAAGGTAAAATCAGCCATACCTCCCCCTGTATCCAGCTAAAGTTTAAGTGGAATAGCCTTCACCTTCAGGCTATTGCCTTTAAACACACAATTTATGTTATCTAACATGGGTGAAGCATGATGGAAAATAGTTAAAATAAGAATTGTCTTTTTTAATGCACTTAAGATCAATAAGTCTAGTGTTGGAAAGCAATCTGGAAAATAAAACCCTGGTAGTGAACCAAATAGAAATCTCTTGGCAGCTGAATCTCTCTTCAGCTGTATTCAGTCATTGAACAGCTGTCAAAGAAAGCAAAGCATTATTTGTCCATTTAGAACAATTTTGGAAAGCTGTTTTTAACTCCCAGTGGTATTTTTCTGCAGCCTTCTAACCTCTGCAAGAGTTTTAAAAGATCTAATAACCCGTGCTTGTATCAGGCCTGAGGTTGCCACTGGAGCAGAAAGAGACAGAATTTGTGTTCATGTGAAAAAAATTATAATCATTAGAGTTTTATTTCCTGTAAAAATTTGCACCGTGGCACATATATAGCTGTCTTGGCTGATAGGCAGCAACAGTATCTACTCTGTGTTTCTCAATGACACAATAAATAATGCATGATAAAAATCAGAGCTATCTGTGTTCTTGTGTAACTGCAGAGCTGGAACTATCAGGTCTAAATATTACAGTCTAAATATTCGTCTTCTGGAGGGCTGGGCCTGTGCGTGGTGGTTTCATAAGCTCCCGATTGAGATAGTCAATCTGGTCTTGCTTTTTGACTTGAGGCACAAACCATCTTGATTTTTCCTCAATTTTTTTTCTCTGTTTTCATTAACAGGTTTAGGTTTCTAATGCTAGGGAATGCTAGGATTTGAATATACCAACATTTTAGACTCAGAGAAATTCAAAATATTATATTTGGTTTTTTTGTGGTTTATTGTTTTCAAAAAATTGTTTTATGTTAGCAAAAGTCATACAAAATTGTAAATATACTATCTGTGAAACGAAACCATAGTTTTAGTGAAAAAAATAGTTAAAATCACCCTATTTGTGGCTTCTGAGCCTCGAAGCTGCAACTGTGGCTTTCTCATGAATAAGTGTTTATACGAATTAATACTGAGAAGTACAGTGGCACCTCGAGATACGAGTTTAATTCGTTCCGTAACCTTGCTTGTATATCAAGTTGCTCGTATCTCAAAGCAAATTTCCCCATTGAAATCAATTGAAATGCCACCCCAGTTGTTCTGGTTACGTGTTTTTGAATAAGAAAAATGTATTTATAAATGACAAATATTGTATAAAAACATAATAAAAGAGAATGTAAAGGAATAAACTGGTTTTATAAAGTGTATTCACCTACTCGTTACACTCTTAATGCTACACTTTATCCCTAAACTGAATGTAACTTAACTAATCTTCACTGCTACTGGTCTTTGCATTTTTGGCCTATTTCAAAAAAAAGACATGTCCAACGAGGTTTGCCTCTTCCTCCCTTTCAGAATGTTTCTGAAATGGGTGAGGCAAGTTTCATTGAACAGCTCCGATACACAACCAGTAGCAACTTTTTCGGGGTGTTTCTTTTCCATGAAGTGTGACATCCTCTCCCACATTCCTAAGATCTCCTTTATCTCACTTGTAGAGATCTCCTTCACCTCTGGCTCCTCCTCGAAACCAGTTTCTTGGAGAACCTCCGCATGTTGCTGAGACTGCAACTCTTGTAACTCCTCCCTGGTGAGTTCCAGAGAGTGCTCTTCGACGAGCTCATTCACGTCTCTCTCATCCACCTCCAGGCCCATGGATTTTCCCAGAGACACTATCTCCTCCTCCACTGGCACCTCGTGTTCGAATCCTTCGAAGGTCCTTTCGGCTACGGTCTCAGGCCACAGCTTCTTCCATGCGGAGGTCAAAGTCCTCGTTGTAACACCCAGCCAGGCCTGATCAATAATTCTGAGGCATATCACGATGTTAAAGTGGTTCTTCCAGAACTCTCCAAGGGTGAGGTTTGTGTTCTACGTCACCTCAAAGCAGCGCCAGAACAGGTGCTTGATGTACAGCTTTTTAAAATTAGAAATCACCTCCTGATCCATGGGCTGCAGGATAGGAGTGGTGTTGGGAGGTAGGTAGACAACCTTTATAAACTTGAACTCTTCGAGGAGTTCATCTTCGAGGTTTGGTGGGTGAGCAGGAGCATTGTCGAGGACGAGGAGGGCTTGCATGGTTAGGTTGTTTTCCTGTAGATATTTCTTAACAGAAGGGCCGAAAACCAGGTTTCCCCACTCCACAAAGAACTGCCTGGTGACCCATGCCTTCGGGTTTGCCCTCCACATAACTTGCAGTTTATCTTTTAAAATCTTAATGTGACTTAAATACTCTGGGGTTTTCTGAATGGTATACAAGCAGAGGCTTGACCTTGCAGTCGCCACTCGCATTGGCGCACAGTGCGAGAGTTAGCCTATCCTTCATGGGTTTGTGGCCTGGCATCGCCTTCTCCTCTGCCGTTACATAAGTCCTATTCGGCATCTTCTTCCAGAAAAGCCCTGTCTTGTCACAGTTGAAGACTTGCTGGGGGATATATCCTTTGGCTTCTATCAGTTTGGAAAAAGTTTTGAGGTAATCCTCAGCTGGCTTCACATCCGAACTTGCTGCCTCACCATGCCTAACGATGGAGTGAATGCCGGACCTTTTCCTGAAGTTATCAAACCAGCCTCTCTCCTGGCTTTAAATGAGTCTTCCAATGCTTCGTCCATGGAAGTGCACGGGGTCTGCTCCAGCAAATCACCGTAAATCGCTGGCACCTTCTCGCATATGATGCCCTTAGTTAATGTATCTCCTTTAAGCTGCTTCTCCGTCACCCACACCATCAGTAGATTCTCCATCTTTTCATGGAGAGAGCTACGGAGCTTAGGAATTATTGTAATGCCCTTAACTGGCATTATGCCCTTTATCGACTCCTTCTGTTTAAGCACAGTGCATATCGTTGAAGTACTACGCCCGTATTGCCTTGCCAAGTCAGCCACTCGCACACCTTGCTCATATTTTTCTATGATTTCACGCTTTAATTCAATAGACATCATCCTCTTCTGAGCATTGACCTTTCCACTCGCTTTCTTCGGACCCATGGTTATAAAAAGAAATGTGATAAAGTATGTAAATGCACAAAAGATGCTTCGACAATGAGGTAAACAAGGCACACTGACTGAGGCGTGGGAAACTATGAGACGCTCGAGTCGAGGTAAACTGGTGGGTCATGTGCAGCTGGCCGATCCGCACAATTACTCGTATCTCAAATGTTGCTCGTATTTCAAGGCAAAAAATCGCTCGTTCGACGGCTCGTATCTCAAAAATCTCGTATGTTACGGCACTCGTATCTCGAGGTACCACTGTATCCTTTTAGGAATGTGAGTGAGAGACCAGACAACCACCTGAGAAGAAGAGTTTCTTAAGACCCCTGGACACAGACCTGTGTGAGTTATCGCTAAATGATGGCCTGTAGGTTCTGCTGGAGTTTCAAGTCACCCCCATTTTCCTGAGCAGAAAGTGTGCCACAGGGAAATTATAGAAGCCACTTTATCTCTTTTTTAAAGCACTTAGCATTATATGTTGGATATTTGAAAGAGTATACATTTTCTGTACTAGTTTTCCCAAGTAGCAAACTTGAACATATACTAGGACATTCTTTTATATGGTGACCTTCTTCAGTTAGCAGCTACAATATGATCAAAGGTAAATAAACCAATGTGAGTGACAAGATGCCAGCTTTGAATGCCAAGATCTACACAAAATTTGCCCACATCACTTCACCATTAGACTCTCTTTTCAAATATGTTATCTAGAAGCCATTTGTTTTAGACACATTAAAAATTGGCTGAATTACCTGTCATTGATAAATTTTCAGTATGTCCACTACATAATATTACTATAACTATTTAGGTAGATCTAGGAGATGGTCTTTTATGGGCTTTACTGCTACATGGTCCAAAGTGATCTATATAATAGGAAAAATTAAAGAATCTTACCTGCTGTTCTTAGTTCTATAATCAGAAGTACTACAGACGCTGAAGAACGTAGTTAAAAAATGTTGTGTATATTCTGTGCCTTCCTTTAGTTCTTGGATTAAGGGATTGTCTTTGCTTTTGTTGGTTTCCTCATTCTTACTTTTGAGAAAGTCCTCCTCATATTTGTTCAAATCCCCAGGTGTGTCTTATATTTTCACTGGGAGCAGGTGTATCCTCTTTCATTTTTGGTGAATATGGGTTTTCTGCTAGAATGAACAAGTGATAGGAAAGAGAGGCAGAGATCCCATCACTCAGCTCAATGCATGTCCCATTGTCAGGCTTAGGTCTAGCAGTGAATGTGAGTACTAGGTTCCCAGGAGTGTCTTTGCCATCCTGCAAGACTTGACACCCTCTTCCCAGCCCTCCTGATTGTTTCTTTATACAGAAGTATGTGTGGGAGTAAATGTCCATGGGTAACTTCGTGTTTCTTCTTCTTCCCCCCATTTTGTCCCTTCTGAAGCCTTTTATCTTCCTTGGGACCACCGAGAGGCTTCTGAATTTTCCCTTATCACAGTCAAAATCAGGATGTCACTTCTTTCTCAGGGATAGTTTGGGGGAACTGCCTTATCTTTTGCTTTTTGCAAGAGAGAATATAAGCGTGATCCCCAAATAGTAGAGGTTTCTACAACCCCAGTGAGTGAGTTGGGATGCTGTGTCCCCACAGTAGATGCCCTTAGATCCTTGGAGAGCCTCAAATGGATGGAAAGGGAATTAAAATATTATGCATGCTTAGGACAAATGTGAGAAATAAAAGTAAGCACACTCTAACAGAGAAAGTATCAGACTGCACACACCACAAAATGTCTACACTAATAAAAGAGAAATATGCAAATTGACCATACCTCCAGAATGACCACCAGCCCATCAGGAGTGAGTATGCAAATTAACTCAACAAAGTTGGTGGGTTAATTTGCATGTGCAGGCATGGAGTGGCCAGGTGGGGTGGGATGCCTGCTATTAGGGAGAGGGCAGAGGGCGCTCTGGCCGAAGCAGGGAAGACCGAAGGCTCCAGCTGGAGCAAAGATGTAAGGCAGTGGCCAGAGGGAAAGCCTGGGTTTCTGCTGCTGGAGGAAAACCAGCACCAGCAGTCAGGGGAAGGAAGGCCTACTGCATGAATCTTTGTGCAACAGGCCTGTAGTCTAAAAATAACTGGTCAATTTGATATTCTGAAACCCCTGATAGGAAGCAGTTTTAGCATTTGATAGGGAGTTAACTCCTGCCTCTTGCAGATAAATCCCTTCACCTTCTTCCAAAGGGAAGTGTCTTTGGTAATAGACAAGTGGATGGATCTCTCTGAGAAATGCTGGAGTTCACTGCTTTTTCTGTTTAGACCTGCTACCCACAGATATGCAAACAACTTTTTGACTCTTTTCTGCTTCCAAGTGGGATTTGGCCCCGAAGGGCCACCATACAGAAGCAGCCCCTGATTTTTCTTTTTTTCAGACTCATTGCTCTGGGAATTAAAGAGGAGGAGTCTTGATCCCTTGTGGCCTTGCTAACAGCAAATTTAATGATGTCACTTTCCTGCTAAGAAAGTTCCAGTCTTCCCATCACCAAGATTATTTGTCTTTACACTTGTTTGACTGCATGCCTCTTGCAATAAAATGGAGTATATGCCCTTAATATGTGTATACTTATTTATAAATTATGTCATGTGTAACTATAAAATATTAGTACAACTGGACTTCTTTTTTACATAGAAATGTATGTAAACAGATTTTACACTTCACTTTCGGGACCACAAGCTCACAGGATAAATCCAGACCTGAATTATGGCCTTAAGCTCCTCTGCAGCTGACCACAGCCCCACCTCTCTAGACAGATTATTTTGCTTTGTTCTCCATCACAAGGCAATCCATGCAGCTTCTGTTCTGGCCTTCCCAGCTCTGCCTGTCCTCAAAGCCTCCTTGATTCACACGTGTCTTTCTTTCTACACACTCTTGATTTTGTCTGCATAACTTTCCTCTCTCCTGCTTCCTGGAGTTTTTGAGGCCTGGATTTCTTCCCTACACAACTGTCGAGACCTTGTAAGTTTTCTTCAGCTTCCCCCAGAAGACATCTGTGTAGACAACTCTCTTACTAGACCCTGAATATCTGGTATCTCCATGTACTGTTTCCTCCTCTAGCACCCGGTGTGCTTCAGGACCCCTGATGGGCAGAGCACTCTTTCTCTTATGTGGTGTCTGAGAATGCGTGAGTCTGTCTATGGGATAAATTCCCTAAAAATCCGATCTGGTCAAAGCATATATATGTTTGTGACATTTTGCCAGAATTAGGCCAACATAATATATTATCAAACTTACTAACATTTGCTCCCCACTCCAAAATGAAAATTTCAAGTGAAAAATGGTACCTCACAGATGGAGCTTTTTCTGTGATTCTACTCAGAACCTTCCTCTTACTGAGGGTTGGAAAGAAAGTTATTGAGTTTTGGGAAGTAAAAGGGATCCTTTTGGATCCATTCTGCCTTAGTCACTAAGTGCCGGGACTTCTCACACGGGGTACACATGGCAGATGAATGGATTACCCTG
>JAAGEH010002534.1:27995187-28222432 GCA_011751065.1 Lasiurus cinereus
ATTACCCTGACATAATATTTGCTGTGGAAGAGAGGACTAAGGGGCTCCTAGCTCTAGCGGCCAGGAGCAGCCTCGATTGCCTGCCTCGTTAACCTTTTATTGCAGCTTTTATCTTTAGATACAATCAGCAGGGTGAGTAATCTTGGAAGGACACCTGTCTTTACATTGTCCTCTAGGCAAGGGCATCCAGGGATTAAGCATAAGTATTTCAGTAAACACCCGGGAGTTTGCACATGCACAGGCTTGTTTGGAAAGGTCAAGGAATAATTAGGGGCACCACCTTTGACACTCCTCTAAGTCGGAATTCCGATAAACTGGGCAGGTGACCCTCCACACACTTTCCTTTTCTCGGAATGTCCTCCTTACAAACTTTCCAACCAAGTCTTGTGTGCACCCCAATAACTAAGTCAGCATCGAGACAGCCAGTTGTAAAGGCTGCAGTGTCTTCTTAGAGTTAAAGGAGCCAGATGCCTGGGTCACTCAGAGCAGGGCCATAAGAAATCCTTCACTGAACAAATATCAACTTTGCAGTTTGAAAGGGCACCAAAGCTTATCCTTCCAACACATGGAGAATTAGTGGCCTGCTGAGGAACAGAGCTACCCTTGGGTGAAGAAGAGAGCCACCCTTCTGGAGTGATGTCTGTGCTTTCCAGGGGCAACCCAGATGGTCTAAACAGAAAATACAGCTGCTCAATAAACCCAGAAATGCCTGTTATTCAAAACAGGTAAGTTATGCACAGGTACTGGCATTATTTATAGTCATGAAAACTGCAAACAAGTTCAAAACGGGAACTGATTCTATGACATGCATAAGGCAGAATGTTATATAATCTTTAGCACAAGTTTTAGTGACAAGAGAAGTATTTATATGCTGATGTACATTTAAAATGCAAATATATACATGTACTACAAGCTTCCTGCTATGTTGAGAAAAATGGCTACCAGGACCCTGTCACAGGCCCCTCTGAAGTAAAGGACTTTTTTTTTTTTTTGCATCTGAATTATGTATTAATCAAGTTCATTTAAAACCAAAGACCTGCAGATGACTTATTTTCCTAATCTCAATTGAGTCCTAGAATTTTCCACTGTGATATGAGGAAAGGCAAGTTCAATCCACAGCACACACTGACTCTGAAGGAAGAAGAGAGAGATGAGCCTGAGGGAGCATTGCTGGCATGCGCAGTGGCAAGAACTGGCTCTCAGGGTCACGCTGGCCTGTCTTACCTGTGCTCATTGGAGAGGGGAGAGGAGCATTGCACCAGGTGCTCCTGATCTTTTTCCCAGACACGCTAGGAAGGTGGGCCACTGGGGGGCCATGCTCTGCTCTGTGGCGTTGGGATGAAACTCCTTGATCAGCCCCAGGAATGAAGAGGGCTGCTGGGGTCCCTTGAGTTCTGTTGCCAGAAATCGCTTAATACTCACCCAGAACTCCCTGCCACGTTTGGGCTATGGTGTTACATTGTCGGCCATATGGGCCCAGTAACCATCTTCTTTATACACGAACATGACTCACATTCCAGACAAATGACAGTTTTCTCCACAGTGCCAGCCTCAAAAAGACTTGCAAATAGGCAAAACTACAAAAGTTAAAATCTGCACATTCCCACTTCTGCTGTGTACATTCAGGCCTATGTTGTTTAACATTGTATGTGGCCTTCTATTTTGAAATATTTTCCAATCATAAGGTAGCTATTTGTCCTGCCATGTACTGTATGATTACTCTTGGCATGCCACCCTCCCATCATCATGTTTTGGCAATGAAAATGGGCTTCTCTGTCTAATCAGAGAAGCACATTGTCAACAGGAAATATATGCATGACAGAGAGGACTTCAGGAAGGATAATGGGAGGAGAGACCTTATGTTGGGCTCTGGGCCCCAAGGAAATAACGAGAGGAGCAGTTCCTACTTGCTCAGAGTGTGGATTCAGCAAAGTTCTGCTCTGTCCCAGCAGAAAAGGAATCACACAACCTGCAAATCCTGAAGTGGTTTCCATAAACACATTGTACTTTATTTTCTCCAAATTAAGGATGCCATGTGAATTGCGAATGGAGTTATTTACCCGGGAAGGCTATATTTTTCCTTACTTTAGGGATGTTTATGTATGCCTCGTAATTTTCCTTTTAGTTTGGATATCCTTTATTATAAAAGACTTGGAAATATGCACAAACACAGAAGACCAGGTGCCCAGGTCTCCTGCATTTTCAAAATGGTCAGTTCCGTTATGGTTAATGAAGTTGGCAGTCTGTAGTTTAGAACTCTTAGGTTCTGCTAGGCGGGGTCTTTAGGAGGGAGGCTACGTGTTCATCTTTGACTCTGGAGGCCCCATGTAGGACAGTAGGGAGAGATTACAGAAGGGAAAAGGAGATGTTTTCTAATACCTAGCACTGTGTAGTCATTGGCTGGGCTGCTGGCAAGGGCAGGGAATCCACTGCCAGACATTAGAGGCATTTCAGCTCGTGAGGCCGCTGGGATTGCTGTCCCCCAGCTGTTGTGTCCTGCCACACAGAGGAGTTCCATTGCTGTTCAAAGTAGGAATTCCAAGTGTTTCCACAGAGGAAGAAGAGTTCTTATCATGTGCTGTTTGGCTTGGCCTTCCGGAGCTGGGTTCCTGGCAGGCAGAATGAAATCTGGGCTGAACTCAGACTGGTAGTTGATTTTTACATTCTCCTGCCATTTTTTTTTAAGTTACAGTTTAAGTTTGTAGAGGGCACTTTTGTGACCCTTGACCGGACTGGTACAGCTCTCCAGGTGTAGTAAGGGTCTCAGGAAAGGGGAGGCCCAGGACACTTGCACACTCCCTGACCCTCACCCCACTGGCTCCAACCAGAGGCTCTGCGTTTCCTTCAGCAGCAGGGTGGCTGAGGGGGACATGTCAGCAAGAGCATCACCACTGTTGCTAACCCTGCTGCTCTGTTTGCAGTTCCTCTCTGCCATTCTTCAGGCAGACCTCTAAGCAGGGGCTTTCCATCTTCTCTTGATCTGGTCAGATTTGAAAGGCAGAGCCTGGACTTGAATGGCAGGAGCCATAGTGGGACAAAGTGCCCCCGACTTTGCAGATGCAGCTCAAATCCCAGCTCTGCCTGCACTGGCTGTGCTCCTTGGGCAGGCCACCTAACCTTTCCCAGTGTATTTCCATGTCTGTCACAATGGGGTGCAGATCATGTACCTCACAGTAAAAGTAAGTGATAGGTGTGAGCATGCTGTGTGAGCTGTGGGATACTTTTAGGTGTCCCAGGGGCATCTGTACCCAGCACTGTCTAGGCACCGATTTTCTTAGATTGAGCTGTTATCAAACCATATTTACCACAAGTGAGAGCAGTTGGCGGCTACTCCTCTGTCTCATGCACTGGAAAGACTAGGACAGAGGGGAGAGCTGAGTCTTTCTTATAAACAGACTCCTCTCCACCCTGGGCTTCCGTTCTTCTAGGAGGAGACATGGCACCTCCTTCCTGGGGTCAGGAGAGTGACTGCCTCCCCATCTACCTGGAGGAGGAAGAAATCAAAGCCTAGAATCCAGCCTAAGCCCCCAGAGCAGTGTGTTAAAGCTCATTTAAGGAGAGTCCCAGGATGAATAGAGGATGAAGCCATATTTACTACTCATTTTTAATGGCAGGAGGAAGACTAGATCTGTTTAAAGGAGGAAACAAAATCACATGCACAGAAAAGGCCAAGGTTACTTCATGGGGACTGGATTCAACATCATTACCTACTTTTGCAGCAAGTGGGTCAAAAATAATTAAAAGAGAATATGGGTTAAAATTTTTTCTGTCTCTCCCCACCCCCCTACTCCCAATTCATTGAAATGTTAAATGCAAATGAAAAAATTTGAAATGATACATTGAGATCATACCTGATGTTGGCAAAAAGCATGTTCAAGTCCCCTGTTGTGCTTATAAAAATGCAAAAGCCTGTTCAGTCTTTTCTAACAGAAATGCTTACACTCTGAGTGTAAAAGAAATGGCCCTGCTTGGAGAAGAAGGCAGTAATTGTAAACGTGTGTTATTTGGGGGTATGGGAAGAGCCTTGAGGGCTGTCACTACATGAAAAAAGAGGTGAGGCTCAGAAGGGAAGTATGCCAGGGCAGCCTTCCTCATCCCTCAGGCTCCCAGTGTGCAGTGCTGCCTGGCTCTGCCCTTCCCCTCCCCCCCTCCCCCCCACCCATGTTATCTCATGCTGGGCATTAAGGTCCATCCTGCCACATGGAGATGGAGAGAGAGAGAGAAGTCCTCTGAGGACTGATGCTTAGATCCAACAGACCTTTACACAGGAAGAACGTTTTGTTGTAAAGACAGGCCCATTTCGGGGAGAGAGCTTTCAGAGCAGGATTGTAGCTGATAGGGATAGCTGCTGCTCCTCCTTACAGCTAGCCCAGACGGGCCCCAAGCCTCTACAATGTTTGGCCACAGGACCAGACTAATTTGCATCTCAACTCTGCCATTTTTAGGGTCTCTTTAAGCTTTTTGAGCCACACTTCCCTTTATTATATATAAACCCAGAATATTATCTGCTCTATGTCATTGGATGCTACTGAGATCAAGTAATAGAACCTATGGAATAGTTATTTGGAAGCTATTATCCCGTATATTTATAAGACGTGTTTGTTTGTTTTGTTATTAATTTTGTTACTCTTTCCCACCAAACTTCTCACCAAATTATTTCAGTCAATCTACCTCCACCCCCATTGCAAGCATTGCAACAGAAATTGAAAACTGGTCATTCTTTTTCACGGTGAATCATTCAAGGCCTGAAGGAAACTTTGATTATTAGATGCAGTTGGCTAGTTAAGCTCAGGTCTCTTTTACTGTCAGACTAGTGGGTCTCAGACCCATGAGACGATTATATCTGTTGCTTAAGAACTGACTCCAGAGACCTACCAAAATTAGAAATAAGAGTTTGGGAGTTCAACATTATCTTCTATCTTGTTGTTTTTTTCATCCTAATTGAAGACTGATTCTCTCATTAAGCAAAAATAATTTAATGACCACTGAAAATTGTCTACATTAAAATATTCACAGCATTTTCTATGTTTTTAATTGATAAACTTTTTCACATTGCCGAAAAGAAGTCATAGACAATGCTGACTTCTTAAGTCCTAAAACAAGCATATAGAAGTGAGGTTCTTGACCTCCAAATATTTTGTTTTCTTTGCAGATTTAAATTCACCTGCTCTTAAGTATCTTATTTAAAACTTAGGCAGTTATTATCAGCCAAGACTATGAGTACTGTGGTTTGCTTTTTTTGTTTTTATTTTTAAATATGTTTTTATTGATTTGAGAGAGAGACAGAGAAACATCAATAAGCTGCCTCCTGCACACCCTCAACAAGGGATCTAGCCCACACTAGGAATTGAACCAGTGACCTCTTGGTGTACAGGTTGATGATCAACCACACTGGCCAAGCTGTGATTTGCTTTTAAATTATGAGTTGTGACCACATGTGCCACTTACTTGAATATTGGTTATTTCAGCAAATACCAGTATGTGCCTCAGAAAATGAGATAAACTTGGTTTCTCCTTGCCTCTAATTTGTATTATATTTATGTTTTAGTTATCTCTATCCATTAATTTATTAATTACATAATAATAACAAATTAGCAAGAAAACAGAATGTTATAAGTTTAAAGTAGAGCCAAGTTTGCAATAAGGAATAGCTGTTCATGTTAAGATTACTAGCATATTTACTTTTTTAAAGTTGAAAAACTAGAGCAGTTACTTATGGAAATATTGATCAAAATAGACTTTGTTGAGAAAACACATCTGAGCTTTTCCATATCTTTAAAAACTAGGTTTTTGCTTTTAAAAATTAAATGTTAACAGATGTTTGTCTATTTACAAGACTTCCTTTCTATTCCCCTAACATCTATTCATTTCACAATGAGGTAACAGCTTTGCTTTCTGACTAAATACAGTACACTCCTTCCTAAGTAAATCTGACATACTCTGATTGTATACTTGGGCATGGGGCATATGTACTGCATTTGGATTGTGTGCGTAATAGCCAATGATTTTGAAAGATTAATGCTTGAATATGGTCAGCATGAAAATGACAAAAATGTTTACTCCTTTCTAATCATTAAAAGGAAAAGTTTTATCTCCCCCTCCCTCCCCAGTTGCATCCATGCTCCTAAAGAAGCACTAAAAATTCACTGGTTGGTTGATTGGAAAGGAAACATTACAGTATTGAAAGAGTATATTCACATTTTTGTGATGTGGATGTTACTGTTTGGGGATTGTAAGTCCTTTCCTGTTTTAAGATGAAATCATAACTATAATTCTGTGTGTGTCCCATTAACTCATGTGTTTTAGAACCCCGTTTGTGTTCCGCCAAGGTCATGGGTTCATCCCCCATATGGCCTATGTATATGGCATCCAACAGCTCCAGGCAAGTGAGTGGGAAGTTGTAGAATTTATGCTGATGCACAAGTTCCTGAGAAACAAGTCAAAGTGTTTGCCCTGTTGGGGAAGTGTGGGTGGGGCAGGGACCGCACATGGAAGTAAGGCCAGAGACCATCTCAACACTACCCTGGATTTCAGTGTGTGTCTGCACCCACCAAATGTCACAACTCAAAGCCCTGGAAGGCCTCTTCAGGTTCACTTCAGAATTCCATTGGCCTGAAGGAAAGTCTTGACTTGGCAAGAATGTAGCCATGATGGATGTTTTGCTGAATTTAGTTCCAATGAGAAGTCACATGTGATCTAATTGAGTGGGAGAATGGGAATCTGGAAGTAATTGCAGGTTCTCGGAGGGCAGATTGCTATGTTTAGGATGCAGTTTTCTCCCACTGTCCTCATGTCTATTTTGAGGTCATCCTTGAGAATCTTCACTCCAAATCAGATGGTCTTGACAGTCACTTTTAAAAGAATATCTCATCCTAAAAAAAATAAGTGAATCACTCTAAATTTACTGACATTGATGAAAGGATAACTTAAATATCTTTCCTCTGCACGATAGTAATATTTTAATATGACTTTTTCAAAGGAGAACCAAAAATACTCTACCTGTCATAGTCTTAGGGAAACACTTAAGTGTAAATCTGTAACTTAAAATCTTTTTTTGAATCAAATAATTTGGATAAATGTACTTCTGGATGTGAATTTAGGGGTTGGCCCCAGTAAGAAATGGCCAGTCAAGTGGCACACTAAAGTGATTTCCATGCTGCATTAGCACGTATATGCATGGGCTGTGCACTGCTTTGTGTGGGTCTTTCGCAGTTTGATGTCCATGCCTTCGACCCTACCCCCATGATACTATGAAATATGTTCCACTAAGGGCTCCTGCTTGGGACTCTCTCCTCACCAGTGTTGAGAGGCAGTCAGTTTAAGTTTACCCTTCTTCCCATTTCTGTCCCCACCATCATACACACGCACACATACACCAGCAAGCCCCTCGCTGCAATCTTGGGACTGAACTTCCACAGGAACCTCCTCTTTATTCTTTTCACCCGCAGCCTCCCTCTGTTGCAGTCCATTCTGAATATTGTTATAAGATACATTGCTTCCCTCCCCTGCTCAAAAATCTTCAGTGATTCTCTATGTTGAAAGTCTGCAATTTCTCATTCACCGCTCTGATGCATTAGGTCTCAGTGTTCTATGTAGGTTCATCAAGTTTGATCTCAGTTCCTATTGTTCTTCTCTGACAAGTCATTTTCTACTCCCACTGCCGAAGTATTTTCTGTGATGTGGAACATACTGTTTATTTGTGCAGCACAGGTTTTTATAAAGTTCTTCCTCAGAGCAAGTGTAGCTCTAGTTCTGTACCAATACTCTGTTCATGGCTTATCCTTCAGCCAGGAAAATCTTGAGTCTGTTTTAAAACATAGATTTTATTATGTTCAGGTATGATGAGGCCCACAGATCAGTAGACAAATGTCATTGAAAAGACAATTTGTTACAGTCACAGTTTCCAAGAGGACAGGCAAGGCATGCCATGGGGACCACCTGAGGGAGCACCAGGTCAGTCAGAAGGTAGAGGGAGTGAGGGAAGTGGGGGCAAGAGCCTTCATTGTGGTTTTCGTGGAAAGGAATGGGCAAGCAGACTAGGTAGAGTTAGGATTGGTGACTTTGAATAATTTCAGTGAACTCGGGGGCATAGATACAATCTCTAATTGTCTGATATCTGGCCCTGAGGTGATTGGGTCAGGAGGATAGTGGCCCAGAGTGTCAGCGCTTCATAGAGCAGGTGGTTGGGGTGTTGGCTCTCGGTGGGTTTCTTTGCATGTAAAGGCAAGCTCACAGGTGAGCCTTCCAAGACCATAGTTTGCTATCTCTAGGAATTATCTGATCCTAGGAAGGGCAGTTCCTACAGAGTCAGCAAAGCCCCAAGAATTGGAACATAAATTAAAATACATGATTAATACATCTAAATACAACAGTTAAATGAATAGCACTAATAGCCCTTACAGCCCCATCTTTGTTAGAGATTAGCTAAGGAAGCTTGAATGAGAACCAGGAGTTCCTCAGTCTATAAAGTGACAGATTGAAGATTACAGCATAGTCAAGAGCCCACAGTTTCTTCTTTATGGATATGAAGCCTCTGAGACTTCTCTTCCCACTACTTTCTCCCCATTCCCAGGATCTTTAGGTTCATGTTCCCAATGCAAGGGTGCACTTGCAGCCCAGGAAGTACCTGAGAGTGCATGTGAGCAGACCAGTGCTCTCTCCCTGGCTAATGAGCAGGGAAGGCCAGCCAGCCGAGGGCCACCCTGGAACTTTAATTTCCTTCATCTGTGGACTTTTCTGTCTACACTTGTATTCCTAACTCCTTTAGTCAGTGGTCTCTCTTTGAACTGTAATCATTGGCCCTGCCATTCTTAATAGCTTTTGAGTTGTTGGTCTAAGCCAAATAAGTGGTTTTTCAATGTTGAATACATGTCTGTGACCCAATTAACAGGTGAAATGTAATAATGCTCTTTTGAAGGAGAGCTAAAAGTAGCATTGACTTTCAAGTATAAGATTAAGCATGGCAGACCTTCTATACTGCAAGTTAGAAAAAAAAAACTATTTTTTTGTAGAATTATTTGTTGAGTTGGCAGTAAGAGGAACGTGGAACTCACTTTTCAAAGCAAAAGCAGAAAATAAAATATCTTAATTGACATTGATGCAAGTACATGATCTATACATATTCAAAGGCAAAATGTGAATCCATTTGACACAAATTAAGAATTTTTCAATAACTTGAAACTGCGGAAAATATTGTGTGTTGGTGTTCACTATGGAGAGAAAATCACAAGGAACACTACTTTGTTGTTTCAAGTAGTGAGACTTAGATGAAGCAGGAAGCTGAAATTCTGTTGTGAAAAGTTTTTTTTAATTAAATATTTATTATTCAGATTATTACATTTGTTTCTCTTTTTTTTTCCCCTCCATAGCACCCCTCCACCCAGCTCCCATCCCTCCCTCTCCCATTGATCTCATCCATAGGTGTATGATTTTTGTCCAGGCTCTCCCTGTACACCCCTCACCCCTTTCCCCCTGAGAATTATCAGTCCACTCCCTTTCTGTGCTCCTGATTCTATTATATTCACCAGTTTATTCTGTTGATCAAATTTTTAATTCTCTTAATTTTTAGATTCACTTGTTGATAGATATATATTTGTTCTTTACAATTTTTTATCTTTTACCTTTTTCTTCTTCCTCTTCTAAAAGAGTACCTTTCAGCATTTCATATAATACTGGTTTGGAGTTGATGAACTCCTTTAGCTTTTTCTTCTCTGTGAAGCTCTTTATCTGCCCTTCAATTCTGAATGATAGCTTTGCTGGATAGATTATTCTTGGTTGTAGGTTCTTGCTATTCATCATGTTGAATATTTTTGCCACTCCCATCTGGCCTGCATCGTTTCTGTTGAGAAATCAGCTGACAGTCATATGGGTGCTCCCTTGTAGGTAATAAACTGTTTTTCTCTTGCTGCTTTTAATATTCTCTTTGTCTTTTGCTCTTGGTATTTTAATTATGATGTGTCTTGGTGTGGTCCTCTTTGGATTCCTTTTATATGGGGTTCTGTGTGCTTCCTGGACTTGCAAGTCTATTTCTTTTACCAGATGTGGGAAGTTTTCAGTCATTATTTCTTTAAATAGGTTTTCAGTATCTTGCTCTCTCTCTCTTCTTCTGGCACCCCCACAATTCTGATGTTGGTACGCTTGACGCTTGAAGCTGTCCCAGAGTCTCCTTACATTATGTTCACATTTTTGGATTCTTTTCTCTTCTTGCTTTTCCAATTGAGTGTTTTCTGCTTCTTTATATTTCAAAATTTTTACTTGATTCTTGCCTTTCTCTCATCTGCTGTTAGGACTCTGTATAATATTTTTTATTTCAGTCAGTGTATGTTTAATTTCTATTTGGTCCTTTATCATCTTTAGTTGGACCTTTTCCATCTCTAGTTGGCTCTTTTGCATCTCTAGTTGGTCCTTTTTCATCTCCTCTTGGCTCTCGCTAAGTTTATCCAACTTTTCTAGCATATTCTTGAAAAACCTTATAAGCGTGGTTTTGAACTCTATATCCAGTCGTTTTTTTTCCTCCATTTCTTTTGTTTGTGATCCCTTCCCTTGTCTTGTCAGGAAAACCTCTGTGTTGATTCAGCCTTATGATACCAGACGTGCAAAGCCGCAGAAGCCTCTGTTTAGCTTGGGAGGGGTGGAGTCTCAGGGCTTAAGGGACCGCCTTGCCTTCCAGGCGGCCCCGCCCTCCACGGCCCCTGAGTCTCACATGACTGGGTAATGGATGGAGTGGTCCTTGTGCGCATACCCGCAGTGCTTCTAACTGCTGCCTTTCCAGCTCCCCTGCGCACCAGGACCACACGAGTCTAGGTCCCCAGGGTTTCGCCCGAAACAGGGGCCAAGTGGAGTCAGAAGTGGCACAGTTGGGAGGGTCTGTCTCCCACCCACTCGCGAAAGCCAGCGGCACAATCAGCAATCGGTCCTCCGCAGCGCCGTGCGCGTGCGCGACCAGACCTCTCCCTTTTCACAGTCCAAACTCACCCCGTATGAGTTTCAGCTGGATCTGGGGTTTAGTGTCGTAAGATACGGGGTTCAATGCCGTTAGAAGTCTCCGTTTCCCTCCCGCCAGAGAAAGCCAGCCAGGTACTCCGGCACCCACTCTCTCAGCGCGCGCGTCTCAGTACCTCTGCTTTTTGCAGCTCCTCTGGGTTTCTGTGAGCCCCTCTCTTTCCTTCTAGCTGTAGAACTTATACTTGGCCAGCTTTCCTGTGGTTCTGGATGATGTCCGTTCTGTCTTTTAGTTGTAGTTTTGAAATTGTTGTGTGAGGCAGCAGTGTAGGTGTTTACCTATGCCGCCATCTTGGATTCTTCCCAAATTCCTGTTGTGAAACATTTTAATTTTCTTAGGAAACCCCTATAAATTGGATTCATAAATATTGGAGTTAATCAGAATATTGTAAAGTTTTGTAATATGTAAGAGTGAACATAGCTGACAGTGTAATTAATACAGAATTTATTCAAACAGATTTAAGAAGAAGAAATAGCATTTCACTAAGCTAATGTATATTTTCAACAGTTAAATGAATAGCCTAATAACCCAATTAGCATATACTTTTAATTCTTCTCATCAGGTATTGCTTGTGATTACCTAAATGTGGTTTTTCAACTCTTAAAATTTAAAAGGGAACTAAAATGATCAGTGCTTAAAAACAAGCAAAATGCCCACTAATGCTTGGAGTGGAAAGTCCTCAGTGCTGCTTTTTGCCCCTGTTGTCCTGTGGGGAAGGCTAGACATGTGGAACCTACCAGAATGACTGTGTTAAACTGATGGAGCAGAGTGGCTCATAGGTGGGAGTAGGTGTAATAGAAAGGATAGGAGTGGTTAGAATTTGCCAGGATAAGCTCTCCCTATCAGGAGCATGCCTGAGCCTTTCTTGCCTCCTTCTTTTTCCTTCAGGCTCATTACCTTTGCCTTTCCCTCTCCTAAGCTTTAAGGGCCCTTCTTTTGCTTCTGTAACTTGTTTTCTGAGCCTATGCAACCCAGCTGGCTCACTTCCTACCTTTGTAGCTTCCTAAATAAGCCTTCTCTTATTTAAAAAAAAAAAAAAAAAAAACCTTGGTCATCACCCTAACAGGTTTGGCTCAGTGGATAGAGCGTCAGCCTGCGGACTGAAGGGTTCCAGGTTCGAGTCCGGTCAAGGGTATGTACCTTGGTTGTGGGCACATCCCCGGTAGGTGGTGTGCAGGAGGCAGCTCTTCGATGTTTCTCCCTCATTGATGTTTCTAACTCTATCGCTCTCCCTTCCTCTCTGTAAAAAATCAATAAAATGTATTTTTTTAAAAACAAAACACCTTGGTCATCCCTGATAGAGGGCTATTTAAAAATTTGAAAATCCAAAATCTGAATAAACTGAAAGATATTACCCAAAACTTGGTACTGTTTTATCCTTATTTTTTAATTCTCTGATTCTCCTGGCCCTTTTTTAAGGATCACAGCCCACTTTTTTCCTACCTTGGTGCCTTTATTTCCTTGGGACTTTTAGAGGCTGTCAGGCACAGTGAAGGGCTTGAGATTCTGCCCTACTTGTAAGTTAAGTCAGCCTGCCACAGTTATATAGATACTGGTAGAAGACACAATACTTGCAGATCAGAGATTAAGAACTTGTTGCTGCAGGTAGCTATAGCCAGAGTATCATCATTCTTATCTTTTTCCCAGAGCCCCATTTTCCATAAGGCAACTCAAAGAGGACCAGATGGCCCTAGCCAGTTTGGCTCAGTGGATAGAGTGTCAGCCTGTGAAGGGTTCCAGGTTCGATTTCAGTCAGGGGCATATGCCTGAATTGTGGGCTCCATCCCCAATAGGGGTCATGCAGGAGGCAGTCAATCAGTGATTCTCTCTCATCGTTGATGTTTCTATCTCACTCTCACTCTCCCTTCCTCTCTGAAGTCAGTAAAAATATATTTTAAAAAAGAGGACCAGATGAAACCTGCACTTGCAATGGGTTATGTAACAGAAGAGAAACCCTGAGCTTTGGGAACCCAAGTCTTTTATAATAGGCAGTAAGCATGCCTGCCTATGATATTGTTATTTATAAGAAGAAATATGTATTTGGTCTTCGTCTTCTAAAACCTTTGGAATTTCAGAGTGATAAAGGTGACTTTTTAAAAATATATTTTTTTATTGATTTTTTACAGAGATGAAGGGAGAAGGATAGAGAGTTAGAAACATCAATGAGAGAGAAACATCGATCAGCTGCCTCTTGCACGCCTCCTACTGGAGATGTGCCCGAAATCAAGGTACATGCCCTGGACCGGAATCGAACCTGGGATCCCTCAGTCCGCAGGCTCTATCCATTGAGCCAAACCGGTTTTGGCATAGGTGATTTTTTTATATTAATGAAATAACCTCAGGATGGGGCTGGTCAGCAAAGAAACCACCACTTAACCAGAGGCTTGGAATTTTCCAGGAAGGAAGGGAGGCTGGAGGTTGAATCAGTCCCCAATGGCTAATGATTTATCAATTTGTCCTCTGTGATGAAGCCTCCATAAAACCCCAAAAGAAGGAGGTTTGGGGAGCTTCCAGGTTGGTTAAACACATAAAGATTTGGGGAGAATGGCATGCCTGGAGAAAGTGTGGAAGCTCCATGCCCCTTTCCCATGCCTGTTACATATCTCTTCCATTTGGATGTTCTGAGTTATAGCCTTTTATAATAAGCTGATTCCTGAGTTCTGTTTGCTGCTTTAGCAATGTAATCAAACCCCAGGAGGGGATTATGGGAACCTCTGATCTATAGCCGCTAGTGGAAGCACAGCTGACAACCTGGATTTGAGATTGGCATTTGAAGTGGGGGGCAGTCTTGTTCAACTGAGTCCTCACCCTTTGGGATCTGGCACTATCTCCAGGTCAGTAGTGTCAGAATTGAGTTGAATTTTAGGACACCCAGCTGGTGTCCAACAATTTCTTGATGGTGTGAGACTCCCCCCAGCACATACACACACACACACACACACACACACACACACGAGAATTGTGATCAGGTTTTCTTTTGCTTTCGATGGAGACATCATCTGTCAGACATGGATGTTCACTAAACATCCTTGAAGAGGGTCCACACCAAAGTAGTCAGTGCAGAAATACCAGAGACCTGTGGAGAAACCTCTCCCAATAATGGCTTCCGCTGTTCCTCCAGCTCCCTGTGCTCTCGGGAATTGTCAGTAGTAGATGTGAGTGAAAGAAGAATCTTCCCTGAACTATAGCCAGGTGTGGTCTGCTCTTCCCAGGAGCCTTTTCAGGAGACCTTTCATAAACTTTCAAAGATGCTGGGTGATCCTCATGTGAGTCAAATGTTGGGAAACAATAAGCTAATTATAAAATGGCTAACAGTTATTAAGCCCTCACTGTGCTGTGCCATATGCTGGGCACCTTACATTTATTACCCCATTATAGCTCTCTGAAATGTTTGGGGGGCATCACTCCCATTTTTATGGATGAGAAACTCTAGTTAAGAGCTTTAAGCAGGAAGAAGAAAGATGAGATTCAAATACAGATTGTCAGAGCCCTGTGCTCCGAACATACTATCTTTCCTTTTTTATTTCTCTTTCATTGAAAAAACTTTTCTATAGGTGCTGGTGGTCTTGAGATATTGTTTCATGGGAAAATTTAGAGGCATGAGAGCCAGGAGGCAAGATTGGGAAGGACCTTTATTTAGCAGACCCCTTACAAACATCATTGCCACTAGCAACAAATGCTACATTGTTTTTAAAGCAGTTGAAATACCTATTTTATGGACAAGAAAATGGAGGCTTAATGAGAGTGATGGACTTTGGTAACAAAACATGAGGAGCCTGGGAGCCAACTCCAGACTATTTGTCCATGAAACATTCTACAGAATGCTTGGTGTACCCACCAAGCATGTCAAACTCACAGTCTGTGGCCCACAACAAATATTTTTGCAGCCCAGCCAATATGTAAGAAACATTTTAATAAAAATTTTGTAACTTAATTTTTAGAGTATCCTTTTATACATAATTATTAATAACAAGCTACAACATTCAATAATGACTGATTACTATAATCATGTTGCATTTGTTTCCCTTATCTGCCTTAAGTACCATTTCTCTCCACTAATACTAGCAGTGAATATGTTAGCGGCTGATTGCCATGTGATTAGTCTTGTACTGACTTGTTTGGTGTGCGCAAACAGGAAATATTTCCCCTTTAGGGAACAAGAAAAGTAGGTTTATTTGTGTGATGCTTATTAATTTGTGCAGTTATTCAGTGTCTGGTAAGTTAAGGTTCAAGAAAAAAAGATACTAATTTTTATTAAAATGTTCTATTATTTTATGTGAACAATTTATTCCAGCTCTCATTTATTTCAGCCCTTTGTATTCAGCATGTCTCTATTGAAATAAATCTATGCTTCCCTGAAAATTGAAGCTTTTGTTTTTTGTGGCCCACATAAACTTAAACCTTGTTTATTTGTCCCATGTTATCCTTTGAGTTTGACATGCTTGCTTTACACACTTCCCCTCCCCCGCCCCCCCCAGTCATCGTGGGTATTATATCAAAGACCCTAAAGTGCTCTTAGATACTTAAGCTTCTTCTGAAACAAAAAATAAGATGTTAATAATAGGTTCACTGTAGCTTGTTAAATATCTCTCTTTATAAAGGTAAGTACATATGTATAATTTAATCATATTGACTAAACTTCTGCTGCTTCAAGGACCTTTATCTGCTTTCATAAAATTTCAAGTGCCAAGGGCCTCACACACTTGAGCCATTCACAACTTCCTACAAGCCACTGCAGCTGGCCTCCTTTGCCCCTTTCTTTAATTCTAAAAGTAATTAGTGAGCAGCTTTCTCACCACCAGCTCCCCCTTAGCACTTTTTATCTGGTTTCTTCCTAGAGAGAGAAATGACTTGCTAAAAAATCAAAACAAAAATATCTGATTAGTTTCTTTTTTCTGAGAGTGGCAAAGCTTTGTATGATGTTTGCTGTAGGTTTTTTTTGTAGATAGTCTATCAAGTTGAGGTTCCCCTCTATTCCTAATTAATGAGAGCTTTTATCCTAAATAGGTGCTGGGTTCTGTCAAATGCTTTCTTTTTTTTTGTATCTATTGATATGATCATGTGATTTTTTTTTTTAGTCTTTTGATGTGATGGATTACATTAATTGATTTTTAAATGTTGAATCAGGCTTTCATAATTGGACTTATCTTAAGGTTTCTCTTCTTTATTTTAATCCTCATCCAAGGATATATTTTTTAGAGAGAGGAGGGGCGAGGGCGAGAAATAAACTCTGATGTTAGAGAAATATTAATTGGCTGCCTCCCTTACACACCTTGAATGGGGATCGAACCTGGTTATGTACCCTAACCAGGAATAGAAATACAATCTTTTGGTTTATGGAATGACACACCAAATGAGCCACCTCACCAGGGCTGAAGGTTTCTTTATTCAAAATAAATGCCATGTAATTTTGCTCTTTACTTAGTCCTCGACAAAAAAACTATTAAAAATGCATGTTTACAGATATACTAGTAAGGAGATCTGGAAACACACACTAGGATTTTTTTCTCCACCAGGTTCCCTTGGCAACCATTTAACTAGCATCTTCCAATAGATCTTTAAAACTTTTTAAGGTGTGTGTGTTAAATATAGATGTATTTAATATTACTCATCAACTTCACAGTTTCAAGATTCTTTCAAATTTTCCTAAGTGGTCTTTGTGCCTTTATGAAAATTTTACACCAGCAATGGAACAGAAGCCTTTTACAATGTTTTCTTACAGCAATCTCCATATAATATTTATGTCCTCCCTCTTATCACCACAGCATTGCTGTCATCATCATAATTCTGTTATGAAGGATGTTATATGAAGCTTATGAACGCATTTACCATATTTGCATTTTAATATTATAGTTATTTTATACTTATCTGACTCAAATGAGGATATTACTAGATTTATAAATATTAATTGGTTTTTAGGGAAAAGTTCTTGAAAGTTGTCATCCCAGCTTTTTTTTTTTAGCTATATTTAACATCATTTTGGTGTCCAATACCCACTTTGAATTTTACCTTTTTTTGAACAGTTACAGCAGTCTTTTATGTTAAACTAGAGGCCCAGTACACAGATTCGTGCACCAGTAGGGTCCCTAGTCCTGGCCTGTGTACATCCCCCAAAGGGTCCAGTATTGCGAGAGGTTGCAGGCCAGGCCAAGGGACCCTACTGGTGCACGATCAGGGCTGGGGACAGACCACAGGATGGCTCCAGGGTGTGTACATCCCATGTCACCCAGTCCCGATTGGCTGGACCCCAGCAGCAAGCCAACCTACCGGTCGGAGCATCTGCCCCCTGGCCATGAGTGCGTGTCATAGCTACCGGTTGAATGGTCCTATAGTTGCTTAGGCAATATATATATATACATATATATATATAGATTGGTTTGCCTTTTTTGTTGTTAATCCATCTGAGGATACTTTTTTCTGTTGATTTTTAGAGATATGGGAGGGAGGGAGAAAGGGAGAGGAAGACAGAGACAGAGAGAGACACACATTGATTGGTTGTCACCTGCACATGCCTCAACTGGTTGGGGATGGAACTGCAACCCAGGTACGTGTCCTTGACCAGGAATCAAACCTGTGACCCTTCAGTGCCAGGGCCAACACTCCAACCACTGAGCAACACCAGCCAGGGCTGGTTTGAATTTTTAAGAGACACTTCCCCCAAGATAGTGTCTCACTTGCACTTTAAAGCTACCCCTGAATGACTCCTGCTACCACCACATTAAGAAGATTGGAGTAGGGTCCATTTAGCTTGCTATCAGATAGCTATTTTAGGTGAGATCATAACATTCTGTCATTAATTTTGCTTGATGACACTTGATTATATTAGTATATGTAAATTGTATAATTGAATCAAGTAAATCCAGCAGTAGTTTTCAGATTATTCTGGGACATTTACATAAATTTTTTATTTTATTTTACCTAAATAAAAAATTTTTTTTATTGATTTCAGAAAGGAAGGGAGAGGGAGAGAGAGATAGAACCATCAATGATGAGAGAATCACTGAACGGCTGCCTCCTGCACAACTCTTCTCCCCCACCTCCCCACCCAGGGCATGTGTCCTGACCAGGAATCAAACCATGACCACCTGGTTCATAGATTGACAGTCAACCACCGAGCCATACTGGCTGGGCAGAGAACTTCTGCCATTTAATTAATTGTTAAATGGATAGACTTAACAAGACCCGTAGCCAGAAAGTTAAAGCAGGTTGGTATTTAAGGATCACATTTTCTCTTTTCATGATAGAGTGTTTAAAGTGAGGGGAAGAAGGCATCCTGTCACTTAGAAAAATAGAATGTCAGTGTCATACATGCTATATATGTATGCAGCATGTAATCTATCTGTATATGTTATAGCTTCTGTAATTGCTATACTTCTGTGGATGGAACTGCAGTATTCTTGGCAACCTGGTGATATTGGTTATAGTTTACTCTTCATATAGATTTCTTATGAGTGAGGGTAGGAATCCACTGATTGATGGCCTAGAGATATCCTGTCACCACTGTCAAGACAAGAGGTTTGCAGCAGGAGGAGGGGGGTGAGGGGGGAGCAGGTTTGAGAGAATGTGTCTTGTGCAGAGCTCAGGGAGACAATGCTGGGGATAAGCACAAAGCTGCAGAGGTTGGGCCAGCCAGCAGGAGCGCCCATGTAGACAGTACTGGGTGCCTGCACAGACCTCTCCTCCTTGTTCCAAACTGCAGTTGTAACTCTCAAGTGGACCATGCAGCCATCTTTTTGTCTCTCAGGAGATTCAGAGGATGAGTCAGGTGCCAGAGACTGTAAAAACACAAAAGACACAAATGGGATTCTAACTTCCCAGGGGCTGTGGCAGTAAACTCTTCCTACATGCTTTCAAATGTGGAGGACTTCAAATGGGAATACTGCAATTCTACTCCTCTGCTGAAAATTAAGGCCACAGTGACAAGGAAATCCCCACATAGTGGGGATTCTTTGTCAGCTCTTGTGACCTGATTAATGGAGAGACTCTAGGGCAGATCGTTATGGTCAAGAGTATAGGTGTCTAAGCAGCGAATGGCAGCTTGAGGGGACCATCGGTGGAACCAAGAAGGACTAGTGCCAGCACATTTGTCCCTCAGAAATATGTCTACATTGTCCCTGCTCTTCTTGGTGACAGAACTGAAGTCTCGGTCTTTGCAGAAGACCAAACTGAGTATTACATTTAGAACTAAACTCACACAAGATTGCCAAATGCTTTAGTGCAGCTAAAACTTGGATGCAAGGAAGTCCTGAAAGGTACACATTGTAGCAGGTTTTTTAATAGTCAGTATTATTTTATATTAGTTTCTGGTGCACAGCAGAGTGGTTAGACAATCATATACTTTACAAAGTGATCCCCCTAGTATTTCCAGTATCTACTTGGCACTACACATAATTGTTATGATATTATTGACTATGTTCCCTATGCTGTATATATATCATATATATATAGGGTGGAGCAGAAGTAGGTTTACAGTTGTGAGTATATAAAACAATTTATTCTTCTATTGTGTTACTTTCCATATGAACTACTGTAAACCTACTTCTGCCCTACCTTATAATATATATAGGTCTTTTTAAGAAAATGTGTAATTTGCTTTAAAGACATGATTTACAAATTTTGAAAGAATAAAATTGAACATTGTAAGGTACATATGCACTATGTAATCCTGGAGAAAATAAAGGACAAGACTACTCTGGTGTAACAAAGTGCGTTCTAACTCATCAGAATACAAAATAAAGCAAACCTTTTGTATGTATAAAACAAATGGACAGAAAGCTGCCACGAAATACATTGGACATCCTAGGACATGCCTGTAATTGCTCTATTAAGTCATGGAAATTCAGTGACTATACTAATATTGTAAAATATAAGCACCAAATAAAGGGGCAAAATCTCTTACCGCAAAGGTCTGGTAACATTTCAAAAATAACCTCCCATTTGGAAAATGTTTTAAATGAACAAGTAATTTTTTATTGTTTTACTTAAGAGGCCAAAAGCCATGTGACTCCTCTGTGTTTGGGTTAAATGTAGCTAATTACAGGCAGCCATGGGGTTTCCAGCAGGTAGAAAGGGCCTTTCTGTCTGCAGGGCCCCTATGGCCACCCAGCAACATTGAACTTCAAGCTGTGGAAACCAACGGCTCTAAAAACCAAGAGGAAAGAAAAACTAAAATCCCAGAACACATGCCAACTTGAGGGGATATAAAGGGGATGAAAAACTGTCAGAGAGAGCCCAAATCTGCGCATCCTCTCCCCTCCCTCCCTCTCTCTCTCTCTCTCTCTCTCTCATCCTCTCCCCCTCCACACACACACACACACGTGGGAGTCCACCAACTTCATGTGCCCTCCCAAGATAAAGCCAGAGTTTGTGGAAAACTGAGAAGCACTGGGGACTCTGAGCTTCAGTAGTACCAGTTAGCCCATGGTTACAACAGATACTGAGGTTGGTTTTGGAGCCTGGATAAGAAGTTACAAAATAAGTGAATTCTGCCAGTTGTAGAAAAATAACCGAAGGTATAAGTTATTTGAAGAGGAAGGGGAAAAAGGAAAGACAATGCCTGCCTTCCACATGGCCTGTCCTCGTTTGCAGGCAGTTTTGTTCAGTACTGATGAGGTTCTTCCCAGCTCTGTCATTATGTTTGCTCTCAGCTTGCTACTTAGAGATACCTTCTGTCAAGCCAACAATTAGAAATGGTCTTGTTGCTTTTAGTTCTAAATCTGTGGCAGATAGAAAGGAAATGACTAAAAGATAATGCTGGGCTAAAAGATAATGTTTAGTTCTCTACCCACAAAGCAGATGTTCTTTGTACTTACTTAGAATGGACTAGTTTGTGCCCACAGAGCTAAATGCTTTGTGTTTGCCAAGTGCAAAGGCTCTCTGAATCATGGTTGGGGAAGAATTTCTGAGTGCTTGTTTCTTCCTTCTTGATCTCCCACTGGCAGTGACTGAATTCCTCAACATGAAATAATGTGCTGAGTAAGAGTGTGTAATGAGAAGAGAACTGAGCACACACTCATGGGTCCATCCACTATGAGAAGGCAGAATTGGAACCCGGGGATGGATATTGTTATTGATTGTTCTCCAGAAAAATAGGATGCATATATGTATATATAGAAAAAGATTTATTATAGGGTATTGATTCGTGTGATTATAGAAGCTGACAAGTCCCAAGATCTGCAGGGTGAGACAGCAGTTTGGATCTTGGGAGAGCTGGTGGTATAGTTGCAGAACAGACGCTAGCAGGCTTGAGACCCAGGAAGAGCTGAAACTTCAGTTCGATTCTGAAAGCAAGAAGCAGCCAATATCCCAGTTCAAAGGCTGCCATGCAAGAGGATTTTTTTACTGAGAGGAAGGTCTGCCTTTTTATTTTTATACCTTCAACTGATTGGATGAGACCCACCCCCATTAGGGCCAATCTCTTTTACTGTCTTCCTTCTTAAACATTAATCTCATCCAAAAACACCCGCCCAGAAAACCCCAGAGTTATGTTTGGATAAATATCTAGACACCTCATGGCCCAGTGATGTTGACACATGAAGTGAACCATCACAGATACTGAGAAGGAAAGCCAGCGGATGGGAGGAGAACTAGGTGGGTGCAATTTCAAGGAAATGGTCCTTAGCCATATAGTGTCTTGCCAGGACAGCACAGAACCTGAGGAGCTCAACAAGACTACCCCTCATATGTTTATGAAAGCTTGTAGGTAGCTCATAGAACTCTGGGAGGATGAGGCTCACAGATAGAATGCTGCCTAGGCCATATGGCCAGACTGAGCAAGGGATACTCTACCACCCTCCTTCACTGAGACAGGGCAGCTTACAGTGCTATCCCCAACCAGATGCCTCCTCCGTGGCCCCTTGGGTCAGAAAAAGCAACTACTTCTTTATGTTGCTGTCTTTCAAATCAGAATCCAGCATGAAGGCATCAGATTAGCAGAATCAAAGTCCATTCCTGCTTCCTAGTTATCAAAGAGGCTGGGAAGATCTAGCTTCTGCCTTAGGCCAAATGTGTGATGTGGGAGCATACTCAAATCAGAAGATGCTGGATTTTCCACCAAGACTCGACTTCCCATGCTACCCATCCTTCTAGTCTCAGCTTCCTCCAGTGAACTCAGGAAGCTGTAATTAGGGCCCATATCCACACAGTGTGGACCTGTATAGCCAGTGGCCATTCCATTTTGGCAGAATGGCTCATGGGTACCCCTGTTTAAATCTTGTACTATCACCCCTAATCCCTAACCTCTACCTCTAGAATACTTTCAGATATTTTTACTTTCTTTGTTTGTATTTGTTTTTGTTAATAAACTCCAGGCCTCGTTAGTCTCTTCTTAGCTATGTTTTGAAGCTGTGTCTTACCCAGTTTCATCTTTTTTGTTCTCTGGAACATGAATTGGGCCTATCTACCCCTACTCCCTTTCCCCCTTTCCCCCCCCCAAAAAAAAAAAAAAACTTTAAACTCCTTAAAACAGGAGCCATATCTTTTTTTTTTTAAATATCCTACAGTACTTCCTCTCATACTAACATACAGCAGCTGATCAGTAAAGATTTTTTATTCTAATTAATTAGTTATCTGAATTGCTTATTGCTTTTTAAATAAATTTTGATAGAATCAATTAAGACAATAATGAATAAGAAGTGGAACATAACAACAAAACCCCCAGGGATATTTAGGTTATGTACCAAATGATATCCAGAAATGCCTGCTAGTTGTTTTTTGTTTGTTTGTTTGTTTTTAAATATATTTTATTGATTTTTTACAGAGAGGAAGGGAGAGGTAGAAACATCGATGAGAGAGAAACATAGATCAGCTGCTTCCTACATCTCCCCCCCCCGCACTGAGGATATATGCCCTTGATCAGAATCGAACCCAGGACCCTTCAGTTCGCAGGCCAACGTTCTATCCACTGGACCAAATCAGTTAGGGCAATGCCTGCTGGTTTTAGTGAATTATTCAACGCATACATTGAGTGCCCTACTGTTCTGTGTGCTTGGGATTCATAACTAAAGAAGAAAAAAGAGACAGAAGAGCTTTTTTAAAACTTACATTCTGGTAGTCAGACAGTTAATAAAGACAAATTATAATCATGCCATAATTGATGTGTCATGCCGAAAAGAAAAAGTTGAGCAGGATAATATTTGCAGGGTGGGGTTGGATCGACATTTTAGATGGGATGGTCAGAATTGTAAAAACGTCTTTTTAGATAATCAAAGAAAATCGAATGCTTGCTGGGTATGAGATGATATAAAGAGGTTGTTATATATATTGGGTATGAAATGTCATTTTGGGTATGTTTTTTTAAAGTCTCTGTTATAAATTGAAATATTTGTGGGGAAATAATGTGACTGAATATAATATCTAGAATTTGCTTCAAAATGGTCCAGGAAAAAAAAAGAAAAGGGGGAGGGGAGGAAGTAGGAAGGTCAGAGCAAGGAAAATCCAGTAGGGAGGATAGATTAAGCGAAAAGGGTAGAAAGTAGGTATGTGAAATTGGTTTATCAGTCCAGCGGGTTTCCTTACACTGTTCACTCTACTTTTAGCTGAGTTCTAAAATTTCCATAGTAAAATTAGTTAGTGGTCAGTGTAGGCCTCATTCATGAGGTGACATTTAGCAGCAACTGAAAGAAGTGAGGGAGTGAGCTGCATGGATAGATGTCCTGTGCCAAATGAGGAAATAGTCATTTTGATTTCCTGGAAAGGGGGAGGGGAATAAGAAGTGAGAACAGAGAGCTATTTGGTTGGGGGTAGAGATCGAATTAAGTCACTGCAGGGACTTCAAGTGAAGGTCAAATCCTTGAATGCTCAGCATCTTGCTCAGATCCTTGCAAGTTCTTTGAACTGTTCTGATCCTCTGGTTTTGCTTTCTCGGATTCTGAGCTGAGACTTTGTAATACATGATCTAAGTGTCCAGTAGGACTTCCTGTGGTGAGGGAAATCTGTCTGTGCTGTCTGTGCTGTCCAATGTGGAGCCACTGCCACATGCGGCTGCTGAGCACTGAGAATGTGCTCCTGTGGCCGAGGAGCTCCACTTCTGATGTCATTTATTTTAGTTAATGTAAACTTAAATTCAAGTGGCCAGTGTTTTCCATATTGGACAGTGCAGTATTAGGAGATGATTATTTTCACTCTGGCATTCATTAATTTCACACACTTTTATTGATACCTGCTGGCTCTAGGTACCAGGCTAGGCCTTAAGGTCATAAAAATTAATTTTTAAAAATGAGAACCTCTATTCCTGGAGGACCCACAGAGCACACCAGATACTCTGCAGCAGTGGCCAGTGTGTGGTGTGGACCACCCTTCTTCAGGCAGGAGTGCCACCAGGCCTCAATTTGCAGCTTTCCCTGTGCCTCTTTGTCTGCCTGGGTCCTTTGTATCCTTCAGGCCTGAGCTTCAGTGACACCTCCTCACAAGGCCTTCCCTGACCACCCCTCTGTCATGCTCTCCTGTGGTGCCCAATGTTCCTGTGAGGCACTTCTCCCATTTTTAAATTATACTTGGTATTCGTTTAATATCTAAAGCTGAAAGCTTCTCAGGGTCGGGGTCTGATCACACAGTTGGCCCACATAGTCAGCCTACAAGGAATGTTGACAGAAATGCAAATAGGGGAGGGACAGTGTCATCGTAGACTGTGTGGGGATGGAGAGGAGGGGCCTCTCACCTAGTTTGGGGAGTGTTTGGTGAGTCTGGAGAAGTTTCTCAAATTTAGGACTTTTAAAGGATGAATAGAAAATCAGCAACATGAAGGTAAAGTTGTAGAAAGGCATTTCCTACAGAGATGAGACGTGGAAGGGAGGGAAGGGGGAAAGTGTGGGACTGTGTCTTGGGGCCTGTGGGCAGTATGGGGGATCAAGTGGGGCCTGATTGTGAATGACCTGGGGTACCTTGAAATGTATCCCCTACACCCCCCACTCCCCAAATAATATCCCATACGTCAGGGGGTGGCAGATTTTTTTTTAAGGGCCAAAAATAAATAGGTCAGGCTTTGCAGGCCATGTGGTCCCTGTCAAAACTTCTGAATACCACCATTGCAATGCAAAAACAGTCTTAGGCAATGTTAAATAACTAGGTGTGTGTTTCAATAAAATTTTATTTATAGACGCTAAAATTTGAATTCCATGAACTATTACTCTTGCTTTTTTAAAAAGGTATCTTCTGTATATATAAAAAGCTAATATGCATATTGTCCCCTTGGGAGTTCAACTGGGAGAACAAGAGTTCAATCGCTCATTATGATGTGTGCTGACCACTAGGGGGCAGTGCAGAACATGGTGGGTGACCAGAAGCAAGCGGCAGGGTGCCAAGGGAGTGAGGGAAGCAGAGAACTGATTAGCTCTGATGGCCGGCCAGGCCTAGAGACCCTACCCATGTACGAATTCCATGCACCGGGCCACTAATTTAAATATAAAAACCATTTTTACCTCACAGACCTTACAAAAATAGGCAGCTAGCCACATCTGGCCCTCGGCCACATCTTGTTGGGCACTAAAGCGTTTGAAGCGGAACAGGAAATAGTCAGGTCAGTATTTCCTATAGCTCCTCTGGCTTCAGTGGGATTTCAAGTGTCAGGTCTTAGGGCAGTGACAGTTTTGGTGAAGAGGCTGAGTGGCAGTCTGGATGACTGATAGCAAGGGCCTGAAATAAGGCATTGTTAACACAAAGGGAGAAGCATATATTTTGGAATTAAATCAGTGGAACTTGGTAATGGATGTGCAGTACAAGATGTAAAAGAATGATATTCCAGCTTCAACTTAGTAATCAGATGTCCTAGCTCACTGGCCAGCAGAGGAACATAGGGCATTTTAATGCATATTTAGGGGCCTTTTATATGATTTCCCTTTTATTTGCAAAATGAGAATAGTGTTAATAAATAGTGACTCATCCATATAATCAAAAGGTTACTTCCATGGTATGAATAATTTTATTTGTTATTGAATGGATAATCTAATTCTAAGTGCTACTCTAGACAGATGATATGCCAGTGGGAAAGTTCTAAAACTTCTGCTCACTATTGCTGTGAACCTAAAACTCTAAAAAATAAAATATTTCTGAAAAGTGAACTAAATCTAGCACGGTTGATCTGGAGGACTGTTCATGATATGCTATCATATGAATAAAGTGGCAAAACAACAAAAGGAAACCCCAGTGTCTGTAGTAATTCCTAGTTATATTGATTTTTTTTCACATTATGTCACAACAAAAGAAGTAGTTAAATAATCTCTCTTTGTTTGTGGCAGTGAAAACAACCCCAGGTTTTAGACTAAATGGATCAGTCTAAATCTTGGTTCAGCAACTTCATTTCTTGAGTTCTGACTAAGAAAGAATTCAGAGCCATGGCCCAAACTATAAGCAAAAGTTTATTTAAAAAGTCACAGAGGTAGAAGTGAGCTGTAGAAGAAATGGGTTCAGGAAACAACGTGCAGGGGCAAAAGAAGGGCTCTGGGATCTTAGGAGAAAGAGAGAAAGGTAAAAGTAATGCCCAAAGGAGGGGGGAGACCAGAGAAAGAGGGAAAAGGCAGAAGTGTGCTGGGGGGGAGAGAGCATGATTGTTCTTCCATCCTAAGGGTTTTTTTTTGTGTGTGTGTGGTTTTTAAAAATATATAATTCATTAATTTTTTACAGAGAGGAAGGGAGAGGGAGAGAGAGAAACATTGATGAGAGAGAAACATCAATCAGCTGCCTCCTGCACACCCCCTACTGGGGATGTGCCCACAACCAAGGTACATGCCCTTGACCGGAATTGAAGCTGGGACCATTGAATTCGAAAGCCGATGTTCTATCCACTGAGCCAAACCAGTTAGGGTGATCCTAAGGGTTTTTAAGGGCAGAGATTTTAGGGGAGGTCCCAGGGGAGGATCTCAATAGAATATTCATCTACTTTCCAGGTGTGTCCTTACATGATCATGGTCTCCACTGCTCGCTCGATGCCAGAGCAGGGAGTGTTTAATCACTGCAGCTGGTCCTGCTGTCAGCCATGGTGTCACTTGTCCGGTTTTGCTGTTTTTCTGGGCTTGGAGCTGAAACACAACTGAGGCCAAGTGTTATCCCTAAGGGTTAATGTGTAAGAGAGTAGTTATGCATAGGCAGCACATCAGGCCACTCTTCAACTCCTTGTTCCTCCTCTAAGAGGGTCTACCACATGACTAGCGACATGCCAGGAAAGGTCCTGGGAGGGTCTGAACCGCATGACTACCAATATGAAAGGTCAGGGGTCTTAACCGCATGCCCAGCGATATTCTAGGCAAGGAAAGGATACCCTGAGGGTGAGGTCCTGGTTCTCCCAGTTTTGTCTGTTTCTAGGCCCCTGGGGCTTGCCACCCTGATGGCCTATCGTCCTTGCTTTGCTCATGTTTGTCTGCCTACCATATTTCAAAGTTGCAGAACATAAACTAAGCTTCCTGTATTAGAAAAAACTCAAGTGGTAGATTAGAGGACGTTTATTTCCTTTTTTCTTTCTGTGTTTATTCAGAATCCTTTAGCTTTTCCCAAAACTCAGCTGCTTTTGCCATCCCAGCAAACAGTGAAGAGAGGGCAAAAATTTTGTAACCCCAATTGTTAGCAAATGTTGCATTACCATAAAATACATAAATCATCAGTGCAGCCCTGCAATAAGTCACCCTCCCACTCGCCCTGTTGTAGAGGACTTTGTGTGAATATCCATGAAAGCTGTGTTAATACATGTTATAACTTGACATGCCACCTGGAGACAAGACTGAGTTAAAAAAGAAATCATGTGTAGGATACATCTTGAAAATCTGCATTAAAGCAATGGTGATAAGATTGGAGGTAATTAACTAAATGGGTTTCATACTCCTTGATTTTCATGATGTTGGTTTTATCACTCTCTTGGCCATTAGTTTTTTTCCTTCTATGGTATGAAGTAGCCCAGTTCAGTTTCTGTAACACTTACGTTTTTTTCTATACAAAGGTTTTGAGACATTTATTTGGTACAGATCTATAGTTCCTAGGTCTAGAGTTCTTTGACTGTTTTTATGTTCATCTAATCCAGAAATATATTAAGTCAGTATGTGAAAAATAATTGACTAACTTTGCAGTATTGACAAAATTTGCAGTATTGAAAAGATTGCTTTAGTATCATAAGATAGTTGGCAAGTTACGAAGGTAGAGGTTCTCAGAGCAAAATAAATTCTTAATGTGGTTGCCCTGGTTGTGGAAGAGCTCTGGATACAAGCACCTAAGAAAAAGAAGTTTACTGCAGCAGGATGCACTTCTCGTTGTTCCGGAATGTTGTCCTTTAATTGAAGAACATTGTGATGCTGGGGTCTGGTCCACTGTCATCTCTTCCTGGGTAATTACAGAGGCTTCTTAACTGGAAGCTCAGTCCTCAGTCTTGTCTCTTCCCTAGTCTGTCCCTCACCCAGAGCCAGATATTTCTGTAACGTAAGTTTGATTTCCACTTCCATGTCTAAAAATCTCTCTGACTTTCCATTGCCCTTTGGATGAAGAATTATCTTTTTTTTAAAAAAAATCACATGATCTCACTCATTTGTAGAATATAATGAACAACTTAAACTGATGAACAAAAACAGATCCAGAGACAGAGAAGCATCAATTAGAGGTCAAACCTCAGAGGGAAGTTAGGGGAAGGTGGGTGTAGGGGGAGAGCTCAACCAAAAGACTTGTATGCATGCATATAAGACTAACCAATGGACACAGACACCAGGGGGGTGAGGGCATGGGGCGGGGGGGCAAAAGGGGTATAAGGACACATATAATACCTTAAGAAAGAGAGAAAGAAAGGAGGGAGGGAGGGAGGGAGGAAAGGAAAACTAGTGAGAGTCCAAAATTTAAAAAAAAAAAAAAGAATGATCTTTTTAAATTGCTTCTAAAGTCTTGAGTGATCGGCCCCTACTTGCCTCTCTAATATTGTCTCTCATTGAATCATAGACCCCTCAAACTCTTCATCCAGCTTTCAGACCCTCTTTCTGTTTCTCAGGAAGCAATGCTTTTTCTTGCCTGAGTCTTTGCATTTGCTGTTCCGTGAGTGGCCCCTTTATTCCTGCACCAAATGTACCTCAAGCATAGCATTTACCTGTGTACTCACTTTTCTTCACCACTGTAGTTTGCACAATTACTCACAATTCTAGGCATAGAGTAGCAGCTCAGTAAACATCTCTTGCATGAAAAAATGAAAATACTCCATTCTGTTTTAATATGTTAACATTAATTTGGATCTGTCCATTTCCCACATTTATTATATTTTTCTTGCCCATATTACTGATTCAACTTAATTTATCTTTTCAAACATGTACCTCTTTTTTTTTCTTCTAACCGTCTTTCTCCCACCCTTGGATTCTCCCTTTTAATGATATTTTAGACTATGTTTGGGTCTAGTCTTCATGATTACCAGCACAGTTATCCTGCTTTGATTATATCCTTCATTAGCAGCTTGAGCCTGTTCAGGCTGTGTTAGCAGGCGGTGCTGGGAGGATAAAAGAGTACTGTGTTTGCTGCACAATGTCTTAATCCGCTGCCCGCGTGTCTGCGCCGTTTGGAGAGCGGTGCTCTGGGTCCCCGACTGTTCGGTGGGTTCTTCAGCCACAGCCTTCAGACCACCGCAGACATCCACCTCCCTCTGCAAGATGGCATGGTCTCCGCATTCACCTGTGGAGCTTCGTGTGGCTTTCCAAATTTGGACCTTTGTTTCATATTACTCTCAAGGTTTATCCCTGCTGTAGCATACATCAGAACTTCATTTGTCTTTAAGGCCATACAAATTAATCCTCCGAAAAGCAGTCTTCAGGAAGAGCAGAGACTCAGGGTCACCTGCCAGCCTCCTCCTCTCTCATTGCTCTTAGCAGCCACCTACCATTAGTTACAGGGCCTTGGACAAGGCCACAGAGGCCCTTGAATGGGGGTCTTCACACTCTGAAGACCAATGTCTTAAAGTGATCAAATTTTATATCACTTATTTGTTGGCATGAGTAGGAAGAAGCGAAGAGAAAGCGGTTAGTGAGGGTCTTTGGTTTTGAACAAAATAGGAAATTATATATAAAGCCAGTGACCAGAACAACTGATCACTATGGGGCACACTGTGGCCAGCAAATGGGCCAGATCAGGGGGAGGGACCAGCCGACCAACCTCCTGCAGCCCCTCCCCCCAGCCGGCCCACCCCAATCATCCCACAGTCCCTCTCCCCCAGCCAGCCCTGCCTCTGATCACCTCCCCAACCCCAATAGGGGGCAGGCCCAGCTAGCCAATCTGCAGCCCCTCCCCCTAGGCAGCCCCACACCCCGATAGGCCCATACCACTCCAATCGGCCTGCTGCCCCTCCTCCTAACCAGCTCTGCCCCCAGTGGGCCCCCACTCCAATCAGGGAAAAGGCTGGCCAGCCAACCACCCATGGCCCCTCCCTCAGGCTGCTAGCCCCAATAGCCGCCCCCTCTATTGGGGGCAAGTTGGCCAGCCCACTGCCCACAGCCCCTCCCCATGGCTGACCCCACCCCCAGCTGTCCCCCTATCCCAATTGGGGGTGGGGCCCACCAGCATCTCCTCCTCCCTTACTCCCCCAGGCCCAGCCTCAATATGCCGAGCTGGCCATACCCCACCTGTGCATGAACTCATGCACTGGGTCTCTAGTGTAAAATAAAAAGGGATCTCTGAGAAGGAAATTTTCCATAGTTAAAATTATATTTTGGAGGAAGATGTTGATTTTTTTATCATATCGAACTTTCCACCTCCTATCACACTGACAACAGAATCACTGTGGAAGTGGCCTAATAAACAGCTCTTGTTCTGTATTGCTTTTTCTCTTCCAGAGGTTACACTGAAGGTCCACATCAGTGACGCCAGCACCCACCAGCCTGTCCCGGAGGCACTCATCGAGATTTTCACCAACCAGGTCTCCATCGCCTCTGGCACCTCAGGGACAGATGGCGTGGCCTTCATCAAGTTCCAGTATAAGCTGGGCAGTCAGTTGATCGTCACTGCCACGAAGCATGCCTATGTGCCGAACTCTGCCCCATGGAAGCCAATCCGATTACCTGGTAAGGTGCTCTTAACCTTTCTCTGAAACAGAGTTTATAGTCATGCCAGTGATAGAGTCACACACAGAAATGATTTTGAAAGTGGAGGTCAGATAAAAGGAAAAATATTGGCTTCATCTCTGCTTTACCTTGGGGCCTCTTTATGTGAAGAAAGGGGGGATCTGATATAAAGGCAGTTGAGGCCCCATCTTTTTATACTCACCATGGAATAAAAGCCTTAGAGTGTCTGCTCACTTCTGCAGTGTCCCATTCTGAGCCTCATTGATTGTCAACAGCCAGATGCATGGGGCAGTGCTTTAATGGAGCGTCCTTGCTCTGTTTCCTTGCCAAAGATGAGGGGAGTCCTGGCTAGACCGTCTGTTTCTTCCCCTTCCTATTTCTAAGGGAAAACACTTCTGTGTGTTTCCTCTTCTCAGTACTCTACTTCACCTCGGGCACTGGATCCCCAATCATGTGGATTTCTTTTCACACATCGAGCAGTTCTCAGATTCTCAGATACCAACTGGATGTCCTACAATTGAACTCAATTCTGACACTACCTACCCACAGGTTAAGTGCTTCGCCCCATGAGACTGCCCCGCCAGTTCAGATGCCAATTGAAAGTCCAGATCGTCACCTGTGCTTCCAACTGACTGGCTGTAGGTTGGAGGTTCCCATAACCTCTGGTTTACTAAAGTAGCTCACAGAACTCAGAAACAGTCTACGTACTTGATTACTGGTTTATTATATAGGCTATAAAAGAAACTGTGGGCTGGAACAGATGCATAGTACAAGGTGTGTGGAAGGAGCACAAAACTTTCATGCTCTCCAGGTACAAACCTCCCAACACCTCCATGTTTCACTAACTCCAGAATCTCTCCAAACTTCTCCTTTTGGGTTTTTTGGAGGCTTCAATATATAGATATGATGGATTAAATCTTTGGCTATGGCGATTGATTCAGCCTCCAGCCTCCTCCCTTCCCTGGAGATCAGGGAATGGGGCTGAAAGTTCCAACCTTCTCATATGTGTTAGGTTCCCCTGGCAACCAGCTCACATTCTTAGGTTATCTAAGGGACTTTCCAAAAATCAGAATATTAACACAAACTCCAGCATGGTTGAAAGGGACTTATTATGAATAACAAAAGACACCTTTATAGCTCTCATCAGTTAGGAAATTTCAAGGTTTTTAAAAGCTCTGTACTCATAGTGGAGACCAAAACTGAGTTACATATTTCTTATTTTAAATCACAATATCACTTTACCGTTCACCACCTCAAAGTAGTCAGTCCACCACAAGGGGCAAGAATGGTACCTGACACAGGTTCAGCTTAGGATGGGGTAGGTGGGGAGCAGCAGTTAGGTCTTTCCTGTTCCTGCCCCTAAGGCTCCATCTAGTGCATGGGCCACATCATATTTCACACCTTTATGTCAGCAACAGGGATGGACTGAGGGCTGGTAGAGACACTGCCAGGGGAATCGGGGAGTGTGGGTTTTGGACAACAATTGACCTGGGTTCTTGGCTCCAGTCTGTGCTTGAATCCCTCTAGCTTTGATGAGGTGGTATAACAGTGGAGCTAATACCACCTCATAGAGTTGTTCTGATTAAAAAGCAGTGAACATGTATAAACTAGATTGCAGTGCCTAAAACCCCATAGGTTTGAAATGAGTTTGGGTAGCGGTATAGTTTGGGGTCATCAACAGTCCCGCAGCAGAAGCTCACCTGAGGAGTGGAGAGGAGTGGGCTTGGACAGAACCCTGAAAAAGCCAAAAAAGTAGGAAGCGTGAGCTTTATTAGTTTATATCTAAAGAAAATGTTTAACCTCCCCCACTTAGCATAGTGGAAACTGCTCAGAAGTTTAAATAGTGCCCAGACACCACACTCCACCTTCGCTGGGAGAGCAGTAGTACAAAGCACAATGGATTCTCATTACTCACATTGGTCAGGTCTGCCAGGTCACTGAGATCACTGTTCCTAGGGGAAATGCAGGGTTAGGCTCCTGCAGGCCTCTGATCACAGCATTTTCGTCAACTGATAGCTCTGTCTTCTTGTTTTATGTGTGTTTCTGTTTAAAGACATTGCACTTAACATATATTATTGATTCACTAACAGCGCTGAAACTCATACCTGAACAAAGCTTGTCTAGCATCTATTTTCTTCATAAGGACCATCACGGTCTTCCTGACCTTAGGGACCCTATATGACATTTCAACACTACTCCGAGGGGCTATTTAAACAGTGAAATCACCAATAAAAAGCATAAGATTTCAAAAAAGTTGGCCCTGAATAGATCACAAGAAAGGACACTTTCAGCATGAGAGCTAAAGCAAGAAGGCAGTGCCACCATGTTTGACCTGGGCTGGTAACGTGCACCTCAGGAGACCCAATCTTTCACCAGTCTCTACATGCACATGTATTGACTTGGGGATTGCAAACAAATTTAAGTGCATTGGCACATTGGCACATTCACAGATATGGGATACACAAATAATGAGAATCAGTTGTAATTACATATATTCATTTTTGACTTTGTTAACATGATCATTTGAGGAAAAGCAGCCATTCCTCTAACGTCCATTGTTTTAAATGAGTCTAATAAGGTGAACACTGTAATGTAATTGAAAGAATTTTAGACTAGGCATGAAGATACCCAGGTTCTCGCCTGCCCCCCTTCCCAACTGGCCCCCACACATGTGAACCCATCATGGCTTTCCGAGCCCATGTTTCTCATTTCTAACCTGAATTAATAAGACTGAATAATTCTCACCAGGTCTTTGATTATTTTTCTCTGGTTGCCTTGTCAACATAGGAAAGATTATCTTAACTAGACTCTCACAGAAAACATGGCTAAAATTTAGACTGGTCTGTTGTGAGAAACAGAGCAAACTGTTATTGTCATGCATAATTTTGAAGGCCAACACTAACACTTTTGATATTCTAGATAATTGGGCAAGGAACAGAAAAAAGTTAGAAACCTCTTCTAAAATACAGGAGTGGGAATAAATAGGTTAAATTACCAGCCATCATTTAAAAGATAAATCGTAAGTATACTAAGTACTAACAATAATAAGAAGAAAAAAATACAAATAAATAATGCAAGAATTAATGAATTAAATAATAATACAAGGATAAATTCTATTTTGTATACTCACAACTGTAAACCTACTTGTGCCCTCCCATATGTTGAAAATTTGAAACAAACAAAAAAAATACTTTATTTACTACTCGTGCACACGTGGTTTAGTTTGAATACACATACTTAAGAGAGTTCGGAATGGATTTCTTTCTTCATCCTTGACTAGTTCCTGGTAGATGTTTTTCTGTCTTCTCTTTCAAGGAAGTAAGTATAAACTGGGGAGGGGGAATCCAGCTTGGCAAACAGTAAAACAAATTTAGTCATATAAAATGTAACCCATCAACGAAGGATTGTAATTCCACATCTTAATTGTTTTCGTCTCTGAAATGACTGCCCAGTGGACCTTTTGCAGTGGTCCAGGATTATTGCCGCAGCCTCTGGCTAATTCAGTCTGCCTCTTCACACCACCCTCTATTTTACTGAGCATTAGTGTGTCAGTGTGTGTGTGTGTGTGTGTGTGTGTGTGAGAGAGAGAGAGAGAGAGAGAGAGAGAGAGAGAGAGAGAGTGTGTGTGTGTGTGTGTGTGTAGTGTTATACATCTGCTTAAAGTCCTTTGGTGTCCTCCAGATACAGTTCAAACTAAACACAACACAGACCCTCCTCCCATAGCCACTTTTTCCCTGCATATGTCATGGGCTGGTCATCCTGAGCAATTTGTTATTCTCTGCAGGAATCTGGCGTTTTTACCCTCATTGTGTTTGTCTGCATTGTTCTTTTAGCAAACTTGTCTCTGTCCTTGATTGCCCAGTGTGGCTATCTGCTGTTGCATGAAGTCCTCCTGCCTTTCCCAGGTACAGCTAGATGTTTCTTTCTCTCTGCTTATCAAAAAACACGCATCTACTTAGTGTTACAAGAGCCTCCAGATATCAGTAAGCATCTCCTATGTGGTGGGAAAAATGCTGTCTACCAGCAGACCTGATTGCCTCCCCGCCACTTCCCTCCCATTGGGGCACTCTGTCCTTCCAGCCTTCCCTCTTCAGGAAGCCCCTGCTGGTGCCTCTGCCACCACATAGCACACTTGGGACAAGAACTCATTTTTCCCTCCTATGTGCAATAAGGTTTAAGAAACAATTTGCTAGAGCAGATGCCTCTTGTAGGAAGTACCAAATGTTTAGGTTAGAAGCATTTTTAAAGCATGCTGTGCTGGTCACAAACATCAGAGAGACTGATTACAGGTGGTTCTAGAGCTCAGCTTCCCCCACGTGTTGGCACAGAGCTCTCAGGCTTTCTGATGGAGCATATAGTGTCCAGACTGGTGCACTTAGAGGGGCAGAGGTGCAACCCCTGCCCCAGCTGTAAGCTGAATGGTGTCCTTCAGACAAAACAGTCTGGCCCTTTCTCTCTGGCCATTAGGTACCCTGTCCCACCAGGTGAAGGGTCATTGATAAAGAAGGTGAAGTTTACCTTTGAAGTGGTGTGAGATTTATCCCAGTTAGGGTTCCTCCCATTAGCCTGGCTCACAGGCATCGCCTGATCCACCCTCCCCCAACCTGGTGTGGAATTTTCTCCCAATTTTGAACCCCAGAGATGGTTTCTTTTTTTTTTCTTTATTTCCTCTTTATTGTTGACACTATTACAGATATACCCATTTCCCTCTTTGCCCACCTCCACCAGTCCTCTGCCCCTCTGCCTCTGCCACACTGTTGTCTGTGATTGTGAGCTATGCATATATGTTCTTCGGCTAATCTCTTCACTTTTTTAAAAAAATAAATGTTAATGGTTCAGATTATTACAGTTGTTCCTTTTCCCCTGATATCTCCCTTCCACTTGGTTCACACCCCACCCCATGCCCTTACCCCCCTACAATTGTCCTCATCCATAGGTGTAAGATTTTTATCCAATCTCTTCCCGCATCCCTTACACACCCTCCCCCCGAGAATTGTCAGTCCACTCTCTTTCTATGCTCTTGATTCTATTATATTCACCAGTTTATTCTGTTCTTCAGATTTTTTACTCACTTGATTATCAGATTCACTTGTTGATAGATATGTATTTGTTGTCACTTTGTTGTTCATCATTTTTATCTTTATCTTTTTTCCCCTCTTCTTAGAGAATACCCTTTAGCATTTCATATAATACTGATTTGGTGGTGATGAACTCCTTTAGTTTTTCTTATCTGTGAAGCTCTTTATCTGACCTTCAATTCTAAATAATAGCTTTGCTGGGTAGAGTAATCTTGGTTGTAGGTTCTTGCTCTTCATCACTTTGTATATTTTTTGCCACTCCCTTCTGGCCTCAAGTTTCTGTTGGGAAATCAGCTGACAACCATATGGGTACTCCCTTGTAGACAACTAACTGTTTTTCTCTTGCTGCTTTTAAGATTCTCTCTTTGTCTTTGCCCTTGGCATTTTAATTATGATGTATCTTAATCCAATCTCTATGGATTTCTCTTGTTTGGGGTTCTCTGCATTTCCTGGACTCTTAAATCTATTTTACTAGGAAGTTTTCTGTCATTTCTTCAAATAGGTTTTAAATATCTTGCTCTCTCTCTTCTTCTGGCACCACCATTATTCGGATGTTGGTATGCTTAAAATTGTCCCAGAGGCTCCTTATACTATTTTCATATTTTTGAATTCTTTTTGCTTTTTGCTTTTCTGGTTGGGTGTTTTTTGCTTCTTCATATTTCAAACCTTTGACTTGATTTTTGGGATCCTCTACTCTGCCGTTGGATCTCTGTATATTATTTTTTATTTCAGTCAGCGTATGCTTAATTTCTGATTGGTCCTTTTTCAGATCCTCCAGGATCTCACTAAATTTCTCAGAGGTTTCTAGAAGACTCTTGAGTAACCTTATAACCGTGGTTTTGAACTCTATATCCAGTAGTTTGCTTTCATCCATTTCTTTCATTTGTGACTTGTTTTTTTGTCTCTGCATTTTGGCCACTTCCCTGTATTTGTTTCTATGTACTGGGTAGCTGCTAAGTCTCCTTGGGTTGATAGAGTGGCCTTGTATGGTTGGTGTCCTATAGAGCACAGTGGCTCAGCCTCCCCAGCCACTTGAGGTGGATGCTCTTGGTGCACCCCTTTGTGGGCTGTGTGCACAGTGTTGTTGTAGTTTACCCTTGATTGCTGTTGGTATCACTGGGAGGAATTGACCTTCAGGCTAATTGGCTATGTGACCAGCTGTGTCTGTACTCTAAGATCTATTGTGCAGGAGACACCCTTATGGGGCAGGACTTGCTTCAGTAGGGCTTTGGTGCTCACTGAGTCTGCCCCTTGAGAGTGTCTCTTACAGATGTGAAGAGTTGTAATCTGTTATGTTCTCACTCTGACCATTGGGTACACTGGCTTTTGGATCTCCAAGGAGATGCAAAGTCAGCCACTGTCTGGTGCCATCCAGCAGGAGCTACAAAGACATCTGCAGATTTCTCTTCTTTGTATGGGGTTTGGAAGTGCCCAGACAAGACCCAGCTGTGATGCAAGGCCCCTTCTGGGGCTCTCTGACCCAGCTGCAGTTTGTTTTAGGCGAAAGGACAAGCCATTCACATGCAAAAGCCAATGCATTTGGATGGGGTTGTAAATTGGGTGGGGTGGGGTCTGTGGGAATCACTAGGGTGGAGCAAACGGCAGTGGCTGCCCTGAATCAGAGAAGTCCCTGGTTCTCTGCATCCCACATCCCTGCTGCCCTCGCGTTCCTATCCCGATGCCACACAGTCCAGTTTCTCCCCATATGTGTCTGGGTTCCCCAGAGTCTCTCCTGGAACTAGAGTTCAGAGCAAGGGAGAGCTTGTATGTCACTCCCAGTTTAAAGAGCAGCACATCCAGGTGCCAGCACTTTCCACGCTTCTGCACCTCTTACCGGTCTCAATGAGCTTCCTTCAGCTGTCTAGTTGTGGAACTTCCACTCAGCCAGCTTTCCCATGGTTCTGGGTGGTAGTTCTTCTGCCATTTAGTTGTGGTTTTGGTGTGGTTGTGAGAGGCAGAAAGTATAAATGATTACTTATCCCGCAATTTTGGTTTCTCCTCCTCTCTTCACCTTTTTTTATCCAGGATACTTTTATTTGTAATTCTTTCTTTATTTTGTATTTGGAATATCATTTATAAAACACAAAACATTTTGAAGTGTGCAATTCACAAGATGATATAACCTTCACCACTATCTAATCCCAGAATATTTTCTTCACCCTCAAAAATACCCATACCCATTAGCATTGGCTTGCTACTTCTTACTCCCTCCAGCCCCTGGAAACCACTAATCTCTCTGTCACTGTGGACATTGCAGATTATTGGAATCCTATAATATGTGGCTTTTTGTGTCTGGCTTCATTAACTTAGCATAATGTTACCAGTAATTACATTAGCATAATGTTTTCAAGGTCCATTTATGTTATAGCCTGAATCAGTACCTATTTTATTTTATTTTTTTTTTTGGGGTGGTGAATAATATTCCATTGTGCAAATAGACCACATTTTGTTTTTCTTTTCATTGGTTGATGGATATTGGGTTGTTTTCACTTTTCTGGCTATTATGACTAATGCTGCTGTGGGCATTTACATACAGGTTTTTGTGGGAACATATATTCTCTGTTCTCGTGTGTGTGTGTGTGTGTGTGTGTGTGTGTACATATGTGTACATATACACACACTAGAGGCCCAGTGCACGAAATTCATGCACAGGTAGGGTCCCTAGGCCTGGCTAGCAATCAGGGCCAACTGGGGGCTTCTTGCTGTCAGCCGGGGCCTTCCTTCTGGCTGTCAGTTGTGGCCTCCCTTCCCCCACTGCCAGCTGCCAGCCGATGCCTTCCTTCATTCCATGCCGCCCTCTGGTAGTCAGCGCACATCATAACGAGAGATTGAACTCCCAGTCTCCTGGTCAAACTCCCAAAGGGACACTTTGCATATTAGCCTTTTATATATAGATAAGGTATATACCTAGAAATGGAATTGCTGGTAACTCTGTGTTTAATATTTTGAGGAACAGCTAGGCAGTTCTTCATTGCACTTTGGTATGTTAGCTTCCTCACAGCACTGGCTACATTCTGCATATCATGCAGCTATTTTATGTGTCCTGGCCCCCTTCTTATGCGGAGCCCTTGAAGGCACACACTGCCTCCAGCATTGACCTGCTCCACATGGATAGCATTAGGCCTGGTACACAGTGGCAGCTAAATAAATGGACTTGTAGGGGGTCACATCCAAGCCAGCTGACTGGTTCCCTCTGGCACTACTAAGAGCCAGTTATGCTAAGTAGCACACAATGTTTCTGATTTCTAACATCTGATGTGTTAGGAAGGGTTCAGTAATGTTAGTGATGATTATTATTGTATAACTAGAGGCCTAAGTGCATGAATTTGTGAATGGGGAGTGTGGGGTAGAAAGGAACCGTGGAAGGTTAGCCAGCCAGAGGAGGGAGGGACCACAAGTGGTTGGCTGCCAGCTCCAAGGAGAGAGCTGGCCCTAGGCTCCCTGGGAAAGGGTCTACCGCCACACACCCCTGGTTCCCCATCCCAGCCCAAAGCCTGAAGGCAATGGTCACCAAGCTGGGTGCAGAAAGAACAGGATGCCCGCCACCATGCGGTTCCCCCCCCTCCTGCCTTCCTCCTTCCCTCACCGTGCTGCAATTGCAGTGAGCGGGGGCCCCACAGGGAAGGGAGAGGATGGAAGTCAAGGGCTGACTTTCACTAGATCGCAGCAAGGAACCTTCTCTGCTATGTACGAAACCCTGACCCAGAAGCAGGCTATGTATAAATGATTTAGCACCAGGATTCATTGGGGTCCAGCCAGCCGGGGGGAGGGACCATGGTTGGTTGGTTGGCCATGGGAGGTTGGCTGTGGGAGTGCACTGACCACCAGGGGATAGTTCCTGCATTGAGTGTCTGCACCTTGGTTGTCAGTGCATGTCATAGTGACTGGTCAACAGATTATTCCCTTTGTTCTGGTTGTTCAGTCACAACAATCGCTTTTATATATGTAGATTAGAGGTCCATTGCAGGAAGATTCCTGCAAGAATAGGGCTTCCTTGGTCCTATTCCTGTAAGGAGAGGGCTTCCTGTGGCTGTCTACACCACGCCGCCTGCTTTCCTCCCTTCGCCATCGTCCCACTTACTTCTCTGCAGTTTTGCTCCCTCTGCAGCACTTAGCTTCCTTCTACGCTGTCTTCAGTCTTTGCTCTGCATCTGGATATGCAAATTAACCACTATCTTGGTTGAGTTAATTTGCATAGTCACTCCTGATTGGCTGGTGGGTGTAGCAGAGGTACAGTCAATTTGCACATTTCTCTTTTATTAGAGTATATATATTTATTTGTATTCTCATAAATTCATGTTTTACTCAAAAACTTGTAGGCTTTGTGAATCTTTTACTGGAAGTACCAGTTAGGTACTTTATTTTAAAATAGCATAAGTTCTATCATCTTATTAGTTCCCAGAATTGGGCAAGATACCCTTTTACCATCAGGCACATATTAACCTAAGCATATATTTTTGAAGGCTTTCCTAATGTTAATATCTGATGTTATATATTTTATATTTGTATAGTGCATAATTATAACTTTTTATATGTGTCTATATGAAGTTCACATGTTTTATTAAAACATTTTAATGAACAAGAAATAGTTGACTATTGTAAGGTAAACTGTTGTTGTACAAGTGATGATAGCACTCCTGTGATATGGCGGAAGTCTTGCCCATCATAGTTAAAGGAAAAACTGCTTCCTTTCTCTCATATTTCTGACACCAAGTGAATGGTGTGTGTTTTTTTTTCAAACCAATCAATTCTTCAACTCTCTGGACGCTGATGGGATGTCCTGCAATTCCATTCAGTCTGACATTAACAACCCAGAATTAGCACACACCTCACAGGTTAAAGGCTCAGTCCCATCAGACCACCTCAACTTCAGACAGAAATGCCAGGTTGTCTCCTGCACTTCTGACAGATCGGCTAAAAGCAGGGGTTTCAGTTACCACCCCCTTGGGTCCAATAATCTGCTATAATGGCTCACAGAACTCAGGGAAACGTTTAATTTACCTTTGCCAATTTATTATAAAGGATATTGTAAAAAAAAAAAAGGGGGGGTGGGAGGGGTGCTGAAAATTCCAAGTTTCTAACCATGGCTTGATCTTTCTGGCAACCAATCCAGGAGCCCACCCCAACTCACCTCATTAGAACGAAAGGTGATCCCTCCACCCCCTGCATTCAGGAAATGACAAGGGACTTAGGAGTTCTATATTAGGAGCCAGGGTCAGAGACAAAATAAATCTTTATGTTACAGTGGGAAAAATCAATATTCTTGATTGATTTGAAATCAGAGAATACAAAAGTTAGAGTGGGCATTTTGATGTAAATGAATTCCCTTACATCCATTTTTGTTTCTGCAGTGTTTTCTTCGCTGAGCCTCGGCCTGCTTCCAGAACGATCCGCTACTCTAATGGTTTATGAAGATGTTGTCCAAATAGTCTCAGGATTCCAAGGTATGTTGAATATTTAAGAAGAGAACTGACAATAACTTTTGGGCTGACTACTCAAATCTTATGAGGGACAGCTTATCAGGTGGTGATAGCAGTGAATTTATCCAAAGCTGAGACATACCAGCCATTGTATCTGTCAGTGCACAACACATTTGAATTTTGGTTACACTGTGCATTCCCTGTGATCTTGTTTCTAGTAGGCTCAGCTGCTAGATGTTGAGAGAAAAGAAGGGACTCCACCACTCTGTCCAGACCACACCTCTCTCGTCCCCACAGGACAGAATATTCACCTCGTAAGGTCAGAGCCAGAACCTTGCCTGGGCCTCCCTGACAGTAGGCAGGGTCACTATTAAAAGGATTGTAAGCATTCAACTGTACAGAGTTTCAGTTTTTTGTTTTTTAATATATTTTATTGATTTTTTTACAGAGAGGAAGGAAGAGAGTTAGAAACATCAATGAGAGAGAAACATCAATCAGCTGCCTTCTGCACGCCCCCTACTGGGGATGTGCCCACAACCAAGGTATATGTCTTGGACCAGAATAGAACCTGGGACCCTTCAGTCCAGAGGCCGACACTCTATCCATTGAGCAAAACCGGCCTCAGCCAGAGTTTCAGTTTTCCAAGGTGAAAAGATTGTAGAGATCTGTTGCAGAAAAATATAAATATACTTAATTAACACTACTGAACTGTACAATTAAAAATGGTTAGGATGGTAAATTCAGTGTTCTAAATTTTTAACACAATAAAGACAACCCTCCTCCCCCAACACAAAAGAAAAACAGTTCATGAACACTGGAGTGTGGCTCTTCCCTCTCTAGTTTAGTCCATGCCATGGGCAGCGATGTGTGCAAGCATGACCTAACCCCTGGAACTTCTCTTGCAAAGACTTGTACTTCCCCTGCAGTTGGAGTTGGGGTTGGTCATTAACACTTGTGTCAAACATATTTCTGTGATGAGGTTCCACCTAAACTATGAGCCTTGAGAATGGTATTTCCTGGATTTTAATGCTTTACTAAATTAGTTTTTTATTTATGTCTGTATTATAATACCATTTTATAGTAATAATTCTTCATCTAACCACATTCATGTGCCATCTGCAAATGAGCTGAACTCATTCGTTCTTTATCATTTAGTCGCTATGAGAACACACAAAGGTGAATGTGTAGCCTCTGCTCTTAGAAGATGAGTTTGAAGAGAAGATACGTATGTCCAGCAGCATATGTAACTTGAGTTTGGGAGAGAAAACAGTAAAAACCATGAGTGATCATCTTTTTCTCCCCCTCAGTGAGCAGACAGAGGTCTTAGTCCTCAGCTTCCAGCACATCAGAACCACACTGTGGCCTCAGCCCACTGGCCTTGGTACCTCCAATTTTCCTTTGATTAGTTTTGCTACTATTATTTCACAGCTAAAAACTAACGGTTTTCCTTTTTCCCCAGTTTCATTACAGTGTAATTGACCTACAACCTTGTATTAGTTTTAGGTGTACAGTATAATGATTTGATACAAGTCTATGCTGTGAAATGATCACTAAGTAAGTCTCATTAGCAACTTTCATATGTACAACACAGTGTTATATCCCCAGGATTTATTTTATAACTGGAAGTTTGTACCTTTTGACCCCCTTCATCCACTTTACCCACACATCACCCCCTGCTCTGGCAACCACCAGTTTGTTCAGGGAGATTTGCAAATATACAAATAAACATAACACAGAGCACAGAAAGATCAGTGGTGTATGAGAGATACAAGTAGAGTTTAAAGCATGGGGTGGGATCAAGAAAGGCTACACTGAAGAGGGGGCATTTGAGATGTGTCTTGGGTAAGGTATAAGACATGCAGATGGAGGATGGAAGAAGCTGCAGACATAGAGAAGAGCATGGGCACGTGTGTAGAAGCAGAAAGCTGTGCGGTCCCACTTGGCCAGAGCATCTCTTCTGATGTAGGCTTGGTGTACTGGGGTGGGATATGGAGGTGAGAATGAAAAGAATTCATTTCTGCCACCTATAAACAGAATGACTTTGAGCAAGACACTTCTTTGAGCCTCAGTTTTCTCACCCATAAAGAGAGGAGAGGTCCTTCTTCCCAAGATTGTTGTAAATATTAAATAAAATAATATGTATGCAATAACTTTTTAAATTCTCGAAGCACTGAACTATATAGCTCTCACAGGACAGGTGGAGTAGTAGTTTGGGTCTAGTTGGTCTCTAAATTGTTGCTATCATTAATTTGGTAAATGGTGTAGATCCACTAAAGGTTTCTGGGCAGGGAAAGGATTTAATCAGAGTGCCATTTTAGAAAAGTCAGTATGTGCATAGATAAAAAAAAAATAAGTCTGAAGCAAGGGGCCAGTGAAGAGACTTATGCAATAGTTAAGGCAAGGTGTAAATAGGGTTTTGTAGGGTGGAGGCAGAAAGGGAAGAAAAGATGATGCTAGAAATGTTGCTAAGGCCTGGCACTTGAGCAAATGTGCAGAATAACAGAAAAGGAAAGTGATGGTGACAACCTGGAGTCAAACCTGAGATTGGGGAAAATAGGGTGTTGTTACATGGGAGAGAGGTTGAGGGTGATTTTCAAGTACTTAATGGGCATACAGGTGGCAGTGTCTAGATGGCAGAGGAAATGCAGACATGGAAGTTGGCAGAGAGGCCCAGGCTGGAGAGGAGGGTAATAGCTGAGGTTGTGGCAGCGGAGGGAAGTCGGCACCATAGAGCCCAGAAACAGCAGAAATGACTATGGCAGGAACTGTTTCATCGGAGGTCGGAGGAGGAAGAAAGTATTTGCAGAAGGAAAAGTGAGCTGACTCTGGAGAGGCCAGAATTCAGGACCATGAATGCCAAGAAGGCGGGGGTGGTGAACAGTGTCCACCATTGTGAAGAGGTCAGGGGGGATGAAGGCTGAAAAGCGGCCCCAGGGTTTGCACATTATTTAGTAGTCAGTTGACATTACCAAGGGCAGCGAGTGCTGGGGATAGAAGCCACATCACTGGGGGTTGGGTGGAAGGAGAGAAGCCATTTGCTTATGGGAATAACAGTTAAAGTCATGTCTTATTGTTACTTTTCTAGGTGAGGAAGAAATGGGTATATATATTGGTTGGGGAGGAAAAGCCTGCAGAGCAGATTATTGATGAAGGCAAAAAAATGGTTGGTTGAGCCACAAGCAAAATGCTGAAACCAGTTTGGCTCAATGGATGGAGTATCGGCCTGGGGACTGAAACATCCTAGGTTTGATTATGGTCAAGGGCATGTACCTTGGTTGTGGGCACATCTCCAGTGGAGGGTGTGCAAGAGGCAGCTGATCAGTGTTTCTCTCATCGATCTTTCTAACTCTCTATCCCTCTTCCTTCCTCTCTGTAAAAAAAAAAACAATAAAAATATATTTAAAAAATAAATAAATAAAACAAGCAAAAGTTAGGATACTTGGGTTGACCTTAGAAGAGAGTAGGGAGAGAGAGAAGACGGAAGAATGATTTTAAAGTGCAGAGAGAGGATGCAATGGCCGTACTATTTCCCATAGAGGAGAGTGAGCATTTTGGGAATGGTGGTTGGAGCCCAAAGTTTGAAACAGTTGCTGTGGGGAAGGTAGGAGAGAGGCATCCAGAGAAGACAGACTGTCCACTCTCCATCTCCCATCCCGACCCAATTACCTGCCTTCCCAAAGGGTGGGGAACTTAACAGCCCTAATTCATGAAAATAGGCTTAAGGACATAATGCTCCCTCAACTCCACCTATACCCATTGTAAAGTTTACTTTCACCGTAGCTTGGAATAGCCTGGAGCCTTATATTCCTCAGATGTTTCCTTGGTCATTCACCAGGCACAGATCTTGCCTGTGCTCCATGGGGTGCATGTTTGGTCCTTCAGCAGACAGGTATCCAGGTCTTGCTAGTCACAGCATGGGTCAAATCAGCTGGGCCACATCCCCTTGTAGTACACCAGCCACAGCAGATGGACCCAAATGTTGGGCCAAGGACCAATGTCTCCTGAACAGAAAGGGAAGGGAGGCAGCAGAGGGAGAGAGGGAACAGGGATGGGGAGGGGAGAAATATATCTCCCACTAAAATGCATAACATGTTAGAGAATAAGAGAAGATACAAGGGAGACAGGCAGGCAGGCACAGAATTGGGATGAGATCCTAGGGGCCCCTGAGAGCTGGAAGCAGCTGTGGTTGTGGTTTCAGATCCTAGGCCATCCCTGTCAAGCTTTGGAGTGTTCTCCTCAGGTTCAGTGTGATTCCCTTGTCCCTGGTCTAGTATAAGTAGGTTTCTGTTCCTTACAGCCAGGGGACCTCATGAAGATCTCATCCCACCCATCTTACAGGGGCTAGTCCTAGACCTGGAAGGGCACACATATCCTGCCCTCCTCTGGGGTGACCAGCCTGTCACAAATTAGACACATCACTCTTTATCTTAGTGAGTCCTTTGACTCCCTGCTGCATGAAACCCAGGCTTCAGCACCATTTTTAGACTAAAGAACAATAGAGAAAGAGAAATTAAGTCTCAAAAAGTGCACTCTCATTGAAAAAGTATTGGAAACAATGACTGTTATATGGTTGAGGGTGAGGAGGTGAAAAAGAAAGGGTTGACTTTGACTTTTCATCTCTGAGGGCAGCAGAGAGTAGGTCCGAGGAGGCAAGCAGCACATGTGGGGAGTGGAGGGAAGGGAGCAGGAGAAGCTAGCAGCTCCCAGCCTTGGAAGCAGGTTCATGTGGCATTGGAACTATGTAGACTGAGGCGATGACAGCACTATTCTGTGAAATCAGAGGAAAAGAAGACCAGACTAAGAAGAAATTAAAGTGGGAAGATAAACAAATAAACAATTCAAGGCATGTGGATGCTCCTACGAGACCAAAGGCTGTTTTCAGGATGAGAAAGGGCACCAATGGTCTACAACAGGACTGATGCATGTGCTGCTCAGTTTCAGTGTGACCGGACTTAGATGGGCTCTCATGACTTTGGGCACCTGGCCCTTTTGGGCTCTAAGGCTGGTCTGTTGTATGGAGTGGAGAACCAGCCATTTGAGAAATCTAATCAGTGATTTTTAGGAATTTGGGGAGCCTTCGCCTACCCTACACATCTATGTGGGCAGTCAGTCCATTGGCTTATATGCCCTCGCCTATAGGAAGTTGATCCTTCGAGCTCTAAAACTCCCTTATTCTAGAACACTTCTAGATAGGTGTAACCCCTTAAAAGTTTGATCTGGAGGCAAAAGGAACCCTGGAGTAAGCATTAGACCATCAACTCTGGGCAGGGCTATTAGGCCAGACCACCATGGTGGGGAGAGGGTGCCCCAGCCAACCACATGGTCCACCTTAAGCTGGGATAGATATATGGTGACCAGAATGTCAGGACAGAATATTGTCTTTAAGGAACCACTTTATTTTAATGAGGAGAAATGTTAGTAAGTGCTACAACTCCCATTTCTTTTACTTTTGTCTTCAAGTTTTTGCTGGGTTTGGGCAAAATGACTTTACACCTTTTAGTCTTGTTATTGCTGCCTCAACATTAGGTAAAAACAGATTCAGGTTTACAGTCAACACATCTAGAGCAAAGTCAATCAGCAGATGATGTCACAAGGCATCTGTCTGAAGGGCCTGTCACCTCAACTGTCCTTTATAGAAGAGTTGGCTTTGGTAAGGGGAGCATCACATTACTCCAAGAGCCTGGTCATAAAATTTGCAACATAATCAGTCACAAGTAGGATGCACTCCACCAGCCAGGCTGGGTGCTAGGTGACAGCTCCCCAGAAGAAAACTGGCTCCTTATTTTTGGGTTCTTGTTTGCAGTTCTTGTCCAGGCAGGCTGCACATTCAATTCCTGCCTCTGCTTTGATTGGGTCTGTGATGTTCAACCAGATTTTACCAGACAGAGAAGGATGTGTTTGCAGCCAAATCAGAGGGTATCGCTTGCCTTGTTCATGTAAACAGATGGTCATGTACTTGTTTCACTTACATGCTTTGTTTCCTAAGGCGTTACCCCATCCATAGGCAAATGCTATGCAGTGCAAAGACTGCTCACAGATAGCACTTGGAAAGCTTTTTGTTGAAAAACCTAAAAAACATCCTGTGTCAAAACAAATGCGACAATGGGCTATTATTTCTCTCCCCATAATAGTGCGTTGTCACATCTCAGTGTCCTGCGTGAAGTGAATGGGGTGGAGGAGATGTGGGGAGAGCTGAGGGCAAGAGAAGCCTGCTGAACCTTACCGAAGCACTTCCTTGTTTTGCATGGTCTAAAAGCAGAAATTGCTCCTTTGGGATATAACTCAGATATGAATTCCCGCAGGTGCCCGGCCGCAGCCTCGCGTTCATTTCCAGAGGAGAGCTCTGCGGCTGCCGGAAAACACCAGCTACAGTGACCTGACCGCTTTTCTGACGGCTGCTGGCTCCCCCTCCGAGGCCGACAGTTTTCCATACTTGCGAGGATTAGATGGAAACAGAACAGGTAATTTGAATCTCTTCTTCATGCATCCTGGCTTCCGTGTTTGAATCTTTGTGTGTGGCTTGAAGTGTTGGTACTAAGTGGGAGAACTGAAGTTGTAAAAGGGAGGGTGCTTTCTCCAAGTCCAAGTGTGTTCAAAGCTGTTCCCTAAGGAATTTCGTCTGCACCACTGCAGTTTCAGCAACTGTCTCCTTGAGCCTTTCTCCTGGTCTCAGCTGCCTTCAGCACCTTCTCTGAGCTCACCTTTGGAGGAATGAATATATGTATTGAATTCAGAGAAGATTTTTAAATTGAAAAAAAAAATTTAAGTATAAAATCAGAGCTAGAGATTTTCTGCCCCTCTGTCCGCGGCCTTGTCCCACTTGCCCTCAAACCGTGTGTTTGGTGGGGCAGCCTGTCTGCCTTGCTGGCATTGCAGAGATGCACAGCCCCATCCTCCAAACCCCATGTTACAGCTGGGTGGGGGGTGGGGGGGGAGGTGGTTACCGGGGCTGCTCTGAAATGAGCAAACCAGTGCCCTCCACCCCAATAGATCAGAGAAAGTAAAAGCCATTTTCCAGAACATTTGTAATAAATCCTTATCAGTAAAGACTGGAGAACTGTGCCTTCCACCCCTGCTCACAGCCAGCAGCATAATTCATCAGGTGCTTGGTGCTGCCGTGGTCCCTTTTCCTTCTGGTGACTGAGGTCGAGGTGGAGGGAGGGGAGAGAGAGCAGTGCTGAAGTCCTGAATCATTTTCTTGTCTCCCCTCTTCTTTTCCTGGACACAACATAAACTCGGAAAAATAGAGGCTGTTCTGGGTTAAATCCTGCTTGGTTAGTAAGTTACTGCATCTCCCAGGGACACTTTTATTGAGTATCACCTCAGAATGATTACATAAGTGATCTGAAAAAGCTTCTAAACCTGCAACATCTAATCCATTTTGTAGAACATTAATAAATTACAGATCAAGGTGACCTGGTGATTGGTCATTTGCTTTCCCTCCCTCTGCAGCACTTGTTTTCAAAATCTTTCTTTTTCCTTTAATTTTATGTGATGGTAATGCAATTAATAGTCAGTAACTGGAAAGATGCATGGTAACCATGTTACATAAACATTATTGGGGTAAGTGTTAACTTTCACTTTAAATGTACAGCCCTAGGAGAAAACTCATGTTTCATGGAGAACATGATCAAGTGCAATCTGAGACCATCATGAAATCTCCACCCAGTCTCCCTGACAAAATGGTGTGCAATTATAAACCCCAACTTGGAGAAATTACCTCTCTTGAATAAATTATGAAAACCGAGATGAAGGGGAAGGGACACAAAGACATAGACTATTTCAGTAGGTTGTTTTATTTAAAAATCACTGTTGTTTTAGAGGAAAGTGAGGTCTTTGAAAGGTTACATTCAGCTTCTTTTCCACTGAAATAACTAAGTCGACTCAGAAAATTTTTTGAGTGTGTTCACTGGCACCAGTGTAGGTTTGGAAGCATGGACTCCGTGAGACGACCCAACAGCTCATCAGCTGGGCACCATCTCCAGGGGGCATGCACAGTGGCTCCTCTGCCCCCGAATTGTTTGCCTCCTGTTTCATAAACCACATCTAAGAGAGTCAGCTTAGCATGAGAGCCTGGACCATGTGTACCTGTGTTCTCAGGTCCTAAATAGAGTTCAGTGAAGATGAACGGACGCCACAGATGTGATAAGAAAGTGCTCTGAAGGCTGGTTTCCTTGGAGCATCCTAAGGGGAGTTGTGTCCAGTTTAGAAGAAGCTTCTGGAATTGTAAATAGAGTAACGCAGCCACGTGGAGACTTCAGCTATGTCCTCAATTGTTCATCCCCTCCCATCTGCTCCCTTAGTGTCCTGACATCATAGAACCACAGACCATGTCGGCACAGCACTATTTGTCACGTCCCCAAGGGGCTTCTAGAAACTACTTGTGCTAGTAACTCCCAGGAGATAGAGGGGAATCAGTAAAACGACTAATAGGTGAAATTGTTCTGCAGTCAGAAAAACTGATAAAGGTGCAAAGCCAAACAGCAGCTTAGGAGCTATATGAGCAAAGCCCCTCCTATTCCAAGGGGTGAATCAGGTTCTGAGAGTGGGTAGTGGTGCAGCCCTGGCCTTGCTGCTCGGCCTGACACCTTTCTATTAGGACATGATAGGAGCAGGTACCATCAAAACAGAACAGAAAGGAAAGAACCTCTTATACACAGAAATTTAGTGTTTCATATAGAGTTGTTGTTGCATAACAAGGACTGGAGGAGGAACAATTTAGCCTTTCAAAATATGAATCTTTCCAGAATAAAGCAAGTGGGAGGGCAGAGGGAGGACCGAAGGAGGACCCTTTGAAAGGCATTTAGTGAGGCCCTGAGAAAGGAGGCCTCAGCAAGCAGATGGAATTGCCTGCAGTATCTTCAAACAGAGGACTTTTTGTTGTTAATCCTCACCTGAGGATATTTTTCCTATTGGTTATATTTTGTATTTTGAGTTGTTGGTGTTTGTTTTGTGTGTGTGTGTGTGTTGTTGTTGTTGTTGTTGTTGTTGTTTTCAGAGAGAATGAAAGGAAGGGATGGAGGGAGGCCAAGTGAAAGAGAAATATTGATGTGAGAGAGAGAAAAACCAGAGAAAGAGAGAGAGACACCAATTGGTTGCTTCCCAACCCACCTCAACCAGGTGCTGGGGATTGAACAGCAACTCCCCTTGTTTAGGAATTGGACACTCTGACCATTGAGCAACACTGCTAGGGCAAACAGAACTTTTAAAAGAACATTGAATCACATGAACTTTATGTGTATTGCATTAAATTAATGTGCCATTTTCTGTAGTGCTGTACTTACTTCTGAATGTTTTAGCTGAATTCGTTTCTTTCCATAGACTCACAGGAAATCAACTAGCCCAATCTCCTAGTTGTTTTTTCTTTTTCAGATGTTTTTATTGATTTTTTTTAGATGAAGAGGAAGAGAGAGAGATAGAAACATCAGTGAGAGAGGAACATCATCGATCAGCTGCCTCCTGCACACCGCCATGGAGGATCAAATCCACAACCCGCGCATGTGCCCTGACCTGAAATTGAGCCAGGTACCTCTTAACCCACAACCCAGGATGCGCCCTGAGTCGATGCTCATTGAGCAACACCAACTGGGCCCAACCTCCTTAGTTTTGCAGATAAGTAAAACAAACCAGAGGAGTGAAGTCACTTGCCTGGGGCCACATAAGCAGTTGCTACCGGAACCCTGCTTCCTGTGCCTGGAATATGCAAGATACTGGGAAGGGGAAATCCAAAAGGCACGGTTGCCATATCTGGGAACCGAGGCTGAATGGAGCGGGAAGAAAGAAGGAAGATGCTGTCTGGAGTGCCATTTGACACTACCTACCGCTTCCCTCTTCAGACTTCCTGCCCCAGGTTTGATGAAGAAGGCAGCACTACCTAACTGAGTTGTTTAATACAGCGGATAGTAAGTTACTGAATTTCTCTTTCAGTTTTATCTCATCAGAAAATCTAACAGAACCTAGTGGAGAGGTGCCCATTGTAGACCTGGCTTTGTTTCTGTGTTACCTTTGGGCAATGCCCACTATTTAGGCCTCTGTCCATGAGCTATTTTGACCAGAAATCTGGCAAATTCTGGGTTTTGGTTTTCTTATCCTAAAATGAAATGGCCAGACTAAAAGATTTCAAAACCTGAATATATGACTCTAAAATGGACCTTCGATCAAGTCCCCATTTCCATGCTTTCTCTACATTGAAAAACATATTCAGGTATACATTATAAAGGGTACTGCTGTCAGTAGCTGTATAGAAATTGCTCCTTAAAGGGTTTAGTGTGGTTTGTTGAAACTCTAAAATTCACTAAGAAACATCCACATTTTTATGAGTTTACTAGAGCCAAACAGATGACATTTGCCAGGAAACAAAATCTCAACAGATTGAGAAAATGCTCCAGAGAATGGTAGCTTTGTGGTTCATTTTATACATTACAATCAAAGGAGGAGGCATAGGAGAGGTTACATGGAATTCATTGGTGGCAGACTAAGGAGGTGGGAGAAGGCAAAGCGGGAAAGTCTCTGAGGTAGGATAAAGAGTGAAATGAAGAGACAAATACTCTTTTTATTTTGGTGCATATAGACTAGTTAACAGTTTACATTAATAGTACTTAGAGATGGTGTGCTGGGGAACAAGATAACAAAGAGGAGTTTCATTGTCCTCTGGTGGGAGATTTTGCCCTGAGGGGTCTGGAAAAAGGAAGATTACTCAGACAGTCCAAAGGTATGTTATTTTAAATGCAAAAGACAATGGATAGGCTCACTTATGGTAAATTTAGATAGACTTTTTTGTCTAAAAAGACTACCTACCATGACTCACTTTTAGTTAAGTCAAGCATGTCAAACTCAAAGGCTAACATGGGCCAAATAAACAAGGTTTAAATTTATGTGGGCCATAAAAAAACAAAAGCTTTAATTTTCATAGAAACAGATTTATTTCAATAGAGACATGCTGAATACAAAGGGCTGAAATAAATAAGTAATCATTAACATAAAATAATAGACCATTTTAATAAAAATTAATATTTTTTCTTGAACTTTAACTTATCAGACACTGAATAACTGCACAAATTAATAAGTGTAATGGAAATAAACCTTTTTTTTTGTTTTCTGATGCAAAATATTTCCTGTTGTGCACATCAAACAAGTTAGTCCAAGACTAATGACATGGCAATTGGCTGCTAAAATATTCGCTGCTAGTATTAGTGGAGAGAAATGGTGTGCCTGCAAGTAAAAGCGTGTAAGGGAAATGAATGCAATGTGATTATAGTAATCAGTCATTATCGAACATTGTAGTTCGTTATTAATAATTATGTATAACAGAATATTGTAAAAATTAAGTTATGAAGTTTTCATTAAAATGTTTCTTACATACCGTTATATTGACTGGGCCACAAAAATATTCATTGTAATAGTTTTACTTTCAGACCATTCTATGTGATTACTTTGGGTCTCTGAGTTTGGAAAGCCTGCCTTGCAGGCCTTCTCTGAGCTTGTTTAGTAAGCTTTAAATATTTAAATTTAGTCCTAATTGGAAGTTTGAATTTGCTCAGATAATTGAAGAGTATGTAAATATATAAATAGCTTAATAAGAAATCCTATAGATTGTGTTCTGATGTAGCTTAAAATTGTTTTACCATTGGGTTTTTGTCATTGTGTTTAATGAAAGATTTAAAGTTATAACAAAATACATTTTGTATGATATCATATTTCACTTTGAGAAAAGGTTTTCTAAAATGGATTGCTTACGTGTATAAATATAATGCCACTCTACAAGCATTGCCTAATTTATCTGTAAAGTAGATAGTCATTAAAGCATTGGCTTGGATAAAAGGCCTCTAATACAGAATAACTGGTATTTTAAATGCCTTTTAAACAGATCAAAATAGCAATGGCAACTAAAATAACTCATAAATATTTCAAGCCCAAGTTTTCAATAGTGTACTTTTAGTGGAAGTAAATTAATATTTTGAAGAACTCCTTGAAGAAAGTTACCTTTTTTTTTCCCCTTTAAGTAGTCTCTAAGTGAAAAGACTGATTTCCTTTTGGTGATCTGCCAAGTAATTGATGTGTGCACAGGGCTCCCTTTGTGACTGAGTCGGTTTCGGGGATTTCCACACACACCTCCCCTGTCACATTACAGACAAAAAGTCCTTCCCTTTGGAGGTCATTTTTTAAAAGTAAAGCACAGCAATTAGATTGGACAACCCAAGTTTAGATCCCTGCCTTACCACCCACTGTTCTATGCCCTTAGGCCAGCTCCCAGGAGGACCCTCTCTGAGTCTGTTTCTCTATGTGTAAAATGGGGATTTTTCCTACCTTAGAAAGTCAAGGTGAGGATTATGTGTACAAAGTGCTTAGTGCAGTCCCTGGCAGTCCCTTGGTAATTGGTAGCGATTACTATTTTTTTGGAAACGCTTTCCACAGCCCCACAAAGGTCTCTGTGTGCATGTGATGGAGAATGCCTCTTGCTTCCAGGAAACGGCACCAGGTACGACCTGAGCCCAGTCACAGCTGTCAGCGTGCACTTGCTCAGCAGTGATGGAACACCGGTGCTGGTGGATGGCCCCATTTATGTCACCGTGCCCCTGGCCACACAGAGCAGTCTGAGGCACAATGCCTATGTCGCAGCATGGCGGTTTGACCAGAAGCTGGGTAAGCAAGACACCTGTGCTGATGATCTGCTAACAGGTGACTTCATCATTACTGTTTGGTCTTCCCTTTAGGAGGCTTGTGTGGGGCTCCTTTCCGTGAAGGTGTTGCATGCTGCTGCTCACAGTGTGTTGTGTGGTTTCTGGTGGGTAGCACCTACTCCACCCTGATGTTCAGGCATGTTCTTTGGAGTGTTTTTTTTCTTTTTCTTTCCTTTTTTGCACATTTAAGCTAATTAACGTGAAAAGAATCTTTAAGAACCTTTAAAAGTTATTAGAGCTAAAATTGTCTCTCTTAATCTTTATGCTTTGATTCTTTAGAAGGTCATATGATCTTTCTTGGTCAGTTATGGGTGTGTGTTTTTTTCCTGTTTTCTGAAAAAGGGATAACATTGCCAACAAAAAGAGAAAATAAAAACTATTATTTCACCACCTAGAGAAAAACCACTACTAGTATTTTGAATTCTGTTCTTTCAGTCATTTCACTATGCACATATGGTAGGTATTAGTTAACTATTGCCATGTAATAAATTGCCCCAAAACCAGCAGCTGTTGACTACAGTAAACACCTGTCACCTCAGAATTTTGGAGGTTCAGGAACACAGGTCCAACCTACTGGTGGTTCTGGCTTAGGGTCCGGCAAGGTTGCAAGCAGTCTGTCAGCCAGGCTCTGCTCATTGCAAGGCTCAGTTGGGCCAGCCAGCCAGCACCTTCCAATTTCACTCACAGGCTTTTGGGCAGGAGCTTCAGTTCTTTCTCAGGGGCGACTCCATAGGGTTTCTCACAGCACAGCAGCTTGCTTCTGCTACACCAAGTGACCCAAGAGAAAAAAATAATAAACAAAGATAAAAAAGCACACGTGGGCAAAATGGAAGTCACAGTCTTTTATAATCTAACTAGAGGTCCGTTGCACAAAGATTCGTGCAATAAGCCTTCCTTCCCCTGACTGCCGGCATGGTTTTCCTCTGGCACCCGGGACCCAGGCCTTCATTCCGGCCGCCGCCTTCCATCTTCTCTCTGGCCAGAGGCTTCAGTCTTCTCTGCTTTGGCTGGAACACTGCTCCTGTAGCTCCCTCTACCCTGCACCCTCACTCTCACAGCAGGCGTCCTGGCCCACCCCACCGCTTCACACCTGCGTTTGCAAATTAACCCTCCATCTTTGTTGGGTTAATTTGCATACACACTCCTGATTGGCTGATGGGTGTCATGGAGGTATAGTCAATTTGCATATTTCTCTTTTATTAATGTAGATGTGAAAGTGGTATGCCATCACTTCTTTCTCTATTCTTTTGGTCACAGAGCCCGACACTGGTGCAGTGTGGGGTGGACTGCACAGGTTTGTGAATACTGAGTGGTAGGCATTATTGGGGCCCTCTTAAGAGGCTGCCTTCCACACAATATATATTTTCACAGAAATGAGGTTTTTTGGCATGTGCTGTTCTATAATGTGCTTTTAAAAATCATATGTATGTCAGAAACATCTTTCCATAGCATTAGCTGTTATGATGCAGGGTTAATATTAGTGAATGCATAGTTTTCCATCAAATGGAAATGTCATAATTTGGTTGCTCAATCCCATACAATCCAGAAATACATTACTATTCTCACCAATGCTGTGATATGTATCTTTATTGCGAAATCTTTATGCACGGTCATTATTATTTTCTTCAGATAAAGTTTTAGAAGAAGCAGAACTGCTAGGTTAAAATGTACAAATTCTAAAGCTTTAATATGTACTTTCAAATTTTTCTTCAGGAAGTTTTATAACTGACATTCATAAAATGAAGTGGGAATAGGTGCTTGTGCTTGAGGTTCTGATGGCATGTTGGTTCCTGTACCCCTGTGGTTCCTAGTCCCAAAAAGTCAAACTTGAAAAGACTAGTTTTCAAATAACCCAGTTGAGATAATTGGGAGATTTTTTTATATCGAATGTATTTTCAAAGACACCTAATTCCTTGACTAGTTAATTCATAGAATGTATATTTGCAACCAAATGCCCATTGGGCTTCCTGGGCTTTGGGGGGAGGAGTTTTGTTTTGTTTTACTTTCCAAATAATTGCTAACAGACGCCATAATTATTCGAGTGAGATGTATCATTTTATTAGATATGCTGAACTTGACATTGTAAGATGGTTTATTGGACTGCACTCAGTAAGAAGGGCACTTCGTCACTGGCTGGCATGTGTTGTCTACAGGTTAGTGGTTATTTGAGGCATGTGGTCACCATCAGAACATAAAGATTCCTGGGCCTCCAGGAGAAAGCAGCGTGAGGGGAATGTGACTGAGAGTCTCTGAAGAGCGGGGGAATCCTGGCCAGAGGAAAGGACCTGGATAGAAGAATGGAGTGAAAGTAGAAAGGAGAAAGGGGAAAGCTGCAAAGTAGAAAGAAGAAAGGGGAAAGCTTCATGTTGTAACCTGAAAACCTGGGTTCTACTACTTAAACACTGTGGGTCCACTTAGGGCAGATCCCTTGTGCTTGTTTTCTCATTTGTACAAGACTGCATTTGTAGATTCTCATTCTTTGTATGATCTGTCTCTCTCCATTGGCCTTCCCAGTGGGCCCCAACACCACTGGGTCAGTGCTCTGGACAGCAATACAGCATATGGTTAAGAGCAGGGACCCTGGGGGCACACTATATTGGACCCTTGGCACAGCTCTGCTAACTGCTTGCTGTGTTGCCCTAGCCAAGTTACTTAACCTGTCTCTGCCATAGTTTCCTCAACTGTAAAATGGGGATTATGATAATATCTAATGCTGTTCCAAAGAATGCATTCGTGAGAATTCCCCACAGAAACAGTAGTGTGTGTGTGTGTGTGTGTGTGTGTGTGTGTGTGTGTGTGTGTGGTGTGTGTGTGTGTGTGTGTGTGTGAGAGAGAGAGAGAGAGAGAGAGAGAGAGAGAGAGAGAGAGAGAGAGATATTGAGAGAGAGAAACTTTTAGGAATTGGCTAATGCAATTGTAGAAGCTGCCAAGTCCAAAATCTGCAGGGTGGGCAAGCAGGCTGAAGGTTCAGAGAAGAGCTGGTGTTGCAGTTTGAGCCCAAAGGTAGTCTGCTGAAAAAATTTCCTTCTCCCTGTGGAAGGTCAAGTCTTTTTTTAAGGCCTTCAACTGATTAGATGAAACCCACCTACATTATGAAGAGTTACATGCTTTACCCAGTGTACTGATTTATTTATTATGTTTTAAGGTGTGGGTTTTTCTTAAGTTCATTAGAAAATTATCTAAGCATTTTCAGTGTTCTGTTTTCAATCTTCATCCAAGGATTTGCTTAGAGCAAGGGAGGGAGGAAGAAGGGGTAAGAAAACATCAATCAGCTGCCTTTTATTTCCTCCCCCACTAGAATCAAACCTGCAACCCAAGTATGTACCATGACTGGGAATTGAACTGGCAACCCTTTGGGGCATGGACAATGCTCAACCAACTGAGCCACTCTGGTTGAGCAACATGCAGACATATTTGAACAGATGTCTGGGAACTGGCCTAGCCATGTTGACACGTAAAATCAACCACGCCAAGGAGTAAACAAGTTAATATTTTTGAAAAGCTTAGTATAATGCCTGGTGTACATAACAAGTATGCCATAAGAGTTTATTAAGTAAACAAAGGTCTCCCCATTCTGTAGAGCCTTTCTTACCCCGTGCCATCCACATCGCTTTCCCAGATTAGCCTGGGCCCAGGTTTCTCGAGGATTGCTCCTCATGTGCTGCCTCTATTTCTCTACATACTTCAGTCCTGCCTCCACTGTCCTGTTCTCCTAAAACAATGTCACTGAGTTCACCAGCAGCTTCGTGATTGGGAAATCAGGTGACCTCCTTCCACTTGCGAATGTCTCCGCAGCATTGGATGGTTTTCTGTCCCCGCAGAGGGCCCTCCTGCCTTGGCTCTCTGTCTCAAATCCCCCCAGATCCTCCTCCTCTGCCAGTCACTTGGCTCTGCCCTGCCCCCAGCTCTTAATTTACTTTCTCTGCAGTTGCTGGGGCATCAGACCGCTTCTCCCACTCCCACAGCTACCCGTGCACCCACGTCTGATTCTCTGTTCTGGGTGTCTCCCTGTCTGTTAGACATCTCTTTTTGAGGAAACGCAAATTCTACACGTCTAAAACCGAGACTCATCAACTCCCCACACCCAGCCTCTCACTCTGTTCATCTCTCTTGGTTAAGTGTAACAGAAACCTCAGGCCATCCCCAGAGTGTTCTTTTGCTTCACTTCCCCACAGAGTCATGTTGATACCGGATCAGTGTTTCTCCCAGTTACCCTCTCCTCTCCTCTGTCCCAGTTCAGATGCTTCCTTCTTTTCTGGACAATTCCAGCAGTTATCTGACTGCCTTCTGCTTCTCCTTAACTCTATAGGTTTTCTGTGTTGCTGCTTGAGCTGTCTTTCAAAACCACAGACCACTTTCCCACGTGAGAATGTCTTAGAGCACCTCTTTTTTAGGTAGTCAGCACTCCCTCTAACGGCACCTAGCTCTTCAGAGCCAGCCCTGCCTTTGTCTCCACCTCATTTCCAGACACTGTCTTCTACATACCCACTGTTGCTGCCACACCAGTACCCTTCCCGGGGATGCTAAGGTCTCCCTCGTAGCTTGTCACTTTGTGTGAGCAGAATCTCTCCTCTCAAATCCCTTTCTCCATCCCTTAAATAGTAATTTAAGCACATTGTACATATTTTAGTGATACTGGAAGCATATAAATAAGCCTTGAGGTTTCTTAGGTAATATCTGTGTCCTCACTGAGTCTTATCTTTGAACCTTATAATCAAAAACTATTCCTGGCACATACTAGGTACCCAACTAAAATGCTGAATGATTGAATCAGATGATGATTATTTAGATGTTTTTAAAGTCAGGATAGTTTAAAAGATACGACACTGTAACATTTATGTAGTGTGTGTGTGTGTGTGTGTGTGTGCACGCGCTTAAATAACTATAGTGATAAAAATTTACCTTTGCTTGTTTATGTGCGTATATGTTTAACAAAAGGATGATGCTTTGAGCTCTTATATAGCGTGTTGTTCTATTTCTTCCTACCACCATAAACCTTTTTTGAAGGACTGTGTTTGAATATGGGTAAGATTGAGAATATAAAAGGTTATATGCCTTATACAGTTGGCCTTTCAACAACCTGGGATTGAACTACATGGGTCCACTTACATCCTAATTTTTCCCCTGTAAATATACCATTGGCCCACCACAGATTCAACCAACCACAGGTCAAAAACAGTATTTTCAGTCTATAGTTGGGAATCTACAAAGGCAGAGGGCTCCTATTGGCATTGTTATGCACCATTTCATATAAGTGTCTAAGGACTTTTGAAACCATGGGGGCATCTTGGAACCAATTCCCCTGCAGATCCAAAGGACAACTAAGTTGCAGGACAGATGAAAGTTATACAAGTGCCCTGGTTGGTGTGGTTCAGTTGGTTGAGCATCATCCCGTGCACCAAAAGGATGCTGGTTTGAGTCCAGGTTGGAGCACATGACCAGGTTGCGGGTTCAGTTCTCAGTCGGGATGCATACAAGAGGCAGCCTTTTGTTGTCTCTCTCACATTGATGTTTATCTCTATTTCTTTCTCCCATCCCTTCCTCTCTCTTTAAAAAAAACAATAAAGCATATTTTTAAAAGTTATACAAGCATTTTTTACTGCACAGGGGATCAGGGTCCCTTATCCCTACATTGTCCCAGGGTCAACTATACAATGAAGTTTTCTCTAGGGACTTATACACATACATGTCATAACAATATGGCACCATCCCAGCTCACAACGAAAGTTTATTTTTAAAAAATGTTACATGTGCCAAAACCGGTTTGGCTCAGTGGATAGAGCGTCGGTCTGCAGACTGAAAGGTCCCAGTTTCGATTCCGGTCAAGGGCATGTATCCTGGTTGTGGGCACATCCCCAGTAAGGGGCATGAAGGAGGTGGCTGATCGATGTCTCTCTCTCATTGATGTTTCTAACTCTCTATCCCTCTCCCTTTCTCTCTGTAGAAAATCAATAAAAAATATATTTTTAAAAAAATGTTAAATGTGTGACAGGCTGAATAATGGCCTCTCCAATATCTCTGCGTCATCGTCCTTGGGACCCAGAGAACATTACATGGAAATGAGACTGTGCAGTGTGATTTAGTGAGCAGGCTTGGGGTGAGTACATTCTCCTGGATTATGCAGGTGGGCCCACTGTGATCAGAGCAGTCCCACAGACGGACGGAGGCGGGAGAGGCTGGTGTCAGAATCAGGGGAGATGGCATTGTGATGTGACGATGAAATGGCAGTGATGCAGAAACTGGAGTCGTGCACTTTGAAAATGGAGAAAGTGGCCACAGTTTCAGGGAATAGGCAACCACGAGACACATAAAAAGGCAAGGAGCCAGGTTCTCCCTCACAGCCTCTGGGAGGAGCTGGACTTCTGACATCCAGACTTAATAAGAAAATTAATTTGTGGTAATTTAGTACAGCAACATAGAAAACTAACACAAAGTAAAAATCAGCGAAGCCTCTGAAGTGACCTGATTGAGCATTTCCTCTCTGGAAGTAATCCTCATGGCATTGAGCCTTTTTTCATTGGGAATCTTCATTGTGTAGTTGATCTGTTTCCATTTAAATGGTCTTTCTGACTTAGCATCTACTTCAAAAATTGTAATTGCCAAATTTCTGGCTATAACAGATTGTATGGAAGGAAAAAGCCAAGATTTGGATAGTCATTCAAAAATAATCAAATGCATTAAGATATGTTTTCTGAAAACTTTAAGATTGGATGGACATTTCAAAGAAATCATATGTTCAAGAGAAATCAAGATGTGGCATAGGTGAATATCTAAACTGCTGCCTTGCACAACAACTTCAAAATTACAACTAAAAGACAGAACGAACATCATCCAGAACCATAGGAAAGCTGGCTGAGTGGAAGTTCTACAACTAGAAGGAAAGAGAGTGGCTCATGGAAACTCAAGAGGAGCAGCAAAAAGCTGAGATATGGAGACACGCGCATGGAGAGGATGGGTGGCAGAGTGCCTGTCTGACTTCTTCTAGCAGGAGGGAGATGGAAACTCCCAACTGCACTGAACCCCAGTTCCGACTACACTGAACACCAATTCCAGGTGAGACTCATACGAGAGGGAGTCTGGTCTGTCATGAAAAGGGAGGAGTGCACGGAAACTTAGGGGAGCTGCAAAAGGCAGAGGTCTGGAGGCACGCATGCAAGTGCACGCAGAGAGGACTGACTGCTGATTGTGCCACTGGCTTTCTCTAGCAGGAGGAAGATGGTACCTCTGAACTGTGCTGAAATCCAGTTCTGACTGCACTGAACCCTAGTTTTGGGTGAGACTCTGGGGACCCAGACTCATATAGAGGAAACTCAGGGGAGCCTCGAAAGGCAGACATCTGGAGGCACGCAAGTATGCGCAGAGAGGGCTGCAGTGAATACCGAGAGACACTGAGACCTAGAGGCCACATAGGGCAGGGCTGATGGGAAGCCAAGGCTGTCTACTCAGCCCTAAGACTCCACCCCATCCAAGCTGAGCACAGAGGCTTGTGCAGTCTTGCAAGTCTTGTATCATAAGGCTGGCTCCAGCATAGAAGTTCTCCCGGCATAGACACAGCTGATCCCCACAACCAATTCGCTTGGAGGACAATCCCCCCCAAATGATACCAACAGTAATCAAGACTTAACTACAACCAGGCTATACACACAGTCCACAAAGGGGTGCACCAATAGAGTCCACCTCAGGTAACTGGGGAGGCGGAGCTACTGGGCCATATAGGACACCTAGAACACAAAGCTGTTCTGCTAACTCAGAGAAGCAGTGAAAATGCGGAGACAAAGGAACATCATAAACAAACAAAATGGAGGAAAATAAACAACTCAATATAAAATTCAAAACTACAGTTATAAGGTTTTTCAAGCATTTCCTAGAAAAGATAGATAAATTTAGCGAGATCCAAGAGGAGATGAAAAAGGACCAACAAGAAATTAAACATACACTGACTGAAATAAAAAATATTATACAGAGACCTGACAGCAGACTAGAGGAACACAAGAATCAAGTCAAAGATTTGAAATACAAAGAAAACACTCCACTGGAAAAGCAAAGAAAAAAGTTGAAGATAGTGTAAGGAGCCTCTGGGACAACTTCAAGCATCCCAACATCAGAATTATGGGGGTGCCAGAAGAAGAGAGAGAGCAAGATACTGAAAACCTATTTAAAGAAATAATTACTGTAAACTTCCCCCACCTAGTGAAAGACATAGACTTACAAGTCCAGGAAGCGTACAGAATCCCAAACAAAAGGAATCCAAAGAGGACCACACCAAGACACATAATTAAAATGCCAAAAGCAAAAGACAAAGAGAATATTAAAAGCAGCAAGAGAAAAACAGTTAATTACCTACAAGGGAGCACCCATACGACTGTCAGCTGATTTCTCAACAGAAACTATGCAGACCAGATGGGAGAGGCAAGAAATATTCAAAGTGATGAATAGCAAGAACCTACAACCAAGATTACTTTACCCAGCTAAGCTATTATTCATAATTGAAGGTCAGATAAAGAGCTTCACAGATAAGAAAAAACTAAAGGGGTTCATCAACACCAAACCAGTATTATATGAAATGCTGAAAGGTACTCTTTAAGAAGAGGAAGAAGAAGAAAAAGGTAAAGATAAAAATTATGAATAACAAATACATATCTATCAAGTGAATCTAAAAACCAAGTGAATTAAAAATCTAATGAACTGAATAAACTGATGAATATAATAGAGTTAGGGGCATGGAAAGGGAGTGGACTGACAATTCTCAGGGGGAAAGGGCTGAGGGGGGTGTGGGAAGAGACTGGACAAAAATCATACACCTATGGATGAGGACTATGGGAAGGAGCTAAGGGTGGGGTGGGAACCAGGTGGAAGGGAACTATGGGGCGAAAAAAAGAGGAACAATTGTAATAATCTGAACAATAAAGATTTATTAAATTATTTTAAAAAGAAACCATAGTTCATTAACTTACTAAATTCAATAGAAGCCTGTATATTTCATAAGGCCTTTTTTTTACCATTTAATCAATAATATTATTCAAGTATAATAATTAAATTATATCAGTTAAATAAAAAGTTCCAAGGTGATATTATCAGATTAGAAAAAAAAGAACTACATCTTCTGTATATAACACTGTTTAATGATTAAATGCTACTTATGATTCATTCAAGTATGCTAATCACTTCAAACCAATTTTACACTTTAAATTATCTACTTTTGAGTTAAGTGTAAGTCATTACAATTCCAAAGTGCTTAACAGCCAGATATGGCAATTTGTGAATCCATTAAATTTTTTTCACCTAAATAAGTATCAGCTGGTTTGGCTCAGTGGATAGAGCATCAGCCTGTAGACTGAAGGGTCCCAGGTTCGATTCTGGCCAAGGGCACATGCCCGGGATTACCAGCTCGATCGCCAGTAGGGGCGTACAGAAGGTAGCCAATTAATGATTCTCTTTCATTATTGATGTTTCTATCTTTCCCCTTTCCCTTCCTCTCTGAAATCAATAAAAATATTTTTTTAGCAAAGTATCAGCAAAGTGTGGTCCAAGAGCTAAGAGTGGTTTTTACATTTTTAAATGGTGGAAGAAAGAATCCAAAGAAAAATAGTATCTCGTGACACATGAAAATTATATAAAATACAAATGTAAGCTTTCCTAAACAAAGTTTTATTGGGTGCTATGGACTGAATTTTATATCTCCTTTCCTCCCCGCTTCCCCCAAATTCATTTGTTGAAACCTAACTCCCAGTGTGGGACCTTTGTGGGTGATTAAGTCATGAGGTTACTACTCCCATGAATGGGATTAGTGCCTTCATAAAAGGGTCCCCAGAGAGATTCCTGGCCCCTTTCGCCATGAGGATGCAGGGAGAAGGTTTCTCTCTGTCATCCATGAACCAAGGAGTAGGTCCTCGCCAGACAAGAAATCTGATAGCAACTTGACCTTGGACTTTCAGCCTCCAGAACTGTGAGACATGAATTTCTGTTGTTTATAAGCCAGGCGATAGTACTTTTTTTTATAGCAGCCTGAGCAGACTAAGACATTGGAACACAACTATGGCCATTTGTTTGTGTATGGGCTATATGAGTGCTTTCTCACTATGTCCATAGAGTTGAATGGTTGTGACAGACTGTATGTCCCCACAAATTGAAAATACTATCTTATTACTGAAAATTTTGTGATCCCTATATTCAACATGGAAATCCTTACCATTCTGGAATACAAATGCAAATATACTCTGCACTCTGTAGGGCTAAACAGGGTCCCTGATTCAGTCATAGTTCCTACTTTATTATCCAGGTAACCCCTCCAGCATTTTGCTGGGAGTGATTAATGATACTCAGAGTGATAACACTTTCTTTATAGGGAAAGATTTCAAACTCTATAAAGACAGATGAAATTCGTTTTTAGATTCCTGGGACTTCTATTTGAAAAATAAACTCATATTCAAACACTAACTCAAATACTTCATGATTGCTAGATATATGAACATTTACTCTTTTTTTATATATCCCTCACTTGAGGATATTTTTTCCATTGCTTTTTAGGAAGAGTGGAAGGGAAAGGGGGAGAGAGAGAGGAGGGGGGAGGGGAAAAACATCAATGTGAAAAACGCACATTGATTGGCTGCCTCCCCCACGAGCCCGGACCAGATCCAGGGATCCAACCTGGAACCCAAGCACATGCCCTTGACTGGGAATCAAACCTGAGACCCTTTGTTTTGTTTGGTGCTTGGGGCGACACTGTAACCACTGAGAAATACCAGCCAGGACTGAACATTTACTCTTAGGAGAGAAGCTTAGAAGTGCTCCATTCCAGATACCCGTTAACATAGAGTCAATATTTGAAATTACCGTTGATGTGGTTGTCTTTTTTTTTTTTAATGCCTATACTAGTTGTGTTTTAATTTTTTCTTTTGCAAAAAGCAGTGAATTTCCCATTATAAAATTTAGTATCTCCATATTTCAACCCCCATGTTTATTGGAGGGTGACCTATTAGATTAACACTACCTTAAAACATAAAGCTGGGTTCTGTCTAGTATAGTACAACAATATGAATTAGCTAATTGTTATGTGTACCGCTAGGAAAATGATTTTTTAAGTGCAACTTGCTTACACTAGAATTAAAACTTTTGCTGCATTTACATGTAGTACTGAAACAGTCACGTTAAAATGCCACTTGATTTATAGTGCAAGGGTCTAAGTCTTTTCCTTTAAGGCATTAGCCGATGTATTTAATTTATCATCTTCTACTGGTCCTCTCTCCTTTGGAAAGTGGTATAATGCGAGTGCCTAGGTCTATGGTGTCAAGATGTGTCTGAGGGGCTGGGACATACACACCTTCTAACCAATACTGTGCAGAGGATAGATTAGCCCAAATGAAGTTCTGTTGGTCATGGTGAACGCATCTTAGCTGAGGTGTTGTGGGCAGTAAGAGGTGATGTTTCAGCTTGCTTTCCTAAGTATTTACTCTCTCGCCTGCAACTGGGACAGCAGATGGCTGTCCAAGTTGTCAGACTGTGATCTGACTTGTTGCCCTGGGGAATGGTTCCTTATGTACAAGCAAATCAGGTCAGTGATTCGAATTTAAAGTGACCAGCAGACATTGAGTGGGAGGGAAATCAAGAATTACAATTATTTATGTGACAAGTTTCTGCCATTAAACACTAATGTATTTGAATACTGTAATTCTAATGAGATGACAGAAATCAAAGTGTGTTCTAAGTGAAGTTGCACTGTAGAATCCAGTTTTAACTGCCTTCCTGAAACACAACCTGCAGTGTGTGTGTGGGTTGCTATAGAAATGGTGGTTACTGAACCAGCGTCTAATCACATATGGCGCATATGTATCAGGCACTAGGGATACCCACTCATAATTGGCCTGTCGTGGATTTGTCTCTGCTTCAGATGGTGGATATTACTGCTGATGCTGGGCTCATTGAACTAGTCCTTTTAGGTAAGTATTGGCCAGCCTGCCCTTGGAGGTGGAGCTTGAGTTAAACTATATATTTAAGATTTTCTTCCACTTTATTGTTTTTTGGGGGGATTAGAGGGGTGGAAGTTCTTAAAGCACTAAATTATGTTTTTAACTTCAAGAAAATTATTGCTGTCTTATCTTTTTCTCTATACATCATGAGCCATGTGTCCAGATGGAAGGGGACAGACATACTACAATACTGAGATGCAGTGATTGAGTTATAAGGATGAACTATTTTATATTGGGTGGGCAAAAGTTAGAACAAAAGAAGGGAGTTCATTTCTGTAATATTAAGTATGTATTTATGTGTGTGATATTAATTTTAGAACCAGATGCATCATCTTTAATTTTTTTTCAAAAAGAAGAGACTTGACAGGTAAGGGTATTAACACAGAAGTAAGCAGACTTGCCTAAGTAATGTCAATGCAGCCTTAAGAAGGATGGTCTGCAGTAGGTCTTCTTGCAGTGAAGCTGTCTTAGAAACAAAGAAATCACTCTCATGAAAAGTCTCTACTTTTTCCCACATGTGAAAATTGCCAATAAAAGCAAATCAAACTCCTAACAGATATGTAGGAGGGGAAAAGGTAATTGGCATGCAGAGAAAACTGATTGAAGTGATATAACAGAAAAGAACACAGAAGGCATAGGACTTAATTTGGGTGTAAAGGATGACAATCCAGTGAAAACATCAGCTTGCCTGAGATCTTGGCACAAATTGTGATTTATTTTTGAGACACAGATTGTATCTTTTTGCCACAACAATGGACCATTAGCATCACAGTTGTGTGTTCTGCCCCTGTTGTTCAAGAAGAGTGGAGGGCAGCGGGGAACACACGAGCTGCCCGTGGGAAGGATGAATGCAGAATGATCTCAGAACATGGACATTTGTTTTTCAATGTTGCTTAGCAACTCAAAAAATAATCTTGTAATGTCAGTCCCTTCCTAAGAATTGTCAAGCTTTTTATATTTGTAGCTGTTCCCCATCACCACCACCACATGAGAATTTACAGAGACTAAATCATCACATTTGCTCTATTATATTTGTGGTTCAGGGCCCTTTTTGTTTTAAAACCCTATTTAACTTTTAGCACTGTGTAAGTTCAAGGTGTACAGCATAATGATTGGACTTATATGTATTTTGAAATGATTAACACAGTGGCTTTACTTAACATCCATCATCTCATATAGATACAAAAAAGAAGAAGAAAAAAATTTTCTTGTGATAAAAACAAGACCTTCTCTTTTTTTTTCTTCTTTATTTTTATTGTTGACACTATTACAGATACCTCTTCCCCCCCACTCTTTCCCCACCTCCACCCAGTTCCCCCTTTCCCTCTGGACATCACCACACTTGTCTGTGTCTATGGACTATGCATATGTGTTCTTTGGCTAAGGACTTAACAACATTCATATACCATGCAACAGTGTTAATTAGAGTCATCATGCTGTACATTACATCCTAGTACTTACTTTCCTTATAACTAGAAGTTTTTCTTTTGACCACTTTGCTCCATTTCCGTTCCCCCCACCCTCTCAATACAGAATTTAAAGCCATCAGATACTTGTATTGCCTTATTTGCACTTATGATTAGGACTAATGAGAACTGAACAGAAATAGGTCATACATGAAGGACAGAGCCCCACCATATTAACAAAAAACAAAATCAAAGTATGTTCAATGGGAAGATATGTACACATGTAGTACATTAATTAAAAAATGGAAAAAAATCAAAGTATGTTAAAAGAGGAAAATGTCATTATAAGTTCACCTATAGAAAAGTGGTAGGCAAATGGAATCATGAGTACATCAAGCTCAAAGAAACCTTACCTGGCCATCCATGTCCATGTTTATGTTACAGGTGACAAGTTCCCTTCAATAACATCATCAGGTACTACGGTATATGGATGTTTCTAATTTGAATTTTATTTTGTAACTTTACAGCCTATTTTCTGTTTTTTTATAAATTTGTTTTGGTTTTATACTTTTGTATGAGCTATAAGCTCTTTTATATTACAACATATTTAACACATTATTTTTTTTATTGATTTCAGAGAGGGAGAGAATGATAGAAGCTCTCTTTCATGCCCCTGACTGGAGATTGAACTGTGCCTCCTGGTTCATAGGTCAGTGCTCAACCACTGAGCCACACCAGCCCTGGCACATTATGGTTTTTTTAAATAAGGTCAACACATTGAATGGCAATATTTTTTTTCTTTTAATATTAGTCTTGTATGTTAATCAGGCCTAGAAATCATTGGTATGAAAGATAGTCCTGGCCTGATACCTCCTTTAGGTCAAGTTTTATCAACACTTAAGATTTTATCTTGCAAAAATATATATCACTGGGAAAACCTTTTACAGAAGTATTTTGGAATAAAATTTTACCTCTTAGTAGCTCTGCTATCTGGACAAAACAAGGGGACGCCCATCTAAGCCCCCCACTTTAGAGGGCCTTGTGCTGGTCCTCATCTAGCTGCACCTTTTCCCCCTGGGATAAACTGTCCACTGAGCCGAAGGGATGTGGCTGCCTGGAAGCTGAGCTTCCCTTTCCAGAGCACCCTCCTGTTTTCCAAGACACTAGAATTCCCCAGCTTACAGGCCCTCTCCCAGGTCCGTCTCCCAAGGTGGGCTTGTCTGCTCATATACACATGCCGTGTGCACACCCCAAGCCAGAGACATTGGGAAGGAGTGGCTATTGGCTGGGAAGTTAGTTTGTACACATGAGAAGGGGGTAGGTCACAAGCTAACACCCCTTTCGCATGCACTCAAGGAATCTAAAAATTCTACACTGGACCCTGCCTTTAGGTTACTATAAGTTTACGGTGGAAGGAAGCGATACATTTACTTAACAATGTGATCCGTTGGTTTATAACTTAAATGTGTGTGTATTGTATGTGGCCCGTCGTGTGTACTCTTGAATTCTGCCAATACTAGGTGAGGATCTATCCTTAGGCAAATCAGTAACTTATCTGCCCCTCATGTTTCTAGCCTCAGAAACAAGACATAGAATCCTACCTTTCAAGAATGTGTAAGACTGCACTCAGCACATTGCCAGGCATGATTAAGTTCTTAATATCTTGCTTCTTTTTGCCTCCTCCCTTGAATCACTTCTTCCCATAGATCACACATGGGCACACGGATGCACAGAGCATACACATTACACACCCAGCCTGCACAGAGAGCTTCATGCTAGGTCTCTGCACAAGCATCCTTGCTCGCCCTGAAATACATCACATGGATATGTAGTATGTGGTGACCCAGCCATTTCAAATGTGCAGTTTGAAGTGTGTCTGAATTGAAGGGAATGTAGATGGGATCATTTGGTGAGGGAAACCTCCGTCCCCCCAACCCACCCCCCAGGACTCATTCGCAGCTGAGCTGATCCATTAGAAAAACAGGTGTTACTATCAAACAATAGCTTTCATCACTGTTTGCAACACAGCCCAGGAATTTTTGTGAATGAGAAAGAAGCTGAAGCTCAGCAGGTTTTTTCTTCAGAATTCAACTCCCCTTCCTTCTCTAGTAGGTCAGGTGTTTGTGCATTCCTGCCTCTGTGCCAAGACTTAAGGTGACTTACTAGAATAATGGACTAACTCTGGGAGCACCAAACAACAATCCATTCCCAGATGTGTTCCTTTGACCCATGTGGTTGATTTGGGCACATTTTTGCTCATTGTATTTTAATTTGCTGCCAACATTTAAAAGTTGAAAGATTTGCCATGGACAACTATTCTTGGCTTCTCTTTTTAGATAAAAATCGAGCAAGTAAGCAAATATTTACTGAATATCCTCTCTGTGTCTGACGTGTCTCTGTTCTAGGCTCTTGGGATAAAGCAATAACAAAATGAGTCAGGGAAGGTCCCTGTAATTATGAAGCTTTTGTTCTAAATGGAGACAGTTTACTTTAGATGCATGAATGCTGTGAGGCAATGAAGTAGAGTTATGTCAGAGGGAACACCTGTGTGGGCAGACCCTTGGGAGAGGTGACTGAGCTGAGATCTTAAAGTAGGAGCCTAACACAGAAATGTCTTGGGTGCAGAATGTTCGGGGGGGAGAGGGGGGAGAGACCTGTCAACACAAAGGTGTTAAGGTTAGAACCAATCTGGACACACAGCACACAGCCACTTCACTAAACTGCCCTGCCCCTTAGGGTACAACAGCATTGGAGGTGCAATAAATCCTCACTTAACATCATCCTCAGTAGATTCTTGAAAACTGTAACTCTAAGCGAATGGACAGATAACAACCAATTGTACCATCGGCCTGTTGACATGAACAAGAGTTAAGTTCCCAACACATTTATCTCATCATCAACGTTATAGCAAAATGACATTATTCGAGGACCTGCTATATCTTGTTTGCCAACTCCTGGCCTGTTGTCTGACAAGTGACTAGATTATTTCTTAAATATATTAGAAATATTTCTGAATTTGCTTCAAGCACTGATTGCCCACTTGATACACCAGGGCAACATGGTGAGAAATGGCCTTTCTGAAAGAATCACCGCACTCACAAAAGCGCAAATAAATGAAAGTTTTGCTGCTCCAAGTGTGGTCTGCGGATAGGGACTCTTAGAACTGCAGAATCTCCTGCTCTGCTCCAGACCCTCTGAATGCTTTTTTTTCTTTTTTCAGTGTGTGTTTAATTGTTGTTGGTTTGGTGTTTTTTTAGAGAGAGAAAGTGGGACAGAGAGGGGGAAGGACGGAGGGAGGGAGAAAGAAACATCGATTAGTTGCCTCCCATATGCACCCTGACCAGGGATCGATTGGCAACCTAGGTATGTGCCCTGAACCCACAATCAAACCCCAAACCTTTTGGTGTACTGGATGACACTCCAACCAACTGAGTCACACTGGCCAGAGTGACAATCTGCATTTTAACCAGATTGCTGTTGTAACCAAAGCACTGGTTTAGAGCATCTTACCACATTTGTTCAGGTGTCTGTAAGTTTCTCTTTTGCACTAGCTCTGTGTCCTATTACAATCCTCTCACCTGGAGATATTTTTTCAATCGATTTTTTTAGAGAGAGTGGAAGTAGGGATAGAGAGAGAGAAAGAATCATCGATGTGAGAAAGACACATGAATTGGTTGCCTCCTGCACATGCCTGATGAGGTTGGGGATCAAGCCTGCAACTGAGATCCCTGCCTTTGACATGGAATCGAACTGGCACCCTTTGGTCCGAGGGCCAACTCTATGGAGCCAACCGGCTAAGGCACACTATCCCTCATTTTGAGCAAGTTTTTAAATGCTGGAGGCTGTGCCTCCTCAAATCCTGTTCTGCTAACCCATCTGATACTTTTCTGAGGTCAAATATGTACAAAATAAATATTGAATTTACTGGGTAATGAACAAAATTTCTCTCCATCTGAGCCTATTAGCCTGTAGTCTGATGAACTACTTTCTTGAAAATTTATATATGCCTATTATAAATTCAAAATGCTCTCATTAAATTTTATTAATGCTATTATGTATTCTACTACTTCTGGCTACCCATTTAAGGCACAAGCTTTCTATAACTCTGCCAGAAACTTTATGCTTTCTCATTACTGCTCTCTCCTAAAACTTGTTTCAATAAGTCTTCTGATAACTAAGCTAAAGCTTAAGGTGGCTGGGGGTGAGGGTGGGGGGGGACAACAAAGGGAAGAATCAGTTGCTTAGATTACATTTATTTTGTAAGAATCTGGTTTAGCCCTGACCGGTTTGGCTCAGTGGATAGAGCGTCGGCCTGTGGACTGAAAGATCCCAGGTTTGATTCCGACCAAGGGCATGTACCTTGATTGCGGGCACATCCCCAGTAGGAGGTGTGCAAGAGGCAGCTGACCGATGTTTCTCTTTCATTAATGTTTCTAACTATCCTCCCTTCCTCTCCATAAAAAATCAATAAAATTAAAAAAAAAAGAATCTGTTTTTAAAAATTATCCTAAAAATACCAGGGAACATGTAGCTGAATACAGATTCCTTTCTTGTTTTAATGTCTTAAGAATTCAACATACCTGTGATTTTTATGCTTTGAACAGAAGGATCATGGTTATATAGCAAGTTGCCCTTAATGTTATTCTTGTTTAAAACAGTCCCAAAATGTACCTGCCCAAAGCTATAACAATCCAGCCATCTGTATATAACTTTTACTCTTCAGTTGGATTGCTTTCAACAAGAAAGATTAGATAATTGACCACCAGGTAAATGCTTTGCTGTGTAATTAACAAGGAATGTTTCTTCATCACAGATTTCATGGGAAAATGATTCTAAAGAAGGAAATATAGCCACTCAAAAACATAGATTTTAATCTGGAAAAAAAGAAGACAACTCCACAATATCATAAATGTAGAAAGTGACACCATTTCTGCTAGGGGATGGATTCTTATATTCTGATTGTAGTGAGTGATCTTGTCCCAGTTTTGTTAAGGCAACATAAAATAGACTTAGACCTTGATATTCTATATGTACATCTGGTAGAAAAGTATGATAGAGGTTATAGCTTAAGATAATATAGATGAAAGCCAGAAAAGTAAGGCATCTGGTTTCCAGAGGAATTCTGCATATTCAGGGTTCTAGGCTCTATGACTAAAATTAGCAATAATGATAATACTAATAAAAAGGTAATATTCTAATTAGATCAGATGTCCTTCTGAACAAAGTTATGGTGGCAGGGGCTGAGGCAGAGGTGGTTAGGGGTGATCAGGCCAGCAGAGGAGAACAGTTAGGGGCAATCAGGCAGGCAAGCAGGTGATCGGTTAGGAGCCAGTGGTCCCAGATTGCAAGAGGGATTCCAGATTGGAGAGGGTGCAGGCAGGTTAAGGGACTTCACCCTACCCCCTTGTGTGTGAATTTCATGCACCAGCCTCTAGTCCTATATAATAAAGGGCTAATATGCAAATTGTCTCCTCTACCAGGAGTTCGACTAGGAGGCAGAGCCAGCCAGCCAACCGCCCACAGCCCCTCGCCCTGGCTGGCTCCAACCCCAATCGGGGTAGGCCAGCCAGCCAACTGGCTGGGGCCCCTTCCCCCAACTGGCCCGGCCCCATCAGCCCCATGAATTTGTGCACCAGGTCTCTAGTAACAATAATAATATGGATTTGAGAGGTGTATACTTCTTAAGAGTATTCCTCAAACCAGTTAATACCCACATCACACTGATTACTCAGCATTAGTCACCACAGCCCAAGGGTTACTGGCCATTGTCAGCAGCTGAGAGGCAAGGCAACCATAGGTTCAACCATGTCCAAGTTCATGCCTGTGTCACATGTGTATGTCTTACCTCTGTCCATAAATGTTGCCAAATAGTTCGCAGTGATACTTACATGAAGGAGTAAAAATGGCTATATTTCAGTTGAATATTCACCTTTTGATCCATGTAACTTCTTTGAGATGGGTTTTCTGAGTGTGTGTGGAATTTCTTCATATGTCCCAGTTTACAGATCTAGTAGAACTCACTGCAGTTCTACAAGAAAAGCATATCAGTTGGAGATTGTTAGCCGCAGAAAGTAGAACACCCAGCTGCAGCATTTAGACCATGAGCATGTTCATTTTCTGCCTCGCAAAAGAGATGTAGGCCTAAGGCGCCAGGACTGCTTCCTTCCCTCACGACATCACCAAGGACCTTCAGTTCCTCTGCTGTGCCATCCTGGGCAGCTCCTCAGTTCACACAGCCAGAAAATGGCAACGCTGAAATTCACATGCAGGATTAACTTATGTTAGGGAAGTCAGCCATGTAGCCAGTATTATGCTGGACTATTTTTTTTTTTTACCTTCCAAGTGTTCTGAGGTCTGACATGGTAACAAATCTCGATGTAAACAGTAACTTGGTCCCTGTGCATTGGCTGTTGTGCAAGGTACCAACTTCCATTGTGACCTGGGAAAGTGTGGTTTTGCACTTATGTTTCCTTTGCTAGTTAATCCTGTTCCTAATATCAGGTGCGTCTGCTTGTTACCAAGCACTGAGATGAGGTAGCCTGGCTTTATGCTAGCAAGGCTTCCAGGCAGGAAAAGCCAGAGAATCAGAGCCCTATCAGTGGTATTTACATTAGACATTGCATTTGGGACCCTTTTTCATATTTTAGGGTTCTTTTCCCTTTTGGTGGCCATTTTGAATTCATTTTTCTTTATATTTTGCAAATAAAAACTGATTTCATTATTGCTTGGGAACCAAGCAAGACAGCAGCACACTGGAGATGGCTCCTCAGATCTTATAGACCAGCATACGCTGTATTTCTTCTTCCTGTCAATTATTGTGTGCAGTAATCATTTTAGTTCAATGTAGCTCCTAAGTTAAGAATTCATGATATTTACACACAATGACCTTTGCCAAATACATACATACCTAACTCAATTTCAAAAGATGGGGACAATTTTCAACCAAGTGTTCTCGAAAATATCTCTCAATCTCTCCATTGTGTAAGGTTTCACTCTAGAGAATGATAATTTGTACAAAACTGATCTATGGGTATTGTGTTGAGGAAAAACACTTTTCCATAAAGTGTTTTTCCTCACTTTTCCATATCTGGTTTTGTCCCCCATTCCCACACACACACACTGCCTGCAGTCATTCTTCTAGATGTGGTTTAATGAGGTGGTTTACTACTAGTTCTCAATAGCAGACCACGCTAGGTAGGACTCCGGGTTATTGGTAATAAGGGAGCAGAGCTCATAATAGACACACTGATGACAGCACAGACGGGGGAGGGAAGAAGAAAGGGAAAAGGGAGGGAGGGAAAAAGAGAGGGAGTGGTGAAAACAAACGTGGGAGTGGGTGGAGGTATTAAGTGTAGAAGTATCAAGTCTGTTCCTCATAGGGACCTGAGGACAGCAATATTTTAGAGCCTAGCATTGTAGTTCATCATAATCCTGACCCTGAGTTATCATGAAAAATCAAAATTATATTCTATCCTATAAGGTAGGGGTGAATGATACATTCTAGAATTATATAAAATTGCTTTTTCAAATTTGGGCAAATAAGACCCAAATTATACAGAAGAATAACTCTCCAATCATACTCAGGTGGTGTATCCATCCACCTTCATGCAGAGAAGCTTATCTTTGGTCTGTTTTATATAAATCTCTGCTACCTCTCTCCAGCTTGGCTCAGTAGATAGAGTGTCGGCCTGCAGACTGAAGGATCCTCAATTCAATTCCGGTCAAGGGCACATGTCTGGTTGCAGGCTCAATCCCCAGTAGGGGATATGAAGGAGACAGCCAAATCAATGATTCTTTCTCATCATTGATGTGTCCATTTCTCCTCTCCCTCCCTCTCTGAAATTGATAAAAATATATTTTGGGGGGGAAATTTTCTGCTTGGGGACACACTAAAATGCAGCAGCATTAGAAAGTTCAGATGCTTTTTAAACTATTTGAAAGCCACAATTCTAGAAATTTCTGTAATGCAGAGTTTCATTCATTGATGATGCCGAGAGATTGCTATATAACCTTTACACATGCAGTCCCAGTAATAGACATGCCCACAGCCTTGCACAGAGCAGAGAGGCGCTTGTTGTGGCCATCAGCCTACTCCCAACTGACCCACTTACCAGTTGGCCATCCCTGCTCTGCAGGAGCAGCTGTGCATAAAGAAAGTGGCACCTGGGCCGGGCCTGTGGGACAGAGCATGAGGAAGCACAGGGTCCTTCCTGCACATCTTCACCAGGTAACCCGCCTGGATACTCAACTTGTGCCCAGGAAGAGGACCCTGGGTGAGTCAGTAGGGAGCCCTCAGAAGGAAGCGGTGGGAAGAGGCTGGGAGGGACTAGCATGGAGCAGGGAGAAGGAGAAGCACAGGAACAACGTGAACGGAGGAAGCAGCTGCTGGGCTGTTGTGTCTGGACCACAGAATAGACACTCACTCAGGACAGCCCTTGGGTGGGCAGTTGTTCTGACCAAGGAGCATCCTGTGGCTGGAAGGGGCAGGCAAACAAGGAGAACGTGGAGGCCTTGCAGCTGTAGCTTTCCTCTCCTGCTCTGAACTGTGCGAGAGGGTCCCCACTTAGCACCCTGGCCAAAGGTCCAGCAGTCACATAACATCATCAAACCAGAGACTGTGCAGAGGCCTGTGCCCTGCTGTCCTTAGCAGCAGGGAAGGTTCCAGCAGGAGTCCCCATCCTGAGTGCAGGGAGCTCCTCTGATGTGAGGAAAGTGTCCTCTTTCTGCAGCATCAGGAAAAACGTGTTTCTAGTTTGCAATTCATTCACTCATTTCCCTATAGCTAATCTCTTCCTACAAACAGAATGCTTGGAAATGGCTTTGGCCAATAAAGCATGATCGTTGATGCTTAAATCCCAAAACAGTGTTATCATCTATTTCCTGGGTACATTTTACAGAAAACGTGGGCCCTGAGCAATGCCTTTTTCTCAGCTGACTCTGCTCCCTTTTGTGTTGGAAAGGGCAGCGTCTCGACCTGAACCTCAATTTCTTCAGGAGATCTTTCCTGCTGGCCACCCCCAGCTTTCCTCAGACGGTCACCTGGTGTTACTTTGAGGTTGCAAGGCTGGCTTCCGCTCACTGTTAAGTACTGTTGAGCTCCTACACCAAGGGCATGTCTGTGTGCTGAGCAGAAGACCCGCCCACTCTTGCAGAGTGGACAAGGGGTGACATGTTTCTGGAAAATCAGTGGTACTGGGACACATGCCCTAGGAGTGCCCAGATGTGGGAGTTCTTGAGAGCTGGAGAACTTGGGGAAAACTCATGGCATGACTTGAGTCTTGAAAGATAGGTAAATTTTGGGGAGAGAGACTCTGAGTTTGAAGCAACAATTGTTTGCCAAGTCTGACTTGGCATGATGAGGAGGGACCTGGAAGAATTAAGGGGCGGGGATGGGGTAAGAAAAGCTGTGACCAACTGGGCCTCCACTTAAAGTCCCAGTGACTTCTTGTTGCTGATAGCATTGGAAGCCCTGCCCAACCATTGGCAGGCAGGCACTCACCTCCTTTCCAGCCACCCTCTGACAGACCCCTCCCTACAACCCATCTTGCACCTCCATCCCACCCCTTGCATTTTGCAAGCCCTATTGCATGCAACCCCCTCCTCACTCTCTCTGCCCACACCAGGTGGCATTCTTTCCTCCTTGTGCTCCCAAAGCAGGTATTTGTCCTCAGTCACTGTCCTTTCTGGCACCCACCAGCATCACCACCACCACCACCACCACCACTGGACAGAAGCCCTCCAGGCTGCATGTGGGGACCTTTTAGCTGGGTAGAGTGTGGGCGTCCACCTGCTTGGCTTGCCCCCAGTGTAACTGGGAGGTATTTTTAAGTCCTTCCAGTTTCTGCATTGTGTTTACTTGTAGAAGGCAGAGGCAATTTAGTGATCCAGTTAAGTGGTTTGCCCTTGAGCGAACAGGAGTTAGGATTCTGATCTTCCAGCTCTTTCCCTCTGGGTCTTTTAGCCTATCCCAGCACCCGCTCCATTTGAAAAGCAGTGACTTAAGACTCTAATCTGAGGAAAACTGTAAACCAAAGGATATGTAGCCACTTCCTGCTGATACAGAGATCCTGGCAAGCTTGCTGTTGTGGGAGAGGAGTGAGGCATGTGTCAGGAGGTAAACAGTGTGGGGGCCTGGGGAGCAGGAAGAACACTGGAAGCAGTTACAAGCAATCTCTTACCTAACTTCAGGGAAACGTTTGTACCAAACATAGAAACCCTTTTGCTTCCTGTGTCAAATGTACTCTGTTTCCTTAGTAGCCCTGGAGATCTCTGTTTCCTTAGTAGCCCTGGAGAAGTAAGTGATGTTGCCCTGGCTGGTTTGGTTCAGTGGATAGAGCATTGGCCTGTGGACTGAAAAGTCCCGGGTTCGATTCTGGTCAAGGGCACATGCCTGGGTTGTGGGCTCAATCCCCAGTGGGCGGCATGCAGAAGGCAGCCAGTCAATGATTCTCTCTCATCACTGATGTTTCCATCTCTCTCTTCCTCTTCCTTCCTCCCTGAAATCAATAATATATTTTAAAAAAGAAGTAAGTGGTGCTGCGTGTGGTGTAATCATCTCTCAGTTGATGTTGTTTAGCAGACTCATTGGAATTAGGCATCCTGTTCTCATAATCATTTTAGAAACCTTCCAGCTTGTATTTTATGTGGAACCATGATTTCAGCCTGTTGCATGGGTGAGTCAGACGGTGCAGGCTGTAGGCGCTTGCTGATACTTGAAGCCTGGCTTCTCCAGCCTTCTTTGTTCAGTTGCAGTCAGCAGAGGAGGTGTGCAGTTGGGAGGCATTACCAAGGCACCTTTCTGCCTGCTGCATTTGAATGTTGCTATGGCAACTGATAAGCCCTAGAAGCAGCCCCAACTATTGTTTCTTTCTTCAAGGGGAAGAAAACATCCCCCATTGCCGCCTCAGTGATATATGTACCCAAACAAGGTAAGGATTTGGAGACCAGAGAATATTTGGTGCACAGTTTGTGCATGTATTTCTTGAGTGGACAGGGCTATGCGTGTGGCCATTTGAGGTGGTGGCTGATTGCAGGAGTGAGCTGAGCTGGGTAGGAGCCCTGCTTAAGTGATGAGTGACCTCATCTTTGCTGATGTGTGGGGTGAGTGTTCACGTGCCCCGGCCAGCACACTCCCTTGCCCCTGCTGCCAGCTTCCATCATGGTCCTCAAAGTAAGGCTCTCTGCAGGTGAAACAGGTGACAGCCAAAAGACCTTGGGGCAATGAGTCTGCTGCTAGAAACCCTACAAAGTGAAAAGGTCATCAAATTCGGGGAAGGTTTACAGGAGAGCAGAAGAGCACTGGCCTTGGATGGACAGACCCACCTAGGTGCCCCTGCTCTGCTCCTGACCCTGGGAGTCCTCAAAGCCTTCAATAGCTCACCTGTCTTCAGTGTCCTCATTCAAAAAGGAAAATAAGTCCAACTTTGTAGGATTGTAGTGAGAATTACAAATAAGGTACTGTCAGCCCTTCGTCTCCATGAGTTTTGTGTCTGCGGATTCAACCAGCCACGGATCGAAAACAGTCTATGTATTTTGTTTTCATTTCACGGTTGGGAATTTGCAGATGCGGAGGGCCAACCATATGCATTGTTCTATGACATTTTATATAAGAGACTTGTGCATCCTCAGATTTTGGTATCTGTGTATACTGAGGGATGACTGTATATAAAGCACATCTGCTATGGACTAGCCAGTCCATAGTAGGAGCTCATTAATGTTAACTACTGGTCAGAGTAACAACAGAACATGTTCCCGGCATCAGGGCCAACTGAAAGTTTTTAGAAATAGCTATGTCAGACTTTCTGGGTCAGCAATTGCAAAGATGGGACCAAGGAATCTATATATTAAAAAAGACAAAACAAAAAACTTCCCAGGGTCATTTCGATGGAGCCAGCCCGTGATGCCAGGTAGGAAATTCACTTACTTGTTTGAACGTAGAGGGTAGCACTGCTGGATTTCTCCTCCTTCTCACTCCTGCCAACCCTATCATGCTGCTTGATTCTCCTCCTAAACTCCAATGGTTTCTGCTAAAATCACCTGTGTTTGGAAGCAGGGATGTTTGGTGAAGTGGCTGGAGGGAATTTAATAAAAAAGGCAAAGAAAAACTAAAGTGACGCGAGTTGAAAAGCATCTCCAGGAAAGCTGTGTGCAGCCCCTAGCTGCCCATTTTGGCTCCCCAATGGTTATAAACATGACATTTAAGGTGACTTGTACCAGATGCCAGAGCTTTAAATAGGAATTTAGCATACCTAGAGCTGAAGTTGTTTTCTGCACCCACAGGAACGTGGCTAAAGAGTGGCCTTGGCCTCGTGCACCAGGAGGGCAGCCAGCTGACGTGGACGTATATTGCCCCTCAGCTGGGGTACTGGGTGGCAGCCATGTCTCCCCCCAACCCAGGTAATACAAAGGCAGCACCCACAGGCATGGGGAATGATGTCCTGAGGGGTCAGGTTGAGTATACTTTTGAAAATAACTTCAACAGGGATATCACATCTTAAAAATGGTTGAGAGTCTGAAAAAAATCAAATGATGAAACGAAGGTACTTCATGAGATGCGGAGTTCTAGTTGGAACTCTCCCATCTTGGATAAGAATAATGCACGGAAAATCATCTTGTCTCGTGTCTTTGTTTCTCTTAGACAGCTGCCATAGGAAATTCTTAATCTAAAGCCCGCAGAGGCAGCTCAGACCTCCTCCCTAATTCCTGAAACAGCTGTGGCCGGTGTGAGAGAACATGTAGGGAAAGGCATCCAATGGAGGGACTCACAGCAAGTCATCACGGGTGACTTCTTAGGGCAGAAAGCTCAATACAGCATTTCCAAAAGGTTTTTCAAAGCCAACCAGTGGCTTTGTACCCAGAAGAGAGTATTCATTTCCATTTAGGAAATGTGAATGAACGTGTATTTTTTTAAAGTATGACTAAAATTTTATTTTTTTAACCAAGAGCCCCAATTTACCCCAGTGAGTATGCAAGAGTTGTTTTTTTTTTCAAAATAGTCACATTAGGAGAATTATTTCCAATGCTGCACAAAGCACCTTTTGAATGTGTCTCATGGACTGCCTCCATTAGTGAGATGCTTCCTGGCGTCAGATCTTGATGCTCAGGGGTACAGCTGAAAGCGCCATCCATGTCCCAGTCTGGTGAGTACAGTAGGTGACTGAGCCTAGGTCAGAAGGCGCTATGATTGAAGAGTATCTCTTGTAAATTAGGCATGAAGGCAGTTCCAAAATGGGAGTCCACCATGTTTCGGTGGTGTAATTATCATTGGAAGGAACACTGAGACTCCCAAAATAACTAATTTATTGGGACCATTCCAATGGGTTTAGTCTGTCACCATCCTCAGAAAATGCACACTTCACATCTGTGTTTATAGTATATGTGTTTCCCTTTATGCTATTGCTTTTGTAGCAATATAGGCGTGAACCAGTCTCCAAGTCTGAAATACCTAGGAGATGATGGAGAAAGGAAAGAAATTCCTTAGGTACCAAAGCAGAGACCACAAATCCCAGGCGTTAAAGCTGACTTTCATTTTAGACCTGTTTCAAACAACTTGACTATCAGTTTTCCCATCATGAACAGATTAATAGATACTCCCGTAAAGAGGGGAGAAAGAACTGCTGATGTAGGTCCTCTGAAGCTTCCCAGTAGTAAAGGAAGAGGAAAAACAACTACAAAAAGCATACATAGCACAGTCCCTGGTGGCATTTAATGTAGAAACATATGTTGGTAACCTCACAGCCATCACTGTTATTAAAACAAATTACCGTGATGCTGTGTCTTCCTGAGCCCAAAACCAGCAAGAAAATGATTAGGGTTTTCCTCTTTAATTCGCTGGTTAAGAAGGAAATGAAGTATGCCTGTGAGTTTTATAAAGGTTTACATTGGCAGAAGTTACAGTAATAACATTTTAAGTACTTAAAGGAATTTAACTTCGGTTACTTGGAAATGACTTGTATGTACACCCAATGTGTTAGTGATGTCTGCCAAGGCATGGCCGTGCTGCAGTGCCCGGGCAGGCTGACTTTGTGTAAAAAACAATTGTTTCTCTGAATGATTAAGGCAGGATATGGTTGTCAGATATTTTTTCAACCTTTGTAAATATTAACACCACCTCATTGAAGTGAATAATGTGGTATTTTGAACATAAATAATGTCACTATTTTCAAAAGCTATTAAAACTCCTTGAGCTTATCGAGCTCTGAAGGTTTTTTTAATAAATCTACCCCTACGAATATAAAAAATCAGTAGGTAAATGGGTGAAACAACATAAAACCACATTTCTTCCTTCCCACTTTGCTGCGCTGCCAGGATACCTGGACAAAGATCATAATTTGGGCAGGTTATTGTTGTTGCCTGCCACCTGTACAGATGCTGAGCATGAGGAATCTGAGTTAAGTGCTTCTTGAGATTCTTTACAATGTAAACGAGAGTCTGTTTACCTCTGATGAACTGGTCTGTGAGTTCTGGAGAGGACTGTGGCCACATCAAGTTAATCATTTTGAAAAGTTATTGTAGAGGAACATTTAATTTTTAAAGAATGGAAGGCATTTTAGAAACATTTGACACTCTATACAGATGGGTGTGTTTTTTTTTTCTTTCTTTATTGATTAAGGTATTACATATGTGTCCTTATCCCCCCACTGTCCCCCCTAACCCCCTATATGGGTGTTTTTTAAGTCATAGTACATTTCCTTCATACATCTCAACTAATTTATTTAGGCAAAGGACTGTTCACACAGTCACAATGATGGCCAAGTGGAAGTGAGAATTAAATCTTGTGATTTTTTTTTCTCCTGCAGTATAAAATCTCCTGATATTCAGGCCATCTCTCTGAGCGTAAGAGTCCCACTCATTGTATTATCATGCATCCATTTGCTTTCATTAAAAATCATGTGTTTAGAATGCTGAACGCATGTGGCTCTCAGCTAAGGAGGGACCCTGACGCACTGCATGTAGTATGTGCATATTCAGAGCTGCTGGCCACAGCTGCTTCAGTAATGGGGCTGGTCATCGCTCCTCATTGATGACATTCTGGTATGAGCTAAAGGGTGTTTGCATCATCCCTGCTCCGGGCCCGAGTCAGTAAGAGTAATAAAAACATGATATTTGCTCTAGCCGGTTTGGTTCAGTGAATAGAGCATCAGCCCTCAAATTGAAGGGTCCCAGGTTCGATTCTAGCCACGGGCATGCACCTGGGTTGTAGACTCAATCCCCCACCCCCACTGGGGTGTGTGCAGAAGGCAACCAATCGATGTGTCTCTCTCACATCGATGTTTCTCTCTTCCTGTTTCTCCCCCTTCCTTCCTCGCTCTCTAAAAATCATTGGAAAAATATCCTTGGGTGAGGATTAACAAAATCAAAAAACACATGACATTTGTGTTCTTTAGTCCTCTGTGTATTTAAAGGTTTCCACAAATCTGAAGTGTCCTTTTCTGACCTTCTAGGTCCTGTTGTCACCCAGGACATTACCACGTATCACACGGTGTTTCTTTTGGCCATTTTAGGAGGAATGGCGTTCATACTTTTGGTTTTGCTGTGTCTCCTTTTATATTATTGCAGGTAATGTTTTACCATTTTGGCAATATCTTTTTTTCATTTGGAATGGCTTGTGCAAGCATGATATGGAGGTTTTGTTTTGTTTTTTTCTTCTGAATCAAGGTCTCTTGTAGGTAGAAAAAATCCGTACACACTGAATATTTGTCATCTGACTTGTAAACGAATGAAAGACATAAGAGGCACACTGTGTAACATATATAACATTACTTAGAAGGGCAGTTATAGAACCCTATTACTCTTGCCCTGTGATTGGTTTAGAATATTCCTAGATGCTGATTAAGGTGTGATATTCTCAAGGACAAAGCAGAACTATTTTTATTGTGATGCCTCATCTGTTCTGTTTTTGAGAAGCTGATTGTCGATTCTTGGGGTAATCGCTTCTGAATGAATGACTCAGATGCACTTATAAAAACCTGTGAGTGAAATGTGTGGACTGTGCTGCTTTGAATCAAAATAAGGCTGAGGGGGTGTGTGTGGTAAGGAGGCATCTGGCTTGTTTCTTTCTGTGGAAATTGGGAATTAGTATTTTACCTGAAATGCAACCATGGTGAGAATCTCTAATCTTTGGGTTTGGATTGTTGTCTCTTGAACGTAGGCGGAAGTGCTTGAAACCTCGTCAGCACCATAGGAAACTGCAGCTCCCTGCCGCCCTGGAGAGTTCCAAAAGAGATCAGTCCACCTCCATGTCTCACATCAACCTGCTGTTTGCCCATCGGGAGTCGGAATTCCCAGGCCCACTCTCTGTCACCAGCCACAGCCGCCCGGAAGCCCCAGGCACCAAGGAGCTGATGAGTGGGGTCCGTTTAGAAATGATGTCTTCCAGTGGAGAAGTGGACCTGCATACCCCCATGCTGAAGCTGTCCTACAGCACTTCCCAAGAATTCAGCTCTCGGGAGGAACTCCTGTCTCATAAGGAAGAGGATAAAAGCCAAATCTCCTTTGATAACCTTACACCGAGTGGGACGTTGGGAAAGGACTACCACAAATCTGTGGAGATTTTCCCCTTAAAGTCCAGAAAGTCTATGGAAAGAGAAGGCTATGAGTCCCCTGGGCGCAGTGACTACAGGAGGAGTTACAATGCTATGCTGTCACAGCCTTTATTTGAGAAGCAAGACCGAGACAGTCAGGCCTCCATCAACCATATTTCCACAGGGAGTAAGCTCACCATTCAGGAACACATGTACCCCGCGCCTTCCTCTCCCGAAAAAGAGCAGCTGCTTGACCGCAGACCTACTGAATGTATGATGTCACGATCCGTAGACCACCTGGAAAGACCCACATCTTTCTCGCGGCCCGGCCAGTTGATCTGCTGCAGCTCCGTGGACCAGGTCAATGACAGCATTTACAGGAAAGTGCTGCCTGCCTTGGTCATCCCTGCTCACTATATGAAACTGCCTGGGGACCACTCTTATGTGGGCCAGCCACTGGTTGTTCCAACGGACCAGCAGCTTGAGATCGAAAGACTGCAGGCCGAGCTCTCCAGCCCCCATGCGGGGATCTTCCCACACCCCTCCTCTCAGATCCAGGCCCAACCCTTGTCCTGCCAGGCCATCTCTCAGCAGCACTTGCAGGATGCAGGCAGCCGGGAGTGGAGCCCGCAGAACGCATCCATGTCGGAGTCTCTGTCCATCCCAGCATCCCTGAACGACGCGGCCTTGGCCCAGATGAACAGTGAGGTCCAGCTCCTGACCGAAAAGGCTCTGATGGAACTTGGTGGCGGGAAGCCACTCCCACACCCCCGGGCCTGGTTCGTCTCTCTGGATGGCAGGTCCAACGCACATGTTAGACATTCTTACATCGATCTCCAAAGAGCTGGGAGGAACGGAAGTAATGATGCCAGTCTGGACTCTGGCGTGGATATGAATGAACCAAAATCTGCCCGGAAGGGGAGGGGAGACCCTTTGTCTCTCCCACAGAACCACCCACCTGTCCAGGAGCACCCTCAGAAGGAGCCAAGGGTGGCGGACAGCACCGCCTACACGCAGCTTGTGTACCTGGATGACATGGACCAAAGCGGCAGCGAGTGTGGCACCACCGTCTGCACCCCTGACGACAGTGCCCTGCGGTGCTTGCTGGACGGCTCCAGCCGGAGGAGCGGCAGCCAGCTGCCCAGCCTGCAGGAGGAGACGACCAAACGGACTGCGGACGTCCCCCCCGACCCCCTGGCCAGCCCCGATCAGAGAGGGTCTGCTCACGAAGACGATGAAGAAGACGATGAGGATGACCAAGGAGAGGACAAGAAGAGCCCTTGGCAGAAGCGGGAAGAGAGACCCCTGATGGCGTTTAACATTAAATGAGGGACTGCAGAGTCACCCAATCTAACAGAATTGCCAAAAAATTTTTACTTATGGGAGCGCTTACACGTTTGTGGAGGAAGTTGGACAACGGCAACCGTGGCCTGGGGACATTTCCATTTCCGGTTGTGTGAATGTTCGAAAGGAATTACAGTGATGACTCAGAAGAGAGGAGGGCGGTAAGGGATGCCTCTCCGCCAGGGAGGTGGCCGAACGTCGTGTCTGAGTGTCCTTCCACGTACTTGCCGTGTCCCCCAAGGACACTGAGAAACCACAGTGATGTTGCTGGTTCTGATGACAACCTCAGTTCTCCCTCAGATTCCAGGAACAGATGAAGCTCTTTTTTTTTTCATCGCCTGAGTCAGTTTTATCACGATAATGCTCCTGTGAAGTTATGATTGAGAAATTAGCTTGGCACTTAGTGTCTCGAGGTATTCATTACCTCAGAGGAAAGCTATGCATTGCTGCTTCATGCTCTTACTTTGCCTAGGTTTTTGCTTTGCGTGGGTTTTGTTTCGGGTTTGCTTTTTTTATAAGCCCAGTTTGGTTGTCGAGATTTTATTCCTTTGTTTTGAACCAGGGCACATCCCCTTGGTTCTTGGTGGTTTATTTCCATGTCTCCATTCAGGAACTCTTGTCCTCTCTTAACATCCAAGCCTTTTAATGAAATTGTACTGAAATTTTTTATCGGCTGAGAATCCTTCAATTCTGGTCCCATTAACTCCAAGTGCCTTTTTTACAGTGACAACAGACAGTCCCTCACTTATCCTCTTTGTTTTTCTTAACTCTTGTAATGGAACTGCCTGGATTTTATAAAGTTATTAAATGATACCCCTTTTCTTTGAACTGCATGCTGCCAAGTGCCCGTTCGTGCACAGAATTCCAATTTCCGCGCAGTGTACTCTCCAGTTCTCCTGTGTGATGTGGATTCTGTTTAGCTAAGATAAACTAGAGGACACCCTAAAGACTCCCCCCACCCCCACCTGCCACTTCATCCCTTTGGCCACTAGCCACCATTATGGTTTTATTGGCTGTTTGTATATATGATTACATATTAGCGCTGGAATTCTATGGGCTGATCTTGCTTTCCCAACATCAGTATGAACTGAGCAAGTAAACTGAATGTGACTATTAAAAAAAAAAATCTTATGTGCTATCCAAAAGTGCCAGAATGACTCTTCTGTGCATTCTTCTTAAAGAGCTGCTTGGTTATCCAAAAATGAAAATTCAAAATAAACTCTGAAGGAAAAAATAAAAAACTATCTTAGAGTCATTTTCATTCATTCTGAGCCATTATTTGTTTTAAAGTCGTTATGAAGAAATTGCGGTTCATTTCTTGGCAGTCTAAATGCCAGCTTGTTAGACTTATATTCAGAGACCACCATGAATTTAGATTCTAGTTAAAGTCCTTAAAATCCACCTTTGCATTTGGTTTCATCCAAGAATACAAAGTAACATTGTGCAGTGTTTCATATGGGGAGAGAGATCTGCACTTTCCAAGAACCTGAGGTTTTATGTTCAATATTGATTCACTTTACTTCTAAAAGACCTTATTAAAATGACCAGAACTATCCCAGATGTGTAAGACTGTTGTTCCTCGAAATCATTAATGGAAATACTGGATCATAGAAGAGATTGGCAGAAGTAAATTAAGCCAACTGTGTTTAAAGGAACAGCTTCCTTACAAAATCTTTATTGGTGAATTCCAGGCAGGCAGAAAACTAATCAGGCTGAATTTTATTATTTTAATTCTAAAGAGTAAATGTTTAGTATTTTGCTTTTAAGAGGGAAACCTGTTGAGAGATTCCCCACAGTGAAGGACATCCAAGTGGGAGTCTGTGGTGTAACAAGTGAGTGGACACTCAGGAGTGAACATTCTCACCGATAGGTGGCAGGTGAGTTTTTGCAGGTGAGTCTACTGACACTCCAGGAAGAAGCCCTTTGTCAACTACCCTCCAGAGAAACGGTAAGTAGCCTCTCCCAAGAATTCCTAGGGTGCCCTGGCCAGTGTGGTTCAGTTAGTTGAGCATTGTCACATGCCTTGTACACCAAAAGGTCGCTAGTTTGATTCCCAGTCAGGTTATTATCCAGGTTTCGGGCTCGATTCCTGGTTAAGGGTGTTTGCTGGAGGCAACTGGTTGATGTCTCTCTTATATCCATGTTTCTCTCTCCCTCTCCCTCTCTTTCTCTCTTTAAAAATAAAAATACCACTGTTGCCCTGGCTGATTTGGCTCAGTGGATAGAGCCGTCAGCCTATGGACCAAAGAATCCAGGTTTCGATTCCTGTCAGGGGCACATACCTCTGTTGAAGGCTTGAACTGTGTCTCTCACATGGATGCTTCTCTCTCTCTGTCTCTCCCCCTTCCCTTACACTCTCCTTAAAATCAGTGGGAAAATACCCTCGGGTGAGGATTAACCAAACACACATACTAAAAAATCAATTAAGCCCTAGCTGGTTTTGCTCAGTGGATAGAGCGTTGGCCTGCAGATAGAAGGGTCCCTGGTTCGATTCTGGTCAAGGGCCCTTGGTTGAGGGCACATCCCTTGTGGGAGGTGTGCCGGAGGCAGCTGGTCAATGTTTCTCTCTCATGGATGTTTTTAACTCTCCCTCTCTCTTCCTCTCTGTAAAAAATCAATAAAATATATTTTTAAAAATCAATTTAAAAAAACACATTTAAAAAAATACCCAGGGTCAGACGTAGGTGACTTGGGGAATGCTGGGAGATCCCAGTCCTTTGTAGCTCTTCCTAAGGTTGCTGCCAGGGCAGTCACCTTTAAAGCATTGGTTTTCAGAAGAATATTATGAGAGAGCTGGCCGGAAGACTGGGGGAACGGGGAGTGGGGAGGATAGAAAAGGGGAAGGGCGCAGGGCAGGTTTCTGACTTCACACTAGGCTAGACCAAAAGCCGCAGTTTGCTGCTCTATTGACTAATGAGTTTGCCAACCACTGGGCTAGACAAAAAATCTGCCATGAGTATAGAAAATGTGGAGCAGCCAGCAGAGGTGAGAAGACACTGTTTGCCAAAGAAGGAGCTTAACTCATCTTCACTTACAAGTTAACATTTTTGCTCAGGGTGTCAACACTGGTCACCAGACTGTCTGCACATAGCACTATGACTGCAAACTGTAAACATTTATCTTTTCTCTAGAATGTTAGGGTAAAATATCAGTGTTCCCAACCAATTATATTGCTTAAAGGACCAAAACCATCAAAGGCATCATGCTTATGCCACCTAGTGGTGAGTGTTCTCCGGCCTATTAATTAAGGACACTTCAATTTGAATAAACCGGTCCAGGACCAGCTTTGGAAAGACAAGGGTGAGTGTGCCCAGGGGTGATTTGGACCTGCTTCTGTGCTCTAGGGAATGAGTTGGGACTGACATCTGTTCAGTCTCTGACTAGGAAATGATATGCTGAGAACAATAATGCATTCTATTCTGACAATAATTATTCCATTCTCAAAACTATATTAGAAAGATACTTTTATTTATCCATTTTACACCTAATAAATTGAGGCTTGGGGGTTAAGGACGTTTTTAGCAAAGGCCAGCTTAGGAGTACCCTAATTAAGTTAATAACAATGTACCTAACTATATAGTTTAAGTTTAAAACATTTGGCTTTCAAAAGAAATGTCAACTGTTGTACTGTTGATATTTGGCTCCGCTAATGAGTTTGCTGACCACTGACCTAAATGCATGTTTCCAGAGAGCTGGTTGTTTACACAGCTTCTAGACAAGTGACCTCAATTACTTAACCCCCAATTCTTCTTGATTCTGCATTTCTTCTTGCTGCTTCTTCATTTCCTCTTGGCTCTTCTTCATTTCCTCGTGGCTCTTACTCACATTGTCGATTTTGTCTTCCATTCTTTTCAGCCACTTTATGACCATTTTTCTGAACTCTTTCTCCCGCAGGTCTATTTCTTCTTCTATCTTGTTTACTTCCTTTTCTGGTGATACCTGCTTTTCTGTCATATGCAGGCTGTTTCTTTGTCTGCCTATGGTCTTTCTTCTCCAGGTGTCTGGTTATGTAGTTCTCTCTCCTACCTTGATTTAAAGGCACAAACTACAACACGACCAGGTATAACACACAAGAGTCTGAATAGAAATGTATTCACGATGTTAATAACCAGAAATAAGGTGACCACCAATAAAGACAAATTAGGGGTAAGTAGAGAAAAAAGAAGAGAAAAATGAGGGAAAAAGAAAAGAAAGAAGTGCCAAAATCAAATTGGGAGAAGGGAGAAAAAATCAAAATAAAATTTAAAAATGAAGAAGGAGGAGGAGGGGGAGGGGAGGAAAAAAGGGAAAGAGAAAAAAAGTCGGAAGAAAGAGAACAAGAGAGAAAAGGGGAACAAGTTATAGATGTGGGGAGGAAATTCCAATAGAACAGCCACTAATCCCAAGAAATGCTGGCAACAAGTACTTGGAGATTAATACAAACTACAAATAACAACCAATATCAAGGGAGGCAAGGGAAAAAAAGAGGGAAAAAACAAACCAAAACAAAGCAAACAAAAATCAAAATAAAACAGGTAGAATTAACAAAAACAATCTCACAAAATAGTATAAAAAATCGATATCACCGTCCAGGCAAACAACAACAAAAGGACATAGAGAAAAACAATTTTGGGGATAGTGTAAAGAAGAGAGAGGTTTGTATGGACTTGGAGTAGGGGATTTGAAATTAGATATATAAGTGGGGTGTAATTTTAACCAGGTAAAGAGAAAGAATAGGGAGAATATAAAGTTGGAAAGGGAAAGAGAAACAAGACAACAAAATGGGGAAAGTTAGGAAGAGAGTGTTGACATAAAGGTAGAGTTGAGATAGAATACAATTATGCTAAAGGAAAGATGAAAATAGAATGTAGAACTGTAATCCCAAAGTAAAATTAAGAGCAAAAAAATGACACTTTTTTTTCAAAAAGGTAAAATAGGTAATAATACTAGTTGAAAATAAAAATGTAATAATTAAAAAGGTAAAATCAATTGGGGAGAAAAGAAAAAATAGTTTTTTAATTAAAATATGCAAAAAAAAATAAAAAATAAAAGAAATAGAATGGGCAGTAGTGGAGGTCATTCACTTCTATTGTTCTGTTTGGCACTCCTGTTTCCCAGTCGGGAGGGTATTGTATTTCTCTGTGTTCCACTGCTAAGGTGTGTCTTAATCTCTTTATTCTTTTGTGATTATGCACGAGTCAATTTGTGGGTCATCCACTGGAAGGCAGTGTTTCAAAATTGACCTCTGAGACTAAGCACAGGACCTCTCTAGCCTGTGCTTAGGTCCTGCTATTCTGTGGTACTCAATACCGGTTTGTGGGGATGGGTTGCCCCAGAGCTTATTCTCTGATGGTTACACTGCGCTCCAATCCCCAGATTCCAGAAAAACACCCTTCCCTGCAGTCTCTCAGGATGTCTCCAATTGTGTGATCCTATGTATTGGGCTTAGCAATCAGAAGCCAGGGTCTGAAGAGGAGAGTTCTGTCTGTGCTCTCTTCCCTGCTCCTGCTCGAGCAGCTGGGACACTGTACTAACTCCCAGGCTGTCCTGCCTCAGATCAAAATAGGTTGCTCTCTAGGGCTCCTCTCTGTTACTAGTTCCGAGGGTCCCCTTCCACATTTAGGGATCACACCCTGCCCCACATCCACAGACCTCTCTTTAGAGCAGCTTTCCCCCAGTCCAGTTCCTACAGTTTGCAAGTCTGTTCTGCGGAACAGGAGACCTCACCTTATCCCAGGCAAAATCTGACCTTTCCGTGTGGTCTGTGGAGCTCCTGTGAGTCCGAGTTTCTGCACCGATTGGGGAGCGGTGTTCTCGGTCCCCCGGCTGTTCCGTGGGTGCTGCAGCTGTAGCTTTTCAGACCACCATAGACATCCAGTTCCCCCTGCAAAATGGCGTGGTCTCTGCGTTCACGCTGGTGGCTCCAGCAGACAAAAACCCTGTCGCTTGGTCAGGGGAGCCCCGCCCACTAGTCCCTCACCTTCTGGAGGATAACTAACTTTTAACTTGCCAACAAACACTCCCAGTGCGACTCTCAGCTGCTCTCTCCGTCTGCCCAGCGATAAGACTCCAGACAGGTCCGTCTATTCTGCCGCCATTTCCCCCATTTCCTTTACCTTCTAATTCCCCTCACCTCACTTCCTTTTGGCAATCATCATACTTTTGTCTGTGTCCATGAGTCTTCCTTCGAAACATAAGTTTTGAGTCCACTGACCGTTCTTTAGTTCTGGATAGTGAACAACCTTCTCAAAGAGAAATGCTTTAATTTCTGTTAATAAGGAAGTGAAACGTTTCAAAACGTTTCCTCTTGATAACCAACATACCTTGTTATGCAGTAGCAGATCTGCGTGCTATTTCAACTAAAAATTCTTCAAATTGGAGATGATTAAGAGCTGTAGCAATAATGGAGTTGATAATGTTAATCACCAATTCTATAACTGCAAATTTCTTCTGGAAATGTCTGCACACAAAACACTTTTTGATGAATGATGCAATGGTAAGTAAGTATCTCATGATTAATTTTTTCTTTCAAAATAGCAACAAACCCGTTTCTTACACCAGTCATACTTTTCATCCCATATGTTGAAATTGAGACAATTTTATTGAGTGGAATATAATGTTTTTCAATGCACTCAATTATAGCATTTGTTATATCCTCTCCATGTGTTTGACCTTTGGCAATAATCCTAAAAGTTCTTCTTTAGGACCTATAGATGAAATAAATCATACAAAAAGTGAAACTTGTGCTATATCATTTATGTCACAAGACTCGTCAACTGCTATTAATAAAGCTGATACCAATTTAAGATCTTCAACTTGCTGGTTGGTTATATTGAAGACATTTTAACTGTTTTGTCTTTCACTGTTTTAGCGGACAATGGTAACTCTAATTTATTTAGAATATCTGCTTTGTTCTTAAAATCTTGAAATAGCTCTTTGGATGCATTTATAAAACAACTTTTTATGTATTCACCATCTGTATATGGTTTTTCTCTCTTAGCAATCTCTTGACTAACCACAAAACTTGCAATATTAACATTGTTGGAAGATTGCATATAGTAATTAAATACAGAACTTGATTTTTCTTTACACTTCTGAAGTTCCTCAACTGCTTTCTTCCTTGCATCACCAACAGGATATTTACTGCTAAATAACACGTGTTTAGTTGTAGTGTCTCACCAAATTTGATTTCTTGTTATGCACCAATTTTTCCTGACAAATAATGACAGGTCAGAAGGCCACTTAAGTTTTGAATAAACGTGAAAGTCTCAGCCCATTCAACTTTAAATTCACGGTTTTTGTCTTGCATTTTTCTTTGCTTCTTCTTTGTAGCCATGCCAAACAGGGCACCTAAAAAAAGTTTCATTTTATAATAATAAAGCTATTAACACAAAATAATTACAATTCTTAAATTGATGACAAAAATACCTGTAGGATTGAAAAATGGCGGCGGAATAGACAAACATGTCCTGAGCCTTCTCCCTGAGCAGACAGACAGAACAGCTGATAGAAAAACAAACAACAAACAGGGAGTGTTTGTTGGCAATTTAAAAGATACTATAATCAAGGAGAAGGTGAGGGACTGCTGGACGGGGGTCCCCTGACCTGGCAGCCCCCACTGCTGCCAGTGTCCCTGCCTGAGCCCCCAGCTCAGGCACGGAGACGGCGCCACCTCGAAAGGGGAAGTGGATGTTTACGGAAGCCTGAAAAGCTATAGCTGCAGCACCCACCAAACAGCTGCAAGCTCTAGAACACCGCTTCCTAATCGACGCAAACACTTGGATTCAGAGGAGCTCCACACCACACTGGAAAGGTCAGATTTCACCTGGGATAAGATTAGGTCTCTGGTCCCACAGAACAGAAAGGTCTGCACACTGGGAACTGGACCAGGGAAATCTGCACATGGAGAAATCTGTGGATATTGGACAGGGCGTGACCCATGAATGTGGAAGGGGACCCTCAGAGCTGTTAATAGAGGGGATCTCTAGAAAGCAACCCATTTTGATCTGACGCAGAAGGACAGCCTGGGAGTTATTAAAGTGTGCCTGTTGCTTGGAGAGGAGTGGGGAAAGGAGACTGTGCAGACTTGCACTCTTTCCTCTTCAGATCTTTGCTTCTGATTGCTAAGCCCAATACAAAGGATCACCCAGCTAGGGACGCCCTGCAGGGGAAAGGTGTTTTTCTAGAGCCTGGGGATCAGAGCGGGGATTAACTGTCAGAGAACCAGCTCTGGGTATTCAGTGCTAAAGGGAAAGTAGGATCTAAGCACAGGCTAGAGAGGACCTATAGTCTCAGAGGTCAATTCCGAAACACTGCCACTAGAGGGCTGACTCACAAATTGACTCTTGGGTAATCACAAAAGAATAAAGAGATTAAGACACACCGCTGGCTTAAAAACTAGTGGAACGAAGGGAACTGCAATATTGTACTGACTGGGAAACAGGTGTGCCAAACAGATCAATAGAGGAAGTGAATGACCTTCACTACTACAAAGTCTATTTGTTTATTTTTTATTTTTTTAATTCTTATTATTTTATTTTTTATTTTTTCACCTTTTACTTAAGAAACTAATTTTTTTCTTTTTTCCTCGCCTGATTTTTACCTTTTTAATTATTAAATTATTTTCAATCAGTATTATTACTACTATTATTTTACCTTTTTGGAAGTGTCCTTTTGTTTTCTCATTATTTTACTTTGGCATTAGAGTTCTACATTCTAATTGCATTTTTCATTTAGCATCATTTTATTCTATCTCTACTTTTATGCCTTCACTCTTCCTAACTTCTCTTACCCTTTTCCTACTTTAGATTTTTCCTATTCTTTCTTTTTACTCTCTGTTAAAATTTCACCCCACTTATATATCTAATTTCTAATCTCCTACTCCAACACCTCTCTCTTCTTGGTCTTCACTATCCAAAAAATTGTTTCTCTCTTTGTCCTTTTGTTGTTGTTTGCTTGAATGTTGATTATATTGTTTTTATACATTTTTGTGAGATTGTTTTGCTTATTCTTTTTTTGTTTTGTTTTTGTTTCCTTTGTTTTTTACTTCTGTTTTCCCACACCTCCCTTGATATTAGTTGTTGTTTGTATATTGCATTAATCTCCAGGTACTTGATGCTGGCATTTGTCGGGGATTAGTGCTATTCTATTGTAGATTTCTCTCCATATATATAATTTGTTCCCCTTCTCTTTATTACTCTCTTTTTTCGTTTATTTTTTTTCTCTTTTTCTTTTATATTTTTACTTCCTTCTCCCAATTTTATTTTCACACTACTTCCTTTTCTTTTTCTTCTTTTCTCTCTTCTTCTTCTCTCCTATCCCCTAATTTGTCTCTCGCTGGTGGTCACCTTTATTTGTGGCTATTAATATTGTGAATACATTTCTGTTCAGTGCCTTGTGAGATGTACCTGGTTGTGTTGGTTTTCTGCCTTTAAATTAAGGCAGCAGAGAGAGAACTACATAACCTGACATCCAGAGAAGAGAAACCATGGGCAGACAAAGAAACAGCCCACATATAAAAGAAAAGCAGGGACCACCAGAAGAGGAAGTAAATGAAATGGAGGCAAGGAACCTGACAGAGAAAGAATTCAGAGAAATGATCATAAGATGGATGAAAAGAATGGAAGACAAATTCGACAATATGTGTAAGAACCAAGAGGAAATGAAGAAGAACCAAGAAAAATGAAAAATGACATTGCTGCTGTAAAGAGCTCAATAGAAAGCATCAGAAGTAGACAAGAAGAAGAAGAGGACTGCATGAGTGAGCTAGAACACAAGGTAGGAAAAAATACCCAAGTACAGCATCTTCTAGAAAAAAAAAATTAAAAAGCAAGAGGACAGCCTAAGGGAACTTTGAGATAACACAAAACAAAACAACATCCACATATAGGGGTTCCAGAAAGAGTGGAAACTGAGCAAGGAATAGAAAACCTGCTTGAAGAAATAATGACAGAAAACTTTCCTGATATAGGAAAGAAAAAACCCACACAAATCAAGAAGCTTACAGAGTCCCAAGCAAAATGAACCCCAAAAATCAACACCAAGGCACATTATAATTAAATTGGCCAACACCAGTGACAAATTAAGAATCTTAAAAGCACCCAGAGAGAGACAGAAAGTTACCTACAAAGGAACCCCCATCAGACTAGCGACTGATTTCTCAACAGAAACTCATCAGGCCAGAAGGGAATGGAATGAAATATACAAAGTCATGCAAAAGAAGGGTCTGAATCCAAGAATACTATACCCAGCAAAGCTATGAAACAAAATTGAAGGTGAAATCAGGAGCTTCGCAGACAAAAATGGACTAAGGGCATTTATTACCACCAAACCAGCAATACAAGAAATGCTGTAAAAAACAAAAAAAAAAAAGAGGAAGAAGAAGAAGAAGAAGAAGAAGAAGAAATAGGAAGCAAAGAAGGAACACATGGGTAAGAACAAAAATGCTGACAAATAAGTACCTATCAATAATAACTTTAAATGTGAATGGATTAAATGCTCCAATCAAAAGACATAGGGTAACAGATTGGATAAGAAAACATGACCCATAAATCTTCTGTCTAATAGAAACCCACCTCAGAAAAAAAAGATGCACACAGACTTAGGGTGAAGGGATAGAAAACAGTTTTTCAGGAAAATAGAAATGGAAAAAAAAGGCTGGGGTAGCAATACTTATATCTGACAAATTAGATCTCTAAGTGAAGGACATAACAAGAGATAAGGAAGGCCACTTCATAATAAAAGGACCAATCCAACAAGAAGAAATAACTGGTAAACATATAGGCATCCAATACAGGAGCACTCAAATACATAAAAAAAACTGAAGGATATCAAGGGAGAGATTGACAGCAATAAAATCATAGTAGGAGACTTTAATATCCCACTATCACCATTGGAAAAATCCTCTAAACAAAAAATTAGCAAAGAAACATCAATCCTAAATAACTCACTAGACCAGATGGAATTAATTAACATTTTCAGAACATTTCACCCCAAAGCCACAGAATATACATTCTTCTCAAGTGCACTTGGGTCATTTTCAAAAATAGACTATATGTTGAGTCATAGGCAGTCTCTTCAAATTCAAGAAGATAGAAATCATATCAAGCATCTTCTCAGATCACAGTGGCATAAAAATGAAATCAAGTACAATAAAAACAATCCAAAAAAAATCAAACACATGGAGACTAAACAGCATGCTATTAAACAATGACTGGGTTATCAGAGAGATCAAGGAAAAAATAAAAACCGTCATGGCAACAAATGACAATAAAAACACAACAATTCAAAATCTATGGGACACAGTGAAAGCTGTCTTGAGAGGGAAGTTCATAGCTCTACAAGCCTACTGCAAAAAAACAAGAAACAATGGTAATAAACTGCCTAACCCTACAATTTAAAGAATTAGAAAGCAACAAGAAAAGTCCAATGTAAGCAGAAGGAAGGAAATAGTAAATATCAGAGTGGAGATAAACGACATTGAGACCAAAGAAACAATACAAAAGATGAACAAACCCAAGAGCTGGTTCTTTGAAAAGATAAGCAAGATTGATGAACTTCTAGCTAGGCTCCCCAAGAAGCAAAGAGGGAGGATTCAAATAAACAAAATCAGAAATGAACAGATCCCACCAAAATACAAAGGATTGTTAAAAAATACTATGAACAACTCTATTCCAAGAAACTGGACAACCTGAAGGAAATGGACATATTTCTAGAAAAATATCACCTTCCAAAACTCAACGAGGAGGAATCTAAACATCTCAATAGACAAATAACTATGGAAGAAATTGAAGCAGTAATCAAAAAGCTTCCAGCAAAAAAAGCCTGGGGCCAGATGGCTACACAGGAGAGGTTTATCAAACATTCAAGGAAGAATTAAAACCTACGCTACCCAGACTATTTAAAAAATTTCAAGAGGAAGAACACTTCCAAGCACTTTCTGTGAAGCCAGCATCACCCTAATACCAGAACCAGATAAAGACAACACATTGAAAGAGCATTACAGGCTAATATCCCTCATGAACATAGATGCCAAAATCCTCAAAAAAATTCTAGCAAATCAGATCCAGCAGTACATCAGAAAGCTCATACACCATGACCAAGTAGGATTCATCCCAGGAATGCAGGACTGGTACAATATCCGCAAATCAATAAATGTGATACATCACATAAACAAATTGAGAGATAAAAATCACATAGTCATATCAATTGATGCAGAAAAAGCATTTTAAAAAATCCAACACCCTTTCTTGAAAAAAACTCTTAACAAGGTGGGAATAGAAGGGTCATACCTCAACATAATAAAAGCCATATATGATAAACCTTCAGCTAACCTCATACTAAGTGGGCAAAAACAAACCACTTATCCTAAGAACAGGAACAAAACAAGGATGACCACTCTCACCTCTCCTGTTCGACATAGTACTGGAAGTATTAGCCATTGCAATTAGACAAGAAGAAGAAATAAAAGGCATCCAATAGGAAAAGAAGTAAAGCTGTCCTTATTTGCAGATGACATGATATTGTACATAAAAAACCCGAAGGACTCCATCAAAAAACTAATACACTTAATAAATGAATTTGGCAATGTAGCAGGATACAAAATTAATGCCCAGATCTATGGCATTTCTATACACTAATAGTGAAATTACAGAAAGAGAGACTAAAAAAGCAATCCCATTTACCATCACACCAAAAAATTTAAGATACCTACGAATAAACTTAACTAGGGAAGTAAAAGACCTCTATGCAGAAAACTATAGGACACTGAACAAAGAGATAGAGGAAGATGTAAACAGATGGAAGAGCATACTATGCTCTTGGATTCAGAGAATCAACATCATTAAAATGTCCATACTACCCAAAGCAATCTATAGATTCAATGCACTACCCATTAAAATACCAATGGAATATTTCAACAACCTAGAAAGAACTCCCCAAAGATTCATCTGGAACAAAAAAAAAAAAAAGACCCCGAATAACCACAGCAATCCTGAGAAGAAAGAATAAAGTAGGTGGGATCTCAATACCAGACTTCAAGCTGTATTACAAAACCACTGTTCTCAAAACAGCCTGGTACTGGCACAAGAACAGACATTTAGACCAATGGAATAGAATAGAGAATCCAGATATCAACCCAAACCACTATGCTCAATTAATATTTGACAAAGGAGGCATGAACATACAATGGAGCCAAGACAGTCTCTTCAATAAATGGTGTTGGGAAAATTGGACAGATACATGCAAAAAAATGAAATTAGACCACTAACTTACACCAAATACAAAAATAAACTCAAAATGGATACAAGATTTAAACATAAGACAGGAATCCATAAAAATACTAGAGGAATACAGAGGCAGCAAAATCTCAGACATATGCCGAAGGAACTTCTTCACTGATATTGCTCGTAGGGCAATGGAAGCTAAAATGGGACTACATCAAAATAAAGAGCTTTTTCACAGCAAAAGAAACCATCAACAAAACAAGAAAGCCCACCGTATGGGAGAACATATTTGCAAATGTTATCACTGATAAAGGTTTAATCTCCAACATGTATAGCCAACTTATACAACTGAATAAAAGGAAGATAAATGATCCAATAAAAAAAATGGGCAACAGACCTAAATAGAACCTTTTCGAAAGATGACAGAAGGAAGGCCAAGAGACACATGTAAACATGCTCAAAGTCGCTAATTATCTGAGAGATGCAAATCAAAATGACAATGCGATACCATCTCACACCTGTCAGAATGGCAATTAACAACAAATGACAAGTGTTGGTGAGGATGTGGAAAAAAAGGAACACTCATGCACTGTGGAAAACAGTATGGAGTTTCCTCAAAAAAACTAAAAATGGAACTCCCATTTGACCCAGTAATCCCACTCCTAGGAATATATCCTAAGAAATTAGAAACACCAGTCAGAAATTATATATGCACCCCTATGTTCATAGCAGCACAATTTACAATAGCTAAATTTGGAAACAGCCCAGATGCCTGTTAGCAGATGATTGGATCACAAAACAATGGTACATCTACACAATAGAATACTATGCTGCCATAAGAAAGAAGGAATTCTTACCATTTGCAGCAACCTGGATGGAACTGGAGAGCATTATGCTAAGTGAAATAAGCCAGGCAATGAAGGAAAAATACCACATGATCTCACTCATTAATGTACAATAAAGAACATCATAAACTGATGAACAAAAAGATAGATACAGAGGCAGTAAAGCATCAGATTGTCAAACTACAGTGGCAAGGTTAGGGAGGTGGGGTAGGTAAGAGATCAACCGAAGCACTTGTATGCATGCATATAAGCACAGCCAATGGACACAAGACACGGGGAGATTAGAGCATACATGGGAAACGGGGTAGGGACAATGGGAAAATATGTATTCATGTAATAAAAAGAATTAAAAAAGAGAGAGAATACCTTTTTGGTACTAAAAAAAAAAAATACCTGTAAGTTGGTTGGGAAAATACAGGTAACTTTATGCTTCAGGTAGATACTTTTGTCACCCGCGTGATTTGCAGACATGACTAGCATTAACCACTGTACAATGAGACTGCTGACTGACTGGCTCACTCAACTCATGCATGAATCGTGCATGCCTCCCTCAGGCTGAGTATCCCCCGGCCCACCTGCACCATGTCTCCCATCGCCCAACCAGCGACACCCCCACTTGTTCTAACGCCACTTTTTCAAAATAGACTCGCCCAGGCCGAAAACTGTTTTCTATGCATGGGCCATGAAGTTTCAACCACACTGTATGTGTGCACCTTCACATAGTATTTTGTGGAAGAGTCACACTCAAGGGGCCAAAGAGCCACATGTGGCTCGAGAGCCATGGTTTGCCGACCACTGATTAGGTTATATGTGTTTCTGATTAAAGGATGTATAGGGCAAATCCTAGCAAAATATATAATTATAAATTCTATTTGACAGGTACTCTCACAGAATACTTTCGATTTTTATCACATCTATTGTGGCAATTGACAAAAGGATATAGCTCTGACCTGAACATTAATGGATTTTTTTTTTAACATGACTGATTAGGTTGAAACTAAAACAAAAAGACACATGCCAGAATGTCACTCGTTTATCCACTGTAGCATGTCTTATTAGCTGAGTCAGGTAATAGTTGCTGAATACTGGAAGAATATTTGGCTTTTTAATACTGGAAGACTATTTCCTCAACTTCCAGGCTAATCACAATGTAATGGGTCTAGACATAATACCGTTTTTATTTGTTTTTTTAAATATATTTTTATTTCAGGGAGGAAAGGAAAGGGAGAGAGAGAGAGAGAGAGAAACATCAATGATGAGAATTATTGATCGGCTCCCTCCTGCATGTCCCATACTGGGGATCAAGCCTGCAACCCAGGCATATACCCTTACCAAGAATCAAATGATTGGATCGCAAAACAATGGTACATCTACACAATAGAATACTATGCTGCAACTCAACTATGCATGAGTTGAGTGAGCCAGTCAGTCAGCAGTCTCATTGTACAGTGGTTAATGCTAGTCATGTCTGCAAATCACGCGGGTGACAAAAGTATCTACAAGAATCATTATAAATTGATGCTTAATCACTGAGCCATGTCGGCTGGGCTAGATATAATACAGTTTAAGTTTAATTTGCCTAACATTTTCTTCATTGCTTTTTTAAATCTAGACAGTCAACAAATCAAGCATTGATTTGTGACATTGCTGATTTCCATGGTGTAAATATTCCCATGGTTCCATATTCAAGCAACTAGAGTGACATCACTACACTCAAGAGTTGGGAAGAGATGTCCTATAGCACAAAGTTACATTTCCACTAGATACAATAGAGGTAAATAACCCCAAGAGCATAGTCAGATATATAGTTGATCCTCATTGTTTGCAGATTCCATTGTTTATGAATCTGTCTACCCACTAAAATTTATTTGTAACCCCAAGATCAATCATTGCCATTTTTTCAGTTCACGGATGTGTGCAGAGCAATAAATATGGGAGCTGCCCCATGCCCATTTTTCCAGCTTAAGGTTAACCAACAAAAATCCACCTTCTTGTTATAGCTCTCACTGTGAACAAATGTCCCTTCTTTTGAAGTCTGTTTATTGTCACATTTTCTGCATTTTTATGCTTTTGTTGGTGATTTCACTGCTTAAAGTACTCCTAAGGTCAAGAAGGCTTGTAATGCACTTGGTGGAGAAAATACATGTGTTAGATCAGCTTCATTCAGGAATGAGTTATAGTGCCATTGGCCATGAGTTCAGAGTTACGGCATCAACACACAAAATAAAATTGTATAGTGATCAGTTAATTAAAATATGAACAGAGGCTTGCCAACTTCTAACCCTATATTTCCCCCAGGAACAGTGATTTTAGCATTGTATTCCCTAATTCAGTATTTATAACAATTTATAGAACACTAGAGGCCTGGTGCACAAAATTTGTGCACTAGGAGGGGGGCCCTCAGCCCACTCTGCCCCCTCTCACAGTCCTGGAACCCTCAGGGGATGTCCTACTGATGGCTTAGGCCCACTCCCTGCAGGTCTAAGCTGTCAGTAGGCCTCCCTCTGCAGGAGGCAATCTGGCTGATCAGGGGAAAGTATTGCCCCCATCACCCCACTGCTGGCTGCTGCAGCTGCCAAGGTGTTTTCATCAACACAGACTTCAGGCCCTTCACAAAAAAAGTGACAACTTTCTTTAGACATTTTCAGGATGTCTCTTTCATAGGATATGACATTCCTTTTTTTTTCTCTCTCACCTGAGGATATGTTTCCATTGATTTTTAGAGAGCATGGAAGAGAGAAGGAAAGACAGAGAGGAACATCAATATGAGAGGGGCACTTTGATTGGTTGCGTCCTGCATGAGCCCTGACCCTGGCCCCAGCCAGGGAGGATCCTGCAACCTAGGAACATGCCCTTGATCAGAATCAAACCTGGACCCTGCAGTCAGCAGGCCGAGGCTCTACCCACTGAGCCAAACTGGCTAGGGCAGGATATGACATTTCTTAACCCCTCCAGCAATGGACCTTCATTTTTTTCCTCCAGGAGTGAGGTGGAAAAACCCAGATCACCTTTTTGGGTTCTTATTAGGCAAGTTACCAACAACACTGCAAGTAGCATTCAGGGAGCTTAGCCAATAATCAGTCAGAAAAGGCATTTCCTCTGCAGCTCACCTGCAGAAGCAGGACTGCTGGCAAGCTCCTACTCTCGGCCATGAGCAAGTCTTCTCCCTCTATTTCTCCCTCCGTCCATTCTCTCTAAAAAACATAAATAAATATCCACTGGTGAGTATTAAACAAAACAAAACACTGAGTATCAGGCCACCTCCTTGGAGATGCTGAATATGTAGGCCTGAAAGAGAATTCTTGGTGCTGTGAAGATCCCTACATGAATTTTATTATCAATATTTGGAAAATTAGCCTATGCCACACCAATGATTCAAATGTGTGCTTTTCTGTGTTCCAGGGAAGAATTAGATGATCTTTTGTTTTATTGTGTCAAAACAAAATTTTGCCTGTGTTAAATACATAATTCTTATTCAAATACATAATAGCAGATGCAAAAGTTCTATTTAATTCAGTGAAGGGACTGGCAGGATGATAATGTTCAAAGGATATTGTCAAAGATGAAAGCCTGAAGTAAAACTGCTAAATTAGATACAATCTGGCTAATGTCCTAAGGGACAATAAAACCATCACTTTTTGAATTGGTGTCTTCTAGACAGAAATTAGTTACATCTGTAAAAGCCTAAAAATTCTTTTCATCTTCTCACTTTGCTGATCATTATATGTAACTTTCCAGGACTGAAAATGTCAAACTATATGGAACTTATTTAATCATAAATAGAAAAGGAAATGATCATTCTGTGGGCCTCTAATGCCCCAATTATACTGAAAAGACTTGCTGTCAACGTTTTACTCCGGGCCGGCAATCGGCCTAGGAGGCTGTGGGCAGGCCCACCCTTGCCTCTCAGGACCTGCTATTAGCGATGGAGGCTGCAAGCAGGCTCGCCCTGTCCTCTCCCAGCCTGCACTCCGCCGCAGAGGCTGTGGACCAGCCCCCCCCTTTCCCTGTCCATGTCCGCTTAGAACCTCACCTGTGCCTGCAACCACCTCCTGTCCGGTAGTGACCCCTTATGATGTCTCAGCCTAATTTGCATATTACCTCTTTTTATAGATAGATAACCAACATAAATAAAAAGAATCAGATATAGTAACTAATTAGGAACTGATGAGTTTTAAGCAATAATTGTCTTTGTTTTTAACGTAATTATTTGGTCGTCAGCTTGTAAAATTTAATTTTTAATAACCTCTTTTTTTAACAACTGGCTTGCACAATTCCTGACATTCCAGCCATTTTTCCTAAATCTGCTCCGGTACATCACCAGCAACAAGGTAGCAGCATGTTAGCAAAGGTCTGCCTGACCTCTTGTTTTCTGAAGCTACACATGTAAACACCTAATTAAAACAGGAAAGTCTAGGAGAAATTGCTCACCAGGCATCAGTGTAGCTCAGGGTGCAAGGTGGCACCATTCATGGGGAAAAGAACCACCTACTTTCTTGTAGTTCTGGTCTGGCTGCAGAATTGGGAAGAACTTATGGGAGAGTGTGCCATAAAACATGATAGGAGGTAGGCAACATTTTACTTTGTTTAAATTATAAAGACTTGGTGTTTTGGAGATTTTACTTACTATAAAGTAACAAAGTCAATGCTAAAACAGTGAAGCAAAGCACTCAAAAAAAATGAGACCAAAACCAAAAAGGAAATGGACCATGAAAGCTAAAAATAATCAGGCCACAATATGATAAATTCCATGTGCTTTCTGTGTTCATCCTTTTTAGGTTTTTCTTTTTACAGACTTCTGTAATTGGAGGACAGGAAGATAAAAATGAGTGCAGTGACAGAAATTCGTGGGAATTTTTCAGCTATCTTGTATTCCAGGACTTCTAGTTTGCTATTTTGACACCATAATTAAAGCAAGTTGCAGTTATGTTTGGGGACCTTTGTGACAGCCTTCAACATCGTGGAGCCTGTTGAAGTGGGCACGATGTGGTCATATTCATGGAGTAAGAGAAGGCAGGCAATGGAGAAGGACATGACAGGTGTGGGAGAGCTCCAATAGGCTCTTCAGGGGAAGCAGAGATTGCAAGCATTTCCCCCACCAAACACACACACTATTTTCAAAGCTGTGGATATAAATACACACCAAAGTCCCTGATAAGCTTTGTGTTATTCTCACAGTGATTGTGGCCTTTGCCATGCTGGTGTTCTGGTGCCTGTGAAGTGGCACAACCATTAATCTGAGGACCTGGAACATGAAGAGCCTTGATCTCACACAGGAGCATACAGAAACCCAAGGTGTTGAGATGACCTCCCTGAAACCAGGGTATGTGCCCTTGACTGGAATCCAACCTGGAACCCTTCAGTCCGCACGCTGACGTTCTATCCACAGCCAAACTGGCTAGGGCCTCTTAATCCTTCTTGTGTCTTTTAGTTCCCTAATCCTGTTGCCACAGTGTAACAATGATCATCTTCCCTTATACCAGCTGCTTCTCAGCCACTTCTCTGGAAAATGGTAGATAAAACACCAGGATCTCTATTTCCCATGTTTATTTCCTTCTACCAGTTTCTCTTCCTTTGCCAGGCAGAATGTTTGCTAAGAGTAGAGCAGTCAGCAGGAGGCTCTGGGAAGGTGCAGCCTTATATACTGGTCTAGAAACCTGTATAAGGACACTGCTTACAAAAGCTGTAACATTAGGGCAGCTAATTGCTACTAACCACAAAGATAAATATGTTTGAAAAACACAGCAGTAGCCTCTTCATTGCTTATTGAGTTGCTCTTGGAGGAAGATCACCATGACAGGCTTGTACCTCGGTGCTCAGCCACAGGTGCACATTAGAACCCAAAAAATGCCAAAACCGGTCTGGCTCAGTGGATAGAGTGTTGGCCTGCGGATTGAAGGGTCCCAGGTTCAATTCCAGCCCGGGGCACGTACCTTAGTTGGTGCTGGAGGCAGCTCTTTGATGTTTCTCTCTCATTGATGTTTCTAACTACCTCTCTCCCTTCCTCTCTAAAAAAAATCAATAAAACATATATTTTTTTAAAAAAGAACTCCAAAAATACCCAACTCATTGGGCACCCCCGCAGACCCATCAGAATCTGAATCTTTGCAAGTGGAATCTGCCCCTGGGAATTTTTTAGGATACACTCCCCAGCTGACGGTGGATTCCCCCTTTGTTTCCAGGGTGGGTTGCACTGCCCTAGATTTGCAGTTGGGGAAGAGCACGAGTGTTCAGTAGCAGTCCCCCAGGCTGGGCGGCATATGCTTGACAGATGTGGCCAGGGTTCTCCTCTGCTCTGTTCACACCACCTGTTAAGCATGCTGCCCTGTGTTCTGAACGTGCCACGCATTCCCCTCATATCATCCCACAGCCTGTGAAGGACTTCCAGGGCTGTGTCTGCAGCCCAGATCTGCTGTTGAAATTCAGACTCGTGTTTCCAGCTACTGACTGCATCTCCTTCCACATAATCATCCAGTACCTCTGACTCAGTTTGTCCCACGATGGAGTCATCGCACATCATCCTGTGGACCTCCCTGCCCCTCCAAGCCCAATTCTAGTTTTCTCCCACATCTGCTACCCCAGTAAATAGCCTCACCATACACAAGTTCCCTCTGCACATTCTCCCTGGCCAGGAGCCTCAAGTCACCCTGCAAACCAATGTCAACCTCACCACCAAGTTCTACCAGCCCCCTCTGCTGTCAGGAAACATGGTGAATGTTTCCTGGCTGGCCATGGCTACCTGAACAAAATTTAGTGGGAGCCTAAGTTTAAGGATGAGTTCATGGGAATCATTTCTTGAAAGACAATGACTACTCCAGGGAGATTAACAGGTGTCCCTGCCCTGGAGCCATTCACTTGCCATTGCTTTATCCTCATTTACAGTTCTTGTAATGAACTGGAACCACCATACCTTCCTAGAGCATTTGTTTCCTTTAGAAAGTTAGTTTCTCTCCCTCAGCTTGGGAAGGACAGCTGCACAGTAGTTCCTAGGCTGGCTCCAAATTTCATAAAGTGGGGTTTCCTGTCCTATAGTGAGTATGCCCATTATATGTACGAAATAACATCTACCTTCATTACATGACCTTACATTTGCAAGGGGCCAAGTGAGGGTGAGATAATAGTGTAAAGACAGTTTGTAAGTAAATATCAGTTTGATCTAGAAACGTATGTTTGCTGTAGGGTAAAATAAATACAAGTCTGGTGGGTGTGGCTCAGTGGTTGAGTGTCGCTTTATGAACCAGGAACTCACGGTTTGATTCCTGGTCAGGGCTCATGCCTGGATTATGGGCTCAATTCCCAGTGTGGAGTGCTCAGGAGGCAGTTGATCAATGATGCTCTCTCATCGTTTGATGTTTCTATCTACCTATCCCTCTCCTTTCCTCTTGAAAATAAATAAAAATATATTAAATAAATACATAAAGACTTACCAAATGCTAACTACTGATACTGAATTTTTGGACTGGAACCCGGATTCTTTGTCCGCTGGAATCAAAGAATGAATGCACAGACAGAAGGTGGTATAGCAAAGGTGGAGATTTATTGAAGAACAAGTACAGACTCTCACGTGGAAAGAGGGAAGAGTCCCACAGAATGGACTCCCAATTAGGGAGAGGGAGAAGGGTCCCTAAACTGAGTCCCACATGGGGAGAGGGAAGAATCCCACTGGGTTCTTCTTCCCAATGGCTTATAAAGGCTGCAGATCCTGGTGACTGATATCCACTCTGATTGGTCATTATTCCCTTAGACTGGTTACTATAGTAACTTCTGGGCTCAAAGGCTGAACCTCACATGGACTTGTGAGGTTCTCCCCACCTTCTTCCCTATTATTTTCCCATTCCCTCTGGGCCCTCTTCTCCTCCTTCTGAATGAAGGGTTTCCTTCTCTTTATTTTATAAATGTAACCTTTCTTGGCTACTTCCAGTTCCCTTGTCTCATAGAAATACACCCTTTGCTACCTCCTTGTCTTATGGAAATGTAACTGCACCTAGCTTCCTTGTGTTGTGGAAATGTACCTCTTCCCAGTCTGCCACCCCCTGCTTTTCCCATGGACCCCAATTCTAAGAAATCCGTAAGCCTGCCTATATCCCCCTAAAATTCCTGCTTCACTACCTCCTGGATCTGTTCCTCCTGTCCCCAGCCCATTTCTAAGAGGCACTGCTGGAATAGCCCCTCGCTGTCTCCCACCTCAGTCTCATCATCCAAAACCACGCACAAATATGATGTTCCAACCAATCATATCACTGTTTGCATTTGACAATGTTCTTGTGGTTGCAAACGACAGAAACCAAACTCAACTAGCATGAATTAAAAGAGGGACTTAATCATTATGGGAGATTTGGGAGGCAGGTGAAACAAGATGCGATATTGTGATTTATAATAAGAAATATATTTGGTCTTCATCCTTGTTTCTGGTACAGAGCTCCTAAGCCCTTGGAATTTCCTAAGTGATGATGTTACAGAATTTACACAGGAGTACCCAGCGATACAGGGAAAATCCATTTATTTCCAGATGTACTAGTACTGTGACTCAGGTGAGCCTGTTTCCAAATCCTGAGCAAACCAATATGGAAATAGCTTTCTCTTTATATCTTTTGGTTTCTTTGTTCCCCAAATAAGGATCAGACTTCCAGACCTTTCACAGGCTTTGCAAAAAGCCCGTGTATTGGGTTGAGGGCCGTGAGACCACACCTGAAGGTCTCTACTTGCACCAGCACTGATAACCCCCTCAGGGGGTTGTGTATGGTTCACGATTTATAGTCTCTGTAAAATGTGAGTATTTAGGTAAACAGGTCTTACTAAACTGATGATTAAGGAAGGGGCAGTGACTAGACTATAGACTAACAGGAATGTACATTAGGGATATTGATAAACTAGGTATAGAGTCAGGCTGCTGATCTCTGCCCTCCTCTCCCCCAAGACCCCCCCCAAAAAGTCTTATGTTCCTCATCAATGAGGGAGCGTGATTAAGATCTCTTGATATTCACAACAAACCACTTATGCTAATGAGTTAACTTTTGGAAAGCAACTGAGGATGGGGCTGGTTGCCAGGGGAGCCAACCATAAAATGGGAAGGTTGGAACTCTTAATCCCACTCCTCTGACTTCAGGAGACAGCAGAGGTAATGGGGGTTAAATCGGTGGCTATTGACCAATGATTTAATCATATCTATGAATGAAGGTTCCATAAAAACCCAAAAGGATGGGGTTCAGATAACTTCTGGGTTGATGTACACGTGGAGATTTGGGAAGAGTTGTGTTCTGGGGCAAGCATGGAGGTCCCTCACCCTTTTCCCTATGCCATGCTCTACCCCTCTCTTCCATCTGGCTGTTTTTGAGCTATATCCTTTTATAATAAACCAGTGACCTAGTAAGTAAAATGTTCCTCTGAGCTCAGTGAGCCGTTTAGAAATTAATGGAACCCAAGGAGGTGGTATAAAGCCTCAGATTTATAGCCAGTTGGTCAGAAGCACAGGTAACAACTTGGACTTGCTATTGGCATCTGAAGTGAGGGCAGTCTTATGGAACCCAGCCCTTAACCTGTGAGATCCGATACTATTTCCAAGTTGGTACTGTTGGAATTGAGTTAAACCATAGGGTCCAGTTGGAGAATTGCTTGGTGGTATTGGAAAACCCACAGCTCGTGTGTTGGGTAAGAATTGGGTAAGAGAACAGAACTGCAAAAGACAGAGGGTAATAATAACGCCAAGAAGGATTTTGTTTACAGACTTTTCATATGTATTATGTTATTTTGAGTCTCACAACTTCTCTAACGTATACTAAAGCAGGTGCTATTATTCTACTTTTGCATCCAAAGACACTGAAATTAAGTGTATTTGCCCAAACAGTGCTAAAGACCCAGATTTAAACAAAAACCCAGATGCTTTGCACAGAAGTTTGGTATTGTCCCCACTGCACCCTGCCTCACAGAGATTATTTCCAGTCAGGATAACAACAGCTAGCAGAGAGCTCTTCCGATGGATTTCTAGCAGGTTTCTAAGCATTTCCAATGGATCAACTCATTTAATCCTCACCATAACCTGCGAGATCAGTCCTTCTGTCATTTCACAGACAAGGAAACTAGAGGCAGTGTAACTTTCCTATCCTCTCTGCCACTCTGAAATCCATATGAAATAGTGGTATTTTCATATGGACAGCTAAAACTGTGTTTCCCAGTATGCTAGCAATTGGATAAATACTATAACAAAATTATAAATTCCTTCAAGAAAACTGGAGATTGTAACTGAGGTCCTAAGTGATCCTGTGAGCCTTAGACAGATAACTCGATACCTACTCCCCAAGGTGGGATATTTTCAAGTCCTATGATGTTAGTCAGCCTTAAGTGCCAGAGAAGGCAGGAAAGTAGGTTAATGTGAGTTCAAATGTCCAGTAGTGGAAATTTTCACATTTGATATTAGGAGACACAGAAAAGGGAAATAAATGATGATGAATATAAAAGAACTACTTGGAAACAGAAAATAGCTCAAATTGCATTGGAGATCAACTACATTTTACATTGAAAGAGGCCAGAAAGACAGGTTTTCATTTTCTTGTGTGAGAAAAGAGGAAAATATTTCTCAGGGAGGAGCTTTGCCTTTTTCTGGATTGGAGAGTAAAAGAAACCTGAAAAGCAGCATCTTCAGAAAGGGAACAATACAGCAGAAATGATTCATGGCCACGTAACACTTAGGCTCATATGAAAGATTGTTGTTTTTTAAAAAGTAATCCTATATAATAAAAAGCCTAATATGCAACATGTACAGTCATCCAATTGGCTGTTCAACCAATCAAAGCATAATATGCTAATGATATGCTAAGGCGGCTCAACCGCTCACTATGATGTGTACTGACCACCAGGGGGCAGATGTAGGTTAGCTTGCTGCTGGGGTTCAGCAGATTGGGACTGAGCTAGATGGGCTGGACATGCCCTGGAGCACTCCCATGATCCCTCCCCGGCTGGCCAACCTCCCTCATCTCTCCCTGGCCAATCGTGCACCAGAGGAGTTCTTTTGCCTGACCTGTGCCCTCTCACAATCCAGTACTCCTCGGAGGATGTCAGAGAGCTGATTTCAACCTGATTCCACAGGCCAGGATGAGGGACCACACTGGTGCATGAATTCATGCACTGGGCCTCTAATCCTATCTAATAAAGGAGTAATATGAAAATTGACTGTGCCTCTGCTATACCCACAAGCCACGCCCCCAGCCACGCCCCCAGCCAATCAGAGTGAGTATGCAAATGAATCCAACCAAGATGGCTACGGCCACAGAGAGAGCAGGAGGGAGGCTTGGGTTGCCTATGGCAATGGAGGAAGCTAAGCTTTCTGCACACCCTGGCCTGCTGAGGCCTCCGCTTAAGGGGAGGAAAGTTGAGGGTGACTGGGCCTGCAGGGAAGGGCAGTTGGGGGTGAATGGGCCTGCAGGGAAAGGCAATTAGGAGTGACCAGGCCCACGGGGGAGGGCAGTTAGGGGCAAACAGGCTGGCAGGGGAGCAGTTAGGCATCATTCAGGCTGGCAGGGGAGTGATTAGGGGGTGATTGTGCTGGCAGGCAGAAGTGGTTAGGGGCAATCAGGAAGGCAGGCAGGTGATCAGTTGGGAGCCAGCAGTCCTGGATTGGAGAGGGATGTCCGACTGCCAATGTTGATAGATTAGGGAGGCAGTAGAAAACAAAGTGGGGACAGGAGGAGACACCTCTGGGGTTGGTTAAAAAAGTTAAATGATAGACACATGCTTCTTTAACATTTTAAAAATCTTTCTTGTTGAGAGTATTACAGATGCCCTCCTTTTCCTCCTCATTGCTCCCCTCCACCCTGCCCCTTCACAATCCTACTCTCTGTGTACATAGGGAAGATCTTTGCTTAATCTCTTCCTGCCCCACCCTCATCTCCTTTCCTCTAATATTTGTCAGTCTGTTCTATGCTTTTATGCCTCTGATTCTATTTTACTCACCAGTTTATTTTGTTCATTAGATTTCTCGTTCATTTATTTTGATTTTTAGATTCAGTTATTAATAGATATATATTTATTGCCACTTTATTATTCATATTTTTGAACTCTCCTCCTCCTCTTTCTTTTTCTCCTCCTCTTCCTCCAATACCCTTCACCATTTCATGTAATACTAGTTTGGTGGTGATGAACTACTTTAACTTTTGCTTGTCTGGAAAGCTCTTTATCTGACCTTCAATTCTAAATGACAGCTTTACTGGATAGAGTAATCTTGGTTGTAGGTGCTTACTATTCATCACTTTGAATATTTCTTGCCACTCCTTTTTGGCCTGCAAAGTTTCTGTTGAGAAATCAGCTGAAAGTCATATGGGTGCTCCTTTGTAGTACTAACTGCTTTTCTCATGGTACTTTTATGATTCTCTCTTTGTCTAACCCTTGGCATTTTAATTATTGTGTGTTTTGGTGTGGGCCTCTTTGGGTTCCTCTTCTTTAGGACTCTCTTGGCTTTCTGGATTTGTAAATCTATTTCTTTCTCCAGGTAGAAGAAGTTTTCTGTCACTATTTCTTCAAATACGTTTTTAATATCTTGCTCTCTCTCTCCTCCTTCTGGCACATAATGCAAATGTTGGTATGCTTGAAATTGTCCCTTTATGTTTTTTGCTCTTTTTGCTCTTCTGATTGCTTGTTTGTTTGTTTTTTGTTTTTTTGTTTTTAGAGGGGGTGGGAGGAGTGGGGGGAGTTGCTTTCTCATATTTCAAATTGTTTATTTGATTCTCAGAATCCTCTACTCTACTTTTGAATCCCCATAAATTAGTCTTTATTTCAGTTAATGTATGCTTAATTTCTAACTGGTCTTTTCTATGTATTTGACATTCTCACTAAGATCTTTGAAAGTCTTACTAAGTCCCTTGAAGCTCTCTTTGAGTCCCTTGAAGCTCTCATTAAGATCTTTGAGCAACCTTATAACCATTGTTTTAAACTCTATATCCAGCAGTTTGATCTATTTCATTTCATTGATTTCTCTTTCTGGAGATTTCTTCCATTCTTTCATTTGACATGTTTCTTTGTCTCTGAATTTTGGATGCATCCCTGTGTGGACTGTGTGCCTTGATTGCTATTGGTATAACTGAGAGAAGTTGACGCCAGTTGTCTGTAAGGACCATCTGTGACTACAGTGCAAGACTTGCTGTGCAGGAAACACCCCTATGGAGCAAGTTTTGCTTCTTTGGGGCTTTGGTGCTCACTGAGTCTGCCCCATGGGAGTGTCACTTGTGGATGTGTAGAGTTGTAATCTGGTATGATCTGAAGCTGTCTACCTCCTGGGAGGTACAAAGTCAGTCACTGCCTGGGGCCACCTGGCAAGAGCTACAGAGAGATTTGCAGATGGCTGTTTTTTTGAATTGGGCTTGAAGGTGCCCAGATGAGGTCAAGCTGTGAAGCAAGGCAGGCTGGTGCTAGTGCCAGGTTTTGGACCTCTTATTGATAGCCTGAGCCAGGACAGGCCATTTATATGTAAAAACTGCTGCAAACAGCTTGGGTGGGGCTGCAAGTTAGGAGGGGCATGATCTCAAGGAATCACCAGGACTGAGTGAATAATGTGATGGAAACTCAGATATGGCTGCCAGTCAGCTCTGCAACTGGGGGAGGTCCCAGCATAGGAACAATTATCCCAGAGAACAGTTTCATCTGAGAGAAAGCCACACCTGAGTTCATGCCATGATGCTAGATAATCCATTTCCTCCTTGTATGTCCCTGGTTTCTCAAAAGCTGCTTCCCATGTCTGGAGCTCAAAGTGAGCAGGACTGTGTAAGTTTATGTGCTGGCCCTTTAAAGAGGAACTGGAACTCCAGCAGCCTCCGTGTCACTCAGCCACTGTCTGTCCCTGCTAGTTTTTACAGCCCGAAGTTAAGGGACTGGGACCCCTTGCTCCACACATGAAGCAGCGGAGATACTAATGGGGAACATAAGACATGTTTTTGGGTGGGTAGCAATCTGAATCTGTGCCATTAACCTGCCTTCTAACGCACACTCTTGCTAGCCAATAATTAACTCCATTTGTGAAAGACTGTAGGAGGCTAGAAGCCTTACTCTGTACCTAGTTAATCAGTATCCCCAATGCACATTCCTGTTAGCCCATAGTCAAGTCACTGCCCCTTCCTTAATTGTCTAGTCCTGCAAGACCTATTTACCTAAATACTCCCAATCTACAAGGGTCCATAAATCATGATGTAACAGCTTAACCAGAGGAAGGTCACTGGTGTCATCCAGAATAGACATTAGATACCATCTAAATTCACCATTCTAACGGACTCAGGAGGAGCTGTGAAAATCTACCACAGAAGCTTGGTAGTTAGGAAACAAAGAAACTGAGAAATATATAAGGAGAAAATCTCATTGTCTAAGTCAGTGCTCAGCAAACTCATTAGTCAACAGAGCCAAATTTCAACAGTACAACGATTGAAATTTCTTTTGAGAGCCAAATTTTTTAAACTTAAACTTCTTCTAATGCCACTTCTTCAAAATAGACTTGCCCAGGCCATGATATTTTGTGGAAAAGCCACACTTAAAGGGCCAAAGAGTCGCATGTGGCTTGTTAGCCGCAGTTTGCCGACCACTGGTCTAAATTGTTCAGGATCTGGATCTTTGAGTCCACTGAAACAGCAGCACTACTTTGAACAAAGGCTTCCTTCTCTGAACCTACTAGTGTTCAACTGTCTCTTCTTCTGCACCATTTCCATAACAATATGGAAAATACTTCACACGTGGGTATCAGACAGACCTGTTCTGTGCCTCTGCCCCTCCTACCAATCTTGATGTACTTTCTTCTGTACTTCTCTAGTTGAAGGACTTCCATTCAGCCAGATTTCAGATGGTCTGAATGATGGTTGTTCTGTATTTTAGTTGTAATTTTGTAGTTATGGGAGGTAGCAAGTACTGGTGTTTACCTACGTGGCCATCTTGGTTCTGATAAATGCTTCTTTTAGATAGGTAGGTACAGGATAGTTAACAGTCTATAATAACAATAAGGAAATTTGTGCTCTCCTCCCTGGTGCATTTGTTGTGCCCCAAGGGGTCCAGAAAAACGGAAATTATAAGTTACCCTGACATTCCACAGGTATGTTATCATAGATGCATATAGGCTCAGTTAAGCTCAAAGTTTATTTTTGTCAGGGAAGATACCCACCTAAGACATGACTACACATGATAAACTGCTTTTAGTTAAAATTTTAATTTCAGACTATCCTTTGTGGTTACTTTAGGTCTCTGAATTTGCAAGGCTGCCACACAGGCTTGTTAGGTTTGCATGTGTTACAGGAAACCAGAATAAATCAAACAATGCTCAGAGAATTTGGAGTCACACTTTATTCACCACAGTGGGCTCAGAAAAAAATGAATTCAAATTCTAAGCAAAGCTACAAGCAGAACTTCCCTTTTTATTAAAGATCCAGCCCTATGTGTGCTTAGTGGTTATCTTGCTGCTGGCCTTGAAAACAACACAGTTCTATCCAATTAAAAAATAGAGAGAAACCAAGATGGTGGCATAGGTGAACACCTAAACTGCTACCTTGCTCAACAGTTTCAAAAATACAACTAAAATACAGAAAGGACATAATCCAGAACCACAGGAAAGTTGGCTGAGTGGAAATTCTACAACTAGAAGGAAAAAGAGGGGCTCATGGAGACTCAGAGGAGCTTCAAAAGGCTGAGGTATGGAGACGCATGTGTGGAGAGAGCAGGTGCCGGAGTGCCTGGCTGGCTTCCTCTGGCAGGAGGGAGACACAGATTCCCAACTGCACTGAACCTCTTATCCTCCGGCATTGAGCCCAAAGTCCAGGTGAGACTCATACAAGGGAAGGTGGGGGGAGTTTGGACTGTGAAAAGGGAGAAGGGCATGGAAATTTAGGGGAGCCACAAAAGGGCAGAAGTCTGGGGGCACACACACCACTGCATGCAGAAGACAGACTGCTGATTGTGCTACTGGCTATTGCTAGTGGGTGGGAGACAGAGCCTCCAAACTGTGTCACTTCTAACTCCACTGAACCCCAGTTTCAGACGAGACCCTGGGGACCCAGACTCATACGGGTCCCGGAGCACAGGGCAGCCAGAAAGGCAGCGGTCTAGAGGCACTGCGCACATGCGCACAGGGATGGCTCCAGCGATAACCGAGAGACACATGAGACCCAGAAGCTGCATAGGGCAGGAATGACTGGAAGGCAAGGCAGTCCACTAAGCCCTGATCTTCACCCCACCCAAGCTCAACAGAGAGGCTTTTGCAGTTTCGCAAGTCTTGTATCATAAGGCTTATTCCAACACAGAAGTTCTCCCAGCATAGTGAAAATGCAGAGACAAAAGAACAGATCACAAACAAAAGAAATGGAGGACAACAAATGACTGGATATAGAGTTCAAAACCACACTTATAAGGTTTTTCAAGAATTTCCTAGAAAAGATGGATAAATTTTGCAAGACCCAAGAGGAGATGAAAAAGGACCAACTAGAAATTAAATATATACTGACTGAAATAAAAAATATTATTCAGAGACCTAACAGCAGACTAGAGGAATGCAAGAATCAAGTCAAAAATTTGAAATATAAAGAAGCAGAAAACACTCAACTGGAAAAGCAAGAAGAAAAAAGAATCCAAAAATGTGAAGATAATGTAAGGAGCCTCTGGGACAACTTCAAGCATACCAACATCAGAATTATGGGGGTGCCAGAAGAAGAGAGAAAGCAAGATACCGAAAACCTATTAGAAGAACTAATGACTGACAACTTCCCCCATCTGGTGAAAGAAATAGACTTACAAGTCCAGGAAGCACACAGAACCCCAAACTAAAGGAATCCAAAGAGGAACACACCAAGACACATCATAATTAAAATACCAAGAGCAAAAGACAAAGAGAGAATATTAAAAGCACCAAGAGAAAAACAGTTAATTACCTACAAGGGAGCACCCTTACAACTGTCAGCTGATTTCTCAACAGAAGCTATGCAGGCCAGACAGGAGTGACAAGAAATATTCAAAGAGATGAATAGCAAGAACCTACAACCAAGAATACTCTATCCAGCAAAACTATCATTCAGAATTGAAGGGCAGATAAAGAGCTTCACAGATAAGAAAAAACTAAAGGAGTTCATCACCACCAAACCAGTATTATATGAAATGCTGAAAGGTATTCTTTAAGAAGAGGAAGAAGAAAATGGTAAAGGTAAAAATTATGAACAAAAAATACATATCTATCAACAAGTGAATCTAAAAATCAAGGGAATTGAAAATCTGATGAACAGAATAAACTGGTGAATATAATAGAATTAGGGGCATAGAAAGGGAATGGACTGACAATCATCAGGGGTATAGGGGTGAGGGAGGTGCAGGGAGAGACTGGACAAAAATCATACACCTATGGATGAGGACACTAGGGAAGAGATAAGGACAGAGGGTGGGGTGGGAGCCAGGTGGAGAGGAGCTATGAGGGAAAAAAGAGGAATATATGTAATAATCTGAACAATAAAGATTTATTAAATAAAAAAAAGTAAAGAAAAAACTGAAGCAGAGAGAAGTTAAGTAATTTGCTTTGTCACACAGTTATATGTATCAGAATGAGGGCTGACCACAAAATGTGCAAGTCAGAGTCCATGCATATTATTGCTGCATCATCCTGTTTTTTTTTTTCAGTGTTAGTTAGCCTTGTCAGGTTTTAATTTTTATATCTAAGAGATTGTTCCCAATATATAGGGGGAGGGTCTCTAAGTCTGGCCATGATCAGGGCAGATCTGGGATAACTGGCAAGTGGAGCAATCGGAGGAGGCAGTTCCCACCTGCTGGCACCAGCCATGGCTGGTGGCCTGGTACCGCCTGCTGGCTGGCCCTGCTCCCCAATCACCACCGCTGGTTGCCTCCCTCTTGGGTGGCAGACACTCAACAAAAGAGCTGCCCCCTCCATTGAGTGTCTGCCCTCTGGTGGTCAGTGCACATCATAGCAAACGGTTGTTCTGCCATTCAGTTGATTTGCATATTAGGGTTTTATTATATAGGATTCTCTATTAATATCCTTTTTTTCCCCTCTTCCCTCCCCCTGTCTTTTTTTTTAACTCAGCTTCTTTGCTTCTTTTAAGCCCTACATTAAACCTCCTATGCGCCCTAGCTGGTTTGGCTCAGTGGATAGAGTGTCAGCCTGCAGATTGAAGGGTACCTGGTTTGATTCTGGTCAAGGGCACCTGCCTGGGTTCTGGGCTTGATTCTCAGTAAGGGGCATGAAGGAGGCAGCCAATCAGTGATTCTCTCTCATCATTGATGTTTCTATCTCTTCCTCTCCCTTCCTCTCTGAAAAAAAATTAAAAAATTATATATTTTAAAAACCTTCTATGCACCTTGGCAGGTACATCCATAAACTTGCCTGGGGCTAAATCCATTTGTAACTAGTTTTATGATTGCATGTTGCTTTAACATGCACCATATAAATAAGCCCAAAGGACAAAAAAATAAACATATGACTAATATACTTGACCCAAACTTCTATGTCAATGTCAATCACAGCTGTCATTTTAAGAATAGAGAAAGGCAAAATAGATTAGGGCTAAGGTGATAAGGAGAGCCTGAGACATTCCAGGAGAACAGAGGAAAGGAAGCTAGGAATTAAGGCTAGGATGAGGTTTGCTTTTAATCTATTTGCCAGGTCTTAGCTTCAATTCCCAAATTGCATTTCTTTTGTTTGGGGGCAAAAATAGAATATTGGGGACTAGTTATGGTTATGGGAAATATTAATCATGCTCTGTTAGTCATGATTGCCTTACTCTGGTTAAAGAAAGGACATTTTATTCTGGCTGGGAGTTGTATGACTACCAACCCCTGACCTGGGAGTCAACCTTGGAATGTAGTCCATTCTCATTTAAGAACTGCCTATTATCATGGAAAGATTAACAGCCTTATTGCCAAACAATAGAGTTTCAACCTAGCCTGCCTTGCCTACTTCCCATGCCTGTAATCCCTACTTCCCCATGGAATCTTTGTCCTACCCTATATAAGCAGGTGGTTTATGGGGGGTTGCAGAGCTGATTTTTGTGGATGACCTGCTGCTCTTATACTTTTGCCAGCATTATTGGAACAAACACTCATACATGATTCAACCATGTCTCTGCTTAAATGGCTCAAGTAGTGACAGGCAGCCCCAACCCCTTAATTGTCCGATTACACTTTGGATATGTTTCCTTCATGCCTAAGACTCTAGATAGGAGTTTGGAAGATGTAGAGCTGAACTGACTACCACATAACATTTAGAATTTTTCAATTGTACCTTATTTATTTTAAATCAACAAAAACATAAATCCTTATATTTATGATAGCACAAATGGACCTAGAAGATATTACGCTAAGTGAAGTAAGCCAGACAAAGACAAATACTTCATGGTATCACTTATATGTGGAATCTATAGGAAAAACAAAACAAAACCACAAACTCAGTTGCCAGTGGCTGTGGAATAGAGAGAGGTTAGCTATATGATGAATAAGGTCTGAGGATCTAATGTATAGCATAGTGACTATAGTTTATAATACTGTATTATGTAATCGAAATTTCCTAAGAGAGTGGAACTTATCTGTTCTCACAAAAAAAATAAATAAAAAATAAATAAATAAGGTGATGGATGTGTTAATTAAGTAAATGCTAGGAATCCTTTCATCACAAAGAGTTCTAAATTTGTTCTTAGAGACATTAACTGTTGGACAATGCATCTGTGAAGAGTTAGTGTTACAGAGAACCATAATAATCAAACAATGCTCAGAGAGTTTGGAGTTATATTTATTATGCACAGGGCCGGAGGAAAATGTCTCTCAAATTCTGGGCCCCCAAATGGAGAAATTTTCCCTATTTATATGTTTTTACCTTCTTTGTCTCCCAAATATGGGATGTTTCCCTCCCCTTTTGCTGGGGCTTTGAGGCCTGGCCTGATGCCTGCACTGATAATTTTGTCCAGGGATGGTTTAATGGCCTCTCTGGAGTGAGAGTAGTCTCATTTTCCTTATTATTTAAGCAAGCAAACATTTACAGAAGCCAAATAGCAGGGTTAAAATTTCAAACAGCAGTTTTTATATAAGATGGATGCTTCATTGGGACCTCTTGGTTTTCAGGAACACCATAGTAACTATATATTTTTTTTCATTTGAGAATAACTGGAATAATTAGAAAAATGCCTCAATATGACTTCATATTTTTTTCCCTATCTGCTGAGGCCTTCCCTAGGAATTCAGGATTCCAGAAACCCTTGGTGGATTAGATCAACACATTCTCAATGAAATTACTCATAGCACGATTATGTGTTACTTTGATAGAGTCATTCCTAATTGCTTCAGTGTGTGGATCTGCAAATAAAAAACCCTGACAGTGCACTCTGTCATCTCTTCAGATGCTCCTTCGCTGATGACTGAGATGGTAACAGAGTGCTGACTCCATCTGGCTCCCCTGCTCCAAGTATAATCAGCCCCAAGGTAGTGTTTAAGTTGTTTAAATTATTATGAATAGGAAATTCACATTCTTAATTCAGGCTGAGTAGTCCAAAGTTCCCCAAATCCTATAGCCATAGTATTTGTTTCTGGAGAAGGTGTTCCACCCACTTTACCCATAAAGCTGCTGTGATCTCCAGAAGGCAGAGCTCTCATCCTTCTGATAATAATTTCTCCTAATAATTTGCAAGTTTTCTGAGGACACAAATGTACATATTTGAGCTATTAACAATGCAAGTTAGACAAGATGTATGACTTTGATGTCTACATATGAAACTGTCCCACACTGAAAGGTGACTGGATTTAGGTTAATTCCCATGGAAAAACTAAAGGGAAAGAGCAGTGTAGGTTTCACTGAAGATGGAAGCCCTGGACCCAGATTGTGGGAGTGCTTCTTTTTTAGAGCTGTTCAAGAGCTTACAATTGTGCATCTTACAGAATGAGCATCTTTGAAAGACAAATTCTAATTGTGAGAGAAAAGGATGCCATGGGATTACTTAACCTGAATGCCAGCTGCTTGTGTGTGGAAGGGACATAGGAGGAACACCTCTTGCTAAATAATGCTGCAGCCTTATGGGGCAGACCCCAGAGATGTCAGGAAGGTCAGACACAGATTAATCCAAGGGCCTGGGTCTCAGAGTCACATCTAGGTGCCTTTGAAAATAAAGAAATGGATGTCTTTTCTATAAATTTGTAAGCTGAGATCCATATCCATCTAGGAAATCTTAAGACTTGATGGGTAATCAAAGAAATGATCAAGAGGTAGGCAACAAACTAAGATATTCACCAAATTATGATTTTTAAGTACCAAGATTTTATTTTTTGTGCCATTTAAAAATTATTTTTCTCCCAGAACATTGTGTTGACAGTCATGGTATGTTAAGATGTTCTTTACTGGTAGATGAAGCAGGAGAATGTATGTTTCTCTTGGTGTCCTGGACAACCCTGGGGTTGCCTGCCTGGCCATCCTCTTGGAAATTGCTCTTCCATATCACCATATCGAAATGTCAAAGGAGTGGGCTATTGGCAGCCACATATGTAGAACACAGCACTATCCCCTGCAGGTGATTAGTCCACAGATTCTCTAAGAGGTAGATGTACATGATTGGTGGATTTCCTGCTTCCATTCTTCCCAGCCCCATCACGTAGCAGCTGTGAAGCTTGGGTAGGATTGACTGGAGATGTGGGCCCTGATTTGACCAAAGATAATAAACCTAAGTTCACCTTCCTTGCCCAGTGATTAGTTGAGGAATGTGCATGTGGTCAAAGTTGTTCTAATCAGAAGGAAATTAAACACTCTTTTGTTAAAAAGTAATTCAAGTTAAGGAAACACAGAGAGTCCCAATCAAGATGAAGCCTGAAAAAACCCACACCTAGGCACATAATAATTAAAATGACAAACATTAAAGACAAAGAAAGAATCTTAAAGGCTGCAAGAGAGACAGAAAGTTACCTACAAGGAAGCTTCCATTAGATTGTCAGTTGTCTTCTCAATAGAAACACTTCAGGCCAGAAGGGAATGGTATATAGTATACAAAGTAATCAAAACCAAAGGACTGAACCCAAGACTATATCCAGCAAGATTATCATTCTAAATTGAAGGTGAAATAAAGAGCTTCTCTCTCTCTCTCTCTCTCTCTCTCTCTCTCTCTCTCTCACACACACACACACACACACACACACACACACACACGGATAAAAGAGTTTATCACTACCAAACCAGCATTGTAAGAAAAGATAAAGGGACTGCTGTAAGAAGAAGAAGAAACAGAATGAGAAGAACACAGTCATAAAGAATAAGAATGACAATAAATAAGTACCTATCATAACCATAAATATAAATGGCTTAAGTGCTCCAATCAAAAGAAAAGGGTAGCTGATTGGGTAAGAAAACATGACCCATATATATGCTGTCTACAAGAGAACCACCCCAGAACAAAAGACTCACAATTAATGAAAGTGAAGGGACAGAAAAAAAATGTGTAAAGGCAAATGGAAATGAGAAAAAAAAGAAAGAAAGCTGAAGTATCACCTCACACCTATCAGCACGGCCATCATCAGCAAATCAACAAATGACAGGTGTGGCAAGGAGGTAAAGAAAAGGGAATCTTAGTACACTGCTGATGGGAATGCAGACTCATGCAGCCAGGACAGGACATTGAAAAAAGAGATAGAGGAAGATATAAACAAGTGGAAGAATATACCATGTTCATGGATTGGTAGAATCAACATAATTAAAATGTTCATACTACCAAAGCAATCCAAAGATTCATTGCAATCTCTATTAAAATACCAATGGCATATTTCACAGATCTAGAACAAACACTCCAGAAATTTACATGGAACCAAAAAAGACGCTGAATTGCTGTAACAATCTTGAGAAACAACAAAGTTGAAGGAATCACAATACCAGACATGAAGTTATATTGTAAAGCCACTGTACTCAAAACTGCTGGGTACTGGCACAAGAATAGGCATATAGATCAATGGAACAGAACAGAGAACCCAGAAATCTACCCAAGCCATTATGTTTAATTAATATTTGGCAAAGGAGGCAAGAGCATATAATGGAGTCAAAACAGCCTCTTCAATAAATGGTGTTAGAAAAATTGGACAGATACATAAAAAAAGAAAGAAAGAAAAAGAAGCTAAACCACTAACTTACAACAGACACAAGAATAAACTTGATATAGATAAAAAGACTCAAATATAAGTTGTAAAACCATAAAAATCTTAGAAGAAACCATAGGCAGCAAAATCTCAGATATCTCTTGTAGCCATATATTTGCAGATACATCTTCTAGGGCAAAGGAAAGAAAATAAACAAATGGGACTACATAAAAATAAGAAGCTCTGTCTAGCAAAAGAAACCATCAATAAAATGAAAAGAGAGCCCACTACATGGGAGGACATCTTTGCCAATGATACATCTGATAGGGGGTTAATTTCCAAAATGTATAAGGAATTCATACAACTTAACAAAAGGGAGACAAACAATCCTATTAAAAAATGGACAAGGGGCTTAAATAAACACTCTCCAAAGTGGACAGAAGACCAAAAGACATGAAAAAATTCTCAAAGTCACTAAAAGTTGAGACATGCAAATTCAAATGACAGTGAAGTATCACCTCACACCTATCAGCACGGCCATCATCAGCAAATCAACAAATGACAGGTGTGGCAAGGAGGTAAAGAAAAGGGAATCTTAGTACACTGCTGATGGGAATGCAGACTCATGCAGCCATAATGGAAAACAGTATAGTGTTTCCTAAAAATTTAAAAATGGAACTCCCATTTCACCAGTGATTCTGTTTCTATGAATATAGCCTAAGAAATCAGAAACACCAATCAGAAAGAATGTATATACCCTATGTAATAGCAACACAATTTACAATAGCTAAGATTTAGAAACAGCCTAAGTGCCCATTAGCAGATGAGTGGATAATAAAGCTGTGGTACATTTACATGTTTATTTTCTTTCCTTTGCCCTAGAATACTACACAGCTGTAAAAAGAAAGAATTCTTACCATTTGACCTCAGCAAGATCTTGGTAGATATCCAGGCCCATTATAAGGAACTGGCTCTGAAGAACTGAGAGGATCTAGGCAAGTACTGGTCCCAGTAGATCAAGGAGACCACCACAGGAGTCATCACACTGACTGCTGAAATAGAAGCTGCTGAGATGATACTTATGGAGCTGAGACATACCGTCCAATCCTTGGAGATTGATCTGGATTTGAGAAGTCTGAAGGCCAATTTGTAGAACAGCCTGAGGGAGATGGAGATGTGCATGGAATCTGTAGATTTTCATGCAGATGAAATAGCTCAGTGAGAACCTGCTAGAGCTGGAATCAGAGCTGGCCCAGATCTGGGCAGAGGGGCAGCTCCAGGCCCTGCTGAACATCAAAGTCAAGCTGGAGGCTGAGATTGCCTCCTACCTCCACCTGTTAGAAGAAGGGGAGGACTTCTATCTTGGTGCCACAATGGACAAAACCCACTCCATACAATCCATCCAAAAGACGACCAGCCACAGGAGGGTGAACAGCAAAATGGTGTCTGCGGTCAATGACACCAAAGTTCTGAGGCATTAAAGGCAGCAGACATGGGGCACCATTGGTGGGGCAGGAGGCCAATAAAATTGTCAGAAATCATTGAACATCAAAAAATATGTATCTGAGAGTATCAAAATCTGGGATCTGATATGGTTGGAAAAGCCAAAATTTTACTTCAGATCAGCAGAGGAAATCTTGCTGGAGAGATAGGCAGGGTTTGAAGGAGGCATGATTCTCCTGCTAAATGCAAAGATAGTGGGTCGGGTTGCAAGAATGGTGGGAGCAAGAGACAGAGCACCTGGCCTTCCCATCCCAAGTCATTATTTTGAATTACTCTGTGGCAGAAGCCTAGATGGAAGCATGACCATTAACTTAGATCTAGGAACAGATAAAGTAAGCTAGCTGAAAGAAAGTTCCAGATTGAAAGACTGTGCTAGACATTTTCTCTGGCTTTGATTACAAGCCCATGACATTGACTCTATTCTTGTTATGCTCCAGTGGAGTTTGTTTCTTTAACTTCAACCTCATGCTGTGATGTTGGACATTTCCTGTTCATCATTCTTTTAAATTGGATCTAGTTCTATATGACTCATAGTTTTGGGCTTCTACTCCTTTTTTGTTCTTTATTTGGTTGACCCAGGTCATGATGCTTCCATAAATACAAATGGGTAAATCAAAGAAAACTCTCTTAAAAGTTGTCCTAAATTAGTCTTATTTCCTTTACCATACATTTGTAAGAGTTAAAGGAACAAGAAGAGTTTCTTTCCTGATGGTTAATTTTTCCATCATTTCTGTATCTTCAGTATCCTAAGAAATTGGTGTTCAAATTATTCCAAAGTGTTCTGTGAGGTGGGAAGCCAGTACAGGATCTTAAAATCCTTACTGACTTATATAGGGGCCTTGTGTGATGGCTTTTTCTAAATTTACTTTAATTTTTAAACTATGTTTGAAGACATTTGTCCTAGGCAGCAGCAATAGGATTTGTTCGTAGCTAGTGATTGTACTGTTACGCTTTTTTAAAAAGTATCAGAAGGAGAGAACTAGTGTGGCTCAGTTGGTTGGGTGTCATCCCGAGCACTGAGAGGTTGCCTGCTCAATTCTCCATCAGGGCACATGACGAAGTTGTGGGCTAGATCCCCATGAGGGGGCAGGCAGGAGGCAGCGATCTATGCTTCACTCTCATATTGATGTTTCCCTCTCTCTCTCTCTCTCTCTCTCTCTCTCTCTCTCTCTCTCTCTCTCTCGCCCTCCCTCCCTCCCTCCCATCCTCCTTCCCTCCCTCCCTCCCTCCCCTCCTCTATCTCTAAAAATCAATTAAAAAAATTTTTTTAAAAGGAGAGAACTGGGTAAAAAGGGGAACTGGAGGTTGACCGTAGAGAGGTATTTTGCTGCACGTAGAATGGGGCTCACATCCAGAAGGAGAAAAGATGTGGGGAGCCTGCAACCACTCACTGTCTTCTAGGGTAGCAGCAAGATCTGCACATTGGCTCTCACATAAGGATTAGGGAGATCAGGAGTTACTAAAATTGAGACACTTAAGGAATTTTAAAAATTAATATCAGCAACTGCCCTCAAAGCTGTGACTGAGAAATGGGGGAAAATATGCAAAGAAACACACATGCGCGCACACACACACACTGCAGTCATCTAGTCTGATGGTTTTATGTCATCATGGAACAATGACATCACCTGGTCCAACTTCCTCAGTTGCAGATTTAATGAAAGGTTAGACAGAGTCTGGTTTCACTTTCCATATACAGTATACAGCTGTGAACAGCAGTAGTGGGCAACCAGCCCAAGTTCGAGCCCTTTAAAAACAGATAATTCTACTCTAAAATAGAATTATTTGAGGACCTTCAAAAAAATACATCAGTAACTTGAGATAGCTGGTAAAATCTTTCCCATGCTATTTGCCCCACATATGTATTCCCTGTCATAATCAGTCCAAAGCATTCAATCCCGAATATATTTGGGGAGCTGTGAGCACTGAAAAAATACATATATCTATGTTGCTATTTTTAATTTGAATTTGCATTAATTAGTCCCTATTCTCTTCTTCATTGGAGAAGCAATAATTTTCTATTGGATAAGAGTTATATTTGATCCATCTTTATCTTTCCAGTTTTTAAAATATTTTTTATTGATTTTTTGAGAGAGAGGGGAAGGGAAACATCAATGCAAGAGCAGAACATGGATTGGTTGCCTCTTGCATACTTCCCACTGAGGATTGAGCCTGAAACCCAGGCATGTGCCCCAACTGGCGGATCAAACCGTCAACCTTTTGGTCCAACCAACTGGGCCACATAGGCCCAGGCTCTTTCCAGTTTCTCTAATGATTCCTCTTGCACATATCTATATCCTTAAAGGCCAAAGTACTAGAGAATAAATTCTTAACAACAGTGTATGTTGTTTTAGTTCATGCAGTGTCATTCAATATTTAGAAGTTATTTCTCAAGTTCCAGTTATGTGATAAATACTAAACAAAGTACAAGGAATCAGAGACAAATGTGTCAGGTTTCTGTCTGCAAAGCTCACACAGGCAAGCAGTCATAGCATCAAGTGTAAGGGATGCTTCTCAAGTTCTGTTTGTGATTCTCTCACCCTATTAGAACCGTGGGAGGGAAAGCAGTGTTCCCGTGTGTGGGCTATTCATGTTGTAAGTTGGCATGACCACACTGCTGTGCATAGATGATCTGGAAAAGTTTCAAGACACTCTGTGGAACATAGTGGTTAGTACAAGATGTACAGGGATGTATCGAGGTCTGGTATTAATAGATATTGTACCTCTATGTAAAAATAAATGGGATGACAAAGGACAAGCTATTCCCATGCGTTTTAATTGCCTTAGGGAAGAAGAGCCAGTAGGATGCTCTGAAGATCTCAGGCTGGGAGAAGAGATCTATGGGAGGGCTGAGCCCATGTAGGGGTTGTTGCAGCAACATCTTGCTTATTCAGATGACATCTTGAGAGCCTACTTGGCCCTTCCCAATCTCCCATAAGAACAGGAAAAGTATCAGGGAGTAGAAGCCAAGAGCAGCCAACTCTGGCATAAGAAAGTCATTGCCATTATTTCATTCTTCTCCCACCAAATCTTTCCTGTGGAGAAATGTCTAGCCTCTGAGAACTTTCACCTGTGGAGCCAGGGTTATTCTTTTTACTTGCAATACTTTTATTTTTCCTTTTGTTCACATCCTCATAATAGGTTTTCATTTTCCTAGAGCGTGGTGTTAAAGAATACTGCATTTGAGTCAGCCACTTGGTGTACAAGAGAGAAGTGAAGTGGAATGTCTGTGGATTGTTCACACAAGCCCCTAGAAGTCACCTCCAATGCATTACAACTCTGCGAAATGCCACAATAGAGGAGTGCAGAATGTGCTATGTAGTAGCTCGCGCTGTCAGTTATTTAAAAAGAAGCAAAGTGTGATTGGAGCTACCAGTACAACAGGTAATTCAGAATATTTGATAAAAGTAAACCTTCTTTCCTCATTTCTAATTACCCACCACACAAAGGATTTACTCTACTCACAGGCATAGAGAGCACTCTCTACCTTGTAAAAGAGAAAAGAATCAAAAATAAGATAGGCATATATGGCTCATGGATGCTGGAGGTAAAACTCTGATATCTTTCCCTTTCAGCAGAAAGAAAGATATTATACTCACATTTTTATACAGGCAGGAGCTGCTATTTAAATTTCTTACTTCCTCATAATGACTAGAGGTAGAGACCTGGTTAGACCTTTTTAATTCTTGGAAGAATTATTCAAGTTGTATAAAGATAAGGCAAATAGCAGCCACTGGCCTGGGAAGGAAGGTCTAGTAGGACCTTTTGTCTTTGTCTTGGCAAAATTGTCCTTCTGGGGAGTGGCCCTACCTACTGAAGATGCTTAGTAACATTTGGCTGACTCATAACTCCCCTTTTCTGCAGAAGTTCGAGTTAGGGAGACCTGGGTGTTTATGGGAGGAAAGACCCTACAAAGCAATAAAGGTCTGAAAGATCTCTGAATAAAATGACCATGAGAATTGAAAGAAATGAGACCAGTGAGTGGGCCACTCCTCTGGGTCAGAAGGGGAAATCAAGGCAGAAGTGATTCTGTCATGAAGTGGCAGAACTTTCCTGTGGGCAGGCTGACACTCCAGGGAATGTGCTTAGCAACATTTATGTAGACCATTCCTGTCAATACCAGGGATGGAGAACAGAATTCCCTCGATGCACCTGTAGGAGAAGAGAGGACTGTTCTGAAGTAACCCCTTTCTAGTTGATGTTGAAACCTTCTCCAGCTCTATGTCTGAACACCCTTTCAGCAAAATGGGGTGGGGCTGGTGAGTCCAGGGCCTGAGATTCCTAACCATAGTGCAGAATAGAAGGGCTTAGAGAGAGGAATAGGTTAGACCTTTTCCTGCTTATCATGTCATCTGGGTTGGACACAGCATGAGGACACTCTGGCATTATTTTGTAAAGCTGAGTTGAAATAAAAATCTTACAGGACTCTAGAAACTTAGGGGGTGGGATGGCATGCTGTCTTGATGGAATTCAAATATGAAAACTCAAATGCTAGGAGTAGGAAGGGGCCAATGCAGGCTCAAGCCATCCCTTCTTTGTTTGCAAGGCCTAAGGCCAGAGACCCTGCTTGGGGAGCCATTGTTTACAGCTCCCGACCACAATCTGGAAGCAGAAAGGTAGCCTTCACAGTTGATGCCACCAGGCTCGTGGCAGGCATTCTGCTGCCCCCATGACACTGTCTGCCTGACCAGGATTTTGCCAATAATGTTGGTCCTTCAAATCCCCACCAGGGGCTCATTTGAGACCTTATACAGCTGGGATCAACTGCAGCTACTTGTGGGGTGACTATACTGAAGGATCTGAGAAGACTGGAGCTGAAAAGCCAAAATGCATCTGCATGGTTGTGTCCAATGGCCAATTGCACAGTGAGCCAAGGACCATATGTTCACCAAAGACCTGATTATGATTGCCAGTCCCATCCTGTCAGAAACCAAGGTTGAGAATCCAGAACAGCAGGAAAATAAATCTAGGCTAGAAGATCAGCAGAAGGAAGCAGTATCAGGTTCTGAAGTCCAGGATCAAAGCCAGCAGTAAGATGCCAGACAAGAGTAAGCTAAGAAGCAGGCAGTTCAGAGTCAGGATTAAATGGTCCTGACTGAACAATCCAAATTCAAGGTGTCTAGTCAGAGCCAGAACCTGGTTAGGAACTGTGGATGCTCAGGCAGGAGACAGGTGGTAAGTGGGAACCAGCATTTTAAACAAATATATCTTTATTGATTTCAGAGAGGAAAGGAGAGGGAGAGAGATGGAAACATCAATGATAAGAGAGAATCATCGATCGATTATCTCCTACTACATGCCCCCCAACTGGGGAACAAGCCTACAACTTGGGCATGTGCCCCTAACCAGAATGGAACCTGGGACCCTTTAGTCCACTGGCCGGTGCTCTATCCACTGAGCCAAACCAGCTAGGGTGGGAACCAGCATTTTTGCCTACCCCAAGCTTTCAGTATCCTTACGTATACTTATCCAAGAATGAAGAATGGCTCACCAGAAGTTTGAAAAATAACTGGAAATTCAGCTTCCCCCAAACCCAAACACGCTCTCTTTGTCCCCTCCTTCAGGCTGACCTGGGTTGGAAGCACCAGAAGGACTTGTCAGTACCAGGCTGTTCTTCCTCTGCTAAAGCTGCAGCAATCAAAGACTCTGGGCTACAGTGGAAGGTCCCATAGGATAGCCAAACAAAAGCACAAGCTTCACATAGTCAACTTGACCTTCACTATTTAGTAGACTGTATGATAGGTAGGTCTGGTTCCTGAAGAATTTCAAAAGGTAGAATGACATCTGTCATCATTTCTTTTTACATTATTCAAAGGGAGAAGTCTATGAGCAGAAACTGGCAGGGCAACTACATGCTGATTTGAATGAGGAAAAAGTGAAAGTAAAAAAGGGCTTTATGTGAAATAATAGAGTGTAGACCATTAGATCCAAAATGGATTGTTAAGCTTAATACCGAGGGGACATTTAGCTTGATTCTTATAGCCCCAATAGCTATTCTCCTAAGCCCCAAATATGCACAAGGGTAGGGTAATGGTATGCATTCAGATGTAGAAAGAATAAATAAAACCAATGTACCAACTAAATATAGAAAGTTGTGTGGCATCACCAAAAAGTCTTCTCTTAAAGCAATGTAAGAATTAAAAAGCTAACTTCTTCTAATGCTACGCCATTAAGAGTTGCCGACATACACATACCTACACAGGAAGGAGCTCTCTTAAATACCTACACTTTCTAAAAGTTTCTAACTTACTTAATTTTGTATTAAAAACTCAAAATATTTCACAATAATTTTCAAGGATCACTGGCTCTATAGACAGATCCTTGGTGAGTGTAGGGGGAGGATATGCTGACACACTGTAGTCAGCAGAAGTGGAAGTGGAGTGCCCTTCAAGCTTTGAATTTCTTCACATTTAGCGAGCAGTTTATTTTATCACTCTATCTGAATGTTTCCCCGAGAGGAGGTGTGGGTTTCAATAGTTTTCCTAAGAAATTGTGTGTAGCTAAACACGAAGTCTTTCATGTTATTCTCTTTTGTCAAAACATAATGTTCTTAGATTTTTCTCCAGAAATGTATATATGAAAATTCTGGAATCAGACTTGCTCTCTGAAATATACTTTTGTGAGCTCACTTTTTCCAAATAATAAATAATTTTACACTAACAAAAAAGCACCTGGCCAGCATGGGTCAGTGGTTGAACATTAACCTATGAACCAGGAGGTCATGATTCGATTCCAGGTCAGGGCACATGTCTGGGTTGCAGGCTCGATCCGCAGTGTGGGGTGTGCAAGAGGCAGCAAATCAATGATTCTCTCTTATCATTTCTGTTCATATCTCTCTCTACCTTTTCTCCCTTCTTCTCTGAAATCAATAAAAATATATTTCTTAAAAAAAGAATAAAAAATCAAATTATAGCATAAGACATGACATGAGTATTATATAATTCAATATACTGGTTGAAAAATATGTGTGTAAAGTTATGCTTAGTTGCATAAAGAATTTACTTAAAATTTCATCATGAATATTGAATGCACTTATAACTTTAAAATCATAGCACTAATGCCCTAGCAGGAGTGGATCAATTGGTTGGAGCATCATCCTATGCACTGCAAGGTCTGGGTTCGATTCCTAATCAGGGTAACTACTTAGTTGCAGGTTTGATCCCTGGTTAAGACACAGACAAAGGCAACCGATCAATGTGTCTCTCTCACATTGATGTTTCTCTCTCACCCTTCCTTCCTCTCTGAAATTAAAACAATAACAACAACAAAAAACCATAGCACCTTCTGCACTACCACATCAATAATCCATATGATTAAAAAAATCTTTTCTAAACTATTGATTATCATAGCCATGAAATAATTCCTTTTACTGAAAAAAGGACTACACTTTCAAGCAACTTTTAAATGTTGGTTAAAATGTCAGAACTATTGGTTTCACTAAAAGGTTACTTTAGACTTTAAGATGTCATCTTCACATTCAGAATCTAGATTTTAGACCTGCTGTCTGGCCCTGCCTCCATTATTATTATTATTTTAATTTTTTATTTATTTACGAGAGAGAAGGGGGGAGGGAGAGAGAGAGAGAATGAGAGATGTTGATCCACTTATTCATGCATTCATTGGTTGATTCTTGTATGTGCCCTGACTGGGGATCCCACTGGTAACCTTGGCATATCGGGAGGATACTCCAGCCAGGGCTGCCCTGTTTATTCTTGAACTCTCACCACATGTTACACTGCTCTCCAGCCCAGCTGGTTTCTTCAGTGCATCTGGGATCATATGCTAAATCTCAGACCTCAAATCCCAAGGTTTTCTGGCTCGATTGCCCTTCCTTTTCTTCCCCAAAGTCCCAAAGCAAACCAGTCTCTTAGGACCAGCACCTGTCCTATCCCTTCCAGAACTTCCTTCTGTGCTTCCCAATGGGCCTGTGTACCATGGCATGATACTTTGTAATATAATTTATCTCAATTATTTGGCTTGTCATCATAACAAGCTCCTAGAGGGCAAACCATGTTTTATTCTTTCTGTAACTCCAGCATTTGACTAGGTTGGAAAATCTGAGTTAAAATCCCAGCTCTGTCATTTCATTCATGACTTCCCTGAACTAGCAGTTATTGGGCACTGATGTATGTCAGGACTATACTCTGATGGGAGACTAAAAGATGAATCAGGTATGGCTACCGCTTTCAAGGCACTAAAGACTAAATCATGTCCCCCATCGATTTATTGAAGCCTTAACATCCAATAGGACTGTGCTTGGAGATGGTGGTGTTGTAAGGTTTGAGGTGCAGGCAACGGAGTTGGGGACCAAGACAAGCTAAAAGAGAAAATTTATTCCGCACTAATGAGCAAGATTCATTATGAAAAAGGGTAGAAAAGCCAGGATTAGAGGTGAAGGAGTACCCAGCCAGGCTGTCTCACAGGTAAGAACAGCAATACGTGCAGAGGTGAACACACATTTTGAGGGGAGGAACGGGAAGGGGTGGGGCCCAGGGCATTAGGCACGCACTGATTGAAGGTTCAATGTCTCAGCGCAGACACAGGTTATGTCATACTCTGCCCACCAGTTGGGAGAAGGGAGGATCTAGCATTCCAGGCTTTTGGTGATATTAAAAAAATTGAGAGTCTGGGCAAGGTCAGGGGGTGAAGATCCGTTTTTTGTAGCTACTTCCTGCTGAGAGGGGGCATCGTCGGGGTGTCTACCCAGGATCTCAAGGATTCTGGTGACATAGGTGTCTCTAGGTTCTGACTTCAAGGACAGATAGATCTCCCCCATCTTCTGGTTGGTGAATGCCTGCATTCTGTTTTGCAAAATAATGAAAGCTCATGAGACAGGGGCCTAAGAGCAAAATTAAAGAAATAGATACCAGTGGGCCTAATGATGGGAAGAGCCATGGGGTAAGTGAGCAGAAAACAGGGAGTATTTTCCGTGTTGAACAAGGGGTGCAGCAGCATGATTTCCCCAAGGGACTGGTTGGTAAAGTCTCGAGAGCGATCCTGTTGAGTCACTTGGGAGGCAAAAGCTAGTCCTGAGGTTCCCACAGCATCAGTTGTCTGGTTTTGCTGCTTTATTGGGCCTGGAGCTGAAATACAACCTGACGGTAAGGTTCTTGAGGAGGACTGAGTCCTTCTACTGGAGAGCTGGTCCTAGCGAATCTTGGTCAGCTGGTTCTGGCCTGAGCAGAAACCTGTCAGCGTGTTCCCAGAGCAGTTGCCTGAGTAAGGGCAAGTATGGAAGATAAGTAGCCAGGAGAGGAGGGTAAGTAGGGAGATGACGGTTGAGCAAGAAGGGTCCCCCATGTAGGAGTTCAAAAGGGCTTAAGAAGGTGGGGCTCCTTGGTGTAGCCCGGATTCTGGTCAGGGCCAAGGGCAGGAGGTACAGCTAAGAGCTGAGAATTTCTAGAGAGAAAGTTTAGTTAGGTGGTCTTTAAAGAGGTCGTTGATCCTCTCGATCTTACTCAATGATTGTGGGCGGTAGGATATGTGCAGTTTAGTTAAGTCAGGATTAGAGAGGAAAATCTGAGAGTCCTGTCCAAGGTTGAGTGAGGGCTTCAATGACCTCGGGTCAGGAGTGCATTGCCGCAGGTTAGGGGGAGGCAGCAGGAAGGAGAGTGACCTGGTTCAGGGCTGGGGACTGAGTTAGAGAGATGTCAGGACTCTCAAGGAACAGGAGATGGAGTTCCTGCATGCGAGAGGGGGCAAGGAGACCTAAGGATCGGTGGGACAAAGATCCTGTAGCCTAAGGGTGGAGAAGACCTGTAAGGCTTGCTAGAGGCAGATCTTCTGGGCCTCCTCGGTGAGAGTGGTGGCTGCAGCCAGAGCTCGGAGACAGGGCTGCCATCCCCGAACCGTGGGATCAAGCTGTCTGGACAGGTAGGCTACAGGGTTAAGGCTGGCCTTACAGGCTGGGTGAGGACCCCCATAGCTATTCCCTGTCTTTCATCAATAAATAGTTGGAAAAGTCTAGAGATGTTCAGAAGAATGAGAAAGGGAGGGAGATGCCAGAAGGGTTCTTAGAAAAAGAACTGAGGGAGGGTGAGGAGAGGGGTCCTACTGGTGTTTCTTTAGCGGCCTGGTATAGGGGCTTAGCTAGGAGAGCAAAGTTTGGGACCCAATTGTGGAAGAATCCTACCAGCCCTAGAAAGGACAAGATCTATTCCGCAGAAGTGTGAGGCTGCAGGTCTTGTATTGATTGTGTTTGGTCAACTGTCAGTCCTCAGGAATTGAGCGTCAGACAGATTCCCAAGTAAGTGACAGTGGGGGCCAACAGTTGCGCCTTGGCAGGGGATATATGGTATCTATCCTTTGTCCCCTAGAAAGTTGAAGAGTCCATCTGTATGCTTCTGAGACATGTCCAGGGAGGGGTGCAGAGAAGGAGATCATCTACATACTGGAGAAGAGTGCTGGGTTCTAACGAGCATTGTTGGAGGTCTCTGGGAAAGACCTAGCCAAACAGATGAGGACTGTCTCTGAACCCCTGGGGCAGACAGTCCAGTTGAGTTGGAGGGATACCTGCTCATCTGGGTCCTTTTACAATTCTTGTCAACAGTTAATTTTAGAATTTCTTTCTTTCTTTCTTTCTTTCTTTCTTTCTTTCTTTCTTTCTTTCTTTCAACATACCTTCCATTAAATATTTCTAAACATGTCTAGCAATTAATGATTGAGTATTGGATGCTATTTAAAATATTTAGAAAAGGCAGGGAGAGGAGGGACCAGGACCTGCAGCCTGTTTCCAAGCCTCTAACCGATTGAATTTTAAAACTGCTACTTTTTTTCTAGAGATAAATATCTAAGTTTCTGATAAGCCTGTGCCAGCAAGAAAGTTGTTATTTAGAAAGAGTGGAGTGGGGGAAGGGGTGGGGTGAGAGGTCACTGAGGCCAGAGCAGTTTTCAGAGCATTAAAGGGTGATTTGTTGTCAATAGCCAGGACTGAGATTGTGGAAGGGAAAAGTGACCCTGCAAAGGAGGGCAGGACAGAGAAGGTAGCCCCCATATCATCCAGGAAGGGGACCAGCTTATCCGCTATCTTGGGAGTTACCCTAGGCTTGGCGAGGGTAATGGGGGTCATCGAGTCTGGGCATTTTCAGTCTTCAGTCAGACTTCAGTCATGGCCCATGGTGGATCAGAACTGGAAGGGTGGCCCCTCTACACTGAGATGCAGAGGGCCTGTCACTTTCCCAGGGGCAGTCATTTTTCCAGTGGCAGCTTTGACTGCAAGCCAGGCAGGGCTTGGTTGGAGCTGGAGGCCTGGTGCACTGTTTTGCCCAGTGGCCTATTTCCACACTTGAAGCATCCTCCAGGTGGCATTTGTTCTCTTGTTGCACCCCCATAGATGGTGGCCCCCAAGGAGACCATGCATGACTGCCATTGGACTCAGAGCTGCAACCAAGGCTTGGGTTTGCAGGTTCACCTTCTGTCAAAGGCGGGCTTCCCGATCTGATTCTGTCTGCTCCTCACAGTTATGACAACCTTAAAGACTGTATTCACTAGATCTCAGACTGGGGTCTGAGAAGGCGTTAGGGGAGGGAGTGGTGGAGCAAGTGGTGGGCCATGGGCTGGGCCCTGGAGGAACTTGGCGGTGGATGGCCACACCAGGCTGGATCCGCAGGGGCAGGGTGTGGGAGGTCTCAATAACTTTATTCAAAGAGAGGGGTTGGACTTGCTGTTTCAGATGGCAGCCCACATAGGAATGGCAAGCCATGTGGCTAGAGAGGGGTGTGCCTTGCTGTTTCAAGATGGTGGCCCCCATGGGAGCAGCAAGCCATGCAGCCAACATAGTGGCTGCTCACAACACACAAGGGAAGAGCAAACCAAAATTTCCTTTTTTTTTTTTTTTGTTTAATGTAGAACAAACTACATTTTTTAAGTATATTTTATTGATTTTTTTTTACAGAGAGGAAGGGAGAGGGATAGAGAGTTAGAAATATCGATGAGAGAGACATCGATCAGCTGCCTCCTGCATGCCCCCTACTGGGGATGTGCCCGCAACCAGGATACATGCCCTTGACCAGAATCAAACCTGGGACCTTTCAGTCCACAGGCCAATGCTCTATCCACTGAGCCAAACCGGTTTCAGCCAAAATTTCTACAGACAAACAGAAATCTCACTTAGCTCTTTGGAGTGGCCGGCAGTGTGGTGGGCGGGCCGCTCTTGCACTGTGTGGTGGCTTCTGCTTGGCTGGTGGCACAAAGCAGAGACAGCGGCACCCGAGGTGAAGAAAGAGGAAGAGAGGGAGCAGAAGGCAAGGCAGCGGGAGTGGAAGAGATGAAGATGAAAGATCAGCTGGGTCCAAAGAGTCAGAACACAGAGAAAGAGGCTGATGACCAGTTTGAGGGGGTGAATTAGACTTTGCAAGGAGAATCTGATGAGTGGAACATGAGTACAGCAACGGGCAGGAGCAAAGGGCCACTTCCTGGTTTACCAGCAGAAATTACTGAGGTCAGTGAGTACGTTAAAATCAAAAGTCCCACGGAAACCGGTTTGGCTCAGTGGATAGAGTGTTAGCCTGTGGACTGAAAGGTCTGGGGTTCCACTCCGGTGAAGGGCATGTACCCTGGTTGTGGGCACATCCCCCGTAGGGGACGTACAGGAGGCAGCTGATTGATGTTTCTCTCTCATTGATGTTTCTAACTCTCTATCCCTCTTCCTTTCTCTATGTAAAAAAAAGCCCAATAAAATATATTATTTAAAAAAAAATCAAAAGTCCCATTTCGGGCCATCTGGACCCATTCCAATTCATACTGAGGCCATGCCATGTTACAGAAGGAGCCAGATTGGTGAGGCGACACCCTAGAGGTGTGCTAGGATCCGGTTTAGATTTTTTTAATATCCATGTCTAATACTTGAGGTCATTAGCTGGAGCTAAAGGACCAGGGTTCCTGTCGTCCAGCCAAAGCTACGGATGAAGGGACCTGAGGGCCGGCAGGGATGTCTCCACTAACTCCCAGCGTCTGGGAGCCCTTTCCTGGAAGGGGGTCCGGAAAACGGAGGCCAAAGGCTGGAGAACGGAGGAACAGCAGGAATGTCTTCGCTGCTTCCCATGGTTCGGAACCCCTCTCAAAGGGCCCAGAGGGCTAAGCCCAGGGATCTTCCATCTCCACCTCTCCTGCTCTAATGCGAGCCACGGTTCACGGACAGAGACGCCGGAAAAACGACCGCCAGGAATCAGCACGGACTGGGACTTATCACTGACACTGCCAAGCCGGCGGGGGGGGGGGGGGGGGGTGACGGGGAGAGGCAAGAAGATCCTGAGCCACAAGATGGGAGAGGCGGGTATCCCAGACCGTGAATGGTGAGATGGAATGTTTGCACCTCCCGGGTTTCAGCACCAAATGTAAGGTTCAAGGTGCAGGAAACGGAGTCGGGGACCAAAACAAGCTAAAAGAGGAAGTTTATTCCGCAATAACGGGTGAGATTCATTACTAAAGAGAGTAGAAAAGTCAGGATTACAGGCTTAGGAAGACCCAGCTGGGCTGTCTCGCAGATGAGAACAGCAGCAGATGCAAAGGTGAACATGTCTTTTGAGGGGAGGATGGAGAAGGGGTGGGGCCCAGGGAGGAACGGGAAGGGGTGGGACCCAGGGCACTCAGCATGCACTGATTGGTGGTTCAATGTCTCGGGAATGTCATGGCTGCAGACGCAGGTTACATCATACTCTGCCCACCAGTTGAGGGAAGGGAGAATCTATCAGCTCTAAGAAAGAAATTAAGGTTAAATGAGATCATAAAGGTGGGACCATGATCCAGCAGAGACACAGAAGCTCACTCATGCTCCTGCCCACCAAGGAAAGGCCATGAGGTCAAAGCAAGAAGGGGACCACCTACAAGTCAGGAAAAGAGCTCTCACCAGAAACTACTGACTCTTTAGTAGTTTGGTGGCACTTTGATTTTGGATCTCTCTCTCTCTCTCTCTCTCTCTCTCTCTCTCTCTCTCTCACACACACACACACACACACACACACACACACACACACACTGTGGCACTTTGATCTTGGATTTCCAGCCTCCACAACCATGGAAAAATAAATTTCAGTTGCTTAAGCCACTTCTCCTTTATGGCAGCCCAAGCAGACTAATATATAAGGAGATCGGGGTTTGGTAGAAAGCGAAGACGAGTTGTTACTCAAGCTGTTTGTGTGCAGGATGCATCCCAGCCTACAACAGGTTGGCGGGCTTCCCTTATAGCTCCTGGTGACAGAGAAGCAAGCAAGAAGCCAGAAAGAATAGGCCTTACCTCCAGGCCTCACAGAGACAGCTGAGGAACTGGGCAGATGTTCTGGGTCCAGAACCCTGGTGGCATCTGTGTATAGGTTGAGGGGCAGATTGGGATGATGAATGACATGGAAGTGTGAAGCTAATTAAGAATGTGCTGGTCTAGCCTGACTGGTTTGGCTCGGTGGATAGAGTGTCAGGTTCTGAAGGGTCCCAGGTTTGAGTCCAGTCAAGGGCATGTACTTTGGTTGTGGGCACATCCCCAGTAGGAGGTGTGCAGGAGCAGCTGATCAATGTTTCTCTCTCTTTGATGTTTCTAACTATCCACCTCCCTTCCTCTCAATAAAAAAAAAAATCAATAAAATATATTTTAAAAAATAGAATACGCTGCTGTTGAGAGATTTGGCAAGGAAACAACAAGGTGCTGATGGTGGAGAGGAAGACCTAGGAGTCCCTGACCTGGGGGAGTACTGGCCTTAACATCACAGAACATGGAGTGAACAGAGGTAACTAGCGCACTGTGATCCCCCCTCTGGTTATTCATCCCCCTAAGCATCAGGGGTTTGGACTGGTATTCACTGCAGTGGACTGCTCTGCCTTGACATATTCAGCTTTTTGCTTAGCCTCTGTTTTTTATTTTTATTTTGTTTTCATTACTCCCTCCTCTGCTGAGTGAACAACCATCTCCTTATATTTCCAATTCAAATTCCCCCAAAGAGAACCTAATTTGGTCTTCAAACCTTCTTTTGGGAGATGCTTTCGTGCAGGGTGACTTGATCACCCTGCAGCAGTAGGCAGGCTGCCCTTGGTCTTCCTGGCAGTGACTCCTGCCTCCAAGCCGGTGGTGAGAATTCAGACTCCCAGGCAAGCCTCCCTGTCTCCGTGGGTGGAATGCTCTCAGCTGCAAATAAGACAGTATCCAAACACAAGGAACCAAAACACTAGGAGATTCTCTTTCTCTCACAAAAGAAGCCAACAAGTGGCAGTTCTACAGCTCAGAGGCTCTAGACCCCTGAGGACTAGGCTCTTCACATATTTCTCCTCTGCCAGGTGTCTGGACTGTATTGCCCCAGGTCAATGAAGAACATCTTAAAATTCCCCTGGCTGCCCCCAGGGGGCACCTTTAGTGTCACTAACAAAACAGGATCTAAAAAAAAAAAAAAATTAAACTGAATCTAAGTGTCACCTCAGAGTGGGTGAGAGTTGACAAGAGTGAGTAGCTGCATTTGCCATGTCCACAAGGGGCCAGTGGGTTCTAATGCAGGTGGCACATTGTGTAGATAAGTGTCTGCTCTCACAAGAGAGCAGGCTATTGCCACATTGTGCTGCAATGCTGCAAGAATTTGCTAAGACACTATTTTGGATAAATTACATAACCTCTTTGAGGCTCAGGTTCCAAAATGGAAAATAAGAATAATACCTACATCACAGAGCTGCTGTAAAAGATTAATATGAAATAATATATTTAGAAGTCTCTACTTTGATACCTGCCATACACATTTCTTTTTTCCCCATCACCATGGGAAATACATACTTGTTAATAAAATACATACTTGTTTTTTCCCCATCACCAAGAAAGGTCATGGGTTCCATTCTGGTCAGGGGCATGTACTTTGATTTCGGGCACATCCCCAGTAGGGGGTGTGCAGGGAGGCAGCTGATCTATGTTTCTCTCTCTTCGATGTTTCTAACTCTCTATCTCTCTCCCTTTCTTTCTTTGAAAAATCAATAAAATATATTTTTAAAAATCCATTTGACATGGAAAATAAAAATAAACATTAAAAACTGAAAGGCTGGCATACTAGGAATTAGCTTAAAATGCAATCATGCTTTATTGTATTGACAAGAAAGCTCAGTAACTACATTTACACATCCAACACATGACTACAGATCATCTGATTAACCATTACCACTCTCCCTCAGGCGCAGAACCTCTGAATATCTCCCATTCTTTCCTCTAAACTGGCTCGTTGCTATACGTTAAGAGGTTTTTGTTGTTTTTAAAATGTGTGTGTGTCTTGTTTTTTTTTCCTCCACTGTTAAGTCTCTGGGACAGCCTGAAGCCATTTCTCACATGAAATAGATTATACTAAATGGCAGTTTTGCATCCAGACTGTTTCTTATGAGAGGTTCAAACACTGTAGTTAAATTCATTTCTCCCACCTGCACTCTTGACAACATAATCGGTGGGTACTTCTTCAGTAGATCCAATTTCTTCACATTTGATTTTGAGACTCTTTATCAAATTATTCTCTTTACATACCCTCCCGGTTGCACTCATGGATCTGTTCCCTGCCAATTATGCAAGAGACATTAGGTTTCCTTCTTTCTCCTCTGACATGCCATCAGAGACACCTGCTCTCTCACTCAGGCCAAGAAGTCTTTCTCTTATTCCAAATTCATCTCAAAGCCCACCTCCTCCAGGAAACTCATACCAGCAATGCTGTTACATCATATTTGTCCCACTAAAGATGACCACTTGAACATTTAGTCTTCAACGGGGCTAAAAACAAAACAAAACAAACCCAATGGGCTGTGACAAAGCAACAGTCTTTGAATGGAAGAGAAGCACTGCCATGCTAGATATCATTCCTAGCCTGTGTTGTCTATCCATCTGTGTTGTGCTTGACAATCTCTGAAGTGCTTCTTTGGCACCACTTCCTGTATGAGCTGGGAAGCCTTATAGCAACCACATGGTATGGGTAAGGTAGCTAATATTGTCCCATCTTATAGCTAAGAATACTGACACTCCATAGAGTTAAGAGATTTGCAAAGGCCACATAGCTAGTAGGGGTTGAGTCTTGAATGCCTTTGACCTCCCTTTGGGAGATACTTACTGTCCTCCTCTTCTGTCTCTCTAATCTCCCTCTGCTTCACGCTTAGAAGGACCTGTCATTGGATTTATGGCTTACCTGAGTAATCCAGGATGATTTCATCTTGAGATCCTAAGTTAATTGCGTCTGCAGAGATTTTTTTTTTCCAAGTAAGGGCACATATCTTTTGGAGACCACTATCAACTCCCGTCAGATGTGAATTATGGAAATGGTATGACATGGTTGCTGGCTTCAAGAAGATTGTGATGGGGTTGAAGAAATACTGTTCAGAGACAACTCTATGGGGGTCACTTACATTTCTTCATGTCTTGAAAGCAAGGCACTAACAGTTCTTTGTTTTCTTTACAAGGATAATTATATAGCAAACAGCCTTGGAAAGGAGAGATGGTGTCACTCTTCAGACACATTTACTTCCGATTATTAAAAATTTGGTTCACCCCCACCTTGAGCACTGTTGATGAGAATGTAAATGGTGCAGCTTCTATGGAAAACATTATGACAATTCCTAAGAATATTAAAAATACAATTACTACATGACCAGCAATGTCACTTCTGTGTATATACCCAAAATAATTGAAAGCAGGGTTATGGACAGGTATTTATACAACTATGTTCATGGCAGAATCCTAAATAATAAAGATGTAATATACACATAGTCATTATGCATGAAGTGTAACGATGGACTACATAACAAATAGATCACAGATCAGCAGGAGGCTGGAGCAGCAAAGAGCTACAGGAGGGGGCACGGCGGCAAGCTATGAGGTGGGAGCGAGGAGGAGGGAGATGGGGAGAGCTACAGGAGGGTGGGGCAGTGGGCCAAGAACTACTGGACGATGGCAGCAAGCTACTGGTAAGCTACTGGCGCACAGATTCATGTGCAAGGCTACATAATTGCCAAGAGGTGGAAGCAACCCAAGTGTCCATTGATGGATGAATGGATAAACAAAATGCAGTATTTACATACAGTAGAATAATATTATTCAGCCTTAAAAAGGAAGAAAATTCTGACACATGCTACAACATACATGAATTTTGAGACCACTCTGCTAGGTGAAATAAGCCAGTCACAGAAGGACAAATACTATATGATTAAATTTATATAAAGTACTTAGAGTAGTCAAAACTAATAGGGACAGAAAGTAGAATGGTGGTTTACTGGGGCTGGGGAGAAGGGAAAATGGGAGTTGTTTATCCATATAGTTATAGTTTTTCTTTTTTAAAAAAATCTTTTTATTTTTAAATATATTTTTATTTATTTCAGAGAGGAAACGGGAAGGGAGAGAGAGATACAGAAACATCAGTGATGAGAGAGAATCACTGATTGATCACCTCCTGCACACTCCACTTTGGGGATCAAGCCCACAACCCAGGCATGTGCCCTTGACCAGGATCAAACTTGGGACCTTTCAGTCCACAGGCTGAAGCTCTATCCTCTGAGCCACGCTGGCCAGGCTAGTTTCAGTTTTTCAAAATGAAAAAACTGTAAAGATTGGTTACATGACAACGTGAATACACTTAACACTACTGAATCGCACACTTAGAAATGGTTAAGATGGTAAATTTTATGTGTATTTTACCATCACTTTTTAGAAAGCAAAAATTATAATAGTCTAAATAAAACAATTATACAACTATCATCCTATATCTATAACAGCATATGATTCAGGCAGATAAGAAATTTCCAAGGGGCTCTTTTAGCACACTGATAGCCACTCTACAGTACCCTCTTTTCCTAAATAAATCTTGGATCTAAGAGTCTGGAAGCTGCCACTTGGTTCCAATACCCCTCTCTTTGAAGTAAACCAGGGAAAGAAACAAATATTTTAGAAGCATAGTGAGTTTCTATACATGATTTAGAGTTATCTCCAGGTCACCTGCAAACTTTGTCCTCCTTCAAACTATTAATAATGACAAACATTTACTAGTATATTATACTAGAGGCCAGTACACATATTTGTGCACTAATGGGATCCCTTAGCCTGACCTGTACCTTCTCATGTAATCTGGGACCCCTTGGGGTATGTCAGATAGCTAGTTTTGGCCTGATCCCTACAGGCCTGATCCAGACAGGAAGGAGCCCAATTCTGGTCAGTGTGCATCATAGCAACCATTTGACTGGTCATTCAGTCATTCGAAGTCAGTTGCTTAGACTTTTACATATATACTAGAGGCCTGTTGCTGGAAGAGATTCGTGCAATAGGCCTTTCTTCCCTTGGCTTCCAGCACTGGTTTTCCTCCAGCACCTGGGACCCAGGTCTTCACTCTGGCCGGAGTCTAACACCTTTGCTGCAGACTCTGGCCAGAGTCTGCCATCTTCGCCTTCACTGGAGACTCTGGGGTCTGCAGTCTTCGTCTTCACTGTGGCCGTAGTGCTGCTCCTACAGATCCCTTTGCTCTCCGCCCTCCCTCTCATAGCAGGCATCCTGCTCCACCCAGCTGGAGCAGCTAGACAGCCGCCATCTTTCTCCTTCTAATTTGCATATTCCCTCCTGATTGGCTGGTGGGCATAGTGGAGTGATGGTTAATTTGCATGTTTCTCTTTCATTAGTGGAGATATAGATAAAATACCTCAATCCAGTATTGAACAGACATCTGGACGAACTCTTTTCCATTCCAGGGAACAGATGTCCTCTCTCATTGTTTTCTAGTGTTTAATTGGTTTTTGATGCTCTCATTTTATTTCTCTGAAATTATTTTTCCTATTGTTTTTGAGATATCCTTAGTCAAAGTTTCTTAAAAATTCAAATAAATATTTGTCTGCTATGTTTCCTTTGCTTTCTAGTTTAGAAATTTTTATTTTAAAAATATTTTTATTTCTATTTAGAGAGAGAAAAAGAGGAAGAGAGAAAGAAAAGTATTGATGTTAGCAAAACACCTAACTACTATCTCCTGCACTCCCCTACTGGGAATTGAGCCTGAAACCCAGGCATGTGCCCTGACCAGAAATCGAATGGGCAACCTTTGGGTACATAGGACAATGCTCAACCAACTGAGCCACACCAGTCAAGGTTGCATTTTAGATATCTTTTAGAGATCCCTTCAGGTAGACTATAAGTAACTGATTTAATAGATTCAGTCAAGACCCTACTGGCTACTCAACCAGGTTACCGTTAACCCGACCCTTCATGTTTACAGGAATAAGCTGCAGGAAATTCAGTGATCTATATTTGCCTTTATCCTAAAGTTTGAAGCCAGAGGCCACATGCTACCTTCTACCTCAGAAATAGTTGCGATTGTGAAAAGCAGTATTGTATTCCTTCAGATTTTGGCCCCATTTTGCACTTCTTATGTTCAGAACCTCAACTGGCATAACATCAGTCATAAAAGGCTGATGGACTTTGAAATCGCTCTGTAATTTTTGTCTTTAGCTACTTCTATTGCATTGCATTTTAAGGGCATAGCCTCCCTTGTCGGGGGGAAAGGTCACAAAATGTCCCTAATACCTTCTGCAAAAAATGTCAGGTGGTTTTTAAAAGTCTTATTTCCCTCATAGAGTCGTTTCTGATAATTATCTTTCCATTGCATCTGTAAAACATTTGGTGGCCTGGAGAGACCTTGAACACCACTCAGTATAGGAAATCCAAGGAAGGGTTGCTGTGCACAGATGGCAACAACAAACAGGAGTCTGAACTTCACTTTCCTCTTATGTGGCAATTCATGGAGCACCTGTTTTCCCTCCTCCGTTTACGGGAAGAGATCGTTTTAACCTAAAATGGCACCGACTTTTGCTTGGAGATCTATGTCATGACCTTCACTTGGGGAAGCCCCAGTGGTCTGCTTGAAACTGCCCAGTCCCCTAGCATAACTCCCCAGCATCTGAACAACATCCCCGTTTCCCCCCAACAGGACTGTTGTGGTCTGAGCCAACTGTCGGTGTCCAGCGAACACAGGGACCGCTCCAGAGTTTTTCTGTCGAGTGTTTAAGGGTTTCGAGCCTGTTTGGAACCGGTGGAAAGGCTGGGAGCCCTGTTTTGACTTTGACTTTGATTTGCTACTGTATTGGAAATTTTAAAAAGTGCGCTTGGTGGGTGATGGTGTGGGTAATGTTTCTGGAAATCTCTTGTCACGCCTGCTCCTGGGTCAGAAATCTCCGCAGTGGTTAAAAGCGCTCGCCAACATGTAGGGATGTAAAATAGCGTGGCCTGTGGTCCAAAAAATGAAGACGCGCATGATTTGACCTCTGCAGGTTGCGGCAGTCAAAGACCGACGCGGGGCTGAGGTGCGGGACTGGCCTGGGCTCCCGCGCTCGCCCCTGGCGCCCCGCCTACGACTCGCTTCCTAAGCCCGCCGACCTCACCCACACCGCCCTCTCCGCCGCGGCCCCGGGTCGGCCGGGAGCTGCGCACGAACCCCAGTCCCGCCCCCGGCGCGGTGGGCGGGCCCAGGCCGGGCGGGGCGGGGCGGGCGGGCGCGCGTCCGGGCTCGTGCTCTGAGCGGACGGCGGGCGGCACTAGAGGGAGCTGCTCGCGCCGCCGCGGCCGCCGCGCTGGCTCCCACGCTCGCGGCCCCTGGCGCCGCCTCCGCAGCCCGCGCCGCCGCGATGGCGGAGGACAGCGAGTCTGCAGCCAGCCAGCAGAGCCTGGAGCTGGACGACCAGGACACCTGCGGGATAGACGGGGACAATGAGGAGGAGACAGAGCACGCCAAAGGGTAGGCGCGCGGGAGCCCCGGGCTCCGCTTGGACGCGGGTCTTGGGGCGCGGGCGGCGCCCGCCGCCGCTCCGAGGGGGCGGGGGCCCCCGCGTGGATGCGCCCGGCCCGAGACCGTGGTGAAGCCGGGTCGCGCGGCTGGCGGCGCCATGGCGCGGGGGAAGCGAGGCCCCGTGGTGGGCGGGGAGGCCGGGGGCCCGGTGCGGGGGTCGGCGACGCCGCTGTCACCTGCCACGCAGCCCCCCGGCCCTCGCGGATTCCCGCCGCCGGCCCGACCCGTGTGTGTTTGGATGGGCCTGGGGGAGGCGCGCCCCCCTTCCCCCCTTGAGGGAGGTCCGGTCGCTGGGAGTCGTCGTCGGCGTCGTCTCGTGGTTCCGTCTCCTCTCCCGAAGTCCCTCCAGACCCCCCCACCCCTCCGCCAGCCACCGCCGCGGCCAGAAATAAAAAGAGGAGCTGCAGGCTAGCGAGTGGTGTGGATGTGCCCCTTCCCCTGGCGGGGACTGCAGAAAGTTGTTTCCCCTGAAGCTGGCGCCCAGCCGGGTAGGGGGCACCCGTGGGGTCCCGGCCTGGCCGCCCGCAGGGTTGCCTCGCGGCGCACGTCCGCAGATCCCGTCTGCTAAGCTCTCTAGGGCAGGTCTACCCCCTGAGTTAAGGTCGGTCTTGGGGTCAGTTCTCGCAGCCTTCATCAGACCTAGCTTGTAGGGCCAGCTTCTGATCTTCGAGGCCAAATGCACAGAGCGTATTCACACCTGGTCGGGTTTCTCCTGCCTTTTCACGGGGTCCCTTTTCTCCCCCGCAGACACGATTTGCTCTCCGTTAGAGAAAAGATTGCTTCCGGTTAAGGGTGGTATCTAGGTTCTCTTTTTAGCGGCGGGGGGTCATTTTTAAATAAAGACTGGAGTCCTTAAAGGAGGTGTTTGCACTGCCCTTTCCCTGTTGGATTCAAGCCGTGCGCAGGCACAGAACACTTCGTGTTGCCCCTTACAAGATTTTGTAAACGGGTGACTGATAAGGAAGTGGGTCAGCTTAAAACCTTGATATGGGAGCCCGCAGTCACAGATGGCTTATTTATTCAGTTCATGCAGAGGATTTTTTTAAATGATTGGTGATTTAAAGTGTAAAGCATTTGCATTCTATTTAACGTCTGCTTGAAGATTTATTTAAGACAAGAACTTTTACTGAGCTTTAATGTGTTATAAATAAAAAGATCAAGAAAAAGAAAAGCTGACTAGCTATAAAACCCATTTGCGAGTTGCTTTTTTTAACTTATTATATTTGCAGTGAATACTTCAGTGGCAGCTGCAAGTACCCTATGCTATAATTCAAGTCTAGAATGCTTTTTTAAAAGAGAGGAAAGGAAATTCTACAGACATCTGAGACTGTTTTGTTTACACAGTGATAGAAATTTGCCTATGATAGCTATCTAAGTGTAGACATGTTTTTGAAACAACAGCAATGGCCAGAAATGGGCCCAGATGCAAATGTGGTAATTACTCCAAAACTTCAGCACCTATCCATTATCTTTCTGGAGTAAACTGTCCTACGACTGACTTTCCTTTCTCCCCTATAATTTCTGCTTATTGTTATTTTTCTTTGAAAATTTGGGTACTACTTCATTGCTTATTACACAGTCGAACATATCCACAGTACAAATAATTATTCAACTCTGTGCCTATTGATTGGGGCCTGTCCCTAGCAGCCTCACTGTAGGCTCTGTGAAGTTCCCAAGTTAGCACCCGAAGTCATCTCCATGCCCTCTTCAGTTTTTAGTTTTGTACATTAGCTCATTAAATATATGTTAGCATGCTAACTCAGAATTTAGGAACGCCCAGTGGACTGAAATGTTTTAACTCAGAGCAGATAACATAGTTCCTACCATGAGAGATTGATATTGTGGGTTTATAGTTTATTAAGATTATAAGGAGATTAATAAAAATCCAAGTTGCTGTGCTTGTGCTGTTTTTTTAAATTTAGATAATATCTGCCAAATTTGGGGGAGTAATTATGGTTTTTTTGGCTTGTGCATTGATGATATGGCTCAACAGAAATTTAGATTTTTTTTTTTTAAGTAGCTGACGGTTTTAAATATAAAGACTTGAGACTCTCTTTTTCTATTCTTGGCTTCTTTATTCTCCACCAATTTACATTAAGTGACAAATAAAGAGCCTTTGGAGAAATGAATAGGTTTTACCTCTAGAAATCGGTCAGTACACAAAGCGGTGATTTACTAATTAGTACTCTTGTGGCCTGAAACAATTAATTTACCCCCCATAATTGAATATAATGTATTTACTAGTTGTTTCAGACTTATTAAGTTAGAACTAGAGCCTCAGATAAAAAGGAAATTATCACATTAGATTATTTTGTTCCCAATATACATTATTACTGTATATGCTTTTTTCATTTTCATAGGATTTTCTTTATGAATTAAAAAGATTACTTCATTTTCTGGGTAATGGTGGAAGTTCAGGAATGAAATATGATTTATGTTTAATTAAAAGCAATGGCTTATATATTATAATATACTTGCATCTCACTGTTTTTATATCTTACTTTTCATGAAAAATGTGTTCTTTGATTAGTTTTCTGGCCCATCCAAGTACAAAAGTGGCATATCACCATAAAAATTCCATGAAATTCTAAAAATCATGGGGAAAGGGAGGGATTGTTCATTTTAAATAGACTCACTATAGCTGAAGAAGTGTAGTTTTGTTATTTTAAAATAATATGCAGCAGTTAAAACTAGACTAACAGAAGGGTACCTAGAAAGATTCTTTAAGTAACTTGCTTAACAAATAATTGACAACTAGGGAAGGTGGGCCCTTGGTCATGGGTTTTTATTTTTATTTTTTATATACAGTGATCACACTTCGTCTGGAGTGGAGTAGGCTCAAGTGACCTTATGGAGCATCAAGGGAGGGGAAGGGACCACAGTGCCCGAGGCCAAGTTCCAGGAGGCCAGCAACACTGTTGGGATTATGCCAGCAGCACTGGTCCGTTGGTGCCTGGCCTGTCCTCTTGAGATTGAACCTAGAGGATTACTAAGGAAGCCAGTCCCCAGTTCCGCCCCATCTCCATCACTGATTGATTGGGGGTCTGAGGGCCAGGAGGAGGGACCAAGAGGTCAGCTTTTCAGCTGCTCTCTAATCACCGCTACCACTGATTGATCAGCTCCCACTCCCTCAGCTCCCTAGCCTGGCATGGTCGAACCTTTGGTCATTGTAGATGTGACAACCCTGGCTCTTTATTTTATCCTATCTAATAAAGAGGGAATATGCTAATTGACCATCACTCCAGCACAAAGATGGATGTACCCACAGCTGAAGCCAAGTTCCCATAAGTAGCCTTAACAAGCAATCAGCAGGGACCTGAGGCTACGCCCTCCCCCACCCCCACCCCCATAGGGCTTGACAGGGGACCTCAAGGTGCACTTTCAGTGCTGGGTCAGGGGAACTCAGGCTGCACCCCCACCCCCACCCAGCAGGTCTTGATGGGGACCTGAGGCTGCACACCCCTGCTGGTGGGGCTTGATGGGGGACCTCAGGCCAAACCTTCCACCTTGACACCAGGCTGGAGGACCTCAGGGCACAAACCCCTGCTCCAGTGTCAGACCAGGGACCTGAGGCCATGGCTCCCTTCCCCCCTCAACCCCCCCTCCCCCCGCCCCGCCTGGTGGGGCTTGATGAAGGACCTTATGGTGTGTTCCCTATCCTGGTGCTAGGCTAGGGGATCTCAGGCTGCTACCCCCACCTCCAGGGCCAGGCCGGGGGACCTCAGGCTGTGCCCCCAACCCCAGCACCGGGCCAGGGGACCTGAGGCTGCACCCCCCTGCCTATTGCTGGGTTGGGGGACCTAAGGCTGTGCCCCCCACCCAAGGGCTTGACAGGGGATCTCAGGCTGTGTCCCCCACCTGGCAGGGCTTGACCGAGGACCTCAAGGCATGCCCCCCACCCTGATCTGGGCTGGGAGACCTCAGGCCATGTTCCCCATCCTGGTGCTGGGCCACGGGACCTGAGGCTACATCCCCTGCCTGGTAGGGCTTGACAAGGGTGGGACTGGCTGGGTCTGGATGTAGCCCAGTGGGGGGGAGGCTGACTAGTTCTGGGTCTCATGCAATTTTGAGGTGCATGAGACAGGGACTCTGGGTCCCGTTGTGCACCTCAGACTCTGACAGGAGAAAGGTTTTCATATACCTTTTACTAATTTTCTTTCATCTTTGATACTTTCATTATAGAGAAAGGGCAAATAGCAATATTAAATTATTTCCTCTAATTAATCACCTTTTAGTGTGCATGAATTTCCTGCACCAGGCCACTAGTATAAATAATAAAAACCTAATATGCTAAGTGTCCAGTCATGTCTTGGGCCATTCAAACAATCAAAGTGTAATATGCTAATGATATGCTAGGGCCATTCAACCACTCACTATGACGAGGCTGAGGGGGCAGATGCTCTGACCGGTAGGTTAGCTTGCTGCTGGGGTCTGGCCAATCAGGATTGAGCGAGACAGGCTGGACTTGCCCTGGAGCCCTCCCGTGGTCCCTCCCGGGCCCAGTCATGCACCAGTGGGGTTCTTCGGCTTGGCCTGCACCCTCTTGCAATCCAGGACCCCTTGGGGATGTTGGAGAGCCGGTTTTGGCCTAATCCTGCAGGCCAGGCCAAGGGACACCTCTGGTGCACGGATTCCTTTTCCCAGACCTTCTGTCTCAGTCCCGATCTTCTCACTCCGGGTCTGTAGCGTCAATTCATATCTCTGAGAGGAGTTGAAAATATAAAGTACAGTGTAGAACCATTATTTATATTTATTTCACATAAAACTCTTTCCAACTAAGATAATTTTCTTTATTTAAAATGTATCTTTATTGTTGAAAATAGCACAGCTGTCCCTTTGTTTTAGTTTATTTTTTTTCTTCCCATTGATCTCCTACACCCTGCACCCACTCCTTCCAAGCCTTCGCCAGACTATTGTCTGTGTCCATGGGCTATTCCTACCAAATACATAAAAATCTAGAAAGATTTAGAGAAAATAAAATAAAAGATATGCCAGGTAAATATTGAACAGAAGAGCTAAAGTTGCTGCATGAATACTGGATACAGGCTTGAAGCCAATACACAACTCATGAGATAAAGTTAGTCATTGTAACATAACAAAAGTTTCCTTTCACTAAAGAGATAAGATGGTTCCCACACATAAAGAGAACAGTGTGGGGGTTCAGAATGAGCCTCAGGAAGATATGTCTCAGTGGTATGGAAATTTTTGAGCTGAGGGCAATTTTAGCTTCAGGCTCAAGTGAAAATTCTGCCCCCTACTTTACCTAAAAAAAAAAAATTGAATTAGAGGTCTTGCCAATAATAACACATTATTCTATATAATAAAAGGCTAATATGCAAATCGACCGAACAGTAGAACAACCAGTTGCTATGACACGCACTGACCATGAGAGGGCAGATGCTCAATGCAGGAGCTGTCCCCTGGTGGTCAATCTGCTCCCACAGGAGAGCACCGCTCAGCCAGAAGCCGGATTCATGGCTGGCTAGTGCAGCAGCAGTGGTGGGAGCCTCTCCCGCCTCTGTGGCAGCGCTAAGGATGCCTAAACCATCAATCAGTTGGACATCCCCTGAGGGCTCCCAGACTGTGAGAAGGTGAGGTCCGGGCTGAGAGACCCCTGCCTCCAAGTGCACGAATTTCATGCACCGGGCTTCTAGTATAGAATAACTAGTTTACCTCAAAATAAAGTATGGTAGAACTGTATTAGACTTAGAATTGGGGACCAGCAATTCACAAATTCAGGGTCTAAATATTTCTCTAGCCTTCTGTTAACTACTGATTGCCTGAAGACTGTTCCTTGGTTCATATTCTGCAGAAAGGATCTCATTGGTTTCTGGGCAGCAAGGCCTGGTCCAGTCAGCTGTGGTAGAAGGTGGAAAAGTGGAGGGAGGGGATTATCATGTACCACAAGGCCACTTTGGCCACACCTGTAATGAGGTCTGCAGTCAAAATAGTTATCACAGATGGAGATAGTGAACAAGGCTGGCATCTCAAACATGAGTGTTTGTCTACCTGTCTACTTACAGGTAGACTATAGGCATGGAGACTTTTCTCTTTGCAGTAGTTGGTACATTGCAGTCTCCCATCCTTGCAGCATCTTGTACATTGCACACATCGGTGGCTTAATAAAGATTTGTTGAACGTATTTCAGGGGTCCTTTGTCCTTGTTGACAAATTGATTTCTAATTTTAAAAAATTTCTCCCTAGGTGCATTAGGAATATATGAAGGATTTTCTTTTTCTAATTGAAATTACTTGGACTGTAGAGTTTTTGGTTGTATATATCCTATGGTGTATAGGACTCAGCATGGTAAAATAATAGTTAATTTATGAATTCCTGGTTTGTGCTTCCTACTTTGTATATACAGTGTTTCTTATTGAGTCACTAGAGGCCCAGTGCATGACTTTTGTGTACAGGCCTGGCCAGGGGATGGGGCCACATATGTATGGCTGGCCAGCCCCACCCCTAGGTCAACCTCTTGGTCAACTCCCAGATGAGGGGACAGTTTGCATATTAGCCTTTTATTATATAAGATTACAACAGATGGGGAGACTGAAGCTTATTCAGATTTAAATAATTTATGCAGACCATATCTCAGATTCAAACTTAGATCTTGGGCCTTTCACTGGCCATAAATTATTGCCTTTGTAATAAACTACATGGTCTCATAGACCATAAATAAGTAAAATAGAGTAATTTGTTTGATAATGTTTCAAGGTTATCTCCCCATAAGTCCGATCTTGCCAACTCGAGTGCCTCTGAAGCAAAATTCCTCAGTGTAATGGGTATACTAATGTCAATGAATTTAAAATAAATGAATACATTTTCTTGTTTTAAAAAATATTGCAGCTTGATTAGAGAACTGTTTTAAGTGTCTCTGAATCTCTTAAAGGACTATTTTTAATTATAGCATCAATGCAATTTACAGTGAGATCTCCTTTCTTTCCCAGATGTCTCATCTCCTTTTTGAATCCTGTTCAACTAGCTGCCCAGGTGTAGCCTCATACATATCAGCATCATTTTCCTGGTGTCTCCTTCCCCCAGCACTGCCATCATGTAGGTCTCTACAGTGCCAGTTTTCTGTAAGAAGCAAATGGGCAAGGGAATGTGGTATTGAGCATCTCTGGATGACAGCCCTTCTAGAGGAAGCCTGTGCAACAAGCAGATACCCAGCTCTTATGCCCAGCCTGTTTAGCACTCGAGATGGTTGGATAATGCTTTTCTTTTTAAAATTTTGTTTTTCAGTTACAGTTAATATTCAGTATTATTTTATATTAGTTTCAGGTGTACACTATGGTAGTTATACAGTTATATAATTTACAAAGTGATTCCCCCCAATATTTTAAGTACCCAGCAAGTACTGTATACAGTTATTACAGTATTATTGAGTGCTTTTGAGTCCCTGTAAGTTAGTGGCCTGTCATGCTCTTCCAGCTGCAGAAGAAAATGCAGGGCACTCATTGGGTGGGGGATTTTGGGGTCCCTTACTGACTTGGGATTTAATTTTATAGTTTCTGTTTTGTTAGCACATTGAGCTCTGTTACTGGCTTCATTACACACATCAGAGAAATATGGGCTCCTTTATTCCTACAGCTATGTTCACTCAGTGTTCAAATTCATGTAGTACTTTCCGAGATAAAGTTGGTGATTTATTTAACATGATTATTTCCCATTGTTTTCTCTCTCTTTTTTTATGATGGGGTGCGGTGCAAGTAATACTTGTGCTTCACTACCCTCTGGGAACTTATTAACATTTATGGAAAATGAAGAAAGAACCAGTGAATGAATTTTGTTTTGTTTTTCCAAATAAAGTTTTTTTTTAATCTTTTTGCAAAAACACATCATTTTTAATATAGAGTGTTAGACTGTATCCTCAAGGAAAAAGACAATGCAATGGTCTATTCATATGTACATTTATTTTCCTTTTCACATATTTACAAAATTGCAGATATACCATTCCTATTGTCTTGGAAGTTCCTGTTTGTCATTCGGTATACCTTGAACAATTTCCCAAGGCATTGCAAAGCCCTCTTCTGATCATGTGAAATTGCTGCAGCAGTTCTCAACCTGTGGGTCGAGAACAGCCAGCAGGGTCTCCTAAAACCATCAGAAAACAGGTATTTACATTAAGATTCCTAACAGTAGCAAATTACAGTTATGAAGTAGCGACAAAAATAATTTTATGGTCGGGGATCACCACAACATAAAGAACTGTATTAAAGGGTGCGGCATTAGGAAGGTTGAGAACCACTGCAGAGTATCATCATTTGCTTAGGTAGCTATTGTTGAGCCCCTTCTCCAAAGCAACCCCGCTTTTCCCTGGAACATGGAGTGTCTTTCTCCTCCTTCCCACTGGCTAGACTGTGCATGCAGTGGGAAGTCACTGTGGACCCAGTGAGCCCAGCTACAACCTGGGGATGGCCAAGAGCGAGGTAGAGAGAGCCTGGCTCATCTTCTTTTTGCCGAATCCTCCGTGAGGGAAGCTGAAACTTTTCCATGAAACAATTAAAACTGAGCTCCTGTGTCAGCTGTTGCTGTTATTTTGGGGCTCTACTCCCAGCCCGACCTGTATGCTAAATAATATTATTTCTGTATATTAGCTTTGGCTTTATCAACACTTTAATTTTTAAATTATTTTTGAATAGGTAGTATGAGCATATGGTACAAAATTCAAAAGGCACAAAAGGGTATCCAGCATAAAGTAACTCATTCTCTCACCACTGAGTTTCCCTCCCATAAGCAGCTACTCTTGCCAGTTTTTGGCTTGTCTTCTGGTGGTGGTCTCTACATACCCAGGGTCATGTGTTCAAGCACACTTGTATATTAGAAGTCATTATCTATATATTGAACCATATAGACAGACCTCATTTTTTAAAGCTTCATTTTATATTGTTGAATAGTTGTATCATTATTTTTTATTAGTATTTTCTTTTCTTTTTTTTTACTTTTTATTAATTTTTTATACATATCTTCCCATTGCCTCCCTCCCTCCCAGACATACCCCAACCCCCCAGTGTCTATGTTCATTGGTTATGCTTATATGCATGCATACAAGTCCTTTGATTGATCTCTTATCTACCTCACCTAACTTTAATCTTCCTGCTGTAATTTCACAGTCTGTTTGAAGCTTTACTGTCTCTGTATCTATCCTTTTGTTCATCAGTTTATAATGTTCTTTATTATCCACCAATGAGTGCGATCATGTGGTGCTTCTCCTTCACTGACTGGCTTATTTCACTAAGCATAAGGCTCTCCAGTTCCAACCAGGTTGCTGAAAATGGTAAGAATTCCTTCTTTTTAATGGCAGCATAGAATTCCATTGTGTAGATGTACCACAGTTTTCTGATCCACTCATCTGCTGACGGGCAACTAGGCTGTTTCCAAATTGTAGCTATTGTAAATTGTGCTGCTATGAATATAGGGGTGCATAAATCCTTTCTGATTGGTGTTTGTAATTTCTTAGGATAAATTCCTAACAGTGGGATTACAGGATCAAATGGGAGATCCATTTTTAGTTTTTTGAGGAAACTCCATACTGTTCTCCACAGTGGCTGCACCAGTCTGCATTCCCACCAACAGTGCACAAGGGTTCCTTTTTCTCCGCATCCTCGCCAACACTTTTCCTTTGTTGATTTGTTGATGATTGCCATTCTGACCGGTGTAAGATGCTATTGCATTGTCGTTTTGATTTGCATCTCTGGGATGATTAGTGACTTTGAACATGTTTTCATGTGTCTCTTGGCCTTCCTTCTGTCGTCTTTCGAAAAGGTTCTATTTAGGTCCGTTGCCCATTTTTTTTATTGGATCATTCATCTTCCTTTTATTAAGTTGTATAAGTTGGCTGTAGGTTTATGGCTTTTATGATGTTGAGGTATGATCCTTCTATTCCCACTTTCCTGAGAGTTTTTATCAAGAAAGGGTGTTGGATTTTGTCAAATGCTTTTTTCTGCATCAATTGATATGACTATGTGATTTTTATCTCTCAATTTGTTTATGTGATGTATCACATTTATTGATTTGCAGATATTGTACCATCCCTGCATTCCTGGGATGAATCCTACTTGGTCATGGTGTATGATCTTTCTGATGTAATGCTGGATCCGATTTGCTAGAATTTTGTTGAGTGATAACATTTGCAAATATGTTCTCCCATACAGTGATCTTTCTTGTTGTTTTGTTGATGGTTTCTTTTGCTGTGCAAAAGCTTTTTATTTTGATGTAGTCCCATTTGTTTATTTTTTCTTTAGCTTCCATTGCCTTTGGAGCAGTATCAGTGAAGAAGTTCTTTCGGCATATATCTGAGATTGTGCTGCCTGTGGATTCCTCTAGTATTTTTATGGTTTCCCTTCTAACGTTTAAGTCCTGTATCCATTTTGAGTTTATTTTTGTATTTGGTGTAAGTTGGTGGTCCAGTTTCATTTTTTTGCATGTATCTGTCCAATTTTCCCAACACCATTTATTGAAGAGGCTATCTTGGCTCCATTGAATGTTCATGTCTCCTTTGTCAAATATTAGTTGAGCATAGTGGTTTGGGTGGATATCTGGGTTCTCTATTCTATTCCATTGGTCTATATGTCTGTTCTTGTACCAGTACCAGGCTGTTTTGAGAACAGTTGCTTTGTAGTATAGCTTGAAATCTGGTATTGAGATCCCACCTACTTTATTCTTCTTTCTCAGAATTGCTGTAGCTATTGGTGGTTTTGTTCCAGATGAATCTATGAAAAATTCTTTCTAGGTCTGTGAAATATGTCGTTGGTATTTTAATGGGTAGTGCGTTGAATCTGTAGATTGCTTTGGGTAGTATGGACATTTTAATGATGTTGATTCTCCCAATCCATGAGCATGGTATGCTCTTCCATCTGTTAACATCTTCCTCTATCTCTTTTTTCAGTGTCCTGTAGTTTTCTGCATATAGGTCTTTTACCTCTTTAGTTGGGTTTATTCCTAGGTATCTTAATTTTTTTGGTGCGATGGTAAATGGGATTGCTTTTTTAGTTTCTCTTTCTGTAATTTCACTGTTAGTGTATAGAAATGCCACAGACTTCTTAGCATTAATTTTGTATCCTGCTACATTGCCGAATTCATTAATTAAGTCAATTAGTTTTGGAATGGAGTCCTTTGGGTTTTTTATGTACAATATCATGTCATCTGCAAATAAGGACAGCTTTACTTCTTCTTTTCCAATTTGGATGCCTTTTATTTCTTCTTCCTGTCTAATTGCAATGGCTAATACTTCCAGTACTATGTCGAACAGCAGAGGTGAGAGTGGCATCCCTGTCTTGTTCCTGTTCTTAGGGGAAATGGTTTTAGTTTTTGCCCATTGAGTATGATGTTAGCTGTGGGTTTATGGCTTTTATGATGTTGAGGTATGATCCTTCTATTCCCACTTTCCTGAGAGTTTTTATCAAGAAAGGGTGTTGGATTTTGTCAAATGCTTTTTCTGCATCAATTGATATGACTATGTGATTTTTATCTCTCAATTTGTTTATGTGATGTATCACATTTATTGATTTGCAGATATTGTACCATCCCTGCATTCCTGGGATGAATCCTACTTGGTCATGGTGTATGATCTTTCTGATGTAATGCTGGATCCGATTTGCTAGAATTTTGTTGAGGATTTTGGCATCTATGTTCATGAGAGATATTGGCCTATAATTCTCTTTCATTGTGTTGTCTTTATCTGGTTTTGGTATTAGGGTGATGCTGGCTTCATAGAAGGTGTTTGGAAGTGTTCCTTCTTCTTGAATGTTTTTGAATAGTCTGAGGAGGATAGGTTTTAATTCTTCCTTGAGTGTTTGGTTAAACTCTCCTGTGTAGCCATCTGGTCCCCGGTTTTTATTTGCTGGAAGCTTTTTTATTACTGCTTAAATTTCTTCCATAGTTATTGGACTATTGAGATGTTTGTCTTCCTCCTCATTGAGTTTTGGAAGGTTATATTTTTCTAGGAAAATGTCCATTTCTTGCAGGTTGTCCAATTTGTTGGAATAGAGTTGTTCGTAGTATTTTTTTCAATCCTTTGTATTTCAGCGGGGTCTATTGTTATTTCTCCTCTTTCATTTCTGATTTTGTTTATTTGGGTCTTCTCTCTTTGCTTCTTGGTGAGCCTGGCTAGAGGTCCATCAATCTTGTTCATCCTTTCAAAGAACCAGCTCTTTGTTTTGTTGATATTTTGAATTGTTTCTTTGGTCTCCAAGATGTTTATCTCCGCTCTGATCTTCACTATTTCCTTCCTTCTGAGTACATTGGGCTTTTCCTGTTGTTCTCGTTCTAGCTCTTTGAGTTGTAGGTTTAGGTAATTTATTACCATTATTTCCTGTTTGTTTGTTTTTTTTTGCAGTAGGCTTGTAGGGCTATGAACTTCCCTCTCAAGACTGCTTTCACTGTGTCCCATAAATTTTGTATTGTTGTGTTGTCATTGTCATTTGTTGCCATGATGTTTTTTATTTCTTCCTTGATCTCTCTGGTTACCCAGTTGTTGTTTAATAGCATGCTGTTTAGTCTCCATGTGTTTAATTTCTTTCTATTGTTTTTGTTGTAGTTGATTTCTTGTTTTTATGCCACTGTGGTCTGAGAAAATGCTTGATATGATTTCTATATTCTTGAATTTGAAGAGACTTTTCTTATGACCCAACATATGATCTATCTTTGAAAATGACCCATGTGCACTGGAGAAGAATGTATATTCTGTGGCTTTGGGGTGCAATGTTCTGAAGATGTCAATTAATTCCACCTGGTCTAGTGAGTCATTTAGGATTGATGTTTTTTTGCTGATTTTTTGTTTAGAGGATTTGTCCAATGGTGACAGTGGGGTATTAAAGTCTTCTACTATGATTGTATTGCTGTCAATCTCTCTCTTAATATCCTCCAAGAGTTTTTTTATGTATTTAGGTGCTCCTATATTGGGTGCATATATGTTTACCAAAGTTATTTCTTCTTGTTGGATTGTTCCCTTTAGTATTATGAAGTGGCCTTCTTTATCTCTTATTATGTCCTTCACTTTGACATCTAATTTGTCAGATATAAGTATTGCAACCCCAGCTTTTTTTTCATTTCCATTTGCCTGAAATACCATCTTCCATCCCTTCACCCTCAATCTGTGTGTATCTCTTTTCCTGAGGTGGGTTTCTTGCAGACAGCAGATATATGGATCATGTTTTCTTATCCAATCGATTACCCTATGTCTTTTGATTGGAGCCCTTTTCACAGTCCAAACTCCCCCCGTATGAGTTTCGGCTGGATCTGGGGTTTAGTGTCGTAAGAGAAGGGGTTCAATGATGTTGGGAGTCTCCGTTTCCCTCCCGCCAGAGAAAGCCAGCCAGGTTCCTCAGGCACCCGCTCTCTCAGCGTGCGCATCTCTGTACCTCAGCTTTTTGCAGCTCCTCTGGGTTTCTGTGAGCCCCTCTCTTTCCTTCTAGCTGTAGAACTTCCACTCAGCCAGCTTTCCTGTGGTTCTGGATGATGTCCGTTCTGTCTTTTAGTTGTAGTTTTGAAATTGTTGTGCGAGGCAGCAGTGTAGGTGCTGCCATCTTGGATTCTCTTTTGTATCATTATTTTTAATCTGGCCCTGTTAATACATCATGAGGTTACTTCCAATCCTTTGTGCTAATAAAACAATGCTGAAATTAATATCCTTGAGTATATATCACTTCTCCAGAATATTTCTTTTTAAATTTCAGATTATTTATTAATTTTTTTTTATTTATTTATTTTTAGTCCTCATCCGAGGATTTTTTTCCATTGATTTTTAGAGAGTGGAGGGAGAAGGAAAAGAGGGAACGAGGGAGGGAGAGAGAGAGACATCCATTGGTTGCCTCCCACATGCACCCTGATTGGGATTGAATCTACAACCAAAGTATGTGTCCTTGACTGGGAATTGAACCCAAGACCCTTTGATCTGAGGTTGTATGCTCTAACCACTGAGCATAACTGGCCAAGGCCTATTTCTTAATAATTTAAAATCTTTTCCAGCTAACGAGTTTTAGAGAGGCAGTGTGAGATGTTGAAATGAGTAGTAAGGCTGGAGGCGGGAAGCTCTGCCAATAACCTTCAGTCTGATTTTAGAATAGTCACTTAACCTCTCTTTATACATGTCTTCATTAGTGAATTGAAGAGTTTGCCTCTCAAAGTCTTATGATTTAACTAGAGGCCTAATGCACGAAAATTCGTGCAAGAGTAGGCCTTTCTTCCCCTGGTTGCCGGCACCAGCTTTCCTCTGGCACCTGGGCTTCCCTCCTCCAGCTGCCCACAGGCCCCCGGGAACCGGGCTGCTTTCTTCTCTGATCGCCCACAAGCACCTGGGATCCTGGCTGGCTTCCTTTGGGCTGCCCACAGGCACCCAGGACCCAGGCTGGCTTCCCTCTAGCCCTGGGTTCATCAGGAAGGACATCCGGAATGACATCTGGTCTAATTAGCATATTACCCTTTTATTATTATAGACTAGAGGCTCAGTGCATAGACTTGTGAATGGGTTGGGTCCCGCTGGCCTGGCCCCAATCTGGGCAGATTGGTGTTGGGCCTGTCAGGAGGAGATGGTGGGAGGTTGGGCAGCTGTCCCACCCCAGTTGGGCCCGATCAGACCTAGGCCGGCTGGGGGAAGAGGTGATTGGATGGTAGGCACTGCCCCCGATTGGGGTAGGGGGGCCAATTGAGGGTGGGGCTGGCTATCCCTGCCCCCAAATGGGGTGGGGGTTGCCAACTGGGGGTCAGCAGCCTGGGGGAGGGGCCATGGTGGTTGGCCAGCTGACCCTGCCCCTGATCGGGGTGGGGGGGGCTGATCTAGGGTGGGACTGGGTATGGGAAGGGGTATCAGGAAATTGGCTGGCTGCTCCCATCCCTTGTTTGGGTGGGGGTGTGATCTGGGGTGGGTGGCCAGGGGGAGGACCTGTGGGCCTATCGTGGTGGGGCTGGCTGATGGAGGTGGGGCTGGTTGATGGAAATGGGGCTGGCGGGGGTGAGAGAGGCAGGAAGAGGGCGTTTGGCTGGCTGCCCCGCTCTTGATAAGGGGTGGGAGAGTCCGATCAGGGGCAGGCTGGCAGAGGGGATGGACTTCGAAGTTGGCCAGCCAGCCCCACCCCTGATGGTCCCAGTTCAGTGGGCATCATAGCAACTGGTTGTTATGGTCAATAATGACCATTATGGTTGCTGGTTTTTTACATATATAGATATGTTCATACTTTATCCTGGGTCTGATCCCTATCCTCAGGGATAACAGAGGCTGGGAAGAAACTGGGTTGAACAGTCAGTACACAAGACCATGGGTGAACCATACACCTTGTGCCTCACATGCCCATCATGCCCCATTGTTCTTCTTGGATTAATTTTTTGCTGTCACAGCCCAGATATAAGAGGGAAAAGATAAATGTTGGCAAGAGAGATCCCAATCCTGCCTTCTCTCTTGGCTTATCCCAAGTTTAAGCCATCTCTTTCAGCATCATCAGCTCATTTCTCTTCTGTTTTTATCTCTTTACCATCCCAAAGTAGACAGTGACCTTTAACTCCCTTCTGGATTTGCAGGGTCATATCCTTTTATTTGGAAAACTCCAGTTTCACCTTTGAGATTGCCATTGAAAAGTGCCCTCTGCACAGCCTCACCTTTGCCTGTGACCCTTTACTTTGCCTGTTTTCTATCTTTCTTCTGACCTTTTTCTTGGTCACATGTTACAGATTTACCTCTAAGCTCTTCTCATGCACTATCCTGTTTTCTCTATTCTTGTTATTCTCTACTTCTGAGCCATCTGTCTCTAGAATCCCTTAGCTTGCATATGCTGTGGATCTGTTCGGAGTTAGGAATTGACCATTATCTTATTGCTATCACAGCCTCCTCAAAAATTTAACGGCCTGAGATGGCATTTTTCCTTCTATACCATTCATAGCTTGCCCCTTACTCCTTAACAGGATTCTTCTGGGGTGAGGGGGGAAGCATTTTTTGTTTTTGCTACACTACATTCAGTAACTACAAGGATTTTTATTTAAATGTGGAACATTCCTTTAATGAAAGAATTGACTAGGTTCATGATCAGCATTGGGATATACAAAAGAGGGAGGAGGAGGAGGAAGGGGGGAGGTAGGAAGGGTGAAAGAGACACATTGATTGATTGCCTCCCAGTCGATGAAATGAAAATTAGATATACAAGGAATTTAGAAAAACATTTGTGAGCATGAGTGATTAAAGGTTGTAGGAAATAGGATAATTTTTTTTACTAATTTGGACTATCATGAAGGATATACTCAGCCAATTCCCTTAAGCTTTTATTTTTTAATTGATTTTTCTAATTGTTTTGTTCACCATTTCATCTTCAGGAAGCAGTTTTACTGAAAAGGCAAATAAGTAAGCCTTTAAGAAATTAGTTTGTTAAATAGCTGAACAATTCGTATTTAGTCTTTTAATTATATATGCTGATTTTAAAGATTCATAACAAATCTCTGGCATTTAAAATATGTCCTCCTTTATTTTGATCTAGGACAGTCTGCAAAGACAGGTCTTAAAAACTAAACTTCACACTAGATTAGTTTCTGGCCAACGACTCTTGATATAATTTTATTTTATTATGATTTAACATTAACTCTCTAGAATTGGGCTTTTAGGGTGCATCAATTTGTTGGTAATGTAATAATCATGGAAGAAGTCTAATGAGATATAACATTTCCCATATTTAGATTATGGTATGAGTGGAAAGAATTAAAAACTTGGAAACAGCTCAGTATCTCAGAGGGGGATTAGTTAACAAAGTAAAAATCAGAAGCCAGCCAGTGGAGAGTCATCCAGGTTCTACTCCAGCCAGGCCTGGATTGAATCCAGGGCTTCTGGTTCAGCTGCTGCCCTGAGGCATCCATCCTCTGCTCCTGACATGGATGTAAATATTGAAGTTGTTGGCATGACCTCTACCCAATGCTTCTGCCTAAGTAGCTGCACCTGCCTCCTTGCTGATCTTCATAATGATAAAGGTCATTATCAGGTTCCACCCCTTACTGGCTATAAATTACAGGGCATCTTTGAGCTCTGAGCCTACCAAGGGCTTTTCTAGGACTTTCTGCTTTGACCATAGATGATGTGGCTTATAAGAGACTCTGACAGATGTTTTCCATATCGATATCAGAAGAAGGGACATGCTGAGAAGGGATGAAACTATCCAACCTACGAAACAGTTGAAATCTTACTTTAGGTCAGGCTGTACTGAAGCCAGATACTGGCAACTGGCAGCTTTGCTTCTTTTTTTTTTTAAAATATATTTTATTGATTTTTTACAGAGAGGAAGGGAGAGAGATAGAAAGTCAGAAACATCGATGACAGAGAGACATTGATCAGCCGCCTCCTGCACGCCCCACAGTGGAGATGTGCCCGCAAGCAAGGTACATGCCCCCAACCGGAATCGAACCCAGGACCTTTCAGTCCGCAAGCCGACGCTCTATCCACTGAGCCAAACCGGTCTCGGCAGCTTTGCTTCTTAATCTGGGTTGTGCATTACTTTTGGGGAGAAGAAGGTTGAAGAAGCCATCACTGGAATTGCAGAGATGAGCCAGTGACAGAAGCGCATAATTTCTTCAAGAATCTGAACTGCAGGTAGAATCCACTATTAAATTAGATGACTATATGATCAACTTGTGTAAGACAGGTGCCCCTGACCCAGCATGAAGGCAAGCTTGTGGCCGGTACACGGGAGAAATTGACTGTGCCTTGGCCAGATCCCCACAGCTATATGTATGTGAATTATCTTCTGTGGTGCACCTTTGAGTTACCTCTGCTGTTTTAAATATTTTTTAAACAATAGTTTATTGCTTTTTAGAGAGAGGGGGAAGGGAGAGAAACATCAGTGTGAGAACACAATATTGATTGGCTGCCTCCTGCACACCCCACAATCTAGGCATGTGCCCTGACTGGGAATCAAATCGGCAACCCTTTGGTGCTGTGTGGGATGACATCTAACCAACTGAACCACACTGGCCAGGGCTAGGCTAAAGATCTGCTGCAAGTTAATAAAAGGCAGTTAGGCTAATAAAAAGTGTACGAAGATCCTAAACAGTCAGTTTACAAAAGAAGACCTAAAAATTGCCAATAAATATCTAAAACAATGTTCAGCCAGTAGAAATGCATAAACAAGAGTATAATGTAGCTATTACATGGATTCTGAAACCAGACTAGCTGGATTCAAGTCCTGGCTTTGCCATTATTAGCCATGTGACTTCTATAAGTTAATTAATCTCTCTATATTTCAGTTTCCTCTTCTATAAAATAGAAATAATAATCAGGGACTTACCCCACAAAGTTGTGACAGTTTACAAGACTGTTGTCTGTGAGGTGCTTAGAACAGTGCCTTACAATAGTAAGTATGTTTAATGTTAGCTGCTGTGATGACAGTGATAATGGTGATTGTGGCAATGCCAGATTGTTCTCCAAAGTGGTTACATCAATTTACATTTCACCAGCAGTAGTATATGGATGTTCCCTTTCCTCACATTTTCCCGATAGTATTAGACTTCAAAATGTTTTGCAAATCAGTGGATAAAAAGTAGAATCTGAGGTTGTTTCCTTTTCCTTACTGCTGGTGAGATTGAGCATCTGTTTATAAGTTTATTGGCTCTTAGGGTTTCCTCTTTTGTGAGTTGTTTATTCATATCCTCAGCACATTCTTCTGTCAGTCTTTTGTCTTATTGATTTTTACATTGATTTCTCATTCATACAGCAAATATCTACTGAGGACCTTTTACATGTTAAAACCTATTTTAAGTGCTGAGAATACAATGGAAAATGCTGTTCTAGTTAGAGAAGACAAATGAATAAATAATACATTTTTAGCTAGCAATAAGCTGTACAATGTGAAGAAAAGTAGGTTATTCATAATAATATCTAACTCAGTGATTTCTATGTGCTAGCTATTAATATTAATGGATTTTATCCTCACAATGTTTATAACACTATTTATTGAAAACTTCATCTTTTTACAGATATGGAAACAGAGGCCCAGAGAGGTTAAGTAATATGCTGTAAGTCACACAGCTAGGAAGTAGTGGAGCCAGGATTCAAACCAGGTGATCAGACTCTAGCTAATGCCTACAGTCTTGGTTAGGATATCATGTTCCTCTCTCTACTTTACTGGAGGTAAAATGTGAAGGGCAAAGAGTTTGTTATATATTCTAACTATTAAAATTTTAACATCTATACTAAAAAAAGGGTAATATGCTAATTAGACCAGATAGACCAGATGTTTTCTGGACGTCCTTCTGGACAAAGCTGTGGTGGTTATGAGAGCTGAGGGAAAAGCAGCCGAGGCACCTTTGAGTTACCTCTGCTGTTTTTTAAATATTTTTTAAACAATAGTTTATTGATTTTTAGAAAGAGGGGGAAGGGAGAGAAACATCAATGTGAGAACACAATATTGATTGGCTGCCCCCTGTGAGCGCTGAGAGCAAGGCAGTTGTGGCCAGCAGTGGCAGCAGCAACGAGGTGATGGCGGCGGCACCTTCCCCTGATCTGCCTGGTTGCCTCCTGCAGAGGGAGGTCAGACTGTGGCTTAGTCAGTAGGATATCCCCTGAGGGCTCCCCAACTGTGAGAGGGGGCAGGCTGGGATGAGGGATCTTTCCCCACCCACATGCACAAATTTTAGGGGCGGTTAGAGGCAATCAGGTCAGCAGGGGAGAGCTGTTAGGGGCAATCAGGCAGGCAGGCAGGTGAGTGCTTAGGAGCCAGCAGTCCAAATTGGCAATTAGCCTAACTGCCTTTTATTAACCTGAGGCAGTGGTCGGCAAACTGGTCCTGGATTGGAGAGGGTGCAGGCTGGGCTGAGGATTCTCCCCTGCTCATACACGAATTTCGTACACCAGGCCTCTAATTTCATGCACCAGACCTCTAGTGTGCTTTATAAAAATCTTGCCTCAGCCCTAACTAGTTTGGCTCAATGGATAGAGCATCGGCCTATGGACTGAAAGGTCCCAGGTTTTATTCTAGTCAAGGGCATGTACCTTGGTTGCAGGCACATTCCCCAGGAGGTGTGCAGGAGGCAGCTGATTGATGTTTCTCTCTCATCAATGTTTCTAACTCTCTATCCGTTTCCTTTCCTTTCTGTAAAAAAATCAATAAAATATATATTTTAAAAATCTTGCCTTATTTTATCATTTTAAAATTTGGTTTATAATCACTTTGCTACAAAATGTTTAACTTTGATGTAGTCATATTATCCTCTTTCAGCTTATGGTTTCTACTTCTGGGTCCTTGTTTAAGGAATTCTTTCCTTCACTGACGTTATGAAGTTATTGTCTTATTCTTTCAGTTACCCATTCAATAGATATTTACTTCAGCATTTACTATAGGCCAGACATTGTTCTAGGCACTGGATAAATACTGACTGAGACAACTAAAGATTTTAGGTTTTGTTTTCCAAGTTTGGGTTTATAACTCATTTGGAATTTGTTTTTGTCATTTGTGGGAAGAGGCAAAATAATTACAGTTTTCTCCATATAGGAAATCTGTTCTGTTTTGCTGTTCTATTTATCTCCTTTTGGGCTCTGTTGTATTTTTAATAATATTTTAGTTGCATTTAGAGGGGTTGTGATTATTATAGATAATTTAGGACATGCTTAAAAATACAATGAAGATTGAAATCAACTATAATCCCACCGTTTTCTATGCAGGAAATTGGAAACCAAGGGGGGGAATTGTAAAATTGTTATAATATCAAACTACTAATGGTTCTTGGAGGTGAGAGAAGCTCATTGATTTCCCTGCTGGAATCATTTTTATCATCTCCAGAATTGTTTCTTATCTTTGAGATTCACATGCCATAAATTGAGCTCCTTTGATGTCATTCTTAAAATTGATGTATTAGTTCCCTGGCCTATTTAGCTCAGTGATTAGAGCATTGACCCAAGGACTGAAGGGTCTCAAGTTTGATTCCTGGTCAAGGGCATGTACCTCAGTTGCAGTTTTGATCCCAGTCCTAGTTGGGACACATGCAGGAGGCAACCAATCAATGTCTCTCTCTTACATTGATGTTTCTCTTTTTCTTTCCTCACTCATTCTTCCCTTCCATTCTCTCTAAAAGTCAATGGCAAAAATATCCTTGGGTAAGGATTAAAAACAATAAAAACAATTAATGTATTAGTTATGATAGACTAATCAGCTCTAACAAGTAGACACTAATGTATAATTGGAAGTTTATATACAGTGGAGGTTTTCTTCTTATTCACAGGTAAATGTGTTCAAATCGATGGCCAAGGGACTTCCCTTTGTTCTGTCAGTCAGAGGCTAGCCTTCCTCCATCAGATGGCTGTGCCATCCTTTAATGTCTCATCCTTCACCTGCATCCAGTCAGCATAGGAAAGGAGGAGTGTGGAGGAGCATGCCTAAGAGGATCTCTGGGCCAGCAAAGAGACAGATACTACTTCCACTCCTTTCCCAATGACCAGAACTTACTTGCATAGCCATACCGCACTGCAAGGAGCTGGGAAATACCTTGCTATGAGCTCAGGGAGAGAGAGTGAGATGAATTTTGGGGGGCAGCTAGCAGTCTCTGTCTCTCATTTCTTCTGGAGCATTTGTAATATGTTTAACACTTTACTATAAAACTAGAGGCCTGATGCACGAAGATTCGTACAAGAATGGGCTTTCCTTCCCCTGGCTACCAGCACTGCCTTTGCTCTGGCCAAGGCTGCCTTTCCGCCTTTCCACACTGCCCAGAGGCCCAGAGCAGCTAGTGCGGTGCCTGCATATGCAAACTGACCCTCCATTTTTGTTGGGTTAATTTGCACACTAACTCCTGATTGGCTGGTGAGTGTTGTGACAGTACAGTCAATTTGGATGTTACTCTTTTATTAGTATAGATTTGTTCCTTTGCTCATTCCATTAAGCTATTTCTGTAGAATCCTTGACTACTTTCAAGGGATTTGTTGGATGTGCTTATTAAATATTTTGACATCTGCATGGTTAAGAAGAAATTTATTGGTTTACATTTGAAATTTGAATATGCCAAAGATTCTCTCTAGATACAGACCGAAGTATCTGTTGTCATTCCTGGGATAGCAAAGTTGAGAGGCTTTCATTGTGGATCATTCATATGAATTCTTGGAGAAGCAGGAAATGGAAATTTTCTGTTTAAAGATCTGAGAGAAATCTATGAAAGGGCTGTCTAATATCCATGGATAAACTTCTGTGTTGCAGTAATCAACCTTAAGTGCTGGATTTCTGAATCAGTTTTTCCTTGCAGGATTTCTGAGAAGAATCTTCTCAATTAGGTATTTTCCTGAAGCTTTGCAACATCATAAAGGGATAGGAATTTCACTTCCCAAATTTTTAAATATATATTTTACTGCTTTTTTTTACAGAGAGGAAGGGAGAGGGATACAGAGTTAGAAACAATGATGAGAGAAAAACATCAATCAGCTTGACTGGAATTGAACCTGGGACCTTTCAGTCTGCAGGCCAACGCTCTATCCACTGAGCCAAACTTCCCAATTTTTTAACAGTTTTATTGAAATATAATTTACACACTCTACAATTCACCCATTTAAAATGTCCATTAGTATTAAATATATTCACTGAGATGTACTGCCATCACCACAATCAACTTTAGGACATTTTTATCATCTCCAAAAGAAACCCTGCATCCCTTAGCTGACACCTTCCAACCCCCCTCATTGTCCCAGCCCTGTACAACCATTAGTCTATTTTCTATCTCTGTAGATTTACCTGTTCTGGAATTTTTATATAAATAAGAATTAAAAAAAAGAATAATATAGTGTGTGTCCTTTGTGACTAGCTTCTTTAATTTAGCATGTTTTCAAAGTTCATCCATGTTATTGCATGTGTCAGTACTTCATTTTTTTGTTTTGTTTTATTCTGCACCCAAGGATATTTTTCCCATTGATTTTTTTTCTTTTTTCTTCCTTCCTTCCTTTCTTTTTTTTTTTAGAGAGAGAGAGAGTGGAAGGGATGGGGAGAGATAGAGAGAAAGACACATTGATTTGTTACCTTCCACACATGCCCCGACTGGGGCCAGGGATCATCAAGCCTACAGTCAAGGTACATGCACTTGATGAAATTGAACCCTCAACCCTTCAATCTGCAGGTTGACGTTCCAACCACTGAATCAAACTGGCTAGGACAGAACTTTATTTTTATTGCTGAGTAATATTCTCTTGTATGGATATACCATATTTTCTTTATTTATTCACCAGTTGATGGACATTTAGGGCGTTTCCATTTTTTGGCTATTAGAATAATGCTACTGTGAATATGCATGTACAGATTTCTATGTGAACATATGTTCATTTCTCTTGGTTATATATTCCTGTTTTTTTTTGGAATTGCTGGGTCATATGGTAACTAGTTGGGGTTTTTTTGTTTGTTTTTTACATATTGAGGAATTGCCAGACTGCTTTTCCAGAGCTCTTGCAACATTTTATTTTATTTTACTTTATTTAGCTCTTACATCATTTTATATTCCCACCAGCAGGGTATGATCTCTGTACATCTTCACCAACAAAAATGGTCTTTACCTGTTTTGATTATAGCTATTCTGATGATTATGAGGTGCTGCACCTATCAGTTCTCATTGGAAAGTAGCTCTAACTTACTCAAGGATTGGGCAGCTTTGCTTCTCATCTTTGAATACTATCAGATATATTTGGTAGATTGGAGGCGGGGATGGCTAATTTAGTGCAATTTCTGTTGGTCCCTATCAATTTATATTTGAGAAGGAAAAGTAAAACCTTGATAAACTAGAGTTAACAAAAAAGGATTACAACTTCTCCATCACACCAGAATAAGATAGTATAATTTTAACAATACAGTGTACTCCCAATTAACTACCAAAATGTAACTTAGAGGAAAACTTCTTTGCACAAGTGTCTTATAAGTTATAGAGTAAGTGATATAAACATATTTAAGAAATTTTTGGTGAAATAATCTATTTTTATCTTTTATGTCTCTATATCCTCACCAGTTTCCATGAGTCTGATTTATCTGTTTTAGAAAAAAAAAATTTGATTCACACTCAGAACAAACATTCCTGGAGTTTTCATTGGTAGAGATATTTCCATCCAGTTGGTTAGGCATTTATACCAGTCCTAAGTTCTCAGTCTGTATCCCTTTGGGTGAAAGCTTCTGGGAAATTTAGAGATATTTTAAACAGGGTATATTAGACAGAAATGCTGTGAGATCCTAGGTGCTACTGGCCTCTAGAAAAGCCATAGCCAATAGCAATTGACCTGGATGACTTCAATTACTACCATCCCCCTGATGTAATGCTGAACATATAGTAGATGCTCAATGAATATGTCTGTGATAGACTTTACCATCCAGGTGGGGAGAATTTTAGCTTCCTAAGGTATTTTACTACCTGACAATATGGAATTGCAGCCAACTCAAGAGGCAGAATTATTCACTCATTTGTTCAACAGGCCTTTGTTATAAAAATCTACTTGTGTTAGGCATGAAAGCGTTAGTCTTTAGCTACCATATGATTTTAAATATAAATACCACTGTAGTACAGATTTGATTCTACTGAGGAAAATAAATTGCCCATGTTGGGGTAGGAATGTGTTGCTAATTTTAGACCACATTTTATTTTATTTTTTATTTGTGTTGTGTGTTATTTGGTGGGGTCTCAATCTATCTCTAAAAATGAGTTCTACTTTTTATACTAGGATTTGGAACAGGAAAATATGAAGCTGTAGTTCAAATGCTTGTCTCTTAAATAGTTTTTCTCACTATTGAACATACCTTTCATATTTTGACATTGCAGAAGAAAAAAACCATTTTAAATTTTAAAAGGGTATGATTTTAATAATGAATAACTGACAGAAAGTCAATCCCCTTTATGACCTAGATACTGAGTGATGAGGCTATCACTTTGTATTGGTTAGACTACTCCACGTTACGATGTGGTAAAAACAATACTACAATTCCATTGCATAAGTCAGGAAAAGTTTGTCTCCCACCTATACTGCATGTGTGCAGGCTGGAGCCCCTGCCTCCTTGGCAGGACTCACAGGCATAAGCTAAAGCATGCCCCATCACCTCCTGATGCCATTATTTTGACAAGGTTGTGCAGGACATGGTTGGAAGGGGAATTCAGCAGAGAGGTAAGTCTATGGCTCTCCAGGCTTTCACAGGAAGGAGCACCTGTTACGTCTACTCCTCTTCCATTAGCTAAACAAACTGCCCACCAGTGCCTCAATTCAAGAGGCTGGAAGTGTATGTGACATACTTTCAACTGCTTGCAGGAAAAAATACTGGTGAGCAATAATGATGTTTACCACACATGTGAGTAGGAAAACCCCAGTTCTCCTCCTGTGTTTCTCTACTGTCACACACACAGATGTGAGGCAGGTTTTCCTATACCAGCTAGTGTCTCACAGTTCAACTCAATTCTGATACTATTTACTTGGAGACAGCTTTAGATCCCAGAGGTTGAGGGCTCTGACCTGCATGACTCCCTCCTTCCTAATTCAAATAACAATTGAAAGTTTAGATTTTCACTTGTATTTCTGACTAATTGACCAGATCCTCAGGTTGATCAATTTAAATTGACAGTATTTAGGAAAACCATTTACTTATTGCTTATAGGTATATTATCAAACAATATGAGTTTCATGTTCCACACCTGGTCCAGGACAGACCTTTGGTAGGCTTGAGCTCAATTCCTGGCACCAGGTGTGCACATCAACCCCAGCCCCAGTTCAGAGCTGACGGTGTGACCTGGTGCACCCAGCCACAGGTTACAGGACTATGCTGCAGCTGTGCTGCCAAAGATACCTAGAGCACCATCTTGCTTTGGGTGCTGGGGCCGCACAGTGAATTGCAAGCCAGAGGGCTCTGGACCCTCACAGGGAGTCACACACCAGAGCAACTGTGCACATGCCCCTGCTGACCCTGAGTATTGAAAGCGAACAACTGAGGGACCAGAGCCATCAGAGAAGGGAGTACAACTCAGAGCAGAGACAATAAAGGTATGAAACTCAAGGCAGACCCAGCCTCCTAGCTAGTGAGTCCTGTATCATTGAACCGCTAGGAGCTTCAACCTCTTGGACTCCAAGCAGAGTACTAGGGGCCAAAAAGAGACAGCAAAAATAGTGAGTCAAAGAAATAATTCCCAAAGGAGAGAAAAGGAGGAATCACCAGAAAAGGGACTACTGAAATGGAGGCAAACAATATGTCAGAGACAGAATTCAGAGTAATGGTCATAAAGATACTAAAGCGTTTAGATGAGAAACTCACCAACATACTTAAGAATCAAGAGGAAATTAAGGATAATATAGCTACCATAAAGAACACAATTGAAGGTTTCAATAGTATACTAGAAGAAGCAGGAGACTGAATCAGCAAGTTAGAAGACAAGATAGAAAAAAACACCCAATTTGAACATCAATTGGAGAAATAATTAGAAAGCAAGAGAGTCTAAGGGAGCTTTGAGACAACATGAAACAAAGCAATATCCATATGATATGGGGTATCAGAAGGACAAGAAGAGAAGCATAGATTAGAAAACCTGTTTGAAAAAAAAATGACATACAACTTCCCTGACTTGGGAAAGAAAAAAGTCACCCAAGCACATAGAATCCCAAACAAGATGAACCCAAAAAGACTCACACAAAGACACATTGTAATTATAGTGGTAAACATTAATGGTAAAGAGAGAATCTTTTTTTTTTTTAGATTTCATTTTTTTTATTAATTTTTATTAATTTTTTATACATATCTCCCCATTGCCCCCCTCCCTCCCAGGCGTACCCCGACCCCCCAGTGTCTGTGATCATTGGTTATGTTTATAAGCATGCATACAAGTCCTTTGATTGATCACTTATTTACCTCACCTAACTTTAATCTTTCTGCTATAATTTCACAGTCTGTTTGATGCTTTATGATTTTTGTCCTCCTGAGAATTATCAGTCTACTCCCTTTCTGTGCTCCTGATTCTATTATATTCACCAGTTTATTCTGTTGATCAGATTTTTAATTCACTTAATTTTTAGATTAACTTGTTGACAGATGTGTATTTGTTGTTCATAATTTTTTGTCTTTTACCTTTTTCTTCTTCCTCTTCTAAAAGGGTACCTTTCAGCATTTCATATAATACTGGTTTGGAGTTGATGAACTCCTTTAGCTTTTTCTTCTCTGTGAAGGTCTTTATCTGCCCTTCAATTCTGAATGACAGCTTTGCTGGATAGATTATTTTTGGTTGTAGGTTCTTGTTGTTCATCACGTTGAATATTTCTTGCCACTCCCGTCTAGCCTGCATCGTTTCTGTTGAGAAATCAGCTGACAGTCGTATGGGTGCTCCCTTGTAGGTAATAAACTGTTTTTCTCTTGCTGCTTTTAATATTCTCTCTTTCTCTTTTGCTCTTGGCATTTTAATTATGATGTGTCTTGGTGTAGTCCTCTTTGGGTTCCTTTTCTTTGGGGTTCTGTGTGCTTCCTGGACTTGTAAGTCTATTTCTTTTACCAGATGTGGGAAGTTTTCAGTCATTATTTCTTTAAACAGGTTTTCAGTATCTTGCTCTCTCTCTTCTTCTGGCACCCCCACAATTCTGATGTTGGTACGCTTGAAGCTGTCCCAGAGGCTCCTTACATTATCTTCACATTTTTGGATTCTTTTCTCTTCTTGCTTTTCCAGTTGAATGTTTTCTGCTTCTTTATATTTCAATTTTTTGACTTGATCCTTGCCTTTCTCTAGTCTGCTGTTAGTACTCTGCATAATATTTTTTATTTCAGTCAGTGTATTTATCATCTCCTCTTGGGTCTCACTAAATTTATCCATCTTTTCTAGCATATTCTTGCAAAACCTTATAAGCGTGGTTTTGAACTCTATATCCAGTCTTTTTTTTCCCTCCATTTCTTTTGCTTGTAATCCCTTCCCTTGTCTCGGCATTTTCACTGTGCCGGGGAAACTTCTGTGCTGGAATCAGCCGAAGAAGCCTCTGTTGAGCTTGGGAGGGGTGGAGTCTCAGGGCTTAAGGGACCGCCTTGCCTTCCAGTCGGCCCCGCCGTCCACGGCCCCTGAGTCTCACGTGACTGGGTAATGGCTGGAGCGGTCCTTGTGCGCGCACCCGCAGCGCCTCTGACCGCTGCCTTTCCGGCTCCCCTGCGAACCAGGACCACACGAGTCTAGGTCCCCAGGGTTTCGCCCAAAACAGGGACTCAGTGGACTTAGAAGTGGCACAGTTCGGAGGGTCTGTCTCCCGCCCACTCGCGAAAGCCAGCGGCACAATCAGCAATCCATCCTCCGCGTGGTGCCGTGTGCGACCAGACCTCCGATCCTTTGCAACTCCCCTAAATTTCCGTGCACTTCTCCCTTTTCACAGTCCAAACTCCCCCCCGTATGAGTCTTGGCTGGATCTGGGGTTTAGTGTCGTAAAATAAGGGGTTCAATGCCGTTGGGAGTCTCCATTTCCCTCCCGCCAGAGAAAGCCAGCCAGGTACTCCGGCACCCGCTCTCTCAGCGCGCGTCTCCGTACCTCAGCTTTTTGCAGCTCCTCTGGGTCTCCGTGAGCCCCTCTCTTTCCCTCTAGTTGTAGAACTTCCACTCAGCCAGCTTTCCTGTGGTTCTGGATGATGTCCGTTCTGTCTTTTAGTTGTAGTTTTGAAATTGTTGTGCGAGGCAGCAGTATAGGTGTTTACCTATGCCGCCATCTTGGATTTCCTCCAAGAGAGAATCTTAAGGACTGCAAGAGAGAGACAGAAAATTACCTACAAGGGACCTGTCATTAGACTATCAAATGATTTCTCAACAGAAACATATCAAGCCAGAAGGGAATGGAATGAAATATACAAAGCAAGGGACTGAGTCCAAAACTACTCTCTCTAGCAAGGCTATCATTCAAAATTAAAGGAGAAATCAGGAGCTTTGTAGATAGAAAAAGGCTAAGTGAGTTTATTACCACCAAGTGAGCAATGCAAGAAATGCTAAAAAGACTGTTGTAAAAAGAAGAAGTAAAAAGGGAAGAAACAGGAATAAAAAATAAAAATGGCTACACATAAGTACCTATCAATAATAACTGTAAATGTAAATGGGTTAAATGCTCCAATTAAAAGACATTAAGTGGCTGTCAGGATAAGAAAATATGACCCATACAAGAGACTCACCTCAGAACAAGAGATTCACACAGACTGAAAGTGAAAAATGGGATAATTTGTTTTAGGCAAATGGAAATTTTAAAAAAGCTGGGGTAGCAATATTTAAAGGTGACAAAATAGATCTCAAAGTGAAGGCCATAACAAGAGATAAGGAAGGCCACTTTTCTGAATTTATTCGCCCTTGAGTTGATATTGATGGTTGACATAGATTAACCCATGATTTTGTGCATTTGGGATTCTCAAAATAAATCCACTTTTCATCACCAGACATGTTAGTAATGTCTTTTCGGTTTTCTATTTCTCTTTAGTTCAGTTGATATGGCACCTGTTTTCCTTCCTTTAAAATCTTTCCCATTGCTCCTAAATGATCAGAAATTGTTTACTGAGCAACGTTTAATCTTTCTGCAAGTTGTTTTTGAGTTTGACACGCATCTTTGTCCAATAATGCTTGTAATTGTTGGTCTTCAAACTTTTTTGGTTGACCTGGACATTCTTTGTCTTTTACATTGAAATCATCATTTTTAAGGTGTTTAAAACAGTGTTCACAAGTATCTCGAGATGGAGCAGGTTCAACATAAGCTTCCTGATATATTCAGCAGCACTTTTCTTTAAAATAAAGTAATGAATTATAACTTCTTGCAATGCTCTTTTTTTGCAATGAGATTCGACATTTTTAAGTGTAAAAATATCTATGATGTTAACACCTACAACAAATTTGACATATGAAGCTTGTTGTCAATACAACAAAATAGCATACACATCAAATTGCATATATATCAACATATGTGTAACTCCATCTATTGAAAAAAAATCCTCATTATTAACTGGTACACCTAGTAAACATGTGGAAGAATATACCATGTTCATGGATTGGTAGAATCAACATCATTAAAATGTCCATACTGTCCAAATCAGTCTATTGATTCAGTGCAATTCCCATTAAAATACCAATGGCATATTTCACAGACCTGGAACAAACTCTCCAAAAATTTATATGGAATAAAAAAAGATCCCAAATAGCTGTAGCAACCCAAAATAAAAGAACAAAGTTGGAGGGACCACAATACCAGACATTGAAGTTATATTACAAAGCCTCTGTTCTCAAAACAGAATTTTACTGGTGCAAGAACAGACACATAGACCAATGGGACAGAATAGAGAACCCAGAGATTGATCCAAATCATTATGCTCAATTAATATTTGACAAAGGCAATAAGAGCATACAATGAAGTCAAGACAATCTCTTCAATAAATGGTGTTGGGAAAATTGGACAGGTATTTTGCAAAAGAAATTTGACCACTAACTTGCCTCCCCTCCCCTACAGAACCACAGAAATAAACTCAAAATGGATAAAAGACTTAAACATAAGATGGGAAATTATAAAAATCTTATATGAATCCATAGTTAGCAAAATATCAGATATAGGTCATAGCAATATGTTTATTGACATTTTTTAAGACAATGGAAATGAATGAGAAAATAAACAAATGGGACTACATCAAAATGAACAGCTTTTGCACAGCAGAAGAAACCATCAACAAAACAACAAGAAAGCCCACTGCCTGGGAGAACATATTTGCCAATGTTATCTCTGATAAGGGTTTAATCTCCAAAATTTACAGGGAACTCATACAACTTAATAAAAGGAAGATAAACAATCCAATCTAAAAATGGGCAAAGGACCCCCGAAATCGGTTTGGCTCAGTGAATAGAGCATCAGTCTGCGGACTGAAGGGTCCTGGCTTCGATTCCGGTCAAGGCCATGTATCCTGGTTGCGGGCACATCCCCAGTAGGAGGCGTGCAGGAGGCAGCTGATCAGTGTCTCTCTCTCATCAATGTTTCTAACTCTCTATCCCTCTCCTTCCTCTCTGTAAAAAATCAATAAAATATATTTTTTTAAAAATGGGCAAGGGACCTAAATAGACACTTTTCAAAAGTGGACATACAGAAGGCCAAAAGACATATGGAAAGTGCTCAAAGTCACTAATCAGCTGAGAGATACAAATCAAAACAAAAATGAGGTACCATCTCATGCCTGTTAGAATGGCTATCATTAGCAAACAACAAGTGCTGGCGAGGATGTGGAGAAAAGGAATACTTGTGTACTGCTGATGAAAATGCAGACTGATGCAGCCACTGTGGAAAACAGAATGGAGTGTCTTCAAAAAACTAAAAATGGAACTCCCATTTGACCCTATTAGTAATCCCACTCCTAGGAATATATCCCAAAAAATCAGAAACACTCATCAGAAAGAACATATGCACCCGTGTTCATAGCAGCACAGTTCATGATAGCTAAGATTTGGAAATAGCCTAAATGCCCATCAGCAGATGAGTGGATTAGAAAACTATGGTACATCTACACAGTGGAATACTACGCTGCTATATAAAAGAAGGAATTCCTACCATTTGCATCAGCATGGATGGACCTGGAGAGGATTATGCTAAGCAAAATAAGCCAGTCAGAAAAGGATAAGTATCACATGATCTCATTCATTTGTGGAATAAAATGAACAACATAAACTGATGAACAAAAATATATGCAGAGACACAGAGTCATTGAACAGACTGTCAAACCTCAGAGGAAAGGCAGCGGGGGGAGGGTCAGTAGGTGGGGAGGTGGTGATAAGAGATCAACTAAAGAACTTGTATGCATATAACCAATGGACACAGACAATGGGGGGTGGTGGTGAAGGCCAGTGCTGGGGTCTGGGGGCAGGCTGGAAGAGGTAATGGGGGGAAAAGGAGATATATTTAATGCTTTCAACAATAAAGAACTTTTTAGAAAAAAGGATATGATAGCCCTGGTTGGTGTTGCTCACTAGGCTGAGTATTGTCCCATGCACCCAAAGGTCGCTAGTTCGATTCTCAGTAAGGCACATACCTGAGTTGTGGTCTCGTTCTCCAGAGTAGTGCCAATGCAGGAGGCAGCCATTCAACCTTTCTCTCCCTCTCCTTTCCTCTCTAAAATCAATAAAAACATATTTTAAAATAAAATAAAAGGCTATGATAAAGGATACAGATGGACACCTAGATGGAAGAGATGCATAGGGCAAGGTATATAGGAAGAGGTGCAGAGCTTCCGTGCCCTCTGCAGCCACATCACCATCGCATGACCTCCACATGTTCATCAACCGGACGTTTTCTGAACCCTGTTCTTTTGGGATTTTTATGAAGGCTTCATGAATAGGCATGATCCATCATTAACTCCATTTCCAGTCCCTCTCCCCTCTGTGGAGAATGGGAGGGTAGGGTCGAAAATGACAAGCTTCTAACCGTGGTGCTTGGTCTTTCTGGTAACCAGCTCCAGTCCAGGAAGCTATCAGGTCACCTCAGTAAAAGAAAAAGACTCTTTTCACCCAGAAAATTACAAGGGTTTAGGAGTCTGTGCCAAGAACTGGGGGAAAGACCAATATGCATTTTTTTTCCTATAGAGAAATGAGAGACAGTCTGTTCTAAAGGAACTTATATTCTAGTGAGAAAAGCAGATAAGCTCACCAGATTTAGAGTGCTAAATGAGAGGATGCTCAGATGGCAGGGGGGTCATTGAGTTAGGGGTGCTTGATTCAGATTAGGGAAGGAGGGACCTTTCTCAGAAAAGGGGATTTTTGGCCTGCATTTTGAATGACAATTTGCCAGTAAATGAGCGGGAGAACAGTGTCCTAGCAGGGGCAGCAATATGTTTAAATGTGTAATAATAACAGTCCCTATTATTTATTGAATTATTTATTCCATGCCAGCCATTAGGCTATATACTTATAGGCCCTCCCATTTGTGTATTGTTTGTTGCCTAAGAATATATGTTGCATAGAATAGGACTTTATTTTGTTCATTGTTGTATCTTTATGTTCCAGTAACTATTGCTATATAGCAAACCAACAACTAGTTTATCACACTTAGAAATCCTGTGGGTTAGGAATTTTGAAAGGGCACAGTTAGAAGGGGTTTCTCATGTGATGGCAGTTAGTTTTGGCTGGGCTGCAGTCAGCTGAAGGCTGCACTGGATTGGACATCCCAGGTGGCTCATTCACATGGCTTGCTGTCAAGTGTTGGCTATTGGCTAGAGATCTGCTTGTTTCTCACCCCAGTGTGGCTACCTGTGGTCTCACCAGCATGGTGGATCTCAGGGTTGTCTGATGGAAAGAATGTTTTATGAGAAGTGGATTGCAGCTGCACAGGCTTTTCTCACCTAGACAGGAAAATCATATATTGACACATTTGTTGTAAATGACTGATTGAGTCATAAGCCTGTGCACTTTCCAGGAAGGGAACTAGATTCCATCTTTCATTGGGAGGAGTTAAAAATTTTGAGGACATGTTTAAAACTATCACAGTCTATCTTCTAGCAAAAATTATTTACATTCTCCCATATGTAAATATATTTACTGTCCCTAATTTCTTCTTCAAAATCCTATTGTGTTTTAAATTATCTCAGTGGTCGGCAAGTTCCTTAGTCAACAGAGCCAAATATCAACAGTACAACGATTGAAATTTCTTTTGATAGCTAAATTTTTTAAACTTAAACTTCTTCTAATGCCACTTTTTCAAAATAGACTCACCCAGGCCATGGTATTTTTGTGGAAGAGCCACACCCAAGGGGCCAAAGAGCCACATGTGGCTCACGAGCTACAGTTTACCGACCACGGACTTATTTATTAGGCTCAGGCTTGAAATCCAGGATCTCATCATCTAAACCAAGTCCAGGTGTGGATGACCTTCCCCTCCCCCCAGTCAATCTGAATACCCATGAACTGATCAGATACATTGTCTGCTCTCCACATATCCCTTCTGAAATGGTGGACAGAAGTAGGAGAGCCACTGAAGATATTTTCATTCAAAAAGAGGAAAATAGAGAGCATACCCCAGTCTCATTCATAACAGTTCTGAAATCTATTTAGTAATGTGTTGCCAGTTAAGGAACTTGAGTTCAGCCCTATTCTTTGGAAGCTGTTCTCCTTGACTTTGGCCTCTGTCCTTTGGGCTCTTAGTTGTGCCCTTTAAGACATTCTTCCAAAAGAAAACTGACTTTGCAACTGAGTGAGTCACCTTCTCTGTCTGCTTCTTGTTTATAAAAGACTGAGGATCCAAAGGCCTATATTCATTGTGTTCTGCTCTGTCTCTTTCACGCTGATGTAATTTAAAAAAATATATCATGGGTGCCCGGCTAGTATAGCTCAGTGGTTGAGTGTCAACCTATGAACCAAGAGGTCCATTCCTGGTCGGGACAGATGCCTGTGGGGGTGTGCAGGAGGCAGCCCAATCATTGATTATCTCTCATCTTTGATGTTTCTATCTTTCCCTCTCCCTTCCTCTTTGAAATCAATAAAAATGTTGGGCTTCCTGCCTTTCAATTTTTAATCCATTCCATGAGACAAAAGTTAGCCATAGATCTCTTCCAGATAAGCTTCTTTCTTCCGTGGACTCATGATGAGGCTACTGTGGAGCAAAGATTCTTAGGAGACATAATGTTTAGAGAGGATATATAAGGCATTTCCTTCAGAAATATACAAAGCCTTTTGTCTGGAATGGTCAATAAGGTAGCACCTTATACCTTTCCAAGGTCCTAAGGAAGGATTAAAAGGGCCACGCTGGATTTGTTTGTCTATCTGGAGGCCATTTCTTTTTTATTTATTTTTATTTTTAATAAATTTTTATTGTTTAGATTATTACAGTTGTTCCTCTTTTTTTCCCCCATAGCTCTCCTCCACCCATTCCCACTCCACCCTCCTTACCCCCCCTCCTCATCCATAGCTGTATGATTTTTGTCCAGTCTCTCCTTGCACCCCCCACATCCCTTTCTCCAAAAGGATTGTCAGTCCAATCCCTTTCTATGCCCCTGATTTTATTATATTCACCAGTTTATTCTGTTCATCAGATTTTTTTATTTACTTGATTTTTAGATTCACTTGTTGATAGATATGTATTTGTTGTTCATAATTTTTATCTTTACCTTTTTCTTCCTCTTTTTAAAGAGCACCTTTTAGCATTTCATATAATACTGGTTTGGTGGTGGTGAACTCCATTAGCTTTTTCTTATCTGTGAAGCTCTATCTGACCTTCAATTCTGAATGATAGCTTTGCTGGGTAGAGTAATCTTGGTTGTAGGTTCTTGCTATTCATCACTTTGAATATTTCTTGCCACTCCCGTCTGGCCTGCATAGTTTCTGTTGAGAAATCAGCTGACAGTCATATGGGTGCTCCCTTGTAGGTAACTAATTGTTTTTCTCTTTCTGCTTTTAAGATTCTCTCTTTGTCTTTCGCTCTTGGTATTTTAATTATGATGTGTCTTGGTGTGGTCCTCTTTGGATTCCTTTTGTTTGGGGTTCTGGGTGCTTCCTAGACTTGTAAGTCTATTTCTTTCACCAGGTAGGGGAAGTTTTCTGTCATTATTTCTTCAAATAGGTTTTCAGTGTCTTGTTCTCTTTCTTCTTCTGGCATCCCTATTATTAAATGTTGTTATGCTTGAAGTTGTCCCAGAGGCTCCTTACATTATCTTCAAATTTTGGGATTCTTTTTTTCTTTTCTTTTCTTTTTCTTTTTTTTTCTGATTGGGTGTTTTTTGCTTCTTTGTATTTCAAATTTTTGACTTGATTCTTGCGATCCTCTAGTCTGCTGTTGGATCTTCTAGTCTGCTGTTGTATATTATTCTTTATTTCAGTCAGTGTATGCTTAATTTCTAGTTGGTTCTTTTTTCATATCCTCAAGGGTCTTACTAAATTTATTGGCAGTTTCTAGAAAATTCTTGAAAAACCTTCTAACTGTGGTTTTGAACTCAAATCCTCCATTTCATTAATTTGTGACCTGTTTCTTTGTCTCAGCATTTTGGCTGCTTTCCTGTGTTGACAGAGTGGCTTTGTGTGCTAGGTGTCCTGTAGGGCAGTGGTCAGCAAACTTTGGCTCATGAGCCACATGTGGCTCAGCCTCCCCAGTTACCTTAGGTGGACACTCTTGGTGCACTCCTTTGTGGGCTGTGTGCAAAGTCTTGTTGTAGTTAAATCTTGCTTGTTGTTGGTGTCACTGGGAGGAATTGACCTCCAGGCCAATTGGCTGTGAGGATCACCTATGTCTATGATGGGAGAACTTCTGTGCTGGAGACACCCTTATGAGGCAAGACTTGCTTCAGTGGGGCTTTGGTGCTCACTGAGTCTGCCTCCTGAGTGTGTCCCTTATGGATCTCAGCAGTTGTAATCTGGATGGTCCCACTCTAACTCCTGAGTACACTGGCTCTTGGATCTCCAAGGAGGTGCTAATTTAAGCCTCTGCTTGAGGCCACCCAGCAGGAGCTATGAAGAGATCTGCAGATTCTAGTTTCTCCCCGTATGAGTCTGCGTCCCCAGAGTCTCGCCCGAACTAGAGTTCAGAGCAGTTGGGAGCTTGTGTTTCTCTGTGGATTGAAAAAGCCAGCTGCGTACTCAGTTATCAGCCCTTTCCTCAGGCTCACGCCTCCGTACCTCTACACTTTACTTCCGCAGCTCCTGTAAATCTCAGTGTGCTTTTCTCTTTCCTTCTAGTTATAGAATTTCCACTCAGCCAGTCTTCCTGTGGTTCTGGATGATGTCTGTGTTTTTCTTTTAGTTGTAGTTTTGAAGTGGTTGTGTTAGGCAGCAAGTTCAGGTGTTTACCTATGTTGCCATCTTGGTTTCTCCGTCTGAGGCCATTTCTTGATATGCAAATTCTTTCTCTTCAGGAGATGCTAGAGATGAGAAACAGTTTTATTTTTTAATCTAGAAAGTATGACTGGGTTTATATATTTTGTCATTTCCAGTCAAAAACCAAGTAGCTCATTCTTTAAACTCTCCTCTCTTGTTTTTTTATAGACAGCTGGAAGAAGCTAGCACTTTCAGCCCCCTGCCCAGAAATCTTTTTAGTTAGATAATCAAGTTCATGAGGAACATTTTCTACTTTTCACATTATTGCTGGCAACAGTTTTATAAATGTTCCTCTACTACATAACAAGGGTCTCTTTTCCTCAGTCTTCTATTTGAATATGAAGAAATTATTGAAATAATTGTTACATGAAATATTTTCTTGGAGCCTTTATCAACAGCCTCCTTGAAGCCATAGATTTCTGCTAACAGTCTTCTCGGGGTCTTTTTACCTGATCTAGGTGCCAATGTGCCTTGTGTTTTAGGTTTTTATTAGAGCAGCCCTCCATTTTCAGGTTTCAAATTTTTGTTCTGGTTTTTATTACCAATCTAGTCACTTAAATGAACAATTATTTTATCATGCTTGTAGGTTCTATGGGTAAGGAAGTTGGAAAAGGCAACTTCTCACGTGGGGCATCTTGCACAGGTGCAGTCAAATGTTGCCTAAGAAATCTTCCACAGACTGACCAAGCTGATCATCCAAGAGTGCTCCCTCCCACGGTTGCTAGTTGGTGCCAGCTGCTGCCTGGAAGTTCAGCTGCACTATCATCAGCCTGGTGGTTAGGGCAGTCAGACTTCTTATATCACTCTGGCTGCCTTAACCCAAAGGAGCCAGGTAGAAAGTGTGTTTTGTGACCTAGCCTTAGAATCATATAATATAATTTCTGTGTTAAGAGCAAAGTGACAAGCCTGTCTGTATTTACAGGCGGGGAAGAGAACCCACCTCTTAACAGGACAAGTATCAAAGAATTTTTGGACTTGTTTTGAAACTACTTGCACCTGGAGCACTGTCTGGCAAAATGAGAACTCACTATGAAATTGCATCCAAGAAGTAGGCATGTTTGCCTCTTAGTATATACGCTTGTTAGTCTTTGGGCAATACAGTGTTACCCCATTAATAACGAGTTATGTTATAATGGGATTCTTGTATTTATAATGTATTTTTTAGAAATAAGGACACAGGCGGGGGTGGGCAGGAGCAGCTCCCCGAACCCACCTGGCGGACCTGGCGGCACAAATGGCGCACATGTCCTCCCTGCTGCCCATCACCCACCTGCTCTTTGACATGGACGGCCTCCTTCTGGACACCGAACGGCTGTACTCGCTGGTTTTTGAGGAAATCTGTGTTCGCTATGGGAAGGAGTACAGCTGGGACGTCAAGTCACTGGTGATGGGCAAGAAGGCATTGGAGGCGGTACAGGAAAAGATACCATAACTAAAACTGAAAGCTAAAAAATAAACTGGTTAATCTGTATAATAGACAACAAACTAAGCCATATAATATAGGCAAAAAGTAATATCTCATAGGGCTGTTGAGAGTATTAAATGAGCTTAGAGTGCCCAAAGTAAAAATACCTACTTATTGTTTCTATCTATACTTTAAATAAAGAGCACCTACAAATATGACTCACAGAAAAAGCATATGAATGAGTAATTTGTGAAAATATATAAATGGTCAATTAACATGTAGCTTCACTCCTGTTTAAACAAAGAAAATTAAATCTACAATGAGTTTTCTTTTTACCTGTAAGACTTGTGGGCAAAGGGGTTTAAAAAGGATGGCAATATTTCAGTGATGGCAAAGAAGTAGGGAAATTGATATTATTTACTGTTCTTTGTTCCTTTATGGACAAGGTGTGTGTTTTTTAACCCTCTCTGGTACTTCTCCGGCTTATTTCAGGATTTTTTCAGTTTAGGAGGTTTCTATGAAGGTCTCCATTCCTATATCCTTTAACTCAGAAATTCTTTCCTCAGCTATGCCCAGTCTGAGGAAAGCCCATTAAAGGCATTTTTCATTTTGGTTACAGTGTATGTGATCTCTAGCATTTCTCTTTGGTTCTTTTTTGGAATTTCCATTTCTGTGTTAACCTTGTCCACCTCTTCTTTTATGCTTTTTATTTTGTCACGTGAGCCCTTAGTGTATTAAGCGTAGATGTTTTAAATTCCTAGCCTGATCATTGCAACATCTTTGCTTCGTCTAAGTTCCTATGCTTGCTCTCTGTCTTTTCCAATTGTGTTTTTGGTCTTTTAATACGCCTTGTAATTTTTTCTTGTTAGCTGGACATGATATACCGGATAAAAGGAACTGCTATAAAGAGGTTTTTAGTGGTGGTGAGGTGTGGGGGGAAGGGAAGTGCTCTATAGCCCTATAATCAGGTCCCAGTCTTAGTGAGCCTGTGCCTCTGGACTGTGAACTCACAAGTATTTCAGTTTTCTCCATCCCTTGTAGGTGGCACAGAATGGCTAGTGTGGGTCAGAGTTGAGTATCTCCCTTCCCCAGGTCAGTTAGGCTCTGATCATCTCCCAGTAGGTTAGGCTGTGGCTCACTAGTCTCTCCTCAGGGCAGCCCTTGTTAGGAAGAGCAGAGTGCTCTGGGTTTTTCAAGATTTTCTCTCCCCCCTGGTGGAAGCACAAGGGGACTTCTCTCTGATATTTATTGTGGGAACCTGCTTGAGCTCCTGGAGGTAAAACACAAAAATGTAAGAGACCCCTACAACTGGGTCTTCTGGAGTTTCTAACTCTCAGGCTTGTCCACATGTAGCCTCTAGCACTTGGTCAATCTCAGTGAATGTAAGAAGAATTGTTGATTTTTCAGTTTGTTAGGATGCAGTAATGACTTTTAAGCTCCTTACATGCAGAACCAGAAACTGCCCTATTTGCTATTGGTGGAGTAGAAATTGGTATAGCATTTATTAAAGTCTTAAAATCTTAAAATTATCTACTAAAACTGCAGCTGTGCATGCTCCTTGACCTAGCATTTCCACCTTCGGACATACTAATATGAAGAACAAAAATGTAAGTTCCAGAATATTTTTTGGCAGCAGTATTTTTAATATAGGAATGAAATGTGATACTAGTATATTTACACAATAGAATGCTATCCAGTAACTAAAAAGAAATGATGTAGCTCAGTATATCCTGACATGGAAAGAAGTCCAAGACATATTATGAAGTGAAAGGAGAGAAAAAAGGAAGTTTTATAATGTTATGTTTAAGATTCAATTTTTGTTTAAAACTTAGTCAAAGTGAAAATGAAGGAATGCTTAGAAAAGAAAATTTTGGAAGAATACATATCAGAAAACTATTAGGAACAAATCTTATAAGAAGGATGTTAACAAATTAATGACATTTGTGTTTTCTATGGTGAGTATGTATTTTGAAATTAGGTAAAAATTCAAGAAAGAAAATGTGTGGGGACCGATAGAGCTAATTGAGAACAATGGAACAGACTAATTATTTCCATCACTTTTTCCTGACTCTAAATTTTAATTTACTTTCTGAGAATAGATAAGGATAGGCCCAAATAAATAGAAATTTTAAATCTCCATTTGTTTCTTTTGTTCTTAAGAAGCAACCATAGATGACAAGGGTTCCAAACAGAAGTGTTTTACCAGTGAATGTTTTCATGTAGAGTTGTTGTTTTTTATTATTAATCCTTTTAGTAAAAATTTTTGTCAATAAAAACTCTCCCCTGTGCTAAGAAGCAGTTTCTTTGGTTCTGTGTGTCCAGATTAGTGGTTTGTTATGCCCAAGAGATGTTTATAATGGAATTTTAACAACATGTATCTCTCCCTTTAAAAAGCTGCAGTGTCCTGGCCAGTGTGGCTTGTTTGGTTGGATGTTGTCCTGTGCACCAAAGGGCTGCTGGTTCAATTTCCAGTTAGGGCACATGCTTGGGTTACAGGTTCAACTTCCAGTGGGGGACGTGTAGGAGGGAGCTGGGATTGATGTTTCTCTCTCACATCAAAGTTTTTCTCTCTCCCTCTCCCTTGCTCTCTCTAAAAATTAATAAAAAATAATTCTAAAAGATCAGTTTAAAAAGCTGACTAAGAATTAGATTAGTGGAGCAGTGATAACTGTGAAAACTGTTTGACTTCTGTTATAAAGTACCAGAGGCCTGGTGCATGAAAATTCATGCACTGGAGGGAGGCGGGGATCCCTCCTCCTGGCCTACCCCCTCTCACAGTCCGGGAGCCCTCAGGGGCAGGAGGTGACCTGGCGATCAGGGTGAAGCAATGCTCCCATCACACCTCTGCTGCTGCCACTGCAGGCAGCAAAAGCCTCGGCTGGCCCTGGTTACCTGAGCCTCTGGCGGCCCTGGGCAGCTAGGCAGCCACCATCTGAGGCTTGCCTGTGCCTCGGGCCAGTCCTGGGCAGCTGGGGGGCTGAGGGGACTGGATGACTTGGGAGGCAGGCGCTTCAGCGAGGCTGAGGATCTGGGTGCTGTAATCTTGTGGCTGTGGGCACCCACCATATTTGAGGACGTGGCAATCAATTAGCATATACCCTCCTTATTGGCTGTGGGTGCCACCATCTTTGTAATGGTGTGATGGTCAGTCAGCATATTCCCTCTTTATTAGATAGGATGGTTTATGTCTACAGTTTTCCTGCTGGAATGACACCTGAGCATTCTGCAGGATGACTGAGTGTAGACTTCTGAGTTACTTGTTCTGTTAACTTCCTACTCTGACTAAATTTCATTTCCTGCTTACATTCTATTTTGGGTTCCTCGACTCAACTCCAACATGTGTGTAGTTGGAGAGATTCCCACACAACAAGCAATTCTCAGACACCAACAGAGTATCCAAGAATTCAGCTCAATTCTGATGCTGTCTACTCAGAGGCAGCCTCAGATCCCACAAGTTAAGGGCTCAGTCCTATAAGACTGCACCCCCCAACCCCTATTTTCAGACATAAGTAACATGTTCAGATTTTTACATGTACTTTTGACCAGCTATAAATCAGAGGTTCCCAAGATCCCATCATTGAGTTTGATAAATTTTCTAGAGTGCTTCACACAACTTTGAAATATTTTACTTACCAGATCACTGGTTTTAAAAAAGAACTAGAGGCCCAATGCACGAAATTTGTGCAACAGTAGGCCTTCATTCCCCCGGCTGCTGGCACCGGCTTCCCTCTGGCACCCGGGACCCGGGCTTCCCTCGCAGCCTAGTTTCATCCGGAAAATCATCTGGAAGGACATCCAGTCTAATTAGCATATTAGGCTTTTATTATTACAGGAACATCCAGATGGAAGAGATGCATAGAGTAATGCCTGGGGAAAGGTGTAGAGCTTCCATTTTCTCTTCAGGCACACCACTCTCCCAGTACCTTCACTAACATGGAAGCTCTCTAAACTCCATCCCTAAGGGTTTTTATGAAGGTTTCATTACATAGGCATGACCATTAAATCATCGGCTATTCTCTTGTCCCTCTCTCAACCCTGGAGGTTAGGGTTGGCACTGAAAGTTCCATTCACATGATTGACTCTACTAGCAACCAGCCTTTACTTAGGTGCTTTCCAAAAGCCACCTCATTAACATAAGAGACATCTTTAAGCGCTCATCATCTAGGAAATTCCAAGGGTTTTAGGACTGTAGGCCAGGAACCATCAATGAAAACCGAATATATATGAACAAATATATATACAGGGTGTCTCAAAAAATGTATATGCACTTCAAGTGATTATAAAGTTAGTGTTTGTTAACTGAAAAGGAGTGAAAATTAAGTGAGTTACCTGCTGTTAAAGTGTGAGTGTGAATTTATTTATTTATTATAAATCACAATATCACACATCCTAACATAGTTTTTCCCTATTATGACATATATTGTTTCTAAATGATTAATTTTACATAATGATTTGTTATTGTTTTACTCTCTGTGAATTTCTGAACAGAGGTTCCAGAGGGGACTTGGGGGCCAAAAAGAAAAAGAAGAAACAGAAGAGAAAAAAGGAGAAACCAAATTCTGGAGGCACCAAGTCAGACTCTGCATCTGATTCCCAGGAGATTAAGATTCAACAGCCTTCAAAAGTGAGAGTCCTGTTTTAATTTGTGTGGTTCCTCATACATTTGAGAGCAGGTCTGTGCAGCTCAGCCCCCTGTTGGATCAGAGATGTAGTGAGGGTTTTATTGTGACTGTACTGTGACAGTAACCAGAGGGTACTTATAGCCTTCTTAAGTCTGATGTCTGCAGCCAGATAATAGAGAGGGACATTTTGTGCTTTTGTGTGTACTAGAATACCATCTGCATATTTCTCAGCAAATTAGTATATAGATTATAATCATGGAACAAAGTTTAAGTGTGAGCTATTAGGCTGTGTTTTTTTTTAATTACACTTAATATTTGATAACTATTAGTATAGAAGATATTCACATTTTAATTTTTCTGGGTGTCTGTCTAATTATCTGAATAGCACAACATCATCTGGCAGCAGATTTCAGCGGGAGCAACCATGGGTAAGTCTTATGTTGACTTTGAATGAGAACAGTCTTCAGTGGCCATTCTTAAATTTCATTGCCACGGGTGGGTTAGTGCCTAATGTTTTTCCTGAAGAAGCACCCATTTCAACCAAACCAGAAGTTACCTGCCTGGACACTGTGCCGGCAGATTGGTACATCTGGTGATGCAGATGGCAGGCACCCTTTCTGGAGGGCCAACCCCAGTCACCCTAGCTGTGAACACAGGCCTTATGTGTGAGGCCCAGTGAAGCACAGAACCTTCTTGATGCAAGAAATTCTCGGCGAAATGGATAGAATTAGAAGTATAATGAAATAGTTATTTTGATGCGTGTAGTGTGTGTCATGGGAGGGACTCAGCCATGGGGAACCCAGGCTCCATCCTGACCCATGGCGCTCAAACTTGGCCTTTGCACAGGGCTCTGCCCCTCCTTAAGCCCATTTCCTCATCTGCAAAATGGGGATGATGCCTTCTCCCCAGCTCACAGGGTTATTATGAAGGTATAATTAGACTAGAGGCCTTGTGCATGAAATTTGTGCACAGGGTGTGTGTCCCTCAGCCCAGCCTGCACCCTCTCCAATCTGGGACCCCTTGAGGGATGTCCGACCCCCCGTTTAGGTCCGATCTCAGAAAGTCAGACATCCCTCTCACAATCCAGGACTGCTGGCTCCCAACCATTCACCTGCCTCCCTGCCTGATGGCTCCTAACTGCTTCTGCCTGCCAGCCTGATCACCCCCTAACCATTTCCCTGCCAGCCTGATTGATGCCTGACTGCTCCCCTGCTGGCCCAATTGCCCCTAACTGCCCTCCCCTGCTGATCTAGTCACCCCTAACTGCCCTCCCCTATGTTCTAGTCACCCCTAATTGCCCTCCCCTGCAGGCCTGGTTCCCCCCAACCTCCCTCCTCTGCAGGCCTGGTCGCCCCCAACTGCCCTCCCCTGCAGGCCTGGTTGCTCCTAACTTCCCCCCACTGCAGGCCTGGTTCCCCCCAACTACCCTCCCCTGCAGACCTAGTCGCCTGTAACTGCCTTCCTCTGCTGGCCCAATCACCCCACTACCCTTCCCTGCAGGCCTGGTCACCCCTAACTGCCCTCCCCTGTTGGCCTGATCACCCCTAACTGCCCTTCTCTGCTGGCCTGGTCCCCCAACTGCCTTTCCCTGCAGGTCTGATTGCCCCCAACTGCCCTTCCTTGCAGGCCTGGTCACCCCTAACTGCCCTCCCCTGCTGACCTTATCACCCACAACTGCCCTCCCCTGCAAGCCATCTTGTGTCCCTATGGGGGTGGCCATCTTGTGTGTTGGAATGACAGTCAATTTGCATATAACTCTTCTATTAGATAGAATCATTTTTTTAAAGGTGTTTATATTATAAAGCGCTCAGTCTGCCTGGCAGTTATAAACCATTATGCAAGTTCTTTGGGGTTAAAATTTTTATTCTTGTACAAACTTTGTTTGCATTGTATCATGTGAAGTGAATCTTGCAGGTAGTTTTGTTGTTGCCTGTTTTACACTTAAGGACCAGGAATCACTGAGAAGGAAAATTACTTGCCCCAGATTTCCCCTGATTGCCTTTGTGGGGTGAGAAGAAAATGGAGTCTTCCTCCCTAGCTTTTCACCTTGGTTCTCAGGTAATATATATTCTATCCACCAGACATAATTTCCAAGGTAACTCATGTAAGGTACACCATAAGCTTGCAAGATTTTTCTTCACATTTCTAAACGTTGCTTCATCAGATAAACACAGTGTCACATATATGCAGTTGTGACCATTTCCTTATTGCTTCTGTCATCACCATCAGCTTCTCATCTCTGAAAAGATTTTGAGCCCTCCTCCTGTTTCTGGTCACTTATAAGAAACTAGAGCCAGCCAAGGCTGGAGGAACTGTTAGCATTATATGATAGAGAAATTCTTTTCTCTTTAAAATTAAGAATAAGTTAAAATTGTTTAAATGTGGGCTATTTTTCATAGCATTTTTTTAATAGTTAGGCTCATTTCTTTTAAGCTGATACCAGCTCTTGATAACACCGTAAATTGCAGTGGACCCTGCTTAGAGAATATTCTGGTGTACACTCAAGAACCAGAATGAAATATTTGGGTTCTTATAGATTTTCAAAGTATTAAATTTGGAAGATAACAGATGAAGAGATCAGTTGAGGTTCTTATATCACAGGAGCAGATAAAAAGGAAAAGAGGCCTTCCTGACTCTTTCTTAGGAATATTTAGTGGGAAGCTAATGTGAGTTGGTATACATTCTCATGTTTCCTAACACTAATTCCTTCCTCCCCAGGTGGTGCTGCTATTGAAGGTGGATGGATAGGTTTAAGAATTTATCATAGCCGAGTTTTCCATAGCTTTGTCACCATGGATTTGAAAATTGTGCTTACTTTAATCTACTTTCAGAAAGCATTTAAATAAATTATATGCTATTGGGATATAAATTAATCTCAATGGAATGTAAATTCACAAATAGTGATTTCATGTATACACTACTGATCAACCTGTTGAGGATAATTAGGTGGAGTAGAAAGCACTCTGAATTCCCCTTAGTGGAGTTGGGATATCATTGGCTCCTTTGGCACAAAGATGCTGACTCATGTTTGTTATTAAATAGTTGCAGTTTTCTATGTTCCTGTTAGGGGATTTAACTCGAGTCAGAGAGGAAGAACTACCATGACAAGTTCAGGGAAGACACTAGAGGTCTATTCTGAAAGAGTGTGTTCTACTCTGCCTTTTTAAAAGATAAATGGGTGCATGCTCAAGCCCTATTAGCTCATGTACTATGCTCTTAGTTCCTGTTTGAGGCATAGGTCTCTTAACAAGCCATACTGCTGATTATAGATTTCACTTTGCTAGAAACCAGTTACTTTATGTTGGAGGTTCCAACGAGATGCAAATGAGAAATTAAGACATGCACTAGCCCTTTTACAATAGCAAAAGTATTTTGTTAAATTAGTATGTACAATTGAGTTATGTCCCTTATGATTTAGACTTCAATCAAAATATAAGATAAACAACTTACAAAACTCATGGCAGTCCTGGCTAATGCTGTTAGACTTATAACGGAAGATGTTAAGACTATAACCTACCTCTGGTTAGACTCCAGCACTTTGTTTCCTTGAATCATTGAGTGGCAAGAATCTTAAGGGAATTCAGTGAGTAAAGCAACACAGGACACTCTGTATTAAATAAACCCTGTTTTGTACCTGGTCAAACAAGCATCCAGGTTAGAAGATTTGCTTCGGGCCACTTACATGAGGGTCAAAGTTGAGCAGAAGTCTCTGTTATACACCATTGAGGGTCAGTGGTCCCTTTCCTTAGTGTCCATGGTATGTTGACATACAGGCAGCCTAAGGGTCTGAAACTTCTTATAACCATTTCTGAACTTCAGTGAAGAGCTAGCATTCTGTGGATGGCCTCAAAAGCATATGGCAAACCCGATATCCATATTCAGTCCTACACACTAATCATTCTCTAATTTCGAGAATAGTTTCATTTTGCAGGTAGTATGACATTAGTTGAGGGATTTTCCAAAAAAAAAGAGCTGGGGAATCTTCAGATGACAGGAATATTGGCTTTGTGGAAGGAACTTTAGAATTTGAAGGTATTGTCAACTTTATAGTCTGAAAATATTTTTTACCTTATAAAAAGGAGGTTATTTTGAACAGGCTAAGATAGCCCCTGATTTTAATTCCTAGAGGATACGGCTGGTCCTTGTTGAAAGGTTTGTTTCTGGAGGGGTGTCAGGGTGAGGAGGGGGAGGTGTGGTCCAGGAAGAAGGCATCCCTAGAGGTTTCCTTTCCTGATTCACTTTCTTCCCAGCTCGTACTAAATTCAGATTTTGTTCTTTTCTTAATGAATTTGTCTGCCTAGTTTCCATCCTGGAAGTTATTTCCTTTGTGCCCACATTGCTACTGCAGAGCATTAACCCTGACAGGCTAGTGGCTGGCTGGCTGCCGAATGACAGTAATGCATGTGTTGCATGTCACCCCTTTTTGCTGCTGCGCTCAATGAGTAATAGTCAAGACCATTTGCAGATGGGTGGGAAACTAGAGTGAAGGGTAGTTCTATTTACTGTAGATTTCCCAAACTGGCAGAGCCCCAATAAAACTATAGTGGTTATCTTTGTGTAATATTGATTAAATTTTAATGTGTTAGCATACATGAGCCCAAGGCCCTGACCAGGTTTAGAGGAGGACTGCTTATTTTTCGGCGTTGTAGTCTCCAAGGCAGATGCACATGTCTTTGCCCCAGATATTGGAGTGGTGCAGCTTCCTCACAGTCTGTGTCTGTGTATCTTTGCTATTGCAGAATCCTGCCATCCCAGTGCAGAAGTTGCAGGACATCCAGAGAGCAATGGAGCTGTTGTCGGCGTGCCAGGGTCCCACCCAGAACATCGGTGAGGCTGCCAAACACAGATACCAGTTTTGGGACACACAGCCAGTACCCAAACTAAGTAAGCTTTTTTGCTTTTGTCCTCCATCCTCCCTAGAACAAAGCAGGGTTAACAACAATCAAAAAGCACAAAAGAGGCTTTTTTTCACTTATATAACTTGTTTCATACCACAGGTTAGAAATTTATACAAAAGTAATACTTTTCTTCTTAAAATTATTATTCATCACCACACAGTTACAGAATTGTTTTTGTAATGAGAACTTTAAGATTTATTCTCTTAGCAAACTTTCAAATACGTACTATATTATGAATTATAGTTACCATACTATACATTAAAAGACTTATTTATCTTATAACTGAAAGTTTGTACCTTTTAACCCTTTTTACCCACTTCTCCACCCTCCATCTCCTGCCTCTGACAACCACCAATCTGTTTTCTGTATCCATGAGTTCATTTTAGTTTTTCTATTTTTTTAGATTCCACATACAAGTGAGATCATATGGTAATTTGTCTTTCTCTGCCTGACTTTTTTCACTTAGCATAACGCCTTCAGAGTCGATCCATGTTGTCCAAATGGCATGATTTCCTTTCTTGTTTTATAGCTGAATTATATTTAGCAGATATTTGTTGTATATTTATTATTAAATACCAGGCACTGGGTACCTAGTGGCATGAAAGTAGGGTAAGTGGTGCCCAAGTAGGGGTTGGGGGAAAGATATGCTCCAGGTAAGAAAAAGCTTTAGTCAGGGAAGGATGCTGTGAGAAAGCTATGTATAAACTTATATCTGAAAAAATTTAAGTGGCCAGCCAAGTGAAGAGTATGGGGAGGGCCTTGCAAGAGCTCTGAGCTAGGGCCAGCATGGGGGCAGGCAATGTGGCTAAGCCTGGGAGCTGGGCTGGGTGGGGGTCTCAGGGTGGCCAGACAGGCAGCAACATAGTCAGAGTCTGGGTTTTATCCCAGCCACACTGGGACGCTGCAGGAAAGAAATTAGAAAAGGGCACCTTTGTGGAAATTGCTAAGATGTTGATGATTTGAACTGCACTGTCAGCAATCCAAGTGGAGAGACATTAAATCAATTTTAGATTTTAGCTGGAAATGGTCAGAAGTCTCTGCAGCCTTCGCCCCTCTCTCTGTCTCTCCCCCCCCACCCCACCACCCCCAGTTATTTGAAGTGCAGAATAAAAGTCTGTGGTTTCCCATGATGCTATACAATTAATCTGTAATCTCGGGGTCAAGATGGAGAAATCGCCATCATTTCATTGTACTTTGTCATTGTATGACAGAGGATTTCTCCTTTTAGTGGTGAAATAGCTGTTATTCTCCACCACTTCCTAGTGACCCTTTTCACTCTAGAAGTAGCTGAAATAATACTATGTTAATGATTATATTAGCCCAAGGGCCCCAAATACGATTTTATTTTATGTAACGGACCATTTTGGATCATCAGAATGCTTTGTGACTGAATATTCTCTCTTTTTGTCTTCTATTCTCTCCTCTTCAGATGAAGTGATAACATCTCATGGTGCAATCGAAGCAGATAAAGACAATGTGCGTCAAGAACCGTACTCCTTGCCACAGGGTTTTATGTGGGACACTTTAGATTTGGGTAATGCTGAAGTGGTGAGTAAAACTCTTAAACTCAACACTTGTGTTCATGTGGGTTCTGAACGCCATAAACCCACACCTGTTTGGTCTTGCAGCTCAAGGAGTTGTACACCTTGTTAAATGAGAATTACGTAGAGGACGATGACAACATGTTCCGGTTTGACTATTCGCCTGAGTTCCTGCTGTGGTGAGGCTTGCTGGTCTCAATGGCTGTGGTGGGGCGGTGGGTTGGCGTGTCTCTGTCCCTGTATTCTTGGATACTAAGCGGCGCCTGTTTTCCTTGCCTACATTGTCTTCAGGGCTCTGCGTCCCCCAGGCTGGCTTCTTCAGTGGCATTGTGGAGTTAGAGTGTCTTCGAACAAAAAACTGGTAGGGTTCATAAGTGCCATCCCAGCAAACATTCGGATTTATGACAGGTACATATGAAAGCTTGCCCATGTCAGTTTTGATGTGTTGCTTTTTCAAGGATTGCATTTATAAGAGATTTTAAAAAGTGACTTAACCCAGGCTATTTATAAATGGGGAGGTTGTGTGTGGGGGGAGAAGGAACAGGAGTATATGGGAACTCTGCACATTCTGTTCAGTTTTGAACTTAAAACTGCTCTAAAAAATAAAGTCTATCACTTTTTTAAAAATTGGTCTGTGAACAACAAAAAGGACAACTCTCTTTTGCTCCCTCTGCTTTTCAGTCTTATACATGCACACACACAGATATGTTTTGTGTACATATATGAACATACATGCCCATGTGTATATGTACGTAGCGGAGTAAATAAAGCTATAAATAGGTATTTTCGATTTATTTCTGGGGAAATTACTTTAGAAACTTTTAGGAGAGGTTTTTAAAAGTCTTTCTCTTTCATAGGATAAGTTTGTGTTACATTTTTGTTCTGGGTCTCAGTCTAGAAAGTAAAAGACCCAGCTCTTGAAAGTCAAAGATCTAGTGCATAATAGATTGTTTTACCTTTCAATACAATGGGTTGGTTATTGCTAAAAAAACATTTGCTCCCAAGGAATACTGTGTGCTGAATGAAATGCCTGCATACCTGGGAACAGGCTTTGAAGCTCTAGAGCAGTGGTTCTCAACCTTCCTAAAGGTTGAGAATAATACGAAAATAATTTTATGGTTGTGGGTCACCACAACATGAGGAACTGCATTAAAGGGACGTGGCATTAGGAAGGTTGAGAACCACTGCTGTAGAAGGTTTAGTGTAGCTCAGAATAGCACCAGGTCTGGTCTGGTCGAGGCAACTTTCAGGTTCTCGGGGATTGCATTATATCCAGAGCAATATCTTATCAGATTCTGCCTGTGGGTGACCAGTGATGCCATAATTGTATACATTACAGGAAAAATAATTAGAGAAACTCTGAAGCACTTCAGGTCCAATTTCTAAACCAAAAACTTATAAAAGACCAAAGTTCTAAAATTTATTTAGAATAAGAGGTTTGCATCCCTGTAGTCTAGAGTTATAAAGTAGGTGTATATGGGAAATAGCATATCGATCTGAATTTGTGAAATGTTTAGAGAAAATAATGTATTTCTTTAATATTATATATGAGGGGGTCTTTCAGTTTTTATTCTTTGAAATTTTATGGGTGTTGTCTTATTTTAAAAAACATGTTCATCTTACGTTTGCTCTGATTTTCTTTCTTTCTTAGTGTGAAGAAGATGGTCGAAATCAACTTTCTTTGTGTTCATAAAAAATTGAGATCAAAACGGGTAGCCCCAGTGTTAATTCGAGAAATAACTAGGAGGGTGAACCTAGAAGGGATTTTCCAGGCTGTTTATACTGCTGGCGTGGTTCTTCCGAAGCCAGTGGCCACTTGCAGGTAATAGCAACGCCCTTACCTTGCGTCATACCTGTACCTAAGCATTGAGCCTTCCCACCCTGTTGCTAGAAGTGTTATTCTCACTTGTGAGTTATGTAGCTCAGAGGGATTTTGGCTGACCCGTGATTATGTAGTTGGTTGATAGCAGAGATGGAAACTGGAAGCAAGAACCACTTAATCCAGTCTTCTTTCCAGTTACCATACAGTTACTTGTATGCCAATGATCTGGAGCTGTATTTCAGTGTCTCTTCCATTTGAAAGACTGGAAGGTCTGGTCTGGTTGAAGCACCTGTCAAAGGTCCTGGGGATTGCATTATATACAGAGCAACATTTTATCAGATTCTGCATGTGGGTGACCCAGTTATGCCATAATTGTATACATTACAGGAAAAACACAGAGAAACCCCGGGCATCGTGATGTGGAAATACCTAGGGTGGTACCATTTCCTTTTCTCCTCTAACACTCAGTCTTATACCATGCTCCACAGTGCTATTCCAAATGTCTGTTAAAAAAGCCTATGACTCAGTCTGCTCTTACCAAGCTTTCAGAGGTTAATCCAGGGAGAAAATTGAGTGTCAGATTGCCACTTAACTAACGTGTTCCTAAAGAATCAGTTTCTTTCCCTCCATTATTTTCATTTATTCAAATAAAATGAAACGTCAGTAAAAATAGTATAAAAAATTAAGCCATAAAATTACTATGTCCTATGAAATTATTTATAAATAAATAGGATAAATAAGACTTCACAGGTGCATATTTGAGCTCTTGTGGCACAATCAGGTAGCTCTTGGTACTTATAGATACATGTTAATTCAAACCATTTAGCCCAATACCTAAACTGGGATCACTTAAGAAATTTAAGCTAGTTTCTCGAAACGTTGTTTTCTTGTCCTGGTTGGTGTGGCTCAGTTGGTTGGATATTGTCCTGTGCACCAAAGGTTGCCAGTTTGATTCCCAGTCGGAGCACATGGCCAGGTTTAGTCCACCATCAGGGTGTGTATGGGAGACAACTGATCAATGCTTCTCTCTCTCTCTGATACCAACTTTAAAAGAAAAAAAGATGTGTTATTGGTTGTTAGATAAATATGAAGGCTCTACTAATTTAGGGGGAATATTTTCAAATTTTAAACTTTTGGGTTGCTTTCTATAGAATCGGATGGTTATGAAATACTTGCAAACTGGTCATTATTTTTTTAATATATTTTATTGAACTTTTATAGAGAGAAACATCAATGAGGGAGAGAGACATCGGTCAGCTGCCTCCTGCACACTCTCTACTGGGTATGTGTCCACAACCAAGGTACATGCCCTTGACTGGAATTGAACCTGGGACCCTTGAATCTACAGGGCGATGCTCTATCCACTGAGCCAAACCGGTTGACCACTCATCCATGGTCATTATTAATAAGACTGTTAAAATTTTAAGATACCTCTATACTGAAAGAGATGAAAGATCACAAGCTAGAGAGGAACATAACTAGGGATGCGGGACATACTATAGAGGTAAAAAATGACTGATAAAATTGCATTAGAAGAGGGACCTCATCCAGCATTGTGTCAGGCATAACATAAGTATTCATTAAATGTTCTACCACAGCTGAGCTAGACAGAGTAAAAATTTGGAGAGTCAGAAATTAGTCCGACTTTCAAACTTTATTGTATTCCAGATACTGGCATCGATCACTAAACCCCAGAAAATTGGTAGAAGTAAAATTTTCTCACTTGAGTAGAAATATGACTTTACAGAGAACAATGAAGCTGTACAGACTTCCAGATGTAAGTAAAAATAATTTTCAGTTTTTCAAGACTGAAACTTTCAATGTAGAAAAGAATTATTTGCAGGGGTCTAAAAAACTGACTTATGTATCTGAAGATATAAATAGGTAGCTAAAAGGTCTGCATAGAATTCAGGGGCAAGGAAAAATAAGGGAGTTCACTTGGAAATACGAATTTGTTTTTTTAAGTCTAAGTTCTTAGTTTTTGGTTGGATGGAATTAAACTCAAGATGTAAGTTTTGAAATTTTGAGTATTTATGGTTTGTTAAGTAAAAGGGAAGAAAAGTTTCAGGCTTCTGATGAAATCTTAACATAGTAGAACTAAGGTATAAGGTTAAAAGGAGAGATATGGGAGAGGAAATAATGCCTTATAAATAAATTATCATCTTTTTAACTAGCAAATTCCCAACATGAAAAATTGTCTGTATTTTAATAGGGGAAAATGTATTTGTTTTAATTTCATCTATCTTCTCAACACTCTTCCCTTTGGCAAACATCAGCTTATTTCTATATCTATGCTGTTTTGTTTAATTTATTTATTTGTTATTGGCTTTCTTTTTAGATTCCACATATAAGTGAAATCATATGGTATTTGTCTTTCTCTGACTATTTCACTTATACTTTCTAGGTCCATCCATGTTGTCTGTCGCAAATGACATTTCATTCTTTTTTATTGCTGAGTAATATTCTATTGTAAAAATTTAAATGTTTACCATCTTGGTTTGGGTGGTGTATTAATTATCTATTGCTGTGTAACAAATGAATACAAATGTAGCAGCTTAAAACAATATACTTACTGTCTCCCAGTTCTGTGGGTCAGGGATGAAGGCACAGCTAGCTGAGGCCTCTGCTTCAGGGTCTCTTATGAAGCTGTCACCAAGTTGTCAGCCACGTTTCACCTGGAAACCTGCAGGGATGGATCCACATCCAAGCTCACATGGCTGTTGTCAGGCTTGAGTTCCTTACAGGCAGCTGGATGAGGGCTTGGTTCCTTGCTGAGTATCCATCCTAACCGCCATCAGCTCTTTGCCGCATGGGATTCTCCCCACGGGGACTTACAGCATGGCAGTTGTTCATCAAAACCAGTGAGGAAAATGTCCATAGAGACTCTCCTACCAGATGGACCTTAGAATCTTACTCCTAATTCACAAAAGTGACATCCAGTCACCATCGCCACGTTCCATTGGTTAGACATCAGTCACAGGTCCACTTGCACTTGGGAGGAGTGGATTCCAAGGGTGAGTACCAGGAGGCCACCTAGAATCTCTCTGCCACAGAGGGGGTCTTTTGTTTGAAGTTTGATTTCTTCAGAGTTATTCTATTTTGGGGGTATTTACAAAGCAGTTTAGTTGATATTTTTACTTGGTTGAAGGAGTCATGTAGAACATACCAATGTTCCTCTCGAACTGTGGCCATTCTTGGTTAGCACACTCCAGTTCTTCTTGCATTTTGGCCAGTTGTGTGTTTGCCAAATGCAGGTCATCAGTGGCTGCAGAATTGATGTCTTTTTTCTGATAATAGATGAGCATCACCTAATGTCTGACCTTAGGCAGAATTTAATAAGGAGAGAGGTGGAGGTGAAGGAAAGCAGATGTTAGAAGTGTCAGGGTCATCATTCTTGGGTTTCATGACCTGGCAGCGGGATCAGAAGCATGTTCTTCTCTCTGTCTTAGCTGTTGTTACAGAAGTGGGACTTGAACTAATGAGCTCACTGTCTCTCTATGAGGCCTAGCAGGGAGAGGCAGTGTAGATCAGAGCAGATGGAAATAAAAAACGCTGTGACACGAAGAAGGAGGGTGCACACAACCTGTGGAGGAAGGAGCAGGCCTCTCAAGCTATGGGGCAAGAAGGAAATAAAAAAAATAGGAAAATATTCAGAGAGGTCACACTGTTGTCATGACAATCAATATTTACTGATTCTTTTGAAACTAGAAACAGTTTATGGAAATGGCCAACACCTAGAGCAACTGAGGAGCAGAGTCACAAGGGCACAGATGGCCATGAGAAAAAAGGGCACTACACCCAGCTGAGATGAAACACGCCCTCTGTAGTCACTGTTCATTCTCAATGTCCCCCTTGCCAGTTGTTAACTGCTTTGCTACCTGTGAATTGAATTTAAAACTTGAAGCATGCCTGCTTTTCTCACTAGAAGCTAATGCTCTTCTGCTTTGGTCTCCTCAGATTTCAGCTTGTTGACTGAGGCACTCTAGTTTGTATCTAAGGAAAGCACCCACTTACATGTAGGTTGCCCAAAATGGAATGAAGAATAAGGAGTTTTAGTACCTATTATGGGCTTATTCAGGATGATTAGAATTTGAACTGCTAACAGTATTTTGACTTGACTTTGTCCATTAGCCTTTATGTTTTTGAACAAGAATCAATCAACACAAAATAACAGTTGATAAAAGTCACTGTCAGGAATTGGTTTTTATTTCCTCAATAAACTAAAGTTTATAAAAGGTTCTCACATATGTTATTCAGTATACTAGAGGCCCGGTGCACAAAATTTGTGCACTGCAGCGGGGGTCCTTCAGTCCTGCCTGCGCCCTCTCATAGTCCATGTCGCCTCAGGGGATGTCCACCTGCCAGCTAGGCCTGTAGCCAGACATCCCTCTTGCAGTCCAGGGCTCTCGCAGTCTGGGACCCCTTACAGCTTACCGCCTGCCTGCAGCGGAGGTGGAAGAGGCTCTTCTCCAGCTGTGAGCCAGGCAATGCTCCCCTTGTGGAAGTGCACTGACCATCAGGGGGCAGCTCCTACATTGAGCGTCTGCCCTAGATGGTCAATGCAGGTCATAGTGTTCCACTGTTTGGTCGATTTGCATATTAGGGTTTTATTATATAGGATAGGATTCTTACAATAACCTTTTGAAGTTGGTACTTCTTATCTCCATTTTACAGATGAAAAGACTGAGGCTTATGAAGTTTGCCACTTAGGATGTGTCATTAATAAGTAGTGGTCTTGAGATGCAGGCCCCAGACTTCCATTTTTTGCCTATTAGATCACTTTGCTTCTGCCATCAACTCTAACACTTCTTGTGAGGGGCATCACTGCTCAGCCCTACCAAATCTCTCTCTGTATGGACATTAGAGTGTAGGTTAAGATAGGAAAGGACAATTGTCCAGGTCCAAACAGCTCTCATTGGCATGTTCCAGTCATAGAAAAGGGAAGAAAGACATAGAGTAAATTAATGAGTAAATAGAGTAAATAAATGAGAAAAAAAGAGGGGGTAGAAGAGATGAAAGTACAGAATTTGGAAAATTGGAAGGTGCTGACAGCAGCCTCTTGAGTTAGAAGCTGGACAATGCAGCATACACTGGACCTCCTCCCTCATGGGCCCAGATAGATGTTGCCACCATTAGCAATCACGTCATTTAAGAATAGGTTTGTATTATTAAGCCTAAAGAGAACAACTTTGTTGAATGCAGCATTTTGTGGATATCTTATTATCTGATTCATTATTACTGTTTCTGCTTACGGTGCTGCTTTATGTCTTTTTCGTAGACTTCTGAATACAAGCTAACATTCATTGTGGCCAGCATCATGCTAGACATTGCGCATCTGTAGTCTCATTTATTTATTTAGAACAGTCATATGCAGGTAGGACCCTTTCCCTGTTTTGTAAAAGAGGACATGGAAACACTAGACTCATTTGCCCAGTTTAAAATTAGGACAGAACTATCCAGGAGCCCATGCCATTAACTACTGCTAACTCAAATACTACGGTTTCTCTGGAGAGAAACCAAGATGGTGGCATAGGTGAATACTTAAGTTGCTGCCTCACACAACAATTTCAAAACTACAACTAAAAGACAGAACGGACACGATCCAGAACCACAGAAAAGCTGGCTGAGTAAAAGTTCTACAACTAGAGGGAAAGAGAGGGGCTCACGGAGACTCAGGGGAGCTGTAAAAAGCTGAGGTACGGAGACACGCGCAAGGAGAGAGTGGGCGCGGAGTGCCTGGCTGGCTTCCTCTAGCGGGAGGGAGACGGAAAATCCCAACTGCACTGAACCCTAGCTCCAGGCAAGACTCATATGGGGGAGTCTGGACTGTTGTGAAAAGGAAGGAGTGCACAGAAACTTAGGGGAGTGAAGAAAGACAGAAGTCTGGGAGCTCGTGAAAGTGCACACACCGAGTGCTGACTGCTGATTGTGCCACTGGCTTCCTGTAGGGAGAGGAAAACAGAACCTCACAGCAGTACTAAAATCCAGATCCAACTGCACTGAACCCCAGTTTCGGGCGAGACCCTGAGGACCCAGACTCATACAGGTCCCTAGAGCGCATGGAAACTCAGGGGAACTGAAAGGCAGAGTTCCGGAAACTTGCGCACGCGCACAAGCACACATGCACGCATGAAAGGTAAAAGTCTGGAGGCAAGCATGCATGCGTGCGCAGACACAGCTGATCCCCACAAACAATTGGCTTGGAGGTCAATCCCCCCCAGTAATACCAACAACATTCAAGAATTAACTACAACAAGACTGTACACACAGTTCACAAAGGGGTGCACCAAGAGTGTCCACCTCAGGTAACTGGAGAGGCAGAGCTACTGGGTCACATAGGACAGCTAGCACACAAAGCTACTCTACCAACTCAGGGAAGCAGCGAAAATATGCGGAGACTAAAGAAGAGATCACAAACGAAAGAAATGGAGGAAAACAAACAACTGGATATAGAGTTCAAAACCACGGTTATAAGGTTTTTTTAAGAATTTCCTAGAAAAAATGGATAAATTTAGCAAGACTCAAGAGGATATGAAAAAGAAAACACTAGAAATTAAACATACACTGACTAAAATAAAAAATATTATACAGAAACCTAACAGCAGACTAGAGGATTGCAAGAATCAAGTCAAAGATTTGAAATACAAAAAACACTCCACTGGAAAAGCAAAAATAAAAAATAAATAAATAAATGTGAAGATAATGTAAGGAGCCTCCAGGACAACTTCAAGCATACCAACATCAGAACTATGGGGGTGCCAGAAGAAGAGAGAGAGCAAGATATTGAAAACCTATTTGAAGAAATAATGACTGAAAACTTCCCCCACCTGGTGAAAGAAATAGACTTAAAAGTTCCGAAAGTCCACAGAACCTCAAACAAAAGGAATCCAAAGAGGACCACACCAAGACACATCATAATTAAAACACCAAGAGCAAAAGACAAAGAGAGAATATTAAAAGCAGCAAGAGAAAAACAGTCAATTCCCTACAGGGGAGCACCCATTCGACTGTTAGCTGATTTCTCAACAGAAACTATGCAGGCTAGACAGGAGTGGCAAGAAATATTCAAAATGATGAATAACAAGAACCTACAACCAAGATTACTCTACCCAGCAAAGCTATTATTCAGAATTAATGGGCAGATAAAGAGCCTCACAGATAAGAAAAAGCTAAAGGAGTTAATCAACACCAAATCAGTATTATATGAAATGCTGAAAGGTACTCTTTAAGAAGAGGAAGAAGAAAACGGTAAAGATAAAAATTATGAACAACAAATACATATCTATCGAATGAATCTAAAAATCATGTGAATTGAAAATCTGATAAACAGAATAAACTGGTGAATATAATAGAATTAGGGACATAGAAAGGGAGTGGACTGATAATTCTCAGGGGGAAAGAGATGGGGAATGCAGGGAGAGACTTGGACAAAAATCATAGACCTATGGATGAGGACAATATGGGGCAGGTAAGGGCAGAGGGTGGGGTGGGAACCAGGTGGAGGGGAAATATTGGGGGGAAAAGAAGAACAATTGTAATAATCTGAACAATAAAGATTTATTAAAATTAAAAAAAGAAAAAAAATACTACGGTTTTTCCAAGAGTAATGCATTTCTTTACTCTTTAAATGCTGGTTTGTTTTTAATTTGGTGTTGAGCATTTCCAAACAAAGTTGGATTTTTTTTGTCAGATTTTTTAAAAACGGATAAAGAACAGGATTCAGATTAATCTCCCAGCTTTCTGCTGTGTTGCAAGGACACGCTTGTGAAGTCATGTGAAGACTCGAAAGATGTTCTAGATTTAGTAACAGTATGCGATATATATATATATATATATATATATATATATATATATTAGTTTTTAATGTTCTACTGCTCCTTTTTTTAATCAAATAAATAACTGTAATCACTGCTTACATTTCCACTCTGGAATCTTGCCTCTACAACAGACATGCCTCATAGTGTGACATACAACACTACTTTTGTTTTTTTATAGACTCTGAGCTTTGTTTCCTTATGCCCTTACTAGCAGATGTTACACATATTTCATATGCAGAGTCCAATGAGTAATGCATATTAATTGGACTTTGGAAAAGTAAGTCTGATTGAGATATAGAATTTGCTGGTGAAATTTAAGATTTTCTCAGTTACTGAAAAATAGTTTTTGTGTTTTATTGAACACTCAGAAAACATTACCACTTCACTCTTTCAGATTATGCCAAAGTTACCATTTTTATCTAAGTTTTGTGTTCTTCCCATCTCTTCCTAAAGGCAACAGCTATAATTTGAGTGTTTCTGGTTTACATTTTAAATTTTATTTCATGCTTCTCTAGATCTTTTTTTTTTTTTGAAGAGTATGTAACTTCACAGTGTCAGAAGCAAGTTTAGGCCCTGAGAACCATAAGCCATTGTTGGTCAGCAAAAGTAAATATTCTCCTCCTGTTTCTTTTATAGCTGACTAGTCTGTTCTCTTCTGCTTTACTGCTTGTGTGAAAACTTGGAAGTACTTATAAATTGCTAAGTTTATATACTTTCTCCTGATTATTTGCCCAGGCTTACTGTTTCACATCTATATCCTACTACCCCATTCTCCAACCTTCAGAGACTTAAGGTAGCAGTTCTAAAAGTGGTTGATATGAATATAGAGGTATCTATGTTACAAGATCTATATATTGCACCGTGTGTCCACCACCCAAAGTCAATCTACTCCTGTCACCATATATTAAGACCCCCATATTCCTCCCACCCCCTTCCCTCTGGTGTCACCCACTGCTGTTTGTGTTCACGGATTTCAGTTTTATATCCCACATATGAGTGAAATCATATGGTTCTTAGCTTTTCCTGACAAACTTATCTCACTTAGCATAATGTTCTCAAGGTCCATCCATGTTGTTACACATGGCACATTTCACCCTTCCTTATGGCAGAGTAGTATTCCATTGTATATATGTACTATGTCTTCTTTATCCAGTCTTCTATCATGGGACACTTTGGTTGTTTTCATGTCTTGGCCACCATGAATAATGATGCAATGAACATAGGGGTGCATATATCTTTGCAAAGATGTAATTTCGAGTTTTTCGGGTATAAACGCAGAATAGGGATTGCTGGCTCATATGGTAGCTCTGTTCTTAATATTTTTAGGAATCTCCCCATAGTGATTATACCAGTCTACATTACGACCAGCAGTGAATGAGGACTCCCTTTTCTCCATAACCTCTCCAACACTTTATCTTGTTTATCTTGTTGGTAATGGCCACTCTAACAGGTGTGAGGTGGTAAATCATTGTAGCTTTAATTTACATTTTCCTGATTGCCAGTAGGTTCAACATCTTTTCATATATCTAATGGCCGTTTGTATGTCTTCTTGGGAGAGGTGTATTTTCAAGTCCTCTGCCCACTTTTTGATTGGGTTGTTTGTTTATTTGTTTGATGTTGAGTTTTTTGAGTTCTTTATATACTATGGAAATTAAACCTTTGTCAGAGCTACTGTTTGTAAATGTCATGTCCCATTTGGTTGGCTATCCCTTTGTGTTGTTAATCAGTTTTTTTTTACTATGCAGAAGCTTTTTAGTTTGATATAGTCCCATTAATTTATTTTTACGTTTACTTCCCTTGCCTTTGGGGTCAAGTTCATAAAATGTTCTCTATGATCAAGATCCGTAAGTTTGGTACCTATATTTTTTTCTATGTAACTTATTGTATTGGGTCTTATATTTAGGCTTTGATTCATTTTGAATTAATTTTTGTACATAAAGACAAACTGTAATCCAGTTTCATCCATTTGCATGTGGCTTTCCAGTTTTCCCAGCACCATTTATTGAAGAGACTGTCTTTACTCCATTGTGTATTTCTGGTTCCTTTGTTAAAAATTATCTGTCCGTATACATGTGGTTTTATACCTGAGCTCTTTTCTGTTCCACTGAGATGTGTGTCTGTTTCTCTGCCAGTACCATGCCATTTTGATTATTGTAGCTCTGTAATATAATTTGAAGTCTGGTAGCATGTTACTTCCGGGTTTTTTTTCTTAAGATTGCTTTGGCTATTTGGGGTCTATTGTGGTTTTTCATTCTATTTCTTTAAAAAATGACATTGGGGCCAAAACCGGTTTGGCTCAGTGGATAGAGCGTTGGTCTGCGAACTGAAAGGTCCCAGGTTCGATTCCGGTCAAGGGCATGTATCCTGGTTGCGGGCACATTCCCAGTAGGGGATGTGCAGGAGGCGGCTGATCAATGTCTCTCTCTCATCAATGTTTTTAACTCTCTATCCCTCTCCCTTCCTCTCTGTAAAAAATCAATAAAATATATATTTTTTAAAAATGACATTGGGGTTTTGATGGGGATTGCATTAAATCTGTGTATTGCTTTGGTAATATGGCCATTTTAACTATGTTGATTTTTTCAATCCATGAACACATATTTTTCCATTTTTATTGTGTCTTTTTCAATCTCTTTTAATAATGCTTTGTAGTTTTCAGTATATAAGTCTTTCATGGTCTTTGTTAAGTTTATTCCTAGGTATTTTATTTTTTTGGTTGGAATTGCAAATGGAATTTTTTTTCCCCACTTCTTTTTCTGAAGTTTTGTTGTCAGTATACAGTAGGCAGTAGATTTTTGACATTGATTTTGTATCCTGCAACTTGACTGTATTTGTTTATTGTTTCTAATAGTTTTTGGTAGAGTCTTCAGTTTTTTGGAAGAGTTTGAGAAGGATAGGTTTTAAATCTTCTTTGAACATTTGGTAGAATTCACTGGTGAAACCATCTGATCCTGACTTTTTTTTTATGGTTGTTTTAATTTCCTCACTGCTGACTGTTCTATTTAATTTTTCTAATTCTCCATGATTCAGACTAGGATGGTTATATATTTCTAGAAACTTACACATTTCTTCTATGTTATTGAATTTGGTGGCAATAATATTTCATAATATTCTAGCATCCTTTGTATATCTGTAATGTCTGTAGTAATTTCTCCTCTCTCATTTCTGATTTTGTTTATATGGTTCTTCTTCCTTTTTTCCTTAGGGAGTCTAGTTAGGGGTTTGTCAATTTCATTAATCTTTTCAAAGAACTAGCTCTTTCTTGTTATACACACACACAGTCTTTTTGTTGTCTATTTCATTCAATTCTGCTCTAATTTTTATTATATCCTTTCTTCTACTGACTTTGGATTGCTTTTGTTCTTCCTTTTCTAGTCCTATAAGGTGTAATGTTAGGTTTACTTAGGATTTCTCTTATTTCTTGAGATAGGCCTATAATGATATACACTTCCCTCTGATTACTGCTTTCCTTGCATCCCAGATTTTTTGACATGTTGTATTGTCATTCTGATTTGTCTCTATGTATCTTTTGATCTCATCTTTTATTTCTTATTTGACCCAGTCATTTTTAGTAGTATATTGTTTAAGCTCCATGTATTTGTGGGTTTCTTTACTTCCATTTTGCAATTGATTTCTAATTTCAAGGCATTGTCGTCAGAGAATATGTTTGATATAATTTCAGTCTTCTTGAATTTATTGATGTTAGTTTTGTTACCTAATATCTGGTCTATGCTTAAGAATGCTTTATATCAGTGGTTCTCAACCTTCCTGAGGCCGCGACCCTTGCATACAGTTCCTCATGTGGTGGTGACCCCCAACCATGAAATTTTGCTACTCTTATGCATCGTGATGTAAATATCTGCATTTCTGATGGTCTTAGGTGACCCCTGTGAAAGGGTCGTTCAACCCCCAAAGGGGTCACGACCCACAAGTTGAGAACCGCTGCTCTATATGCACTTGGGATGAAAGGTTCTGTAAGTGTCAATTACGTCTGTTTGGTCTAGTGTTTTATTTAAGGCCAATATTTCTTTATTTGATCTTTTTAGAGCTGTAAAGAATATTAAGATCCCTAACTATGATTGTGTTTTGATCTGTATCTCCCTTTACTTCTGTGAGTAGTTGTTTTATATATTTCAGTGCTCCCTGGTTAGATTCATATATATTAAGAAGTCTCATGTTTTCTTTTCTTTTTCTTTTACAGAGAGGAAGGGAGAAGGATAGAGAGTTAGAAACATTGATGAGAGAGATATCAATCAGCTGCCTCCTGCACACCCCCACTGGGGATGTGCCTGCAATCAAATTACATGCCCTTGAACAGAATCGAACCTGGGACCATTTAGTCCACAGGCCGACGCTCTATCCACTGAGCCACGCCGGTCTTGGTGTCTCATGTTTTCTTGATGTAGTGTCCATCATTACAAAGTGGCATTACAAAGTGTCCATTTTTGTCTCTTACTATCTTTAAATCTATTTTGTCAGATATAAGTATGGCTACATGTGCTTTTCTGTGGATGTTATTTGCTTGGAGAATCATTTTTCACCCTTGTACTTTGAATCTATCAGCTGAGCCAGGAGTTCCCAGCTGCAGGGCTGCATTTGCGGACCCAGGAGCACTTTCCTCCCTTCTCATCTTCCCTTTATTCCCAGATGCCCATCTTTTGGTGTTTCAATGTACAGGTCTCTCAGGTGTGTGTCTATATTAAGTGGGGATTTCTTTGTTGAATTATAGTTGGTTAACTTGTTGAAATTTCAGGGGAAAGAACAAGGTGCGCTCTCACGCCACCAGTCCTCTCACATCACTCAACATGAGAGCCTTATATATTCTTTTGTTTAAAAATTTCTAATTTAACTTCTAGTATGACAAGTATGGATGGATATAACCACATTAGTAAAGCTCTATAGAAGTACGCAATAATCTTTCATAATATGAAGGGGGGAGACTAACCGTTGCTTTCAGGATTTGGACTTCGGTGATTTCTCATTGTGAATAATGAATGTGTGACAATTATGCTGCAGAAGGATGTTTTGCTTTAGAGAGAAGCTGGCAAGGCTTTTCTTCATTTCTGAAAGTTCTCTATTAACATATCATGTGTCCTGTTGCTTTCATTGATAAAGCTAAGTGCTTGGTATTGCTGTTACTGAACCAGTAACAAAAGAAAAATGTCTAATCTTGAAAAAGGCTGTTTAAAATTTCCAAAGTCATCCTCATAGCAGAAAATAATCTTTTTTGTTAATGACTGCAGTATATATCCTATAAGGTTTTGATCTTCTGATTAGCATTTAGAAATATATATTTATTACATTTAACAGTATTTGGAAACACATAGGTTCCCTCTTCCCATGAAGTGCACTCTAAAAATGCTACCAATACTGAAATTGGCTTGAGGGGGAAAGAAAAATGTAATTTCATGCCTGGTTTACATATAAATGCCATGCTACAGAAATGTTATCTTTACTTAGCCAGTGGTGACTTTTTTCCATGTTTGTAGCCATCACCTCACTTTGTAAATAAATGATTGTGATACAAAACATAGGAATTCCATTGAACACATATCCAAGATATTATTGCCCTGCTTACCTGAAGGATTAGCCTAGGGTGGAAACCAGGACCAGGAGATTTCTTGTCCTTTGGCTTTAAGATCCACAAAAAGCTAGAAATAAAAGTTCTCTATTAAATGTTAAGGACTTAAATTCTTTCAGTTTTGACTATTAAACTGTTTTGGCCGCATTATTATGTATTTATGGATTACATAAATCACAACTGAGTTGTACATAGTAAATACTCAGGGAAGAACTATCAGATCTGTAAGTACAAAGAACACATCTGCCATCTCCTCCCCCAAATCAATAATCAATCAGCATTCTTTGTCACAGAGCCTTAGAAACCTCAGCACAACTAACATCAAACAGAGCCGCATGCAGATGAAAACCTATTTTCCACCTTGGGCTTCTGCCATACTACCGATCTAATTTTACCAGTAGAGGCAGCTTTTAATTTTCATATATTTAGAAATAAGATGGAAAAGGTAGAGTAGCAATACAAGTTATCCCTTAAATGTATCCACTATTTTTTCAAGAAAAAAAATCAAGTGAACTGGGAAAATGAAATTGCATTTCTAAGTTTTCAGTGTTTTGTTTATACAAATTAGCAAATGAAGTGGGTTTTTCACTTCCAGGTTTAAGTGTCATTGTGTCTAGACAATTCCTAGAGAGCTAAGTGATATCTGGAGCTCTTGTCAGGATAGGAAGTTGAACAAATCCAAATGTCCTGACATTTAGGTTTATTACTGTGATTTAATGGAAAAATTGTGATGCTTTGGAAGAAAGGACTCAAATGCATATTCTCATCACCCTTAATCAAAAGATTGCACGAGAGGACCAACAGTCCTTGGCAGCCAGCCATTTGCCTTTAGAAAAGTCTTGGCTATTAAAACATTTTCCTTCCCATTCTGATCAATATTATTTCATTTTTGTTGCTCATGAGAATAAAATAGCTACATCTTTTTCACAGGCCATTGAATAAAATAAGTTTCTCAACTCTTTTCAGCTGTGTTTTCAGCCTGTCAGACAAGGCAGTGTTAAAGCTCAGTACTCCAGAACATATGCTGAGCTAGCTCTGCCCTATGTAGGCTGCTAAAATTCTTGGCATTGGTATACACATCAACTTGGAGTGTTCCTTTGATATTGTGTGTGTCCTGGGCAATATTGGCCAAAGACCTGGCACACAGAGATAAGGTACAACACATGGTCTAGCATATATTCTAACTTGGTTCTTCTCAAACTTTAATGTGTATACAAATTACCAAGGAATCTTGTTAACTTGCAGATTCTGACCTGATAAGTCAGGGGCAAGGCCAAGAGTCTACAGTTCTAACAGGTTTCTCTGTGACACTGATTCAGCTAGTCTGTAGATCACAGGTTAGCACAAAGTGCTTTTTACTTCTCTGTATTTAAACTTCCCAATTGGTTTTGTTTTCACTTTAACAAGGTGACAAAGACTTCAGGCTTGAGACCGATGGAACCGAGAGATGTCAAAGCAATTCGAGAATTAACCAACAGTTACCTGAAACAGTTTCACCTTGCCCCGGTGATGGATGAAGAGGAAGTAGCCCACTGGTTCCTCCCCCAGGAGCACATTATTGACACGTTTGTAGTGGAGGTAAAGATAAGATGATATGATGATTCAGAGAAATATGAAGATAGTATATACCACTGAGTTCATTTTCCAGAAGGATCACACAGTGCCATCTTTCCTCTTCCTCCATGACTTGCCGCTTCTATGTCAGATTTCTGCTCATCCTGCTAGAACCAGGTTTTCTTTTTACAGTTTGTTTCCATTACTAGATAAAAGCACACTTTTACTACTTATGAATGGGAAATCACTATACTTTTTTGTTGCTACCGATGTTATTTTTTTTAAATTAAATCTTTATTATTCAGATTATTACATTTGTTTCTCTTTTTTCCCCTCCATAGCACCCCTCCACCCAGCTCCCACCCCTCCCTCTGCCCTTAGCTCCCTCCCATTGATCTCATCCATACGTCTATGATTTTTGTCCAGTCTCTCCCTGTACACCCCTCACCCCTTTCCCCCTGAGAATTATCAGTCCACTCCCTTTCTGTGCTCCTGATTCTATTATATTCACCAGTTTATTCTGTTGATCAAATTTTTAATTCACTTAATTTTTAGATTCACTTGTTGATAGATATGTATTTGTTGTTCATAATTTTTTGGCTTTTACCTTTTTCTTCTTCCTCTTCTAAAAGAGTACCTTTCAGCATTTCATATAATACTGGTTTGGAGTTGATGAACTCCTTTAGCTTTTTCTTATCTGTGAAGCTGTTTATCTGCCCTTCAATTCTGAATGTTAGCTTTGCTGGATAGATTATTCTTGGTTGTAGGTTCTTGCTATTCATCACGTTGAATATTTCTTGCCACTCCCGTCTGGCCTGCATCGTTTCTGTTGAGAAATCAGCTGACAGTCGTATGGGTGCTCCCTTGTAAGGTAATAAACTGTTTTTCTCTTGCTGCTTTTAATATTCTCTCTTTCTCTTTAGCTCTTGGCATTTTAATTATGATGTGTCTTGGTGTAGTCCTCTTTGGATTCCTTTTCTTTGGGATTCTGTGTGCTTCCTGGACTTGTAAGTCTATTTCTTTTACCAGATGTGGGAAGTTTTCAGTCATTATTTCTTTAAACAGGTTTTCAGTATCTTGCTCTCTCTCGTCTTCTGGCACCCCCACAATTCTGATGTTGGTACGCTGAAAGCTGTCCCAGAGTCTCCTTACATTATATTCACATTTTTGTATTCTTTTCTCTTCTTGCTTTTCCAGTTGAATGTTGTCTGCTTCTTTATATTTCAAATTTTTGACTTGATTCTTGCCTTTCTCTAGTCTGCTGTTAGGACTCTGTATAATATTTTTTATTTCAGTCAGTGTATGTTTAATTTCTAGCTGGACCTTTATCATCTTTAGTAGGACCTTTTCCATCTCTAGTTGGCTCTTTTGTATCACTAGTTGGTCCTTTTTCATCTCCTCTTGGGTCTCACTAAATTTATCAAATTTTTCTAGCATATTCTTGAAAAACCTTACAAGCGTGGTTTTGAACTCTATATCCAGTCGTTTTTTTTTTTCTCCATTTCTTTTGTTTGTGATCCCTTCCCTTGTTTCGGCATTTTCACTATGCCGGGGAAACTTCTGTGTTGGATTCAGCCTTATGATACCAGATGCAAAACCGAAGAAGCCTCTGTTGAGCTTGGGAGGGGTGGAGTCTCAGGGCTTAAAGGACCGCCTTGCCTTCCAGTCGGCCCCGCCCTCCACGGCCCCTGAGTCTCAAGTGACTGGGTAAATCGCTGGAGCCGTCCTTGTGCGTGTGCGCACCCGCAGTGCCTCTAACCGCTGCCTTTCCAGCTCCCCTGAGCACTAGGACCACAAGAGTCTAGGTCCCCAGGGTTTCACCCGAAACAGGGGCTTAGTGGAGTCAGAAGTGGCACAGTTGGGAGGGTCTGTCTCCCGCCCACTCGCGAAAGCCAGCGGCACAATCAGCAATCTGTCCTGCGCGCAGCACCGTCTGCGTGCGAGACCAGACCTGATCTTCTGCGACTCCCCTAAATTTCCATGCACCTCTCCCTTTTCACAGTCCAAACTCCCCCCGTATGAGTTTCGCTGGAACTGGGGTTTAGTGTCGTAAAATAAGGGGTTCAATGCCCTTGGGAGTCTCCGTTTCCCTCCCGCCAGAGAAAGCCAGCCAGGTACTCCGGCACCCGCTCTCTCAGCGCGCGCGTCTCAGTACCTCGGCTTTTTGCAGCTCCTCTGGGTCTCCGTGAGCCCCTCTCTTTCCTTCTAGCTGTAGAACTTACACTCCGCCAGCTTTCCTGTGGTTCTGGATGATGTCCGTTCTGTCTTTTAGTTGTAGTTTTGAAATTGTTGTGCGAGGCAGCAGTGTAGGTGTTTATGCCGCCATCTTGGATTCCTCCGATGTTATTAATTGCTTTTCTTATTTTGCAAAAAAAAAAGCCAATTTGAATGATCTCCTTTGTGATAAATACATTCCAAAGTTTAATATTCCTTTAGTTTTGCAAAACTGGAATTGAATTGCACTTGGTTGAGATTAAGCCATTTAATTCAACCCTTCTTGTTCAAACGAAGGAAGGGAAAGTAACAGTTTAGATTTTCTGATTATTGGTTAGATGAGTTTAACATAGTGATTTTTAAACCATGTTTTCAAAAGCTTAGAATTAGTTGTGCAAATGCTACTTTGCTCAGAAGCTCTTTTGGTTGCAGTAAGGTGAAGTTGAGAAGCTGGGATTTAAACTGGTAAGTACCTGGAGGAGAGAAAGGAGTGAAGAGGTACTATAGCAGTCCGTTCACTATTTGTTGTGAAACTTGAGCTGGAAGTGTATTTTCAGCATTGTCAGGCATTGTCTGAATGTAAAATTACGGCCAAGTTAGGGCAGTAATTGTAAGACTAGACAGACTGAATTCAGAGGACATTTCTGAAAAACACTTGAGCAGTTTTTGTTTTAAACGTTTATTTCTGAAACAGTGCTGGAGTGGATATCTGTGTGTACAAATCTTTATGCACTTGCTTCTCTCTCCCAGCCTGTAAGTTTCTCCAGAGCAGCAGTTTTCTACTTTTTATTCCTACCCCCTCCCAGGCATACCCTAACCCCCCAGTGTCTTGTGTTCAGTGGTTATGCTTATATGCATACATACAAGTCCTTTGGTTGGTCTCTTATTTACCTCTCCCTAACCTTCCTGCTGTAATTTGACAGTCTGATTGATGCTTTACTGCCTCTGTATCTATCTTTTTGTTCATCAGTTTATAATGTTCTTTATTATCCACAAATGAGTGAGATCATGTGGTGTTTCTCCTTTATTGACTGGCTTATTTCACTTAGCATAATGCTCTCCAATTCTATCCAGATTGCTGCAAATGGTAAGAATTCCTTCTTTTTTATTGCAGCATAGAATTCCATTGTGTAGGTGTACCACAGTTTTCTGATCCAGTCATCTGCTGACACGGGCACCTAGGCTGTTTCCAATTGTAGCTATTGTGAATTGTGCTGCTATGAACATAGGGGTGCATAAATCCTTTCTGATTAGTGTTTCTAGTTTCTTAGGATATATTCCTAAGAGTGGGATTGCTGGGTCAAATTGGAGTTCCATTTTTAGTTTTGTTTTTTTTAAATTAAATCTTTATTATTCAGATTATTACATTTGTTTCTCTTTTTCCCCCTCCATAGCACCCCTCCACCCAGCTCCCACCCTTCCCTCTGCCCTTAGCTCCCTCCCATTGATCTCATCCATAGGTCTATGATTTTTGTCCAGTCTCTCCCTGTACACCCCTCACCCATTTCGCCCTGAGAATTATCAGTCCACTTCCTTTCTATGCTCCTGATTCTATTATATTCACCAGTTTATTCTGTTGATCAAATTTTTAATTCACTTAATTTTTAGATTCACTTGTTGATAGATATGTATTTGTTGTTCATAATTTTTTGGCTTTTACCTTTTTCTTCTTCCTCTTCTAAAAGAGTACCTTTCAGCATTTCATATAATAGTGGTTTGGAGTTGATGAACTCCTTTAGCTTTTTCTTCTCTGTGAAGCTCTTTATCTGCCCTTCAATTCTGAATGATAGCTTTGCTGGATAGAGTAGTCTTGGTTGTAGGTTCTTGCTATTCATCACGTTGAATATTTCTTGCCACTCCCGTCTGGCCTGCATCATTTCTGTTGAGAAATCAGCTGACAGTCATATGGGTGCTCCCTTGTAGGTAATGAACTGTTTTTCTCTTGCTGCTTTTAATATTCTCTCTTTGTCTTTTGCTCTTGGTATTTTAATGATGATGTGTCTTGGTGTGGTCCTCTTTGGATTCCTTTTCTTTGGGGTTCTGTGTGCTTTCTGGACTTGTAAGTCTATTTCTTTCACCAGGTGGGGGAAGTTTTCAGTCATTATTTCTTTAAATAGGTTTTCAGTATCTTGCTCTCTCTCTCTGGCACCCCTACAATTCTGATGTTGGTACGCTTGAAGTTGTCCCAGAGGCTCCTTACATTATCTTCACATTTTTGGATTCTTTTCTCTTCTTGCTTTTCCAGTTGAGTGTTTTTTGCTTCTTTATATTTCAAATTTTGACTTGATTCTTGCCTTTCTCTAGTCTGCTGTTAGGACTCTGTATAATATTTTTTATTTCAGTCAGTGTATGTTTAATTTCTAGTTGGACCTTTTCCATCTCTAGTTGGACCTTTTCCATCTCTAGTTGGATCTTTTGCATCTCTAGTTGGTCCTTTTTCATCTCCTCTTGGCTCTCGCTAACTTTATCCACCTTCTCTAGCATATTCTTGAAAAACCTTATAAGTGTCGTTTTGAACTCTATATCCAGTCGTTTTTTTTTCCCTCCATTTCTTTTGTTTGTGATCCCTTCCCTTGTCTCGGCATTTTCACTATGCTGGGAAAACTTCTGTGTTCAATTCAGCCTTATGATACCAGACTTGCAAAACCTAAGAAGCCTCTGTTGAGCTTGGGATGGGTGGAGTCTCAGGGCTTAAGGACCACCTTGCCTTCCAGTCAGCCCCATCCTCCACAGCCCCTGAGTCTCACGTGACTGGGTAATCGCTGGAGCCGTCCTTGTGCACGCGCGCGCGCCCGCAGTGCCTCTAACCGCTGCCTTTCCAGCTTCCCTGCGCACCAGGACCACACGAGTCTAGGTCTCAGGGTTTCAACCGAAACAGGGGCTTAGTGGAGTCAGAAGTGGCACAGTTGGGAGGGTCTGTCTCCCACCCACTCGCGAAAGCCAGAGGCACAATCAGCAATCTGTCCTCTGCGCAGTGCCATGCGTGCCAGCAGGCCTGTGATCTTTTGCGACTCTCCTAAATTTCCGTGCACCTCTCCCTTTTCACAGTCCAAACTCCCCCCGTATGAGTTTCGGCTAGATCTGGGGTTTAGTGTCGTAAAATAAGGGGTTCAATGCCGTTGGGAGTCTCCGTTTCCCTCCCGCCAGAGAAAGCCAGCCAGCTACTCTGGCACCCACTCTCTCAGTGTGCGCGTCTCCGTACCTCAGCTTTTTACAGCTCCTCTGGGTTTCTGTGAGCCCCTCTCTTTCCTTCTAGCTGTAGAACTTACACTCAGCCAGCTTTCCTGTGGTTCTGGATGATGTCTGTTCTGTCTTTTAGTTGTAGTTTTAAAATTGTTGTATGAGGCAGCAGTGTAGGTGTCTACCTATGGCGCCATCTTGGATTCTCCCATTTTTAGCTTTTTGAGGAAACTCCATACTGTTCTCCACAGTGGCTGCACCAGTCTGCATTCCCATCGGCAGTGCATAGGGGTTCCTTTTTCTCTGTATTCTTGCCAACACTTGTCATTTGTTGATTTGTTGATGATTGCCATTCTGACAGGTGTGAGATGATATTGCATTGTCTTTTTGATTTGCATCTCTTGGATAATTAGTGACTTTGAGCATGTTTTCAAGTGTCTCTTGGCCTTCCTTCTGTCATCTTTCGAAAAAGTTCTATTTAGGTCCGTTGCCCATTTTTTTATTGGATCATTTATCTTCCTTTTATTAAGTTGTATAAGTTGGCTATAGATGTTGGAGATTAAACCTTTATTAGTGATAACATTTGCAAATATGTCCACCCATATAGTGGGCTTTCTTTTTGTTTTGTTAATGTTTTCTTTTGCTGTGCAAAAGCTTTTTATTTTGATGTAGTCCCATTTCTTCATTTTCTCTTTAGCTTCCATTGCCCTTGGAGCAGTATCAGTGAAGAAGTTCTTTAGGCATATGTCTGAGATTGTGCTGCCTGTGGATTCCCCTAGTATTTTTATGGTTTCCCGTCTTATATTTAAGTCCTGTATCCATTTGGAGTTTATTTTTGTGTATGGTATAAGTTGGTGGTCTAGTTTCATTTTTTTGCATTTATCTGTCCAATTTTCCCAACACCATTTATTGAAGAGGCTGTCTTGACTCATTGTATGTTCATGCCTCCTTTGTCAAATATTAATTGAGCATAGTGATTTGGGTCAATATCTGGATTCTCTATTCCATTCCATTGGTCTATCTGTCTGTTCTTGTGCCAGTACCAGGCTGTTTTGAGAACAGTTGCTTTGTAATATAGCTTGAAATCTAGTATTGAGATCCCACCTACTTTATTCTTCTTTCTCAGGATCACTGTGGCTATTTGGGGTCTTTTTTTTGTTCCAGACGAATCTTTGGAGAGTTTTTCTATGTCTGTGAAATATGCCATTGGTATTTTAATGGGTAGTGCATTGAATCTATAGATTGCTTTGGGTAGTATGGACATTTTAATGATGTTGATGCTCCCAATCCATGAGCATGGTATGCTCTTCCATTTGTTTACGTTCTTCTCTATCTCTTTTTTCAGTGTCCTGTAGTTTTCTGTGTATAGGTCTTTTACCTCCTTAGTTAGGTTTATTCCTAGCTTATCTTAACTTTTTTGGTGCGATGATAAATGGGATTGATTTTTAGTCTCTTTTACCTCCTTAGTTAGGTTTATTCCTAGGTATCTTAATTTTTTTGGTGCGATGGTAAATGGGATTGCTTTTTTAGTCTCTCTTTCTATAATTTCACTATTAGTGTATAGAAATGTCATAGATTTCTTGGCATTAATTTTGTATCCTGCTATATTACTGAATTCATTTATTAAGTCTCTTAGTTTTTGGATGGAGTCCTTCGGGTTTTTTATGTACAGTATCATGTCATCTGCAAATAAGGACAGCTTTACTTCTTCTTTTCCAATTTGGATGCCTTTTATTTCTTCTTCTTGTCTAATTGCAATGGCTAATACTTCCAGTACTATGTCGAAAAGGAGTGGTGAGAGTGGGCATCCCTGTCTTGTTCCTGTTCTTAGGGGAAATGGTTTTAGTTTTTGCCTGTTGAGTATCATGTTATCTGTGGGTTTATCATATATGGCTTTTATGATGTTTAGGTATGATCCTTCTATTCCCACCTTGCTGAGAGTTTTTGTCAAGAAAAAGTTGGGATTTTGTCAAATGCTTTTTCTGCATCAATTGATATGACCATGTGATTTTTATCTCTTAATTTGTTTATGTGATGTATCACATTTATTGATTTGCAGATATTGTACCATCCTTGCCTTCCTCAGATAAATCCTACTTGGTCATGGTATATGATCTTTCTGATGTACTGCTGGATTCGATTTGCTAGAATTTTGTTGAGGATTTTGGCATCTATGTTCATGAGAGATACTGGCCTTTAATTCTCTCTCATTGTGTTGTCTTTATCTGGTTTTGGTATTAGGGTGATTCTGGCTTCATAGAAGGTGTTTGGAAGTGTTCCTTCTTCTTGAATGTTTTTGAATAGTCTGAGGAGGATAGGTTTTAATTCTTCCTTGAATGTTTGTTAAAACTCCTGTGTAGCCATCTGGCCCTGGGCTTTTGTTTGCTGGAAGCTTTTTGATGTCTGCTTCAATTTCTTCCATAGTTATTGGCCTATTGAGATGTTTAGATTCTTCCTGATTGAGTTTTGGAGGTTATATTTTTCTAGGATTATGTGCATTTCCTGCAGATTGTCTATTTTGTTGGAATAGAGTTATTCATAGAATTTTTTTTAACAATCCTTTGTATTTCAGAGGGGTCTGTTATTATTTCTCCTCTTCATTTCTGATTTTGTTTATTCTCTCTGCTTCTTGGTGAGCCTGGCTAGAGGTCCATCAATCTTGTTTATCCTTTCAAAGAACCAGCTCTTGGTTTTGTTGATCTTTTGAATTGTTTCTTTGGTCTTTATGTTGTTTATCTCTGTTCTGATCTTTACTATTTCCTTTCTTCTGAGTACACTGGGCTTTTCTTGTTGCTCTCTTTGTAGGAGAGCAGCAGTTCTCAAAGTTTGTATTTTTATCCCAGGACTCCTTTATTCTTTTAAGAATTATTGAGCTTTTCATTTTTGTGGATTATATCTACAAATACATACTTATTCAAAATTAAAACAAATTTTTAAATATCATTTTGTAAGTCAGACAAAGCCAAATACCATATATAATGTCACTTATATAGGGAATCTTTAGAAACAAAACAGTCTCATAGGCAACGATAACAGATTATTGGTTGTCAGAGGAGGGAAGGAGCGCAATGGGTGAAAATGGTTAAAGGTATAAATTTCCAGTTATAAAATAAGTGAGTCCTAGGGATGTAATGTAAACCATGTAACTATAGTTAATGATATTGTATTATATATTTGAAAGTTGCTAAGAGAGTAGATCTTAAAAGTTCTCATCATAAGAAAAAAAACTTGTAACTGTGAGGTGATGTATATTAAGTAGCCTTATTATAGTGATCATTTCATAATATACACATAAATCATATTGTTCATATGAAATTAATATAATGTTATACATCAATTATAACTCAGTAAAAAAAGAAAAAAAAGAAATAATTCAAAAAAATCTATTATTTAATGATCATATAACAATAGTAAACCCATTACATTTTACCTAGGTGACATATTTTGTATGACAAATAACTTTTCCAAAGTAACAAAATTAGTGAAAGGAATTATATTGCGTTATATTATTGCAAGTCTCTTCTTAAATGTCTGACTTAATAAAAGAGAACTGGGTTCTCACATCTTCTGCATTCAGTTTTTTGTGATATATTATTTTAATTGAAGTATATGAAAAAAATCCTTCACACAGAGTATTGGAGATATGAAAAAGAATGAGTATTTTAATAGCCTTTTTGGGTAATTGTGGATATTATGTGTCTCTCAAATCATACTAATGAACTTTTGATACTGTTAGATTAAAATCCATTGGTCTATCTTGTGGGGGGTTTTTTGTTGTTGTTCATCTTCACCAGGGGATATTTTTTCTATTGAGTTTTTTAAGCTGGAGTGGAAGGGATAGAGGGAAAGAGAGAGAGCAATTAAGAGAGAGAAACATCAATATGAGAGAGATACATCGATTGGTTGCCTCCTGCATGTTCCCCCATGGGGTTCTAACTTGCAACCTAGGTACATGCCCTTAAATAGGAATTGAACCCTCAACCCTTCAGTGCACAGGCCAGTGCTCTAATCACTGATCCATGATGGTTAGGGTAGTTCTAGTAGTTTTTTGATGGAATCTGTAGGGTTCTCTATATATGGTATTATGTCATGTACAAATAATAACAGTTTTCCTTTTTTCCTTTTCTATTAGGATACTTTCTTATTTCTTCTTCCTATCTAATTGTTGTGGCTAGGACCTCCAGTACTATCCTAATATATAAAAACTCAGGGTTGGTAATGTCCAAAATGACCAAAGGCTCTACTGACCAGAAGTCAGTCCTACAATCAGTTCTGGGTTGCCGTGGTGGCTGCGTATCAGGCCCAGAGAAAGACCAGGAGAGAGAAGCAGGATCTGATCCGTAGCCTCTGTGGAAGCTGTTGATCGGTCCTTGCTTCTTTCTTTCTCTTTGGGCCTCTGCAGGGGCTGCTGATCAGCCTCGCCTCTCTGATCAGGCCTGAAGTCGCTGACTGGCATAGAAACCAACCAATCAGAACTTATTCTGAGTGAACTGTGAAGGCAGAACCTAAGTGGGGGGCTGAGGAAGGGTTTTAAGGGCAACAGCTGTTTGGCATAAGGTATAAGAAAGCAGTCCAGTTTTTTAATGACCAGTTTGGCAGTATACTGCATATGGCTGGCTATCAGTCCCGATATAGGGATTATGTGTTTTTGTCTGCCAAGAACATCTACTCCTGCTGAAAAAGGCTCATCCCCATTTAAGCAATTCTATCCTATGTAATCTATCTATACTAATAAAAGAATATGCTACTCAGACCAGGTCGACCAGCCATCTTCTAGACATCCATCTTCCTTCTGGAAAAAGTCATGGTAGTGGGGGCCAAGGCAGAGGCAGTTAGGAGCGATCAGGCTGACAGGGGAGGGCAGTTGGGGGTGAGATCAGGTCAGCAGGAAGGTGAGTGGTTAGGAGTCAACGGTCTCAGATTGCAAGAGGGATGTCCAATTGGAGAGGGTGCAGGCTGGGCTGAGGGAACCCCCACCCCATGCACAAATTTCGTGCACCTGGCCACTAGTGTTGCATAAGAATGGTAAAAGCAGACATTCCTGTCTTGTTCCTCATTGAAAGGAAAACACTTAATTTTTTAACAATGGTGCTGTCTGTGGGTTTGTCATATATGGCCTTTATTATGTTGCCTCTATATCTATTGATATGATGTCATTTTAACCATTCATTTTGTTTATGTGGTGTATATCAGGTTAATTGATTTGTGGATATTGTACCAATTTTGCATACCTGGAATAAACCTCACTTGATCATGGTGCATGATATTTTTAATGTACTGCTGAATACAGTTTGCTAATATGTTAGTGAGGATTTATGCATCTATATTCATCTATGTTCTTCCTTTGTAGTGTCTGTCAGGTTTTGGAATTAGTTTAATGCTGGCCTCATAAAGTTAGCTTGGGAGTCTTCCCTCCTCTGGAATTTTTTGCAGTTGTTTGAGAAAAATAGGACTTAGTTCTTTGAATGTTTGGTAAAACTTACCTATGAGGCCATCCATTCCAGGACTTTTGTTTGTTGGGAGTTTTTTGATTACTGCTTCAATTTCACTAGTTGAAATATGCCTATTCAGATTCTCTGATTCTTCCTTATTCAGTTTAAGATTATATATTTCTAGGAATTAATCCACTTTGTCCACATCATCCAATATGTTGGCATATAGTTGCTCATAATGTTTCTTACTATCCTTTTTATTTCTGTATACTCACATGTTACTTCTCTTTCATTTCTGATTTTATTTGGGTTCTCTCTTTTTTTGTTGATGAATCTGATGAAAGGATTGTCAATCTTATTTATCTTTGCAAAGAACCAACTCGTGGTTTCATTGACCTTTTGAAATTTCCTTTAACTGTCAAGTTAGATTGTTTATTTGAGAATTTTCTTTCTTGAGGTAGGCCTGTGCTAGTGTCTCTCCCCCCACCCCAAGTCCTGCATAGTTCAGGGTTCAAGTTCAGGGTTTGGGTTCTAGAGGAGACCAAACACAAATGAAAGAGACTAGAATATATTAATTTGGAAATAAATGGGGACCAGGCAGGAGCCCAACTCAAGGGGAAGGACTTCTACCCCACTCTGGCCTTCCTATCCCTTTTATTAAAACTGTTGGATACAGAGCTTTTTAAAATCAATTCACAAAGGAGGAAAAAATGGTGGCGGAATAGACAGACGTGTCCCGAGTCTTGTCCCGGAGCAGATAGAAAGAACAGTTCTTGGTCGCACAGGGAGTGTTTATTGGTGAGTTAAAGGACAGCTATATTCCAGGAGATGGTGAGGGAGTGCTGGATGGGTCTCCCCTGACCGGGCAGCCCCCAGTGCTGCTGGGTTCCCTCCCAGAGTGACCGGCTTGGAGCCATCTTGAAGGGGAAAGTGAATGTTATCAGAAGCCTGAAAATCTACAACTGCAGAACCACTGAAACAGCTGCGAACCCCAGAACACTGGTCACCAATTGGCACAAACACTTGGATTCAGAGGAGCTCTACATTCCACCACAGAAGGGTCAGATTTCACCTAGGATAAGGTGAGATCTCTGCTCCTGACAGTAGAGAGAAATGTGCACACTGTGGTAGCTAGAGAACTGGGAGAAGTCGGCACCTAGAAAAATCTGTGGTTGTTGGGCCTGGCGTGATCTGTGAATGTGAAAGGGTGTCCTCAGAGCTGCTAACAGAAAGGAACTCTTAAAAGCAACCCATTTTGATCGGATGCAAAAGGACAGCCTAAAAATTTTTAAAGTGTTGGCTGCTTAGACATAAGAGGGAAATAAAGACTGCACAGACTTGTGCACTGCCCCAGAGTTCGCACACTTAACGCTGGCTCCTTTTTTTGTTTGTTTGTTTGCTTTTTCTTTTTCCTTTCAATCCATGCTTCTGATTACTAAGCGCAATACATAGGGTCACCCAATTGGGGACACCCTAAGAGACTGCAGGGGAAAGTTGTTTTTCTGGAACCTGGGAATCAGAGCAGGGAATAACCAACAGAGAACCAGCTCTGGGGGATCCCACTCCCACAAACCAGTATTGAGTGCCACAGGGAAAGCAGGATCTAAGCACTGGCTAGAGAGGACCTATAGACCCAGAGGTCAATCCAGAAATGCTGCCACCAAGGGATTGAATCACAAATTGACTCTTGTGTAAATACAAATAAAGGAATAAAAGAAAAAATCAGGACTGGCTTACAACACTGAGGAGCAGTGGAATGCAGGGATTTGCAATACTGTCCTGACTAGGAAACAGGCATGCCAAACAGAACAGTAGAGGAAGTGAATGACCTTCACTACTGCACAGTTTTGTTTTGTTTTCATCTTTTAAGAAACTATTTTTTTCTTTTTCCTCACTTAAATTTACCTTTTTAATTATTACATTTTTATTTTCAATCAGTGTTATTACTGTTATTTGACCTGTTTTTAAAAAAAAGTATTTTATTTTCTCTTTATTTTATTTTGGAATTAGTGTTCTACATTCTATTTTCATCTTCCTTTTAGCATCATTTTACTCTCTCAACTTTATCTTTTTTAATTAAATCTTTAGTATTTAGATTATTACATTTGTTTCTCCTTTTTCCCTTCCATAGCTCCCCTCCACCCAACTCTCACCCCTCCCTCTATACTTACCTCCCCCCCATTGACCTCATCCATAGGTGTATGATTTTTTTTCCAGTCTCTCCCTGCACCCTCTTCAATTCTGAATGATGGCTTTGCTGGATACAGTATTCTTGGTTGTAGGTTCTTGCTATTTATCACGTTGAATATTTCTTGCCACTCCTGTCTGGCCTGCATAGTTTCTATTGCAAAATCAGCTGACAATCATATGGGTGCTCCCTTGTAGGAAATTAACTGTTTTTCTCTTGCTGCTTTTAATATTCTCTCTTTGTCTTTTGCTCTTGGTATTTTAATTATGATGTGTCTTGGTGTAGTCCTCTTTGGATTCCTTTTATATGGGGTTCGGTGTGCTTCCTGGACGTGTAAGTCTATTACTTTCACCAGATGTGGGAAGTTTTTAGTCATTATTTCTACGAATAGGTTTTCAGTATCTTGCTCTCTTCTTCTGGCACCTGCAAAATTCTGATGTTGGTACACTTAAAGATGTCCCAGAGGCTCCTTACATTATCTACACATTTTTGGATTCTTTTATTTTTCTTGCTTTTCCAGTTGAGTGTTTTCTGATTCTTTATATTTCAAATTTTTGACTTGATTCTTGCGTTCCTCTAGTCTGCTATTATGTCTCTGTATAATATTTTTTATTTCAGTCAGTATACAGTGGTACCTCAAGATACGAGTTTAATTCGTTCCGTAACCTTGAGGCGTGGGAAACTATGAGACACTCGAGTCGCAGTAAAATGGTGGGTCCTGTGCAGCCGGCCAATTTGCGCGATTACTCCTATCTCAAATGTTGCTCGTATTTCAAAGTAAAAATTGCTCACTCGACAGCTCGTATCTCAAAAATATCGTATGTTAGGGCACTTGTATCTTGAGGTACCACTGTATGTTTAATTTCTAGTTTGTCCTTTTTCATCTCTAGTTGGTCCTTTTTCATCTCCAGTTGGTTCTTTTTCATCTCCTCTGGGGTCTCACTAACTTTATCCATCTTTTCTAGGATATTCTTGAAAAACCTTATAAGCATGGTTTTGAACTCTATATCCAGTCGTTTGTTTTCCTCTATTTCTTTTGTTTGTGATCTCTTCCTTTGTCTCTGCATTTTCACTATGCCAGGAGAACTTCTGTGTTGGATTCAGCCTTATGATACAAGACTTGCAAAACTGCAAAAGCCTCTCTGTTGAGCTTGGGATGGGTGGAGTCTCAGGGTTTAACAGACCCCCTTGCCTTCCAGTCGGCCCCACCCTCCATGCCGCTGGGTGTCAAGTGACTCTGAGTAATTGCTGGAGGGGTCCCTGTGCGCACGCGCAGTGTCTCTAGACCACTGCCTTTCCGGCTCCCCTGCGCTCCGGGACCATATGAATCTGGGTTCCCAGGGTTTCGCCCAAAACTGGAGTTAGAAGTGGCTCAGTTGGGAGGCTCTGTCTCCTGCCCACTTGTGAAAGCCAACGGCATAATCAGCCGTCGGTCTTCTGAGTGCAGTGCTGTGCGCGCCACCAGACTTCTGCCCTTTTGTGACTCCCCTAAATTTCCGTGCACTTCTCCCTTTCCACAGTCCAAACTCACCTCATATGAGTCTCACCTGAACCTGGGGTTCAGTGCCGTAGGATAAGGGGTTCAATGCAGTTGGGGGTCTCCGTCTCCCTCCCGCCAGAGAAAGCCAGCCAAGTACTCTGGCACCTGCTCTCTCCACGTGCGTGTCTCCGTACCTCAGCTTTTTGCAGCTCCTCTGCGTCTCCGGGAGCTCCTCTCTTTCCTTCTAGTTGTAGAATTTCCACTCAGCCAGCTTTCCTATGGTTCTGGATGATGTCCGTTCTGTCCTTTAGCTGTAGTTTTGACATTGTTGTACGAGGCAGCAGAGTAGGTATTTACCTATGCCACCATCTTGGATTCTCCTCAACTTTATCTTTATTCTATCATTCTCTTCTTAACTTTTCCCTTTTTGTTGTCCTGTTTCTCTTACCCTTTTCCTGCTTTAGATTTTCCCAATTTCTTCTTTTTACCCCCTATTAAAATTTCATCCTATTTATATATCTAATTTCCAATCCCCTGCTCCGAGTCAAAACACACCTGTCTCTTCTGTTTTCACTATCTAAAAAATTATTTTTCTCTCTGTCCTTTTGTTGTTTGCTTGATGTTTATTATATTGATTTTTTATGCTTATTTGTTACATTGTTTTGCTTATTCTTTTTTGTTTGTTTTGCTTTTGTTTTTTGCTTGTTTTCCCTCACCTACCTGGATATTAGTTGTTGTTTGTAGTTTGTATTCATCTCCAGGTACTTGTTGCTGGCATTTGTTGGAATTAGTGGCTGTTCTATGTGAGTTTTCTCCCCATATGTATAGTTTGTTCCCCTCTTCTTTGTATTCTCTTTCTTTTCTCTCACATTTTTCTTTTTTTTCCCAGTTTCATTTTTGCATTCCTTCCTTCTTTCCTTCCTTCCTTCCTTCCTTCGCTCCCTCCCTCCCTCCCTCCCTACCTCTCTCCCTCCTTCCTTCCTTCCTTCCTTCCTTCCTTCCTTCCTTCCTTCCTTCCTTC